>JAPFRF010000011.1:159637558-160837558 GCA_029282475.1 Phrynocephalus forsythii
GACCCGGGGCAATGGTTTCAAACTACAGGAAAAGAGATTCCATTTGAACGTTAGGAAGAACTTCATGATGGTTAGAGCTGTTCGGGAGTGGAATATGCTGCCACGGAGGGTGGTGGAGTCTCCTTCTTTGGAGGTTTTTAAGCAGAGGCTGGGTGGCCATCTTTCGGAAATACTGTGATGGGTTTCCTGCATGGCTGGGGGTTGGACTGGATGACCCTTGAGGTCTCTTCCAACTCTATGATTCTATGATTCTATGAAAGTGATTTTTGTATAAGTATGTTGCTCAGAACAGCACCCATAATAGTGAGTTCCTGATCAAATTCTTAGTTACATTGAAAGTCTCCGGGCCAGTGAGCTAAGAGGAATTCAATTAGGGACTCGTTAATTAGTGACGATTAACACTTCTGAATGGTGCCAGAGTGCTTAAGCAAATATAAATATGCACTTAGATTCTGGCCCATATTTGAATTTGTATTCTTTTTGGGTATTGCACCTCAGTTTTAAACTTAGACATGCTGCCTGGGGAAATCTCTGTGAAGATGCAGTCTAGAAGATAAATATCATATTGACACACTAAGGCAGAGACTTGTCCACTTAAAGGATCCGATACCAAAACATAAAAGGAGCTTTATAGTATATGCAGTCCAATGCAGTGAGGAGTGTTCAGACCTCTACATTGGAGAAACTAAATAGCCGTTAAACAGAAGGATGGCCCAACATAGGAGGGGTAACAGCTCAGGACCAGAATCAGCAGTACACCTCCATTTGAAGGACAAAGGGCACTCTTTCAAAGATGAGGATGTACACATATTAGACAAAGAAGATAGGTGGTTTGAGAGAGGAGTAAGCGAAGCCATTCATGTGCGCATCGAGCCCCCATCCCTCAACAGAGGTGGCAGCCTCAGGCATAGTCTATCTGCTACTTATCAGGGTGTGCTTTCCAAAGTACCCAGGCAAATCAAAAAGCCTTTACCACCAAGACCATAGCTAACGACCTATATTTGATGGGTTTCAGCACTTTAGGACATCGTTGACCATGAGGCTATTGAGACTGTTTTCTACCTGAGCCTATTCAGGCCATTGTTCATCTTATGAGCCTATTTCAAACCAGGGTGACAAGAGGTCAAACCTAACTATAAGATGGAGGATTCGCACTAGCTGTATTCAGACTGACGAACCTGTTTGGATGAGCAGCGAAACGTTTCTATCTCTCAAAAAAGAAATCCAGTAGCCATGACTCAACTTCCAGATAAACTCACCTGGATGACTGAGAATCTTCACAGACATATTGACTAGGACCTTCCACTGTGAGTTTTTATTTGTGCAGATCCTTCCATGGTTCCAGTAGGCTTCCTACTGCAGGAAAATAACAAAAATAGCAACATGATCTATTTGGAGGAGCAAAATACAGTAGCAACAAGTACAAGAAGTGACCTGATGTGTAGACCTTTTGCTTGACCCCCCAAGTGTCTTGCTATCTTTGCCTAATGAAGAGTTTTGTAGAACATGAATGCTTGCCTTATTTATCTTTTTAAAGTCAGCCAATAAATGTTTTACTTAACCTGGGACATTGCTGCACACGTTCACCTTCTGGCATGTGGAGGGTAGTGTCTCTTGGCATGAGGACGTAACAGAGGAGAGCTGGGCAGGTGGCTTTCGGAAGTTGGAGATCCTGAAAAGTAACTTTTCCAAGCTGTGCAACCAGCTGAAAGTGTGGGAACTAGACATGGGCACGGAGCTGCGAAATTGTTATTTCCGTCTTCGGTTATCGTTTCCGTTACGTAATGGAAACGGTAATGATAATTACGCTGCTCCAGCTCGAACCTGACCCGAAAAAAAGAAAAATTGGGTCGGGTTTTTCGTTGCCGTTAATGGCATCGTGGCGATCGCGCGATGCCAAGCAGCACAGAAAAAAAGTTTTAAAAAGTAAAAACAAAAAAAACAAAACCCCCGACTCCCGCCCAAAAAAGCAGGCGAAAATATGCCTGCCTGAGGACACCTACCAGAAGGGTGATTTCTGGGGGGCGGCAGCCTCCCCCCTCCTGTCCTGGGCTGCTTGCACCAGGCTGGTGGGGGGTCATCCTCGTCGTCTGTCTCGCTGCATGCCATGCGGTGGGGGGAGATCCAAAATGGCGACCACAATTTTTCTTTTGAAATTGTGGTCAAAACACACACCAAATCACCACAGAAACATGTGAAATTTATTTATTTTAAATGCCTGATTTTTAATAGTAGCAGCAGTGGGTTTTTTATAGCAATAAAACGTCGCATTGATTTTATTTTATTTTATTTTATTTTATTTTATATTTTTTTAGACCTGCCCATTTGGGCTGGGAATGGGATGGGACCATGCAAATTGTTTGAACCATCCCACCAATGGCATCGCCAGGTTTTTGACTGACACTTCTGGATGTCTCGGAGGGCATAAAAAGCCGAGGCACCTTCCAGAAATCGCAGTCGGGTGTATGGATGTGGTTGAGGGAGGAGGGCTGGCTGCTGGTGCTGGTGTGATCCGTTTGAGATTGAGGAGGGAGACTGGAGGCTTTAGGATTTAAGTTAGGCAGGCAGGGAGGGAATTGAATTTAGAAAATAATTTCTTTGATTCCCTGCAGTTTTGTCTGCTGAAGGGAATAGCAATTTATTCTTTATTTCTTCTCTGGCAGTTTGTGAGGATTTTTTTCTGATATTGGATAAAGGGGGAGGTTCGACTGGGAGTGGGAGGTGTGGATTTATTTTAAAAATATACTGTATTATATACTGCCATTTATTTTCTCTTTTCCCAACTTCAATTTGCTTGCACACACACACATTTGGGGTGCAAGCCAAGAACAGAACCTCTATCCTAAGTGATATCCTAACTGCCCACTTGCCCGCGCTGCCGCCCGCCCACTCGCCCGTCCGCGGCCACCGCACACTCGCCCGCCGGCGCCTCCCCCTGCCGCTGTCGCCGCCCGCCCATGGCCCCCCGCCACCGCCTCCCGCCCGCACCTCCCCCCCGCCACCCCCGCCCCGCCCACCGCCTAGGGCGCAAAAACACCTAGCGCCGGCCCTGATTGCGGGATGCCCCTATGCTCTGGGGGAAGTCAAATCGCGCTAAATCGCTGTGGAAATGACAAACAAAACAACGAAACGAAAAAAATTTGAAAAATTTCGCGACAAACAGAAACGACCCAAAACAGACCTGTTCCGACAAACGAAAACTCGAAACGTCATTTTTTCTGGTCGTGCCCATGTCTAGTGGGAACAACTAGGACTAGGAGAATTCTAATCATGTGGCCCAAATGAACAATTTTAATAGTGGATTGCATAGGGTAACATGATTTGATTTAGTCCTCCCTGGTTATTTACATAAACTTGTATGGGTTGCCAGGTGGTAGCAGCCAACCAGTCCATCACATGCCATAGGTTCACCATCACTGGCCTAGGACATTGTTGGCGAACCTATGGCATGGGTGTCAAAGGTGGCATCGGAGCTCTTTCTGTGGGCACCCGACATTGTCCTTCCACAGCCACCTGTATTAAGGTTAAATTGCTGTATTGGCACTTTGCAAAAAAAAAAAAAACTAGTGGGTTTTGAATTGCAGTTTGGTCACTAGGTCTCTAAAAGGTTCGCCATCATTGTCCTAGGCAATAGTGACATTATACATGTTGCTTACAGAATTGCAAAAGTCAAGTGCTGATTTGCATTCAGATTAAGATGAAATTTTCAAGACAGCCTCCTCAACTGGCTTGGGTGTCCAATAAAGAGCAAAATCAGCTCCATATGTGGACTCTTCAGAACTATGATGAAGTTGTCAGGGGTCTTCCAAGTCTTAAGTGGCAACAGCAGCTCCAGGCTCTTCAGTTCTCCTACTCTTTCTGATTCAAAGCTCATTGCCCCACTCTTTCTTAGTCCCATCCCTTTGGGCTAAACTAATGCTTCACAGGAGTTACTGGTGGGACACAGGAACTAAGAAAAATATAGTAGTGGGTATTTCTGGTGTAGGTCTTCTGACTAGAAGGAACAAAACAAAAAACAAAATGCTGTTTCATCATTTCATTACAAAATAATATAGTAGAACACGTTTCATTACAAAACATAACAAAATGCCATTTTTCCTCTAGGAAAGAAACAATTCATCCTAGATGAAATAGCATGGAGCTTCCTCAAGCTCTTTCCTGTAAGGCCCCCAAATTTGTAAATGGTTGGGGTCAGGGGGCTGAGTTATTAAACTCCAAAGAGCCCCCTAGAAAAAAATAATTCGAATTGAATCGGGAAACCACAATAGCCCCCCCCCCCGAGGGTGAGCTATTATTTATTTATGTATTTATTTATTATAGAGCTTATATACCGCCCGTCTTCCCGAAGGAACTCCGGGCGGTTTACAACAGTAGATCAAACAACGACCAATTCAGAACAATAAAATCAACAAAGTGACAAGATATTAAAACAGCAGTTTAACCCTGGCAACTAAGATAATAAGACTAACTAATTAATATGATGGCGGGGGGAAAAATTAAATTAAACTAAACAGGGTCACCAAATGCCTTGCGGAACAGGAGCGTTTTCAGAGCCTTCCGAAAAGCTGGCAGGGACTGTGCAAGGCGCACTTCGCTGGGTAGATGGTTCCACATAGTGGGGCCAGCCACAGAGAAGGCCCAGTTTCGAGTTGACATTTTCCGGGCCTTCCTGGGTGTGGCAACCCGAAGCGAGTGCGCCCGCAACATCCACGCTGGACGGGCCGAAGTTGACCGCTGGGTGATCCTCTCTGCCAGGTAGTCAGGTCCTAGGCCATGGAGGGTTTTATAAACTAAAACCAGGACCTTGAATCTGATTCGGGACACAACGGGCAACCAGTGCAGGCGGGCCAGGACTGGGGTGATGTGCTCGTAACGACGCGCACCCACCACCAATCTGGCCGCCGCATTCTGGACCCGCTGCAGTTGCCGAAGGAGAGTCAAGGGCAACCCCATGTAGAGAGCATTGCAGTAATCTATCCTCGAATCACCAACGCTTGCACAACAGTCCTCAGGGAGTTACCGTCCAGCTATGGGCAAATCTGGGCAATTTGACGTAGATGGAAAAAAGCGGCCCTGGACACGGCAGCCACCTGGGCCTCCATGGTGAGAGCCGAGTCCAGGACCACGCCCAGATTCCGAACACTATCTGCCAGCTGGAGGGAAACTCCCTCCAGGCTGGGGAGAGGGCCTCCATAACCGGCCGGGGAACCCCCGAAGAACATCACCTCAGTCTTCTCGGGGTTGAGTTTGAGCCTGTTAACCTTGGTCCATGTCATGACCGCCTCCAGACACTGGTTGAGGGCATGGACAGCTTCATCTGCAGAGGTGGAAAAGGAGATATAGAGCTGCGTGTCATCAGCGTACTGGTGGCAGCAGACTGCATATCTCCTAACGACCCCTGCCAGTGGCCTCACATAGATGTTAAACAGCATAGGGGAAAGAGACGAGCCCTCCCACAAGGGAGTGTCCACGGGGCCGACAACTCGCCCCCATGCTGCACATACTGGGAGCGGCCCTCCAGGAAGGACCGGAGCCAACTGAGAACAGTGCCCCCGATACCCACCTCGGAGAGCTGGCCCAGTAAGATACTGTGGTCGACAGTATCGAAGGCTGCTGACAGATCCAGGAGGACCAACAAGGTAGAGCAACCCCTGTCGCCCCGGATAAGGTCATCTTGCAGAGCGACCAGAGCTGTCTCAGTTCCCTGGCCCGGCCTGATGCCAGACTGGCATGGATCAAGGAGTTGTTGTTCCTCCAAGAAAGACTGTAGCCGGATCACGGCTACCCTCTCAATGACCTTGCCCATGAAGGGGACGTTGGTGATCGGATGATAATTTGCCAATATGTCCAGTGCTATGCCTGGTTTTTTAAGAATGGGCTTTACCACAGTCTCCTTCAGGCGCGAGGGAAAAACCCCCTCCCTGAAGGAGGCTGTGGTGATGGCAGAAGCCCATTCCGGCATGCTCCCTCCGGCAGTTTTCGAAAGCCAAGAAGGGCAAGGGTCGAAGGAGGTGGACGTGGGCCGGCAATGGGCAATAGCCCTGGAGGCCTCAGAAGAGGAAACAGGCCCAAACTCAACCAGTCGAGGAGAGCGAGGGGGTGCAGCGTTGGGAGATGCCGGGGGTGGATTAGAGCAACCGGAGGCAAGACCGGTCCGGTTGGCCTCTATTTTTGTTCTTAAAAAGGCTGCAAATGTCTCGCTACTGAAACCAGTAGGAGGAGGCCTTGCCAGACTAGGATTGGTGAGGTCTCGAACCACTCGGAAGAGTTCCGCCTGGTGGTTCGAGGCGTCATCAATTCTCAGGGAGTAGTAAGATGTTTTAGCCTCCCTGATCGCACAAACGTAACACCTAGTCTCGATAATAACTGCAGCCTTCTTCAATGCCCTCCGGTCCATTCTCCAGCTGCTTTCCAGGCTCCTCCGCTCCTGCTTCATCACTCGCAACTCCGCCGTAAACCACGGCGAAGGGCGAGCTCTGCAGCGGAGGAGGCGCCTAGGGGCGATCCGGTCGACGGTGCGGGAAGTTGTTTCAAACCATTGATCCACCGCTACCTCAGCCGGATCGTCAGCCAGACTGCCAGGAAACTCCCCGAAGTCCTCCCGGAACCGGGCTGGGTCCAGGAGTCTCTGGGGATGGGCCCAGACAAGTGGTCGGTGGTCCCCACGGGGTGGGGCCACAACCGACAGGGAAAAGGACAGCAGGTGGTGATCTGACCATGACACAGGTAGGGAAACAATGTCCCCTATCTTCAGATTGGAATCCCCCAACATGGAGGTAAATACCAGGTCTAGGGTATGCCCTTATCTGTGGGTTGGACATAGAACGTGCTGGATCAGGCTCATGGAGGCCATGGCCTCCATGAATTCCAGAGCTGCACCAGAAAGCCCATTGCCAGCATGCACATTGAAGTCCCCAACCACCAAAAGGTGGGGGGACCTCAGCAGCGCCGCAGCGATGAACTCTGTGAGCTCCGGAAGGGATTGTGCTGGGTTGCGGGGAGCACGGTAACCCAGCACAATGCCAAATCTGTCCCGCTGTCCAACTAACAGATGAAGGCATTCTAACCCCGGACTAACCAATGTCGAGGCCCTGCTGACATAGAGTCCCTGTAGACAGCTTGGCTTCCAAATCCTGAATCAATGAGAATGATTTTTTCCTAGGGGTATCCCCTTTGGAGTTTAATAACTCAGCCCCCGACCCCCAAACCTTTCCAAATTTGGGGGGTTTACAGGGAAGAGCTTGAGGAAGCTTCCCAGCAATTTCATCTAGGATGAATTAAAATACACAGATTAGCTCTGTGTATTTTTTTTCTGGCATAATATAGGTCCCTAGGATCTGTCAAGGTTCCTTGGTGGTTGTGGACATTGTCCCGTAGTCTGATATCCTCTTACCTTAATATCTAGTCTAACTTTTGTTTGTTGTTCATTGGTGTACCATAATTACTTCTGATGTTTTGCTATAAACTCTTTTATTGTATGACATTCTTCAAAACGTTTCTTGCTCAGCTTACAACATAATTATTTTAAATTGTATGGTCCTGTAATACAAAAACAAATGAAGGAAGCAGGTGGAGATGGAAGGCAAGAAAAAGGACTTTCTGCCCTTCAAAATGAAAATGGAGGAACTTTCTTTATCCACTTCATTCCGGCTGGAGCTGTTTTCTGCCCCTGCACCCGCTAATACCAGCAGAGACATCTGTGTCAGCATCACACCAGTATATACTTTACATTTAGATTTTTCTGACAATAAAGATGATTAATCATATATCTGAAGACATTGTTTCCGCTGATGGCTTGTACAAAAACAACACTTCCTGTTACAAATGTTCTTCATGTTTGTCTTATATGAGAGCCATTCGGATGTCAAGGTGATAACAGCAAGTAATAGGTTTTCCTTGACATCATCTGGTCTCTTTGATCTGATGTTGAAAGGGCAGAAAGAGTGAAGTCTGTGAACAAAAGGTGGTTAGCATTTGCAGAATACATTTTGCTAGAGTGAGCTCTGTCAAATATGAGCTTTTAAAACACTTTAAAAAAATGAAGCGAAACCTGCAACTGTTCGTAGAATTAACTTGACCTTCCCTTCTTTTCACAGGGTGAAGAAACTAAATCACTGACTCTTGTCCTTCACAGAGATTCCGGATCCCTTGGATTTAATATAATTGGTGGCCGCCCGTGTATGGTATGTCAGTCATTCGGGTACACTTGTCTTTTGTATTAGTATTTGATACAAAACAGATTGAGCTAAATCTAGTGGATAGTCCCATCTCCTGTAGAGTTATTGAATCAGTGGGAATCACAAAAGACAGCTCTTAAATTAGCCAGTGTGTCTCAGAGTTCAGTTTTAAATGCCTCCGTCCCTATCCCCATTACCCATTGTGGTTATTTTAAAAGCAGTTAATTGCTTTAATCATTATATTTTTAAGCAGTAGGTCATTGCATTGCTTGTTTGTCTGTGGTTGCACTTGTGGGAAAGAACAAACAACAACAAGGCTGCCTTTCCAGGCAGGATTTTAAGCGATAAGTGTCTAGAGATTGCAGTATTTTTACATATATATGTTGTTGTTGTTCAGTCGTTCAGTCGTGTCCAACTCTTCGTGACCCCATGGACCAGAGCTCGCCAGGCCTTCCTATCTTCCACTGCCTCCCAGAGTTTTGTCAAATCCATATTGGTTGCATCGATGACACCGTCCAACCATCTCGTTCTCTGCCGTCCCCTTTTCCTTTTGCCTTCAATCTTTCCCAACATCAGGGACTTTTCCAAGGAGTCCTCTCTCCTCATGTGGTGGCCAAAGTACTGGAGCCTCAGCTTCAAAATCTGTCCTTCCAGTGAACATTCGGGGTTGATTTCTTTCAGGATGGATAGGTTTGATCTCCTTGCAGTCCAGGGGACTCTCAAGACTCTCCTCCAGCACCACAACTCAAAAGCATCAATTCTGCGGTCATCAGCCTTCTTTATATTCCAGCTTTCACTTCCATACATCACTGCTGGGAAAACCATAGCTTTGACTATCCTGACCTTAGTTGGCAAAGTGATGTCTCTGCTCTTTAGGATGCTATCTAGGTTTGCCATTGCTTTCCTCCCAAGAAGCAGGCATCTTTTTATTTCGTTGCTGCAATCACCATCTTCAGTGATCAAGGAACCCAAGAAAATAAACTCTATCTATCTATCTATCTATCTATCTATCGTTTTTAGTAAGCATTGATAAAAGAAACAGATAGAGCAGGAAAATATCTCTGTGTATGGGTGTGTGGAAACCTAAAAGTAACTAGAAAAATAGCTAGAAGGCGAGGAGACATGCCTTAGCTCCTCCCCAGAGCGGTCCGCTGCTAGCAAAGATCAGGTTGTCCTGGCTGGACTGCTTCCCAGAGTGGTGAGCTGCTAGGGAAGAAGGTCCCTGAGGGTGTGTGGCATCCTGTAAGTGGCCTGATTGACCAGGGGGTAGTGGCATAGTGCCACGGGACACCTGTAGGGCCCATACAGCATTGCACAAAGGTGGCAGTGCGAAGAAACCCCATCTGTAGTTCTAGTCACACATTAAAATGATTTTCTTCCTATTTCGTGAATTAATTTCGAGATGCAACATTTCATAGTACTTCTTGGAAAGAACAACAGCAAAATCACACCCCTCCTTTTTTAGCATCTGGTATTTAGCAAAACATATTTGTTTGCACAGTTAGAAACAGGATTCCCGGTAGGATATAAAAGGGAGTTTTTAGAGGCAATTTGGCAATGAAGTATTTTTCCTGAGTCTTGCCCTTCATGCCTGTTTGCATACAGGATATGGACCACATGTATGCCTAATCTGTTTGGAGTTGTGG
Organism: Phrynocephalus forsythii; assembly: GCA_029282475.1. Taxonomy (NCBI): domain Eukaryota; kingdom Metazoa; phylum Chordata; class Lepidosauria; order Squamata; family Agamidae; genus Phrynocephalus; species Phrynocephalus forsythii. The sequence continues at coordinate 159,647,382 of JAPFRF010000011.1, forward strand.
TGCCCTAGCATGGGATAACACAGAGAGGTAACATTTTGATTTAATGGGGCATGGAAAAAGTTTAAATGAACATGGTTTTAGCTTTAGTATATTTATTTGTCCTATTCTTTTCTCTGTGATTTCCACAATTTTATTCTCTTCTGCATTGTGACTTCTCATCTCCCTTACATTGTGTTGCAATGGTAAATGAATGCTTATTGCTGATGCAGAAATTAACTACTTTGCCAGCCTTGGATATACTTCTTTTGAACTTAGATTTTACCACAACATGCCTCAATAGTATGCCTGTGAAGGCATTGCCGCTAGTGTCCCAGTCTCTCAAGGAAGGCCTCTACATCCAGCTACACCGCATGTGAGCTGGGCTTGGGACGGAATATTCTGACCCAAGGGAGAAAGGAGGCAGCAGCACCTGGAGTAGGGGGAGGAAACTGCCCTGAAGCTGGTGGTCATAGAACAGGTTCTGAAAGAAGTAGGGAAGGGGAGGACAGAGGATGAGAAGATGAGGGAGGAGAGTCCTCAGGCCCCACGGAGGAGAACCAGGTGACACATGGGAAGAGGTCAGTGAGCTATCAGTGTAGACAAGGTCCCCAAACCTGATGGAGATTGGGACACCATTTATCATGAAGGCCCTGATTGGGGCCCTGTGTCTGAAGGAACTCCCCCAACCTGCCACAAATGATGTTGATGTTAGTGTCACTATTTTCCAACTAGCTGGAGATCCTGCATGTCCAACACCTACCTGGAGGCAACACTGGAGTCACAAAGGCATCAGGAATGGCTGCACTTTCTCCAGCAACAATGGCCACTTTCTTCATCTCGGCACCCAACCTTGGCAAGCCAGAGCCCTGCCTTCAGTGAGGGCCTAAAAGCCAACCTACCTTCAGTCTTCTGTGGAGGCCACACCCACAAAAGGGTTCCTCAAGAACTTTTGGGGCCCAGTGGAGCTAACTAGGGGCCTGGGTCAGACTGAGACAGTGCAAATTCTGTGAACTTTGCCCATGAGGCAAGAGTGGTGTGGACTCCTGCAACTGCTAATTCTATTTCCCCAGTGGCACTAATCCCTGTTGGCCTTCATATGGACCTTGTGGAGTTTGTGGATATGCACCTGAAGGAGTAGTAGTTGCCCATTGATCCTGTCAGGGCAGGGGCAGAGGGGCTCACACTATCTTGAACGGGATGTAACTGGTATCTCCTTGGACTTTTAAGGCCTGGAAAATAGTTCATATTCCTACGCAGTAGCATGAAATGGTCGTTCCTGTATTTATTAAGATACCCCTCTGTTTGATTTTAATAGGAATAATCAGGTAAACATATTTGAAAAACACAAAAAGTTTAGGAGTCAAGATCACATTTGTTACATTCTACCCCAGCAAAAGCATATAAAATGTAAATAATTTTAAACAACCACAATCTTTTTTGTTTAAAGGCATCTGCATGACTCGATATGAGGAATTTTTCTGTCTCTGTTTCATGAGATGTGTGATAAGATGCTGCTTAGCTTGGAACTTCAGGATTTCCAAACTGAAGTTTTGCTTTAACCTCCTATAGCATTAAAAACAACAACGAAATGCTTCATTTTTTTCTTTTGTTGTGGTCATGCCATCTGAACAGATCCAGCCTCTTCTGCTGCCGGAGATACAAAATAGGTAATTAATTACAGTGGTACCCCACTCAACAAAATGAATTCATTCTGCGGGTCATTTCATTTTATGAACGTTTTGTATTGCGAAGTGTGGTTCCCCATAGGAATGGATGGGAAATGAATTAATCCATTCCAGAGGTCGGAAAAAGAGAAAAACAGCTGGTGTTTCATTCAAAACTCTCTATAAAGTGCACTTTAAAGGCATAAATAGTGTACAGCGATTCGCTTGCTACTCACAAGCCATGGGGGCACAATGTATCCTTGGTGCAATTTTTTTGAATTTTGTAATGGATTTTCATAAACCAGGTATTCTATAGGAAATTTTCGTTAAGCGATGCATCCTTATGCCCAGAATTTATTTTCGTCTAACAGTATTGTCACCAAGAGAGACATTCATTAAGCAGGGTATTACTGTATTTCTGTTCTGTGACATACGTTGACAACTCCTAGGATTTTCTCAGTACAGAATACATAGAAATTGCTTACCCTTCCCTTCTTTTATGGGTCTTCTATGAGCAGTTAGTAAACCATGCGCTCTGGTGCTTGTGCCAGGAGTCAGGCTCCTAATCCAGGTGCTTCAACATAGTGAGCTTTCTCCCTGATTCTTCATCTCTAAAGGATTTGTTGGGCCTGATGGACAGTGCACTTGAATTAAAGCACTTCCTTGCAGTTAAGAAGAAATTTTTAACAGCAATGCTGCAGAATCTCACCAATGGTTTTAAAAAGTCCCTATAAAATTGTTTGCTCCATGCATACAAAATAACGTGTTTGTCTTATTCATTGATAGAGATGGTACTAGAAGCTATTCAGATAGCTTGCTCATTGCATAGGAAGATGAAGCTATGGACTGGTGAGCTGGCTTTAAAAGTGTGCTGCTTTTAAGCACAATGAAAAAGCATAGGGCGAATGGTCTTACTAGCCCAAGAATATTTTTTTCGGGGGGAGGTGGCAACCAGTATGATTTTTCTCTGCATATGGCAATGAGCTTAATATGCAGATGTTGCAGTACAAAACTACCATGTTGTAAAGAAACAGAAATGAGTCCAATTTGCTCCTACTTGGCTCCCCACCCCCCTTTGAGATAGGGTGGCCTAAGCTCGTTTGCTGCTTGAAGTGGGAAAAGAGTGACCATCCGCTCACTGCCTTGGTTCCTCGTCCTAGCTGTTTCTTCTGCAAATGTTGCTACCCACTTCCTGCACTGTGGTTCTTCCAGCGCCATCATTGGCTTTTCCCTCCTGTCTCCACCTTGCCTCTTCCTCCTCTGTCTCCTACACGTGGGGAAGCTGTGGAAGGGCTTTGTAGAGAACGAGGCAGTTGCTTACTGAATGCTGGGCTGAAGAGTTGGCATTATTCATGGGCTCTCCAGGGAGGCTACCTATGGTAGTGACTTTTGCTGTGGCACTTTCTTGGAGTGGTCCTCAGACCTCAGAAGTGGGAAAACCACCCAGAGAGTTCCACAGTACAGTTGAATTCTTCTCTCTTGGTAGTGTGCCACCTGGTTGATGATCTCACTTTTCATAATGGACATACCTGAGCGTTGTAATTTCAGAAGTCATGCCCTCCCTGAAACCCCCTTTAATTCTAGTATTCACACAGGTTTTGCAGCTCTGTGAACTACTGTTTTACCTCCCATTCCCATTGAGAATCCTTTCCCTCTCTGTCAAATTGCTCTATGAGCCGTCCCAATGGGTTAGAGACCGTGTTTTGAACGTGTCTGCTTCATTTGTCTGCTTGAAGGGATTTGTCATTTGTTGTCCTCACTCTGCCAGATGTGGCCCATCTAGAAGGAGGACAGCGTGCATCTGCATTGCATACCAGGATACTCCCCCCCTTGTTTATCTGGACCATCCAAAGCAGCTCTTGGAGTGGCGTGAAGATTATCACCATCCTGTCTTGAGCTGCGTTTGGCATTCACCTTTCAAGGATTGGGGTGCACTGCATCACTATGGTGCTAGACAGCATTGTCGACAGGCATCCATATGGCATTTGGTGTTTGACTTGTGAACAACTGCACAGCCTCAGCCTGCTCCTGTCTTGCCTGGTGTTTACACCGTTGCTGTTTTCTCTTCTTACAGGACAATCAAGAGGGCCCGTCCAGTGAAGGGATTTTTGTCTCTAAAGTAGCAGACAGTGGGCCTGCTGCCAAAGAAGGAGGACTGCAGATTCACGACAGGATTATTGAAGTAAGAACACTTGCTCTGATCGCTTCTTAACAGGCTGAGTTCCTGCTGCTCTCCTTTATGTTCAAGCCTAATACCTATCTCCGGCTTGGTAGTGTTGTGTCACGGGTAGCAAGAGGCGAAAAGACAGGGCAGCTCAACTATGCTTGACTTGCTCCACGGCTGACATTCCTGGTTTTAGGTATAGTTGTTATCTAAATATAGAAACCAGATTATGGAAGGTATGTGCTGGTCCTGGCATTCTGAGGAGCTCCCATCTACTTGGTATGCTGCAGTTATTTCTTGCTGAAGCTGATGGAGACATGCAAGTTATTTAGTTAAAACCATCTGTGAAAGCAAGTATCTGTTATGAGAACTGGGACTTTAGCCTGGTTTCTAGGGCTTTCTTTTTCTTTTTTCTTTTCTTTTTTTTTCAAGAGGACCAAAATGTTTTGAACAGAGATAAAGGACAGAAGCCTCTGTTAAGCGAGCCTTAAAGTACGTTGAGACAAGCCTTCCTTAGAAAATCCTTGAAGTTACTGAGGTTTCTTTTCTTTTTTCTTTTCTTTTTTCATGTTTCCTAAACTTTTTTGTGATTGGAAAAAAGTAGTTCCTGTTGCTGAATTCTGTTACTTAAGAGGAATCATTAAGCTTTTCTTTTTAAAAAGAGAGAGAGAGAGTCAAGGAGGAAGTTTGATTTATGGAATGGAAAACAATTAATTGTGGGCTCCGTTCCATGGTTGGCTATCTTGGAGTTGGGATTTGTTCACTTTCTTTTATTGTTACAGAAGTGGGACAGTTAAGAGGACTATTGTTTAAAAAAGAGAAGGAAAGGGGGGGGGAAAGGTAAATGCAGTTTTCCTGTGCCAAAGATAGCGAGGAACAGCCAGTTTCCTCTAAGACATGGAATTCCTTTGCTCTTATGTTTTGCAAATGAGCAATAAACAGCTGTTAAGGATTTTCTGTTGGCAAAGAGCAATATGTATTTGCTATTTTCTGCATGAGTAAAGCAAATTGTATTCAGAGTTTTTGTAGGCAGGACAGAAAATATTACCAGAACATTTTGTGCTAGAAAAAGGCTGTATAAAGATGCAAGCAGAAAGAAGGAGGAGGAAGAGAGAAAATATTTAAAAAATCATCCCATGCCATTCAAAGTTATAATAAACTATGAAGCACAGTGTCTGTAAATGATACTAGATTAAAGGGCATTCAAGCAACCCTTTTTATCCTGGCTTTGCTTGAACTGCAGAACATGAGATTTTCGTACTCTGTGTTTCCATTATAGCAGTGAATTTACTGTTCCATGGTACTTTTCAAACTTGTCGGAAATGAATACTACCCAGGATGCCCCAAGTAGCTGGGCAGTGGACCTGAAGTGTACGATGCTTAGAAATGGTCATAACCGAACAACAATACATCTCCTCACAGCTTGTGAGGCTGTGATGAGATATCTAACCAAGAGCACAGCTAATGAGTATCTTGTTGGCCAGGCCTAAGACTTACACTTGTAGTTAAACTTATGGACCATGTATTGAACCAAGTGTGTGTGTGTGGTACTGAGATAGCAGAATTAGATTTGTGGGTATGTGCAGAAAAATGTTGGGGGAACAGCAACCCTAGGGAAATAAACTTAGATTTTTTTAAAGAAACATAATTGATTTCTGATGGGTGTTCAGCCTGCTCATATCTTCTACCTTCAAAGGCTCCTGATGCCTATGTAACTTATCTTCAGTGGATTGCAATAGCCTAGGAGGAGGGAGGCTTCTGATCGTTGAACGTTTGAACCATGTTTTATCTCTTTTAATGTCCAAACACATTAAGGCTATCTGGACTCCCTCACACAATCCGGTCTAATGTTGGAGATGAAGATATATTTCAAAGGTGACCTTGTTCAGCTGGAAAAGAATGCAGAGCTGACAAATAGTGATGTCACTGTAGTTATTAATCACTGGACATGGCTTCCTTTCAGCAATTCAAGCATATTCTTTTATATTTATGAATCCAAGACTCGGCTTTTATCACCCTGACTAAGTAGCAAGCAGGGGAGCAGTCTGCCGGGTAAGAAAGTAATGCAGATGGCTATCTTTGAAACAGAAGGATGCAGCATAATTTGCTTGGGGCTGCTGTTTAGCTGTGTCCATTAACTTGGAAGGGGGCAGTTCCTGTGGAATGAAAGAGGGTTCTGCAGCAGCAGTTTTTGATTTGTGGTGACTGTGATGCAGTGGTGATGCCTGCGGAGTTGGCTTGGAAGGAAAGGCTCAGAGAAAGGGCAGACCTTCAGGTATTGTTGGACCACAGCTCCCAGCATTCTGTACTGTTGGCCCATGGGGGGGGGCTGATAACCCCCAAGGTATCTCCGGGTCCAATAATACTGAAAGAGACTCACTTTGCACTCCTCGACTGGGCCATGTGCAAGGTCTCTGGAACTCCCTGCCAGAAGAAGCGGTGACAGCTGTCAGCTTTGACAGCTTTAAGAAAGGATTGGAGAAGTTTGTGGAGAACAAGGGTATCAATGGCTATCATTATGGATGCCTAAGGACAACCTCTGGGTTGGAGAGATAGGCAGGATATCCCTCAATGCCATTTGTGGGGAATCATAAGCAGGTGAAGACTGGATGGGCTGTGTCCTGTTCTTATGTTCTTATGTTAATTTACTTCAATAAAGTTATTCTTTGTTTTTCAAAGTTCTAGTAATTTCCCCAAAGCAACCAAAACCTGTGTCCCAGCACTCCTGGTTTGGGGTTTTAATAATGACCTTGACATTATGATAGAAGTCACATAGTGTGACAAAAACATTGTGGCACCTTAAAGACTAACTGCTATATTTTAATGTGGGCTTTCGCAGGCAAGCCTGAAGAAGGGGCCTGCTACACAAAAGCTCACATACACTTATTTCATAGTCCTTTAAGTTGCCACAGAATTTTTGTTTTCTTCATTTTTTCATGTTTGTGTTGTTTTTGCCTGGCATGCTAGCACAGGCGAACACAGCTGCCTCTTCTTAAATGTAATGTGAATAACTCAGACTGGTGCTCACATGTTCAAAGGGCTAGTTGCTATCTCATAGACCAAATGGCATATGCTTAAACCAAGATGATGGACAATACCTTGTATATGTAATAATATATATATTATTTATTCTACTTGTGTACTGCTCCTCTGGCCTCTGGCCATTCTGAGATCTTAAGAAATAAATATTCTTATATTTGTTTGAACTACATCGTAATAATCAAGACTTCCTAAATTGGGGATAAGCAGCTGTGTAAATCATGAAATCGTTCTTTCCTGATGTTATGATCATGGTTGTGCTTTTCTCATCACAAACCTGCAGTGAGCTTAGGATGATAATTAGGAGTTTTGTAAGATAAATCTCCAGCAATTCTATTCTTGCATAAACAAAACCAAATCTACTGATACACAGACCAAAGAATGAGTCATAAGGGATGTAATTAAAATAACTTGGAAACACAGTGGCCTAGAAAGTACAGGATTTGAAAACATATTTGTATTTTAGGCTTGCCCATACTTTGTTGTCATTCTGAGTTTGTTCTGGTATTTTTGTTGCAGATTTAAGTAACTTTTTCTTTTTGCAGCTCCATGTATGGAGGGTCAAACAAAATCAGACAAATGGGGGCTGTCTGCACTGAACATGTGTTTCTATTTCCTTGCACCCATGACACTGGTCCTATATTGTGATGTCTACATAATGCATGGCTGAAACTACTGTAGTGTCAGCTAAGTCAAAGTAGGGCAAACTCCCTCAGGTAGGGTCTTTTTATAAAGTTGCTGGGTGATGGTTGTTCTTCTTTGTTTTGATTTGGTCCAGTGCAGAACCGCTTACCTGGACTCCAGTACTGCCTTGTTCTGTGCTGGTATGATTGATTGGTTGATATACTACCCATCTGATCAATGGTACTCTTCATCATGTACCAGTCATCTAAATAGACATGCAGTAAGGAATACAAGCAATAACTTCTTAACCAGTAGCAATTCACAGTAGCAATTTATGCCAACACATACTACATCAGAATCTCTCTCTCTCTCTCTCTCTCTCTCTCTCTCTCTCTCTCTCTCTCTCTCTCTCTCAATGAGGGACAGTCTACAGATCCATAGGAAATATATATTTAAATAGTGATATTATGAATGTATCACTACAAGCCCATGTGTGTAGGGAAAAATCTCCCTAGCAAAGAACTTATGTGCTATTTATTCTGGTGTAGTATGTGTTGGCATAAATTGCTGCTGTGAACTGCTGCTAGTTAAGAAGTTTTTATTCCTTACTGCATCCCTATCCAGATGACTGGAGCATGATGAGGAGTACTAGCAGCAATTCATTAACTACTGGCAGGTCAGCCCTGCAGTTTGCATGGCTTGACTTGAGCCTGGGTAAATGCAGTAGGGTTCTGGCTATTCATAATTTATGAGCATACAAATGTACTTGCCTGATTTTATTCTAAGAGCAACTCTGTAAGATGAACTTGATTAGTAAGTAGTCTCTGGGCCAACACTAAACCTTTGTGGCTAAGCAGAGATTTGAACCTGGGCCTTCCCTTACCAATATGAAGTATATTCAGGAATTAGAAATACTCTTATATATAACTGCTTTATTCACAGAAAAATAAAATGGCTAATTCGTTCATGGTGTTGAGGGAGATCTTCATACCGGTATACTTTGTAGTATGGATGATTCCACTCAAACTGTTAGTAGCATTTGCAGAAAGAATGACTTACTCACATATGAGTTTAAGCCGCATGTTAAGAGAGCAGCAGATGAGGCAACAGAAGAGTAATAAATCTCCTTCTCCCTTCTAAAAATATAGGTTGACATTCTCATAGATGTTGCTTCAGTCTAACCTGAAGGGAAAATGAGAAAGAGACAAAACAAAACAAGAAAACTGGCTGCTTTTTTTACGTACTTAAAGTATGGCCAAGATATGATTTGATTTGGTACGTTATTACACCTCCATTTCTTTTGGATATGGAAAGGAAAATAAGTCAGCTTTATCAGAGGGGGGGGGAATAGAATTCTGGATAGAAAGAGTAATAGCAATGTTGCAGAAGCAGTCATATTAAATTTGTAGACACTAATCCCAGTTAGAATATGCTCACTGAACCAGTTGCTGTAGTAGATTCAGTGGGTCTTCTCTCACCCAGTGGGACATCTCACACCCTTGTTTCTGAATGTGTAAATGGACTGAGAATGCCTAACACATACTTATGTTTCATTTTCTCATTTGGGAAGTCCAACTACAGACGGTCCTTCACGGGTTATCAATATTGTATAATACTTTTATAACTTTGTGGGAATGTCTCTGCCCCCCCCCCCCAATGATGCAACAGGATAAGCAGGAAAGAAAACAGCTGAATCGCAACAGAAGATGTAACCTGTAAGAAAGACATGCCCATTTTTGAGCCTAGTATTGTGAATTGTTTAGATGACCCACATTCTTGGCTTTGTTTATCTTAGACTATTAACTGTGGAAAGCTAACACAAAATCTAATCCTATGCTGAAAAGTATCATCCCTCCCTGAAGGCTCATCCCTCCCTTAGTCTCTCAGTTTTAGGAGCTAAATTTAGAAGTATCATCCCTCCCTTAGTCTCTCAGTTTTAGGAGCTAAATTGATTCCTCATCTCTGCCTTTGTTTTCTGTGTGAAGGATGGGATTGGGTTTATATTGCACCATTCACACACAAGAGAGGTCGGAAAGGACAAACTGGATGAGGGAGCATGCAGGAAGAAGGCATGTGGTGAATAGGAAAATTCTGTTCTTGCTGTGATTCTGAATAGGAAAATCATGTGGTGCAGCATTTCGTTGTCATTCACACTTCAATAAGTCTTCTTCTACCTTCTTTTTAGTTCTGCTGCTGAGCCTGACCGGATCAGGGCTTCCTAAAAAGTACGCATGGAGCAAAAAGTTGTCGTCCTTTAAAAAGGAGTGCAAGGCTGTGCATTTGTTTATTTATAAAGCGAAGCCTAATTTCATGTTGGACATGGATTTGTATTGTAACTTTTCTCAAAAGGAGACAAAGGAAAGAAAGGAATGCACATCATATATTTATGTTGCTGACTTCAGTTGCTTCATGCTTCTACTTTCTGTCACACTGATCAATATTTGTTTATTTATTACACTTATACTCAATTTTTGCACTCGAAAGTCATGCTCAAGGCAATTTAATATCTTCTTAAAGCTGTTTCAAAAGGACAGGCTGAAGTCTGAAATGTAGGCAAATCCATTTAAAATCATGTATAGAGGTTTTTAATCTAAAATCCCTAACTCTACAATGGACAGGAGCTATGTGCGGAAAAGGGTGCATGCAAGCAGATGATCCAGGACTAGCGATGGAGATGAACTGCCAAAAGGGTGCCTGGCTATGGTTCATGGTTCATCAAAGTTGGAGAACCCAACTCCCCCCCCCCCCGTGAATCAGGAAGCCAATGAATCAGTTGGCTGTCCCCACAGCCTGCCCTCCTGTTCCCTTCCCACTTCTCCTGTTGACTTCCTATCTTCACCACTGCTGGTGCCTGGATCACCACCTCTGCCTCTCGCGGTGACCTCTGCTGATGCTGCCACCTCCATCATCTTTGCAAAGATGGTGATTGTGTCTTCCTTTTGCAAAAAGGGAAAACAGCCGCTGCTATCTTTCCTAAGGACAGCCTGGCTCAGGAGAGGCAGCAGTGGCACCCCTAGCAGTGGTGAAAATAAGGAGGCCACAAGGAAAGGGGACAAGTGGCTGGCTGTTGTTTCCACAGGCAGAGAGAGAACACTAGCAAAGCACTGCCAAATAGCTTGTTGTCTTGGGTCTCTGGCTGTGGAACCAGAGGTTGGGAGTTCAGTTCCCCGCTGGGCCTCCTTGAGAGGGGCTTGACTTAATGATCCATAAGCTCCTTTCCAGCTCTGCAGGTCTGTTGTTGTTTGTTGTTGTTGTTGTTGTTGTTGGTAGGGCACTGAATTCTGGGTAAATATTGACTGAGGCAACTGATTCTTTTAAGTAGCAAACAAAATTACAGTGGTACCTTGTATAAAGGAATTAATTCATTCCAAATGATATTCTGTTAAGCAAATTTCCTTTCTACAAATTTCCCATAGGAATGCATTGAAAATGGAGTAATCCCATTTTTATGTTGTACGGATTTAGCCCATAGGCGATTCTGTTAAGCAAATTTCCCCTATCTCCAGAATATTGTATGTTGTACAAATTTTATGTTATACAAGCTGTTTGTTATACAAGGGTCCACTGTATAAGCAAAATGAAACCAGAGTAATTCCCATGTAACTCTATTAGGTATTTTCCTTCCTTTTGTTCCACATAAAATAACCTTGACCTTTGATATTGAAGGAGAGTGGGGATATTTGTTCAACTTTCAGAAACAGACTACTGGAGCACAGTGTAAACAGGAGGTACTGGGATTTCAGTTGAATTTGGGTAAGCAGTGAAAAGGGACTGTTTGTTGATGACAACACATCACCCTGGGTGGCTAGAATAAAAACAGAAGTTCTGTAAAGAACTGTACAAGAGGCTGTCCAGACTGGAGAAAATGGGCAAAATGCACATTTGTACCAGAACTAGCTGTAATTGACCAAGAAAGATATGTTTGTGTTGGATATCTCATTAAAAGCATTGACCCAATGTACAGCAGACAGTTTCTGTGTTGGTCCTTGTTACTTTCCTTAGTTGTTAGTTTAAAATCAGAGCTGTGTAAAATGGAGCTGTGTAAAATCCTGCCTCATCAGGATGCTAAATCATGAGTGATGTTTCACCAAGACATTCTATTCAATGTATACAAAATTCAGTATGATGAATCTCATCTTTCAAAACTTGAGAGATTATGGTCAAATAATAGGGAGCTCTTATATGCAGAAGGTTAAATTAAGCTGTGGAATTACCATGAGATGTAGTAATAGCTGCCAACACACATTGTTTTAAGAAGGAACTGGCCAAATTTATCTAGGATAAGGTTATCAATAGCTACCGATATTGGTAACAGGTACATTTTTATTTCATTTGTCTGTGTTCCTGTGTATACCAGCTGCTCAAGAATATGAGCCAGGAGGGTGCCATTATGTTCTTATGTTCATCATGCTGATCAGGGCCGGTGCTAGGTTTTTTTGCACCCTAGGTGAGGGGCGGGGGGGTGGGGCAGGCAGGGGGTGGGGTGGGTGGCGGGTGAGCGGGGCAGGGGGCCGGGCAGGGGGCCGGGCAGAGGCAGTGGGTGGGCAGGGTGGTGGGGGCAGTGGGCGGGGTGGCAGGGGCGGTGGGGGCGGATGGCGGGGGACGGCAATGAGCATGGGGGCGGCGATGGGCACGGGGGTGGCGGGCAGGCGGCGGCGGGCAGCGATGGGCAGACGGTGATGGGCGGTGGCCAGCGGCGGGGGTGGGCTGTCCAGCGCCCTCTCTCCATTTTGGCGCCCTAGGCAACTGCCTAGTTTGCCTTAATGGAAGCGCCGGCCCTGATGCTGATATTTTGCTGGTTGGCTTCTTATAGAAACCCACTTGGCCACGGAGAACAGAATGCTGGACTAGATAAACCTCCTGAACATGACTCTAAGGTTTTTTAATGTTTAAATTCTGCTAAATTGCTTTTATAGATACACCTGTGAGACACTGAGTTTGTTAGGAGGTAAGGGTTTAATTTCCTCCCACATCTGGATTAGTTCCTGTAGTGCTTTGTAATTCCCTGTACAATTCTCCACATTTGAAGCCAAAAACATCGTGATTTCACTGCTGGATTTTAATTTGTGGGTCTGAGCATTCTTTTTGAGGCTCAACAGAGCAAACACTATAGATATCTTTCCATATCTATAGTATTATTGTGGAGTTCATGCATATCACAATAATTGGGCAATCAGGCACAATCAGCCTTAATTTGCTACATGTGTAGCAAATTACCATGTCAATTGTATGAAGTGATAGGAATAAAATTAGTGCAGATCAGCTAAAAAGCTATTGAATATTCAAAGCAGTGCTTTGGATTTAAATAGAGCCAATGTTCTTACATTTTATTGAAAAAAAATGGGGATCATCCCAGTTATGTAGAGTGTGGGCAGAATAATAAATACGGTTGAGATCCTTGAGTTAGCATTATAAACAGGGTTCCCTGGGTTTGCATCAGCATCTTGCATACTTTTTGATCAAGTACAAGATTTTATTTTCTCTTTAAATCTAAAATGCTTTGCAACTATACCTACCTACCTACCTACCTACCTACCTACCTACCTACCTACCTACCTACCTACCTACCTACCTACCTAACTTCCAGATAAACTCACAGAGTTTACCAATAGCTGTTATATCCAGGGTTTCTGGGAATTACAGTCCAAGAACACCTTGGGACCCAAGGCTGGGACCACTGCTTTAGGGAGTGAGAAAAAATTGAGTAGTTAACACAAGGGTCAGTAACACAAGCTTAGGCTATGTGGTCCCTGAACCTCATCTTGGAGATCTTATCTTGATGCTGATAGCACTCATTGCTGCATGTCGTACCAGTTAGATTTGTAGTAAAAATTGTGCTAATTTCCCCCTACCTTTCTGACTTACTGTTGGTGCCATTCGTTGCAGAATCATTCTTTTGTGGTCTTGAAAGGCCCTGATGTGTTGGAGAAAGTTCTAACATCCTCCAGCAGTGTGGCGCACAGCAGGGATTGCAATAGTCTCAAAGGTTCCAGTGAGAACCAAGGCAGACATCTAATGCCACAAAGGTGCAGAGCCCTTCTGTAATCCGGACCAAAGTATGAAGCAAACTGACAATTGACGATCTCACTTGGGTTCCTTTTGGGAAGGGCTTCAGTAGTAGTAGAGAAACTGTTTTTTTTTTTTTTAATATGGTATTTTTGGGAATGCTGCTGCTGTTATTTTTTTGTTTTTATTTTATCCTGTTTGATTGCATAAGCTTCTTTGGAGACCTGGAGCCAGGAAAGAATAAGCAGTAAAATATTGACACTTCAAACTAATTACCAACAAAAGTAATGACCCAAACTGATGATCAAGAAAGTTGGGTTAGGAGCAACAAATAAGTATATTATATTAATTAAATATGTACATCAGGCATGATAGAGGACCTCTACTGGGGAAAGGGTGGATTCCATACTAGATCCTTACAACCTCAACCCTTGCCATCCAAAACTGGGTGGGAAGATCTAGGACTCCAGAGCTGGTTCTTGGACAGCAGTAAACTCTGAACTTAGTGATCACAATGTGGGATTTGAGTAGTAGCACAATAAAGCTCATGCAACATGACTTCTGCACCCAGCCGGGATCATAAGTATTTAGACCAATGGAAAGCATAGACGTAGCCAGAAGAAAAATGTAGGTATGCTCAAAAGCTATTACTGTCTTTCCCTAAGTTAGCAGTTTGTGTTAACTCCTCTGACATGGTGTTCCCAAGTTTGAGTGCCAAGCGTACAGTATAGCTTGATGTTGGGTAGCTGGTTTTTCTGCAAAAAGAGATGGTCTGGTAATAGCGGAAAGTCTCTTGAAGGTCTCTTGATGCTGACACACTACATTAACTGTGTGTATATTGCCCAGATGTGTTTCAGGAATAAGCGAGGCATAAGATATGAAAGACGAACCTTTGAATCACATCCCTTCGCTGGCCGTAAGGGGTTCTGTCACTATCCTGATGTGTGAAGGAAATCAAACTAGGCAGTGCAAGTATTTTCTTATCCCAAGTAAGGGCTATAGCCTTTAAGTGCTTGCATTCTCTCTCCTTTCCCCTACTTTGTCTCCCAGTTCGCAAGCTTACAAAGTATTCCTTAAAAGAACTTCCTTCATACAATATATATTTTTAAATGATCATCTGTGGCACCAGTTGGGTGTTGTTGTTATTTTCAAAAAAGGGTTGGAGCTGTGTTACATCTTTCATGTCACTCAAGCTCAAAATACGGCCATCTGAGTTAGTGTGTGTGTGTGTGTGTGTGTGTGTGTGTGTGTGTGTGTGTGTGTGTGTGTGTGTGTGTGTGTGTGTGTGTGTGTGTGTGTGTGTGTGTGTGTGTGTGTGTGTGTGTTTCAAGTTTAAGCATTTCTTCTTTTAAAAGTCTGAGGTGGGGAGTAAGTTGTCACATTCTCTGGTCCTCAATAAGAACCTGCCAGAGGACAGAGATCGAATAGAGCATGACTTAATCACCAGGCAGTTTTCGGCTGTATCTTCCATCCAAAGAAGCTATGAAAGGAGACCATTCTCCAAAAATGGAGAATGGTCTCTTTTTTGAATGGGAACTTTCATGCCAAATGGCACACTAATTTCAAATGCGACAGGAGCTTCAGAAGGTTGAATGTGTTGGGCAGGCAGTGGGGACTGAAAATGTGGTTTTAAAAGACCCTAATGGCCGTTGAACATATATAAAATGTCTTGGCCTTCTCCATGGTGTTCAGTGCGAAGACCAAAGGCCAGTATCTAAAGAGGATCATGTGATGTGCAGAAATTTCTATATTGACAATGGGAAAATATAGTCTTTTGTTTGATCTGCGGTCTTCTTTGCCATATTAAAGGCTGCTTCGGAGAGTCCTCTTGTCACAAATAAGATATTTTTGCTGTAGAAGGGATGGAGAGATCTGAAATGACCCAGTGGTTGGGTCCATGCTTTTGTGTACCTAGTTCTCCAATGTTCTATAATTACTTTTCCCAAAAATAACTGTTTTGTATTTTATGATAGTTACAAACGCCTTAGCAAATCATTGGCAGTCCAAAAAAGAAAAAGTCTAGCTGATGGGTATAATGTTAGGGTCCTCTTTAAAACCATCTTGTTTCATTTTAGAGCATTGCCAGATTAGGATGGAACGCTGCCTATTTTATCCATTCTCTCTTGTTTTCTCATTACGTTGGCTTTTTCTTCTCCACTGAAAGCTTTGAAGGCACAGTTCCTTGCAGCAAGGGAGCTGTAGGCTCCTTCAGTTGCAAACCTTTCCCAATAACTCAAGTTGCCTTTCTTAACTCCCCTCTAGTTTTTCAACCGTCTGGTGAACGATTACATTCGTTTCCCATTTTGTCCACTCTTTGAAGTGTGCTTCTTTGCTGCTCTGGGGATGCTGCATTTAATTAGTGAAGGACGTTCTCTATAACACTTAGACACAGAAGGCGTTAAAAGTACATAGATTTCTGGAAAAAAGGGAAAGGGAAAGGAATTCACACAAAGGTGTCAAAATCAGATAAAATATTAGCCTCTCATAAAGTCAAATAAATCTCTGCATTTATAGGCCATTCAAGCTGTTTCGTCTTAGCTTGCTTGGACACTGTAATGTTGTGCATTCAGCTTACAGTACTCTCAGCTTCTCTTCTTTCCTTTGCTTGCTTCTTTGTTCTCTTGGACATTTTTAGGCAGCTGGCCGCATCTTGGCAACTTAAACCGAGATAGTTTTGTTAAGGGTTTAAAAGTTGGTTTTTTAAAGTAGCTAATTATGGTAGTTAATGTTAAAGTAGCAACAGTTATTTTGGACTACAGCTCTCATAATCTCACAAACTCTGGGGCTGTGAGAGTTGCAGTATTGCTGTTGTTAAGTGCTGTTGAGTCACTTCCAATGATTTCCTGACCTCTAAACAATTGTCTCATTAATAGCCCACCTCAGGTCTGGCAAGCTCCATGCTATGCCTGAGTTTATTAAGTCAAGTCAATTGGTCTATGTTCCCCTTGCCTTCTCCAGCTTTTGCAAATGTTGTCTTTTCCATTGAGTCTTGTAGTAGGCTCAAGGTTCACTCAGCCTTCCATCCTTCCGAGGTCGGTAAAATGAGTACCCAGCTCGTTGGGGGGGGGGCAATGTGTAGCCTGCACACTGTAATTAAAATTGTAAACCGCCCAGAGACTACTTGTAGTGGTATGGGGCGGTATATAAGCAGAGCACTTTGCTTTTGTTTTCTTTTGACATGCCCAAGTACAATAAATAGCTTCAATTTAGTCTCTTTTTTGTTTTCTTTTGTTTGTAGGGGCAGCTGATTTGATTTAGAACTTGTAGGTTTTTCTGATGGTTTATGGTATCCCTTAAGGCTGTTCTCCAATGCCACACTTAAAGTGAATCATTTCCCCCACAGGGCAGATCTCCTCCCTGCCCAGTTTTCTCATCTGTACATGCCAACTGGGAATTCCAGTCTCTCCTGATACACATGAAGATTTTCTTCCCTCTTGGCCCTTCCAAGACTTTCTTTAAAATCTTGGCTACAGTTTTAATTTCTAATACAAAAATGGTGGTGACAAATTTAATTTCCCCCATCTCTGAGATGTACTCTAGTCCTCCAAGTGATTAGTTATGCTTCTACAGTATTTTAATTACTTTGAAATATCTGGATTCAATAGCACGAGCCATTGCTTTAGCCATGTGATATCTTTTGATTGTGGCTATACTAAATTTCTTGGTTCAAAGATATTCAGCCATTTTCTGAATATTACCATAGTTTCCTTTCCAACAGATAGAAGCCAGAATCCTAGAGGTGAACATAATGGCTACGAGCCATGACACTGAATCGAACTCCGCATTTTAAAATCCACTTCTTTAGAAATATGTGGATTGTAATTGACAAACTCTCATATTGAAGTAATTCTTGTTAATCTTTAAGGTGCCCAAGACTTCCTGATTTTCTTTTGTTTTGGCTATACCTACTAACTTGGACTACCTCTTTGGAAAAAATGAGCACCTCAGGAGACTTCCTGTTACATCAAACAAGAGCCATACATGTTTGTATTAATTTGTTCATTGGAACAAGGCATCGGCTTGAAGTAAAATATAATTTATTTTAATTTATTTATTTATTTTAATTTATTTATTCCATTTTTCAGACTGGGATGCCTTGCCAGGAGGGCTTTCGATTTCTTGGGAAAATTATTTTCATGATTAGTGCTCATCGTTGTTTGACGCTACTGGTTGTGTCCTGATTTTTAGAAGATTACCTACACTTTGTTAAAATGAGAAATGTAGGAGCCATCTCCACTGCCATTAAATACTCACAGCCCTATGTAAAAAACCATTCTATTTTTACAAAGTCTTGCCTTTATTACATATACCTAATTAAACTAAGCTGTCAGTGAGGAATAAACCACAGCAGAATTCATTGGGAAGAAAAATGCAAATTCAGAGCTATAAACCAAGGTCTTAGGAAAAAGGTCTTGACTGCTTTTGCCACTCAAGTTCTCCCTTAGTGTCATTCATATTGCAATGACCTTATCCTCCAAGTATAACAATGTGTGTGTGGAAATGGACTCTGAAACAAAAGTGGAGAGTGGCAAGAAAACTGCTTAACCATATACGGCAAGTCAGCCCTAGGGCTTAAACTTGACAAATGTCCAGGAAGATAGCTGTGTCTGTGGCTGAAAAAGCAGAAGTAATATGAGACGTTATTGGGGGGAAAAGTTTCACTTAAGTCACCATCCCACATGTTGTTATGAATTTAACATCTAAGGAATCCAAAAAGCCAACACTTGGAACTGAGCTTTCTTGGTCATGGTCCCTTCTCTCCAGAACAAGCTTCCTACAGAGGTTCACCAGGTACCACCTTCTTCTTCTTTAAGTGCTGTGTCCTCATAGAACAGGCCTGATCAACATATCGACCGTGGGTGACCGGTACCCCACAGTGCTGTTTTACATAGCCTGCGAGGTTTCTGCTGGCCCCCCAATCTTCCGCCAGTGGCAGCATGTTCAGGAAACAAAATTGACCCACCTACCCACCCACCTAGACATTTGGTCCAGATTTGTTTCCCTACCTGTTGCCGTGACACTCCGGCCCCTCGCTCAGCTCCTCTGTAAGGCTAATCTGGAATACCAGCAAAGTTTGAGCGTGCACACATGCACATGCCCTTAAAGTAGCCCACAGAGACATTTGGGAGCTCCAAGAGTTGACCACGAGAGAAGTTCGAGTGCTCTGGGTAGAACGCAGGCTGTTCAAAGTTGCACAGCCCTGTTGTAGAACATTGGCGATCAGTAGCATAATCTGGTTTTTTATCTAAAGCAGGCTTGTCCAAACTTCGGCCCTCCTGATGTTTTGGACCACAACTCCCAGAATTCTAAGCTTAAATTGCCAATGGCAAAGGACTGTGGGAGTTGCAGTCCAGAACATATGGAGAGCCGAAGTTTGGACATGCCTGATCTAAAGCTATTCTAAATAGAGAATCTGTGTTCACTGCGAACCATTGGCTTAAATTCTTAAACCAGAATGTTCTTCTATGCCGCAGGCCATGCTTCCCATCTGTTTTTCCTTGGAAGATAACCTGCAGCAGATGGTATTTGTTATTAAGCATTATTTGACCAAAATATCCCTGTCTGTTTTTAGGAAATCAGTTACTGCCAAATCACATAAAACTGCCTTCTGCCAATTGTAAACCTTCTCCTGAGAGACTGAAATGGGTTTTAATTTATGTAGTTTTATTTGAATGTAAGTGTTAGCAAGCAACAGGGATGATGATGATGATGATGATGATGATGATGATGATGATGATGATGATGATGATGATGATGATGATGATGATGATGATGATGATGAATTGTAAGTAGAGCAGACTGCATCTAAAGTTTATAAGGAAACAGTTAAAACACCAATGGTTTTTCGTTCTTCATTCGAATTGCTCTTAAGTTGAGCCGCTTGTAAGTAGAGGTACCACTGTAGATAGATAGATAAAAGTTGTGCTTTGTGACAGTGAGTTGCTTTTTCAGTTGGATACCTTGCTGTATTTCTCCACTTGTGCTTATGCACTTTTCTCTGTTTGACTGCATTGAACAACATTTTCTACATCTTCCGTAGAACGTGAAGATTTCTTAACTACTGTATGTTTCTAATGTGAAACAGTTTCTTTACAGCCTGAATAGCACGACACCATTTTTGTTCCACTTAACGATAAAGGGTTTACCTTCAAAATTGTCCTTAGAAGTTTTGCTTCCCCCCTTCCCCCATGCATGCTTTTTATAGATTATTATTGATTTAAGGCCATGTCACTGTTCCACGTTTGCCACCATTATTGGAACCAGGATGATGTTGACCTTTCCTGCTTTCTCTTTTGTAAAGTTCTCCAAGGAGATCGATGGCTTAGCATTGTGGTCCTGTTATTTATTTTCTCCTAATCAGTTTTCTCCCTGAAAAATGCAAATGATTTCTTGTATGACCCAATTAACCTAAAAAAGTTTGTCTCCTTAATTCCATGGGAGTTAATGGCTAAGGCTCGTAGTTAAACATTTTCTTTTGGTTAGGTGAACAAAGTAGACAGTGTCTCGAGACAAGGTCAATGGGAAAGCAAGGGTCGGGAGCCTACCCTTGGTTTTAATTTCTGTGTTTCTTGGCAAGCGCTTGCATCTGTCAATTCACCGGCTTTGCCCCTGCAATATATTGTTCTGTACAGTTTTATCCATTAAAAGCACTGGAGTGCATCCCTTAACATGGCCAACGGGCCTGCTTCTTTTGTTGTCTTTTATAATTTACAGTGCGAGACTAGGAGGATGCCTCACCCCTGTCAGTGAAAAGCACACACAAACACGGGCATTAGAAAAGAAAGCATTGGACGAATGGGGGATGGCTTTATGTTTCAGACCACCTACCCGGAGAATATCGGGCTTTTGTTTTTCAATTCAGCTGAAATGTCTGCCAACAGAGGTTCATGGGAAGAGTTTCCTCTAACAATTCAACTGGAAACTAGAAAACAAAAAAAAAATGGTTTTAAAAATCCCGTTGTCATTTTTAAATATGTCAAGGTTTTGTTCCTTGTTAAGGCAAAACATATCAGTAGCTCCTGTAAGCCTTTCACCTGTTGTACTAGCAACTGGATTAGAACCAGAAAGATGGTATTCACCTTTTTCTGACAGAAGTAAATAATATTCCTAGATTTGGTGTGCTGAGAAAATTTTATAGATGGCAAACAAGCAAGCCTCCCCACCACCAACCCCTCTGCTGAATTTGTTGTCCTAGTAAAACCTGACATCCCCTTATTCATTTGGCAGATTGATTGGGGGGAAAGAGTCCTGCCCAACATGTTGTGTGTCTTTGGACGGCTAATAGGATTCCTAGAAGCATACACTTTATGCAATTTGTTTACAAGGCTGTCAGGGCTTTTCAGGGACTTCAGGAGCACTGCTGACTTTCGAGAATTTATGTGCATAGTTTGTTTTCCATATAATAAGAAAACAATTCAGAGCTGGGGAATCTCTGGTGAGGTGCTCAGAGCCAGAAAACAAAATAAAAACAAAAATCAACAGAAAATGCATAGCATTCAGGCCACATGTTGCTCAGCTCTAGTCAGAGCAGAGCAAAGTTTTATTTCATCTGCAATGATCAATTTTCATTTGTCATTTGTCAAACTTCGAATACTTCTTTTTTGGCTTTTTTCCATGCATAGTGGCTTTTCGTACTGTCGTCTTTTGTTGTTTTGTTTTAATTGTAAACCACCCAGAGTTCCGTCCGGAAGATGGGCGGTATAGAAATATAATAAATAAATAAATAAATAAATAAATTTATTTTTATTTATTTATTTATTTTTATTTATTTATTATTATTATTTTTATTTATTTATTTATTTATTTATTTATTTATTTATTTATTTATTTATTTATACACTTTTCTACTGCCAGTCTTCCAAAACTGAAACCTCAGGACATTTTTATAGTAATCAAGAAAATAATAATAGTAAAAAGGTGAAGAAAATAATTAAAACATTAAATAGTAAAATAGTCAGTAAGCAACACTAAACAAAACTAAAGTTCACGGCCAAGGGAAGGGTAAAAAAAACCACCAGGGCGAACAACAAAACAACTAACCATACAAAACAAACACATTAGTGGTCTTCATATTCTTCTTTAAAGAGCAAGGTCTTAAATGCTCTCTTGAAAGCGGGCAGGGACTGTGCCGGATGTATCAGGCTGAGAAGTTTGTTCCATAAAGTAGGGGCAGACACTGAGAAGTAGAGATGGGCACGACTTAGCGGTATTCCCGTTTCCGTTTCCGTTACTCGTATCCATTACTCTACGGAAACGGTAACGGGAATTACTCCGCCAGACTTCGAGCTCGAACCGACGAACGAACAATTTTGGTCTGATTTATTGTGCTCGTTCCTTGCATCGCGCGATCACGCAATGCCACGCGGCACAGAAAAAAAGTTTTTAAAGTTAAAAAAACCCGGTTCCCGGCCGAAAAGCAGGCGGAAAAATGCCTGCCGTGCCTCAGGAGGTCCCCGGCTTCCCCCCCATCCCCCGTCCTGGGCTGCTCTGGTGGGACTCGCCGCAGGCTCGCAGCCAGCAAAAAGCCCAGTCTCGCCGCTGGCCGCCGCAATTAAAGCGCAAGCAAGCGGCACAGACGGCACAGGAAAAAAGTTTTAAACTCTCCCCCCACCCATTCCCGGGCCAAAAAAGCAGGCGGAAAAATGCCTGCTTGACTAAGGGCGCAGGGCACCTACCGGAGGGGTGGTTTCTGGAGGGGGGGTCCCGCCTCCCCCCCATCCTGGGCAGCCGGACTCGAGTCGCCATGCCATGCGGTGCGGGCGGGGGATCCAAAATGGGGCGGCGAAGACAATATTGTTTTTGAAATCGTGGTCCAAAAACACACAAGCACAACAGAAACACGCGAAAATTTATAAACTGCCAGATTTTTCACAGTAGCAGTGGGTTTTTTCTTGCAACAAAATGTCTCTCCAGTCTCCTCTCCTCTGTCCTCCATTGATTTTATTTTATTTTATTTTATTTACACCTGCGCAATGATGGGCTGGCCGAGTGGCCAGCCATGTGGGAGTGGACGACCATGCAAATTTTTGGAGCCATCCCACCAATCGCATGGCCACTTGGCCATGGAGACTTCTGGGATGTGCCAAAAAGCCCCCTAAAACCTGCCCTAGCCCCCTAACCTAACCCTAATCCTTGACTCCTTACTTACCCATACGTCACAGACTGTCTTCTTAGTGGGTCAGAGAGGCACCCAGAGGTGCAACCCACTAGCCCACCATAACCTTACCCATCACTAGCCTAACCCTAGCCCTTGCACTAACCCACCTTAACCCTAAGCCAGATGTACTTGCATTGCACTACACGCAAGTACAATTCCCTTCTTTGTGAGACATGGTGGTGCGAGAGCCTTAGGCATCACCCTATGGCTCTGGGTTCACTGCCATCACTAGTCTCACTGTCTGCAACTGGTATGCATATCCATATGGCTATGCATGCATTTTGCAGCAGCAGGTGAGGAGGGGAGACCCCCATGTAGAGGGGTCTCTTGGAGCCTGCTTCCCCTTCCTAGTGGGTGAGGATAGGAGGCACCCACGGGTGCCTCCAGGAGCCCGCTTTCCCTTTATAGCGGGCCAGAGGAGGCACCCACCCCAGAGAGGTGCCTCCAGGAGCCCGCTCCCCCCCAAAAAAACCAGTACTAACGACAACGAAAAAAACGAAAAAACAAACCGACTAATTTTTGCGAATTTTCACAAAAAACGGAAAGGACCCGAAACGGAACCGGCCCGACTAACGACAACTCGAAAAAATTTTTTTCAAGTCATGCCCATCTCTACTGAGAAGGCCTGATTTCAAGTGATCATTTTCCGGGCCTCCCTAAAGGTGGCTGCCTGAGGTGAAAATGCCTGCGATGCTTTGGTGGGCTGAATCTCCTTAGGGAGATTCAATCTGACAGGTATTTAGGTCCCATGCAATGGAGGGTTTTGTAAGTGAAAACCAATACCTTAAACCTTATTTGGGAGATAATGTGTGGCCAATGCAAGTGGGCCAAGATTGCATTCACTCTGTGCACAGAAACCCTATTGGTGTCAGTATGTAATGGGAGAGGTGTGAAGGAGCAACACTTAGATGCAGGTCATAGAAGTCTCATAACTCTGCAGTCCCATTCTGCTTTATAGATTTGGGATATTGTGAAAAGGTGATGGGACTAGT
The DNA here is from genome assembly GCA_029282475.1 of Phrynocephalus forsythii. Lineage (NCBI taxonomy): Eukaryota > Metazoa > Chordata > Lepidosauria > Squamata > Agamidae > Phrynocephalus > Phrynocephalus forsythii. The sequence goes on from JAPFRF010000011.1 coordinate 159,671,007, forward strand.
GACTGTTGTAGAGCGGATTAGACTCAAAGAGACAGGAAACTTGAGTCCCCGCTCGTCACTTGCTGACACAACCAAAAGTTTCTGGCACAGAAGAATTCAGACTCCTTAGGTTTCTTGCATGTTGCAGAGCTATGAAAGTTTTTTTTTTAATTTTACTTTTTAAAGTCTTTATCCAGAAATCATAAGGGATGGGCTATAAATGCCACTATTAGGAGGGTCATCAAGTAGGCAAATTATTATGTTTTCATATCTTCACTTGAAGAATTGTGCTAATTACATGTCCAATGCATGATCTGACATTAAAATAAAAATGACAGAAGGCCAGAAAACTGGTAATAGGGTGGCTGTCTTTGTTCTGCTGTTTTTGGCTTTGACTGTCTCCCAAATTGATCTTGTCCTTCCTTCCTTCCTTCCTTCCTTCCTTCCTTCCTTCCTTCCTTCCTGTTCAATGTGTGTCAGCCTCTGCTTTACACACAAGAAAATTTTCATTTGCACTCTTCCTTTTTTTGTGCTTCTGTTGCAAACAGGCAACAATGACAACCGAGACCCCATGTCATCTTCAGGTTCGTTTATTTCTAAGACTGTGGAAGCCAGTGTCCCAAACAATAGGGCAGGATTTGCCACAAAACTGGACTGTCTGCATATTTGAAAGCTCAGTTATTGGTAAGAGGCTGTGCTATTTCCAGGTGGGGATGAAAGTATTACTCTCTGGAATGCATTTCTCAGAGCCCCTTTATTGGCAGCAATGGAAAGGCTGTTCATCTTATTCCTGATACTTTGCAGCAGGTGGTAGGAATCAATCTGCAGTTCATAAAACTTGCAATCTTTTCAACATTTCCCTTTGAGCTGCACAAATGTTTAATTTAGTTAGGTGAGAACGGTTGAAAGTCCTACCCACAGCAGTTTATGTAATGACCAAATGTAGATAATATTTCCATTGGCCTACATACACCCCACAAGTCTGAATCATGCAGCCTTTGCCATTTTAGCCTCATGAGAAATATGATACCCGTAAGGCTCAAGGCAGGACCCTCCTATATTATGATTAAGAGGAAGAAAATAGGGTGGAATGAAACCATCTCCTTGACATAGAGTTGTCCTATTTGTGGACCATGCAAACAGTGTTTGTCTTTCCTTTTCCTGCACCTCCTCAGGAGGAGGAAAATATCTCATCTATGTATTTTGAACCAACTTTCTCATAGCGCTGTTGCAATATTGTCTTAAATCTAATTCCAAGTGAGGAAAATAAGCAACCCTCACTCTGAATGGATTGGTGGGAGCTCGGGTGTTACAGAATCCTGGTTGGCTGTTAGCACATTTAAGCCAATAAGGAGGCGAGGGTAAGAAAAAGACACAACAGCTGCAGAGAGATGAATTTTTAAAAAGCAAACAATTTAATAACCCCAAATCCTTTTTTCAATCATTCAGTCAGTTTATTGTAAAAATATAATTGCCACTAATAACATAGTACAAACATTTTACTTTAGATTTGATTGAAGAAACAGTAGCATAATTGAAGGCCAAGAAAGGGGGTAGATTATTTCTATGCTGATCTATAAATTGTGATTATAGTAGCACATACTTTCTTTCCATTTTTTTTTCAAATACTGAATTTTTAAAAATCTATAATCATTTGGCACTGAAAGTTGGTTGGTTGAGCCAAAGATTTCCAAGAAGGATTCTGAAAAAAACTTTTGAAAGAAAAATTCTATTCCTTGTTTGATTAAACAGCTCTTTATTGTTAGGCACCAAGATAAGTCAGTCAGGACAATGCGTGCACAGCCCAAGCTGTAGCATCATACAGTAGCCAGTGTAAACTCCCACTTGTTGGTGGTAAGTGTCGAATGTCTGACAGCTCTGCATCTGGCTTGTCATTTCCGACAACTGTGGCATTAGGATAAATAGCATTTGCTCTTTCCATTTTGGTTGTTTTCACACATTCTCCATCTCAGGCATGGCTAGAGTATGTGTTAACAAAAGTAGTGTTATCTTATTCCAGAAGTACAGAAGTATATGTCTCTGTAGTGAGTCAGAACAGGATAAAGAGGTTTAATTTAGAAAACACACTAGATTATCCCTTGTAGAAAACATTTATTTATTTATTTATTTATTTATTTATTTATTTATTTATTTATTTATTTATTTTAGAGTATTTCACCCTGCCTTTCTCCTTGGGAAAGGGACCCAAGGTGGCTTACAGTAATGAGGAATAATATACAGTCCAGTACAATTAAGACATGTTCAATATTGAGAACAAGGGATTGAGGGACATATTACAGCATTAATAGACAAAATTACATTAAAGCTACAAGAGAATGTGAACAGTTAAAGGGGAGTAAAGTTCCATGTAAAGTTATGAGTGATGGAAACTAACATGGGAAACATAGTGTCAATGTAAACCAATAAGTAATTATAAACACAAAGTCTGTGTGATCATGTAGATTCATATAAAAGACACATAAAAGGTGGACATCGTTCAGGGAAAGCTTCCTGAAGAGAAAGGTCTTTACCTATTTATGGAAAGACAACAGAGAAGAGGCAGTCCTGGCCTCTAGTGGGAGGGAGTTCCAGAGTCTGGGTGCAACAGCTGAGTAGGCTCTTTCATAGGTACTCACGAGGCTATCTGTGAGGGTTGCGGGATGGAGAGAAGGGCCTCTCCTGGTGACCTTAATACCCGAGTTGGTTCATACTGGGAGATTTGATCTTAGAGGTAGCTAAGATCCAGGATGTATACTGCTTTGTAGGTCAAGGTTAGCATCATGGTTTGGTGTGATTGTTGAATTCAGCTGCAGCTAAACTACCATCGTGCTGCCAATTTCATGACAGACACATCTCAAAATATTCTAAGTTGATATTTACTGTTTTAAAATGTGGGCATTCTATATTTTAATATATCTTTGGAACCTTCTGGAAGAGACCCTAATATATTAATAGGCCAAAGTCCATAAGGCATTTTAAGTAATGAGTGTCAATATTCAGTTTTATGAAATGTACCTTTTCTATATGTTGATCCTTTTAAGATCTTTTTTTTTTTGCTTTTTGTTTTACTATTATCATAATACCTTGACAGTTTGGCAAAATGGAGATGGAAACATTTTTTTTGAAACACAGTGCTACATATCAAGAGAATAGAGACTGAAATCAAGAAATCAACTGTAATTTGCACCTTGTATATTTGGAAGCTCAAACATGGCTTGATGCTAAAATCTGCTTCCATGACCTTCCCTGTTCTTTGTCAAGTTTCCAAGTTTGTCCTCTTCTGAGTCAACTGCCCTGGTTCGTGTGTGTGTTACAAGGAGAAGTACCACTGAGGTGATTTAATGAAATAAGAGTTTGATTTTGGCTTCAAGTCCTGTTTGACCATGGACCCATGTTAGCCATAATTGGGGTTAATGGGTGTGTAGGAAGTGGAAAAATCTCTATGGGTAAATCCCCTGGCTAGCTTCAGATCTTCTAACTGTGGCGAACTGAGAAAAACTGCATCTGTTCAGGGATGCTAAGGCAAGCAGATACTTAAGACATAAAAGAAAAAAGTTCTTTAATCACTTCTGCCCAGTCACTCCCAGGAATAGGTTTAGTTGGGTTCCTTAAAAAGGAGTAAGGCCAAGTGTAATCCCAGGGTTCTGTGCAGTTCTGAAAGACTTTCTCTCCCTAAAAACTCCCCAGGAGCACATTATTAGTAGTGTTGGTGGACTATGCAAAAATGCCTAGGATTTTAAGCTCCTGGAGTCTTCCAGGCAAAAATCAAAAAAACAAAACAAAAGAAAATAATCTTCTGGGTGTTCTGATTTTGCAATGCAATGGTATCCGTAGCTCTCCTGGACCCTTCCAAAATTCCCAACCCTGTCCCCAAAATGAAACCAGAAAATGGACTTATCAGCAGTGTTCAGTTTTGATCGTTCATACTTTATTGTGTATCGAGGCCTGGGACAGTCCCTGGAGGACTTTGAGCATGGAAAATTGACCTCTGGGCTCTCCAACATTGCCTGCTCTTCTTACACAAGAGTTCTTATTTGCACTTCTTTGTTACACTAAGTTTGATAAACATTTCTCGGGTGCTTTGATGCTGAGAGCGGAGTCCTCTTGTGAGACAAACCAGGGCCTGTAACCATTCTAGCATGCTCATCCAAGGCAGTGCTATATCAGCCTGGCAGCTGTTGCTTTGATTGAAAAGGTATGCCTGACAGTGCAGGACAAGTTTCGTAACAAATGGCAGCCACTTCTGAAGGCGGGTGGGGGGGGTGAGGAGACATATTTGCAGCAGATTGAAAACCACCCCCCACCCCCAGCTTATTATACCATAAGAATTTAAGACATATATCTTTTCCAATAACCCATCTGGAAACGGGAATTTTCTCAAGAGGAAGAGGAGATACATGAGCTTTGGGGATTTACAATGAAAGCCCAGGGACTAATACATCTCAGTTATATTTCATCTACTAGCACCTTCTGAAACAGCTCCATGGTGTCTGATGCTCGTAGGGGAAATGTTTTCGCTTTTAGCTGCTTGCACATCCCCAGTTGCCTTTGGTTGTGAGCTGTGAACTGTCATCCCCTTTTATTAAAGTCTAGCTTCAGAGTACTTAGTTTTGAGGCTGCATTTACAGAGAAGGGTGCTGGATAATTTCAGCCCAGACTAGATGTTTAGAAATCTGTAGAGGTAAAGCTAGATCTAAGATTTTGCTACATAGTTGTGTCGGCATGGCACACATCAGGCTGTCACTGGTCTAAATAACAAAAAGAAGACGTGGAAGCGATCAGGCATTCACTCAATTCATCCAGCTTCCTTGCCTCAAACATTTTCCCCTCCTTTCCCAGTGTTAGATCTCTCCAGTGTTTCCCTCTTAGCCTGATAAAAGTCTCAGGGTGAACTTTCAGGGCCTTGTTCTCTCTCTCTCCTTCCAATTCCATGTTTGTTGATACATTGGTGTTATGACAGACCATCAGTCAATAATACTAATAACACATTGTTTAACGTAGCCATAATAAAATATTGTACTTAGGGGAAAATTAGGAAGGTTTTCCTACTACAGACCATTGTTTGACCCAATGGCCTAAATTCAACACAGTCATTGCACTATTTTAAAGCATTGCTGTGCTAGTGGAAATGAATTTCCACAGTTGGCTCAAAGGAGGAATACAAAAAGCTGAGTAATGTGTCCCTACATTTTCTTTTCTTTCATTCTTTCAGAAGGTAAAGACAATCAGCATTGCACAACCAGAATATGTATGCTATTTAGTCCTGTTACACAAAGCAGATAGGTCCTGGGCAATGTACCTTGTGCTAATGTTAAATTGAGCACAACTGCACTTAAAACAAAACAATATAATTGGATTTTTTGATGTTTTAAATTAAAATTATCTTTTAAATTTTAATTATGATTTTAAATATTTAAAAAACCTGATTTTTATCCTTCTGGTTTTCTCTACTAGGTCCAACTGGATCCAGTTCAAAGTGAACAAGCCTTGAAAGAATCTTGGGTTCTAGTGCCAGCTTCCAGTACTATTCAATATCTTCATTAATGACTTGGATGAAGGAATAGAGAGCATACTGATTAAATTTATAGATGATACCAAATTGAGAGGGGTTGCTAATTCCCTAGCGGATAGGATAAAAAATCCAAAATGACCTTGACAGAGTAGAGTGCTGGGCCAAAACTAATGGAATGTGTTTCTACAAAGAGACATAGGGTCCTGCATCTAGTCAGAAAAAATGAGTGGCATAGATATAGGATGGGAGACACCTGAATGGAAAATAGTACCTGTGAAAGGGACCTGGGAGTCTTGGTGGACCACAGATTGAACATGAGGCGGCGGTCAAGAAAGCCAGTGCAATTCTTGGTTGCATTAACAGAAGCATAGTGTCTAGATCAAGGGAAGTGATAGTACCACTCTATTCTGCTCTGGTCAGACCCCATCTGGAGTACTGTGCCCAGTTCTGCACACCTCAGTTTAAAAAGGATGTTGACAACCTTGAATGGGTAAAGAGGGTGGTTACAGACCAGGATGGTTAAAGGTCTGGAAGAAATGTCTTATGAGGAGTGGCTTAGAGATCTGGGAATGTTTAGCCTTACAAAAGAAGGTTGAGAAGGGATACAAGGGCCATGTTTAAATATCTGAAAGGATGTCATATTGAAGAGGGACAGTTTTGTTTTCCATGGCTTCAGAGATAGGACTCAGGGCAGTGGTTTCAAACTACAGGGAAAGAGATTCAGTTTAAACATTAGGAAGAAGTTCATGCTGATTAGAGCTGTTCGGGACAGGAGTGGAATAAGATGCCACGGAGGGTGGTGAAGTCTCCTTCTTTGGCGGTTTTTAAGCAGAGGTTGGATGGCCATTGTTGGGAGTCCTGTGATGGGGGTTCCTGCATGGCTGGGTGTTGGACTGGATGGCCCTTGAGTTCTATTCCAACTCTATGATTCTTCTCTCTCATACACTGATTCCCTTCCTCCTTTCTTGGTTTGTGACAAACCAGATGGGAGGAATTGAGGTGGGCAAGGGGGAAAGAAATTTAGCAAGCTGAAGAGTTGCTTGAGGCTTGTTTATATTTACATCGAGATGTGGTTTGACATTTTGTCTCCATGAGTTCTGTGTCGAAGAATCAAAACCTAAAAACTTTTCAGAAAGGATTTAGATCTGTGGAAATATTTGTTCTAGGTATGTGGGCATAAACCACTTCCAGAGTTACTCTTCTTTGTGACTTCAGTCTCCCCAACTTGATTCCTATACAAACAAGATGCATGTTAAGTGTATAAGACTGAAGTCCTAACTAGCAGTCTGTTGACTTAGAGGTTAAAACATATAAAGCCCTAAAGGACTTGGCGCCAACCTGTCTCAAGGACAGTGTCTTTCTTTATGAGCCTGCTTAAGGTTTTCAGGAGAGGTCTTTTCTTTCAATATCACCACCTGTACAGACCTATTTAGTGGGGACACAAAAGCGAACATTCCCTGTTGCTGCTCCTAGACTGTGGAACTCTGTCCCACTGGAAGCCAAGTTGCCCCCATCATTCCTCTCCTTCCGCAAGCAGGCAAAGCTTTCCCGCACTGACTGGCTGTCTGAGTGGGGTTTTTAGATGGATTGTTGTGCCTTGCTGCTTTAAATGTGTTTTGAGTGTTGCTTTTGCTTGCCATTTTAGTGTGGTATTTGTTTGGGTTTTTTTTTTAGTATGGGTATACTTACTGTTTTTACCTTTATATATTGTCTTTGACTTTGCATCCCATGATTCTGAACCCATCCAATACTGAGTTGTGAATAAGACATGTCTTAAAACAACGGGGAAAGTCTTGTTTGTACCATCTGGGTGTACAGGTGCTAACACATCGTTGTAATCCTTCCACTCCTACTGAGCAGAGAGTGCCCATTAATACAAAGAGATGTGGAGCAGCATCAATGCTTCTTGAACAGTATCCATGGCTGACTTTGCCATTGGTCATTGTTTGAAAATAATCCAACTAAATATGGGATCTGAAATGATCTATATTTGATTGTGATGGTTACATCACTTTTCCATTTCCTTCCTCCTGTTATCAGGGTTCATAAAATGGTCAGAGAGCAAATAGGTTGTTAGATTTTGCATATTTAGGTAACTCCAGGAGCTGACCTATAGCCTTACCCTACTTACTAAGCACATGTTAAAACTAGATATCCCATCTGGACATGGCAGTATAAATAGCAAGGGTTAGAGTTATGGGAACTCTTTAACTATTTCCCTTGGTGACAGTCCGAACAGCTGAGGACAATAAAGAAGAAAGCCATTCATTTCACAGGATTTAGCCTGTTCAGTGAATGGCATATCAGCATGCTAAATATATCTAACCATTTGTTAGACTTTCTACATCTTCATAGCTTTGTCCCAGAAGACAAAATGTATCAGTAAAGCCAGGTAGATAAATGGAGTGAGTTTGGTTATTGAGAAGTCACAGAAAGTGAATTAGAGATGCACAGATACAAAAATAAATTATGGAGTACATCCACTGAAACATATCAGCAGAGATCAAAGAAAAACAAAAGCAAAGTGTTCTGCTTATATATACCACCCCATACCACTTCAAGTAGTCTCTGGGCGGTTTACAGTTTAATTATAGTATGCAGGCTACACATCCCCCCCAAATGTAATTTTTATGGTGTATTCATTAAATGCCCAACATATTTCAGTCGAAATTATATTCCTTGGGGCCTACCTACAGAAAATAGACAAAAGACAACATTTACAATAATAATAATAATAATAATAATAATAATAATAATAATAATAATAATAATAATAATAATAATAATAATAATAATAATAATAAATAAATAAATAAATAAATAAATAAATAAATAAATAAATAAATAAATAAATAAATAAATAAAATAGGTGCTTTGGGTGCAATCCCCAAAGACCTGGATCAACATCTGAAAATCCTCAGCTTTTACACGATCATCATTGGTCAACTACAAATGGCAACATTATTAGGAACAGCATATACTGTATTCTACAAAGATATCTCCAGTCATCCTAGGCCAGTGGTGGCGAACCTTTGGCACTCCAGATGTTTTGGACCACAACTCCCAGAATTCCAAACCTGTGTTGCCAATGGCAAAGGACTGTGGCAGTTGTGGTCTAAAACAGTGGTCCCCAACCCCCGGGCCGCGGACCGGTGCCGGTCCGTGGACCGGTTGGCACCGGGCCGCCTAGGGAGGTCGGGGAGGCTCCTCCCCTTTTCCTCCGCCGCCCTCCTCCTCCTCTTTTCTCCCGTGGGCAGCCGGAGGAGGAGTCGCCGCCGCCGGGCACGGCGCACGGGCGGGGTGGGGGGGGAGCCCGGGGCTCCTGGGCAGACGGGCCCTGCCTCCTCCTCCTGTCGGTGGCCACGGCGGCCACGGCAGCCACCCGGGTTCGGCCGCGACTGCGGCCGGCGGGCGGCGCGCCCGCCGCCGCCGCGGCCGGCTCAGCGGTCCCGGTGGCGCCCTCGGGCTGGAGGCGCCACCCCCACCGGCCTCCTCCCCTTCCCCCCCCCGCTCGCCCACCCGAAGGCCGCAGCCGGAGGCAAGCGGCGGCGCAGAGGTGCCCCACCGAGGCGGGTGGCGGCGGCGGCCGCGGCGAGCCACAAAGGGCTGCGGCAGTTGGGTTGGGGCACCTCTGCGCCGCCGCTTGCCTCCCGGCCGCCGACAGAAGGAGGAGGCGGGGCCCACCCAGGAGCCCCGGGCTCCCCCGCCCGTGCGCGGGGAGCGCACGCCCGACGCCCCAGCCGGCAAGCGCCGCTGCCGCCGCCGCTCCTGTGGCCCCCAAGGTACACACGACAAGCCCCCCCGCACCTTCTCCTCCGCCTCCTCCCTCCCCCATCCCCCCCCCCCCACACCCTCCCCTGCCCCCCACACCCCCATCTCCCCCCTCCCCACCCCCACCCCGGGCCACGGGAAAATAATAAACAAATACCAGTCCGTGGAGACAAAAAGGTTGGGGAGCACTGGTCTAAAACATCTGGAGGCTGAAGGTTTGCCACCACTGTCCTAGGCTCTTGGAAAGAGCTCGATCATTGGAGGCCAATTCCATTTTAACACCTGGGAGCTGTGTTTGTACCTACAGCCAAGAACTAGAGCATTAGAACAGTTTAAACTGTCATATACCATCACAATGAACAATAAGAAATAGTTTAGTACCTGTATCCTTAAAGTGGTGATACAGCCAGGGCTGCAGCTCAATGTTGGGACACACGATTTGCAAAGATCACAGAGCCAACCCTTGGCCTCTCTAGGCAGGGTGAAGAATCCTATAGGGAAATATCGGAAGCTCCCTAGCTAAAATATGAAAAGTGCTTGGAGTGGACTAATAGGTCTGATTCAGGATAAGGCCACTTTCTGTGTTTCTGTGTGTGATGCATATTGGGAAATGGCCGTCTAATGTTTGAGTTAGGCATGCATAAATGAATAGAATTGTCTTGATTTGTTTTTCAAGGCAGCTTGGATAGAAATGAATGAAATGAATGAAATCTGAGTCTGTTGCAAAATGAAGGACACTATAAGCTGAAGACTTCACCTCATTTCAAGTAATTTATTTATTTATTTATTTGTGAGCTTGTATCCCGCCCATCTTCCCAGTGGGAACTCTTCCCAGCGGGAACTCTGGGCGGATAACAACAGAAAAGCACGTAAAAACAGCGGTTAAAACTGCAAGCAGTAAGGCAGCAGAGAACAAGATGGCGACTAGCCAGAGGAGAAAAAAAAAGGAACTAATTCACAAGGTCGCCGAAGGCCTCTCTGAAAAAGAGGGTCTTCAAGGCCTTCTTCAAAGCGGGCAGGGACGAAAGCAGGCGCAGCTCACTGGGGAGGTGGTTCCAAAGTGAAGGCCCCACCACAGAGAAGGCGCGGTCTCGGGTGCGAGTTTTCCGCACCTCTCTGGGTGTGGCAACCCACAGTGAGTGCGCCTGAGACGATTTCGTGGGTCTGGATCCGGATGCCTTTTGGGAGTCCCCCTTTTTCTACAGTAGGCTTCAGTAAACCTTCTCCATCCCCTGCTCCTCGGTAATCTCAACCCCTCAAACAAGCATTTTGGAAGGCAAAAAGAACTGCAGGAGGGAGAATTGGGTGCAAAAAATGTTCCTACTTTCAGTTCATCTCCAGCATCAATTTAGCCTCTTCCGTATAGGGCGGCATATTGGTTTCATTGTATCTCCGCCATTCTGAGGTGCATGCTGCTGTGGAAGAAGGCGGGGGGGGCATGCTGATTTTGAGAGGAAGAGGATCAGTACAGGAGTTGCCCAAATGAGGCCTTGGTTGGTTGCCAGGAGATTCCAAGCCTACGCCACATGTTGCCATATCAAATGATTCACGCTGAATTTTCCCTGGCCCAAACCGTCCATGTGGTGTGAGAAAAATATGCAGCACAAAAGCATAGATCATATTGTTTACTCCTTATTTAGCTTCCTTAGGCTTTCTTTACAAATAAGCGCCTGCGCATACATGCATACATGGACACCTAATCTCATGCACACCCAGAGTGCTAATACAGCGAGTTGGAAATTTGGACACACACTGCCTGATCTGCTCCTGCAGGTTTTGGATTGAAGCATTCACAGATAGATGAACCAGAGGGGATTCTGCATTATCCTGTTATTGTTGCCATTCAACTCCAACTCTGATGCTATTTGTTGTCTTGTTTATTTGTTTTTAAAACTGAACAAAGAGGACTGCTTGATCTCAAAGAAAGTGCTGTACAATGTACTGGACCAGGTAGATGCTGTCCAATCATGTATCATTTAGTCCTGCTGGATATGAAGCCTCTATGTACATATGCAGGCAAATTACACCATTTCATCGTTCGGTGAAATGGTATAAATTGCACCAGAATGTTGTAAGTTCAAGAAATAAAGGGACATTATTGGCTTCTTCATGTCTGACTAAGTACATTTGTCCACAGAATATCACATTAAAATATAGGAGTTGGTCTTTTAAGAGAGCAGAACATTGTTGTTGTCTCTATTTTATTTTATTTTTTTAGTTTTTTTCAATCAATCATATTGGCTAACATATTGGTTTGAGGATTGGATGAAATTCCACTGAGCATATTTTAGCAAAGTGACTGCCAAAGGCAGCCAGTATTAGTGAGAGAAGGCCCTGTTGTCCAAAGAAGACATAGTTATTATCCCACCCAGCCCCTGCCTTTAAACTTCCTCTTCAAATAATGAAATAAAATATTTCATGCAACATTAAATAAACTAATGTGTTTCTGTTGCACTCTGTTCAATGCCGGCTGTGTAGGATACAGGTATTGCAATTTCCAAAACCCATACCTTGCAGTTTGAGCAGAAAAGTATTTAAAAGTTTGCAAAATGTTAGGAGTCATAGAAGGACACAAATCTCTCTGTGGGGCAGTACCTTACAAAAGCAAGTGACTGTTTAGGGGCAGGCAAGACTTGTTTTTATAGTGTGTGAGAGACATCTAGAGGTACAATCTAGAGATATAAAATTAAACCCAGACAAGACAAAGCTGCTTCTGGTCAGTCAAAAAGGAGATCAAGGGACAGGGGTGCAACCTGTACTGAATGGATGGGATTACTCTCCAACTGAAAAAAGAGGTGCGTAGCCTGGGGGTGCTCCTGGACTCATCCTTGAGCCTAGATGCCCAGGTCACAGCTGTGGCCAGAAGTGCACTTGCAAAATTAAAACTAGTGTGCCAGTTACACCCATTTCTTGAGAAATCTGCTCTGACCCTGGTGACACGTGCCCTAGTGACCTCCCAGCTAGACTACTGTAATGCGCTGTATGTGGGACTACCAATGGAAAGTCTCAGGAAACTTCAACGAGTCCAGAACGCAGCGGCCAGGTTGTTGACTGGGGTGGGTTACAGAGACCACATTACACCCCTACTAAAGCACCTCCACTGGCTGCCAATCAGCTATTGGGCACAGTTCAGGGTGCTGAACGTAACCTACACAGCACAAGACGGCCTGGGTCCAAGCCACCTCAAAGATCAAATTAAATTCAAGAGCTGTTTCCATCCATGCCATTCCAGAAAGCAGTGACTTCTCCTTATTTATTTATAGTTTTACCCCACCTTTCTCCTTGGAAGACATGTTCAAGTATTGAAAACAGGGAATTGAGGGGTATCTTACAGCATTAGAAGACAGCATTAAAGCTAAAAGGGAACGTGGGCAGTTAAGAAAAGAGTATAAATTCCATATAATCATGTATGGTAGGCCATCTAAAAGTTATGAGGGATGGGAACTAGCAATTGATAACATAGTGTCAATGTAGTCCCACAAGGAGAGATACAGGCCTAAAGTTGTAAGTGGTGATAAACACAAGTCTGTGTAGCCATGCATGGTAGTCCATTTTTCAGGGAAAGCTTGCCTTGATTTGTTTGGTTCCACTTGTTCCTGGGTGTTTTGGGACATCTACAGCATGCAGAGGTACTAGTCATACCTCCTGGATCTAGCTATTGCTCATATTAAATGCAACCAGTGCCCTCCCCATTTGGATTTTAGCTATATGTCAAGCATCTCCTGTACAGCACAGATATACAGCCCAATTTTAAGAACTTCTGTAATGGCACATAAATATTAGAATATAGCATAGTCATCAACTTCTTCTTGATGTACCAGCACTGCAGTAGCACTATGCCAGTGTAAATCATTGACATTGGGTGTCACAGCTGTTGGTTTCCAGAACTTTGTCTAGGATGACAGCAGTCACAATATGTTACTTGCTCTCCTGCTCTAACACGATACGTATGATTAATGCACATTTTCTTTCATATACTAAAGCAGTTAAACACATTTTTTCCTGCCACACATCCATTCAAATGGCAAGATGCAGTTTCTGTTGTTTTGCCCTGCAGGACTGGAAAAAATCAAAAATCCTAAATTGCTATCAAGTAGACGACAAAATTAAGTTGCACTCCTGAACTGTTCATTCACCGCACGCACGCACGCACGCACACACACACACACACACACACACTTCCCTCCCAGCACAGGCATAATAAAAATGTGCTGTAACAGCAGCTGTCTGGTTTTGGGGGATGCAGGCATACATTGCAGAATGTGCTTTTGTTTAAGGTTTAAATAGCTTTCACAGTCAAGTGTTGTAATCCATTAGTGATAAGTAAAGGTATTTTGCCTATCTGTCGGGGTTAACTGAATCCTTGCCTTAGCAACGATTTGGTCACTAACGTAAAACGGGCGCAGGAAATTGTTCTGAGGGAGTCTGGTGGTAGAAATGGAAAATTAGCGTAGCCAGGCCTCCCTTCCCCCGTCAGTAATGGGAAATATTACGGAATAGTGACAGCTAGCTAACATCTTAACCTTGGAAAGCGTTTTACACAGGGAGAGACTGCAAGCCTTTCCACCCAGGATTTCAGATGTTACAACCATGGATTCATGCTAAGTAAACAGGGGTGTGTGTGTGTGTGTGCCTTTTCAGGGAGCTGGGATGATGATGATGCTGGGATGATGATGATGATGATGATGATGATGATGATGATGATGATGATGATGATGATGATGATGATGATGATGATGATGTGCTCTTCTAAAACCCACTTTTTGACAAAAGAAAGTTGTGCTCTTTTCAAGCACCTGCTTACCAGGCTTAAAACATAAGAACATAAGAAGAGCCATTCTGGATCAGGCCAAAGGCCCATCTAGTGCAGTTTCCTGTATCTCACAGTGGTCCCACCAGATGTGTTTGGGAGCACATGGGACTAGATATCTGTCTCCTGATACCACTCCCCTGCATCTGGCCCTTGAAGTACCCCGTTTTTAAGCCTGGAGATTACACATCTCCATCGTGGCTTGTAACTTGTGATGGACTTTTCCTCCAGGAATCTGTCCAGTCCCCTTTTGAAGGCATCCAGGCCAGATGCCATCACCACCTCTTGTGGCAGGGAGTTCCACAGACTAACAACGCTCTGGGTGAAAAAACATTTTCTTTTGTCTATTCTCATTCTCCCAGCCCTCAATTTGAGTGTATGAAACATTGTATACCTGTATGTTCAAATCAAGGGGTGGTGGTCATGATTTTCCTACAAATAGGACATGTGTGATGCAAATATGGCTGTTATTCAAGGACTAGACTTTGATTCTAACCAGAGAGGGAATGGAGGGAAAAGAGCAGATGTCCCTACTACTCATTTCCATCTTCAGTTGATTGGTTGTCAAGAAACCATTAGCAGGAAGATGTTTTAAGTTTTAATGTTGTTTCAGCTTTAAGTTTAGTTAAGCTTTAATTTTGTTTCCCTTGATCTCTTCACAGTTCTTTTCCAGCCCATTCATACCATAGTTTCCATTGAAAGATAAGCGGGGTATAAATATAAAAATAAAATAAAAAAATAAAAATACAATAGTCCATTTCATACTGCTTTTTAAAGGCATACTATAATGAATTGTGCTGAACCATGGGCTTATTTCACCTGTTGCTCATCATTTCCGGCATCAAGTATGAGTTGGCTATCTGCTTTTTGTTATGCAAATAAAACTTGATTATTCTAGCTTGAAAGCAAGTATGTGACTCTTCAGTGATTGTTGGGACTGCAGCTTCCATCCACGCAAGCCAGCAGATCCAGTGGTGAGCACAGCATATAGCAGAGTTTAGCACAGAGTGGCATGATAGACAGAAGGGATAGAGAAGGAGCTTCCCTGAAGAATGGAAAAAGCATTGTGAATACACTTGGGCATCTCCAGGCAATGGCAATGTAGCTGGTCAGTCCTTGCAGAAGTGATGCATTGTATATATTGTGCAATGCTGTGACACAAATAAATAAAGTAGGGAGGTTGGCATGTAGATTTTGGTAGGTACCACATTTGTCTTTGTCTGGTTTTAGTATAGCAGTGCAGTGTCATTTTATCATGCATGCTGACTCAAAGGCCAATTGCATGGGCTCTAGTTCCATTAAAAGTGCTTCAGTAGTCTAGCAGTGATCACAGCCTTTTTGTAGCATATGCTGCGGTTATTAGATGAGCCTTTTAGGGTTTATAGCCACCTGTTGAAATTTACAGACTGAATCTTGCTTGCTTGCTTGTAAGATGGCATGCTATCTACTGGAATTAGTCATATGTAGGAACACAGTTTAATTACTGCTGTTTCTGCCTTCGGCTGTGCAGCAACAACACAAAAATGTTTTGGCATCTTAAAGAGTAACAATTCATTCATTCATTCATTCATTCATTCATTCATTCATTCATTCATTCATTCATTCATTAGTGTTGAATCCCTTCCTTTTTAAAAGGACTGAAGGCCACTTATACTATTGAAAGATAATATTAAAGCCAACAACGGTCAGTACAGAAATATGAAAAAAGATCCAAGCAGATGCCATACAAAATACATAAGCTACACAAAAACACATTCCAAACAATAAGGTATAAAAATCCATTTTAAAAATCCATTTGGGCAGCCTAATTCTCTCAGGGAAACTTAACTTGTCTGAAGAATAAAGCCTCTCCTAAGTCCCCACTGAACACAACTGTGAAGGTGGCAAGACCACCATACATTTGTTCAGCTTAAAGGTGTCATGTAGAGATCGGCATGAAACAAACAATTTTTCATTTCCATTTTGTTTTGTTTTTTTTTTGTTACGTAATGAAACGACAAACGGATTTTGTCTCTAAAATGAAACGAAACGAACAGAAACACCGGAATTTTTGTCGTGCGTTTTGTTTCCGTTACTGCAATATGAGTGAATTGCTTAAAATCCTAAAAAAATCACAAAAAAATGAAATAAATGGTAACAAAATGGTAATGAAACGAACGAAAATGAAAACAAATTTTTTTGCAAAAATTTGTGAAAAATGGAAACGAACCAAAATGGACCCTCCAAATGACAAACGACAAACGAAATGCCATTTTTCTGATTCGTGCCCATCTCTAGTGTCATGCACTTGGGGGTTTGCTGTTGCTGAAACAGATTCACACCTGCTACCTCTTGTGAAAATTTGCTGCTGCCTTGGTTGCCAATGCACATGGAGGAAATTCATAGAGAATGGCCTTATTCCACTTTATTCCACAATCATATTTGTTTCAGCTGCTTACTTACATGATTCATTTTGCAAAAAGTATCTCTGTTAAGATGAAAGTAATTGTGGCTGCCTTCTAATTATTTTTAATTGAAAAGCATTGCAGCCTTCACACAGACTTAGATAGAATGTTAACACAAAAGTATTGTTTAAGATTTAGATATTCATCAGTACCATTTTCTTACCTGAACTGGTTATCTAAATAGTTTTGTTAGCATTAACTGCAGTCCGCAGACTGTTGCTACCAACTGAAATGAAGCTTCTCTGCAACATAGCACTCATTAGAGACAATTGTTCAGAAAGGCCATTTACTTTGCCTCTGTACTTTGAAAGATACTATTATGGAATTCCTTGGCAAGAAACACTTGAAGAGAAGGGAATTAAGATACTGAGATTAAGATACTGAAGGCATAAACCAGGCATGTCCAAACTTCAGATGTCCTGATGTTGTGGACCACAACTCCCAGAATTCTAAGCTTAGATTGCCAATGGCAAAGGCCTGTGGGAGTTGCGGTCCAAAACATCTGGAGGGCCAAAGTTTGGACATACCTGGCATAAACATTCAGAGGGAGAATGTGGGAGGGATCCAGTATCCAGCTCATTTGCCAAGGGTCTGTTGATAGTAAATTATTTGATCTTGGAATACCAGAGAAAAAGATGAGTATATAATGCAGAAGAAGGACCATTCAGTAGTAAAACATTTGAAAGAAGGACATAATGGGGCAGATTTTTGCTTCTTACCAAAACTTTCCTGGCTTTGATGGCTTCCTGTTTTTGAATGTGCGGCTATCCTATTTCTTCTGCACCAGCGTGCTGCTGCTGAAAACATTAACCAGAGAAAAATATTCGCTGTAGCATTCACGTGGATAAATGCATATGCCAGAATCTCACTTTGAGTTAGGAAATCAGCTCTGCTCCAGGCCATAAATACCGTTGTATGAAACGGTAGCTATAGGCGGGCAGACATTGGGCTCCAAATTGTAAACACAATCAGAATCATAAAATAGTTTCTGGTTTTTATAAATGGTATTAGACTTTTGATATGTGATTACAAGGCGTGTTTTCTTTCTGGGAGCCTGTATTTTTCAATGAAAACACTGCTTTCAATTCATGAAACTCCCCTCTTTTATAGAAAGTGGAGTTTGGTGAGTCTTAGCACGTATTAAACCGACTTCCACCACATACACTGAAAGCATGGTTTCCATTTATAGCAAAATGAATTAAGCTGGTCTTAGAACTGCAGCATGTTGACAGTGCTGCATAAAAACATATGGGTGACTTGCTCATTTTATAGAGATCTTATGGCAACAAATGGGTTAACATATAATCATGGGGTGCTTTTCTTTTTTTCTTTTAGAACAATTGCGTTTCTCCTTTGCAAAAAATGCATTTGCTATTAAATTGGATTATTTATGCATTTATTATTTCAGTTTAATATACCATTCTAGTTAGTGCCGCAGTACTCCTGTAAGATCAAGGCAAGACCCTACCTTTATATGCATTTTTTTGTTTCCTGCTACTAACCATTGTGGGTTGCAGCCCTGGTGAACCACAGTGTTCACTGAAGTTTGCACTGAATTCTTATTTTATATCAATAGATAGGCACATATATATTGTGATAAGCAAAAGAACATATTTGACCCCTGTTGGGCTGAGTTTGCCATAATCCAGCATGCTGTATCCATAAATGTGCAGCTGCATGGGCCAGCTGTAAATGTCATTGAACAACTTCTAAGGGCCAAATTCTTAACATGAATGCATATCTGGATTCACTTTTCCACTGCTTTAATAGCAGTCACTCGCTCAGTCACAGAAAGCAGACAACGAAGCTGAATCAGATCATTTAGAGTGCAAACGAGGTCTCAAGAGCTTGCCTTGGTCTAATTAGTGTAATTAAGTAAACTGGCATTCCACAGTCAACCGAGGAGCATTTTGGTGAAATACTTCTGCACATTAGCTATTAATAGTCCTTTGGGCTTACTGTGGACTCTTGTGGAGAAAGCTACTGTTCATCATTATTAATAAGCCATAAATAAGACTTTTCACATCCTGCCATTAGCGAATACAGTTCTCATTCCTGCATTTGTTGTTGATTAGGCAAGCATTGGAAACCTGAGTTGTTTAGTAGAAAACTAAAGTTGATGTCATTAAATCCTTAATATCAGATGACAGTTCTGTATAGAGAATTTACCAAAACAGAACACCCTATCCTCAACTGGTATTGAGGCACAATACAAAATACCCCTGGTGGTCGAACATAAGCAATTAGTGGCTGAAGAGGTGCTATACAGCGGTACTGTATTGGCCATAGATGCCAGATCTTTCCATGGCCCTAGAATGGGACTCACTGTTTCCCTTGTGATTGCACCAAAGGGTAAGGCTTTTTATGCTTTATTGAACATTTCAAGGATTGCTAGAATAGAGTAGCAGTAGTTTATGTTTAATGTGCATTAACAATCCATTTTCCTATTCATGAAGTCACAATTCATTTTGAACAGCTCTATGTTGTGCGCCATCCTAACAGAGTCATGTGCAGTTTACAAATTAGCCTACCACAGTACAGTATCTTAAAAGAAAACCCGAGTATCAACAGCAGATAAAATACAACTTCTACAATAATTAGAATTTCTAATTCTTATAGAAATTAATGATAAATATTTTTGATTATTCATTCATTCATTCATTTGTGTATTTTTAGGCCACCTTTCTCCTTGGAAAAGAACGCAAGGCAGCTTACAGTAGTGAGGGACAATATCCAGCCCAGTACATTTAAGACATATTCAAGTTTAAGATCAGGGAATTGAGGGGTGTCTTAAAGCATTAGGTGGCAACATTAAAGCTAAAAGAGAACATAAGTAGTTAAAGAAACCAATAAAAATTACATTATGAGGGACAGAACTAACATTGAAAACACAGGTGTACTTATGAAGTCAGTTAATGTAATTATGTAAGGTAGACCATCTAAAGTTATGGGGGATAGAAACTAAACATTGAAAACATACAGTCAATGCAATCATACAAGGAGAGTTATAAACACAAGGTTATAAGTGATTGTAAACCCAAAGTCTGTGTAGTCATGTATGGTAGATTCTTATAAAATTATATAATAAGTAGTCCATCATTCAGGGGAAGCTTGCCTGAAGAGAAAGATCTTTGCCTGTTTCCAGAAAGATTATTGACCAGTGCACCAATTTTGCTACTCCATCATGTCTAATCTGTTTATACAAACTTTGGACATCATCAGCATAATAATAATAATAATAATAATAATAATAATAATAATAATAATAATAATAATAATAATAATGAGTCCTAAACACTTGGGAAGCGTTTGACTAGTGATTGGTAATACAAAATCCAGCGTAGGTAGCTATGTCATTTAATAATAATAATAATAATAATGATAATAATAATAATAATAATAATGATAATAATAATAATAATAATAATAATAATAATAATAATAATAATAATAATAATAATAATTAGTAGTAGTAGTAGTAGTAGTAGTAGTAGTAGTAGTAGTAGTAGTAGTGATTGCAGGCCATCAATTCCATTCTGACTTAAGATGACCCTTTCCAAGATTTCCTAGGTAGATAATACAAAACAGTGATTTACCATTCCCTTCTTCCGGTGGGTGTCCAGAGACTGTATATCTGTCCCAAGACCACACAGGCTGGTTTTCCATCTTGCAGACACATTGGGGAATATCTACACCCAGTTACCTAAACTACTAATCTATCCAGACAGCTGAAGGAGATTTTCATTGGGATTTATTTGTTTATTGCACTTTTGTACCAGTTTTCTCCCAGCAGTAGTACTCAAATTTGTTTTGAGAGAAATTGAATGCAGAAGTTCTTACAAAGTTTGAAGAACAGTCTGCTGGAGCACTTGTAACTCTTCAGTTTGTCTTGCATGTACTTTTCTCTTTTACATGTACATTGTACCTCAACCTGCAACAAACAAACTATCCATTGTGGGTTGGTTCATTCAAGATTTATTTTCTTGAAGCCTTTGTACAGCTGAGGCAGAATAGTTTGATTATATGGTCAGGTTGAGAAATGAATAGAATTTTCTACTGACAGAAGAAAGATTTTTCCATGTCTGAAAAGCCTGATATTTTAAACCCAAGGTCTTGCCTTCCTGTATATATTCTCCAAATCTATATGCTTCTTTATATTTTAAACAAACATTGCTGTGTTCATTACTGTGGCCTGCATGTGATTTTTTCCAAATAACTAACAAATGTGCATGCCATTTGAAACAAAAACAGATTTCAGTGTCAGGCTGCCAGTGTTTATTACTCTAGGCACCATTTTAAAAAACAACAATCTTGATTGTTATTTTGTCAGGGAGCAAGAACTAAAGAAGCAAGATCAGAAAGTGAGTTTTATTTAAAAGGTCAAATGAAACAAAAAGTAAATTAATCAGTAGGTCAAATCCTGTTGCACAGGATTGCTTCATGTATCCAATGGTGATATCCAATGGACATATCATCATAATGACAAATCATTGCTGATTAAGAGTTTCCGTTAAGGATTTCAGAGTCTGTGCAACTTGACTGCTTTGGGTACCAGTCTCATGCACCATATAATCCTTTTTAATGAGCAGAGAGTTGCCTTTAATCAGCAGGGATTTGCTGCTGGTGATGATATCAACACCATTGTGCATACAGAAGTGTACAAGAGGATTGCAGCCAAAGAGTTAATGAGAACCAATACATATGAATGAAAAAAGGAGGAAGGGTTGAAGAAATGGAAGGTAGAAACCTGGCAAGAAGTTGTGCCTTTTCTGTCAACATCTACCAAATATAGGATGCTACAGGCCTTTAATGATAATAATAAACATGTGCTGTCAAGTCAATTCTGTCTTCTGGTGAGGCTTTTCAAGGTTTGCCTGATAAACTCAGAAGTGGTTTGCCATTCTTTTCTCCTGGGGCTAGCCTAGGATTTTGCAGCTTTCCCACACAAACTGGCTGTACTGCCTAAAGATTGCTAAAATCTGTATCAATCTTTATGGAGCACCAGCTGAAAACATAGGCATCCAACTTTGGGTGCTACATGTCCCATGAGCTGGCAAAATCACTGTTAAAATCAAATTGGTTGTGAAATATTCTGGAGCATTACTGTGTTCAGGCATCAGAGACCCCTAGTAACCCTAGAAAAACTGATAGTGTGACTGTTGGGTGGTAGATTCTCAAGAGAGAGAGAGAGAGAGAGAGAGAGAGAGAGAGAGAGAGAGAGAGAGAGAGAGAGAATAATGACCATATTTCTCTAAAACTTAATAAATAAATTACGTCCATCTTCCAGTATTTAGGGGATCACACAATGGCCTAGTAATGTTAGTTGCTAGCTGACAAAGGAAGCAATGTTTGCACTGTTTGGGTTAGGAAGTGGGTAAAGTTTAGACTTGAGTGAATCTAGGTCAGATGTTTTGGACCACAACTCCCAGAATTCCGAGCCTGTATTGCCAATGACAAAGGACTGTGGGAGATGTGGTCCAAAACCTCTGGAGTGTCGAAGGTTTGCAATCAGTGGTCTAGGTGTTGCCAAAAGAGTTGGAACCCTTTTTGTACAGACCTAAATTGCTGCTGCCAAATAGTCTGACTGGCTGTCTAATCGGCCAGCCATTGAAATCACAGAGCTCAGCATCTAATGTCGAATCACTTTGTACAGTTCTTTGTGCCATGCTTTCAGTGCTAACCTTTAGCTTTCCCATGAATGCCATTGGCTTATGGATGGCAGCTAGCTCACAGATATCTTCAGAGGAGAAAATAGCAAAAGGTGAAAGTCAGGAACAACAAACATAAACTTATAGATACCAATTCTTAAATTTATAGTTTAATATATAATCCTAACCTAGGAGCCTCCTTATTTTTCATACATCTGTTAAGAAGTGTCTTTATTCCCTCACTCCCACTATGAAACTGACCTGAGATGTTTCCTGCTGTACATATAGCTATTGGAGGAAAAGCATAAATTCTGTGCCTGCTTACAAGTAAGGATAAACTTGACTAAAGTAGTAATTGCTTGGTGAACTATTATATATATTGTGGCCTTGAATCAGCAAAATTGGATTGAGGGGCTGAAAGCCCCTTCATTGTTTGGATAACCTTGAAGGGAGAAGATAGAGTAGCATTCTTTTTCAATAACTTTGGTGGTTCTGTTAGGTCTGCAGAGTTCAAAAGTGCTGACTTTTTAAAAATGCAACAGATGGGTCTAGAGAGGATATTAAAAAGGGGATATTAACATGTCTTTGATTGAATGCAGTCCTGGAATATCATTGGGCACTTGACCTGAATTTTCTAGCGATCTCATCAATTATAATTGCTAAAGAACGCTGATAGAGTATTAATTAGTCACCCTACAGTTGATGCCATTAAAACTTTGCTATGAAAGAATTTATAAAGGTCCTCCTGCACAACCTTGCTTTATTGGAAAATCAATGTAAATTGTAAATATTTTATTTTATTTATTTATTTTTTATTTTATTTCACATTTATATACCGCACCTATTCACCAGACATGGGACTCATGTCTTCATATGTGATTTTTCTGCTGCTCCGTACATGAAATTTCAATTTCCTTCTGTGCCATAAAAATCTAGCTCTCTGAACTATTGTATTCCTGAATAATATTGTATTTACCTTCTGAACTTTGGAAGGTGATTTACACACACACACACACTCACACACACTTTCTCACACACTCTCTCTCTCACACACACATAAATCAGACAAAAGCAATTGAAATACTGTAGTTCAAAACAATGTTTCAAGCAACTCTATCAATGGGGATTTGGTGAGTCAACACCTCCGTAAGTTTCACTGATTCAGTGAGCCAACTCTAGTTGCAACTTACTATGCCAAACAACAGGATTTCAGACACTGAGTTATGACATCAATCTGTACAAAGTATACCAAGAAAAAAAAAGAATGTACGTAATAAATACTCCAGTACATTGAACTGGTACATTGTAGTTAGCAGTATCAAATGTACCATCTTGATAGAACACTGTGATATCAGACATGTTGCACTTAGCAGTTGTGACTTGTTCCCTGTGTCTTCAGTACAGTCAACAGGCAACATAGAAGTGGACTAATTTGTTGTTCTTTGTCAAGTGACATTTGACTTATGGCTGCCATAAACAGGGGCTTCAAGGTATATGAGATATTTCAAGAGTGGTTTTACTATTGCCACTTCCTAGTGAGTTTCCACAGCCAAGCTGGGATTGCAGTCCAGATCATCTATATCCTAGTCCAGCACTTTATCTACTACATGACCTTTATCTCAGTGAAGATGGCCATCTTCAAATTTAACATGGAACTTTGCTACAGTTTTTCCTACAGAGCCACAAAGAAATCATTAAGCTGGATATACAAATAATTGTTGTTGTTTTTCGGTCGTTCAGTCATGTCTGACTCTTCGTGATCCCATGGAACAGAGCTCGCCAGGCCTTCCTATCTTCCACTGCCTCCCAGAGTTTGGTCAAATCCATATTGGTTGCATCGATGACACCGACCATCCATCTCATTCTCTGCCGTCCTCTTTTCCTTTGGCCTTCAATCATTCCCATTTGCCAACAGTGGTTTTCAATCTAGCTTCTCAGATATTCTTGGACTAAAATTCCCAGCAGTCTTCACAACTAGCAATACTGGCCAGGATTTCTGGGAGTTGTAGCCTAAGAACTTCTGCAGACCCAAGGTTGGGAAACATTGCACTAAATAGAAATACAGCCCAAGCAGAAACTTGGTGTTTCAGAACAGGGCAATAGAGGATTAACTAAGTGATTGACTTTGCTTTATCTATAGAGCCAGACAAACATGAAGTGAAATCTAGAGATGGGCACGAAATGAAAAAAATATTTGTCCTGTTATTCGTTATTTGTTTTGTTACATAACGAAACGAATAACAAAAATTGATGAAATTGGAACGAACCAAAAGAACCACGAAAATTAGGCTTGTTATGTTTTGTTTTCATTAATGGCGACATGCAATGAAATTAGCTGTTTTTAAATGTTAAAAAACATCCTGAATATCTTCAAAAACCCAGCAATAATTATTTATTCTGCCTGATAATACCTACCGGGGGGGGGTCCTTAAAACGTGCATTTATGTCTTTTCTCAGATCGCTGTATTTTTTTTTCCTTTAAGGGGAGTTCAAGGACGTTGAACCAAAATGGCTCCCAGATGCCTAATATTGATTTCTTCGGTATTAAAATGCCCTGGACATCCGCAAAAACGCAGCAATAATTATTTGAAATTATTACCTACCAGGGGGTTGCAGTCCTTAAAACGTTTGTTTTTGTCTTTCTCCCATCGCAATGTATTTTTTCTTTTCCCTTTAAGGATGACACAAAATGGATTCCAGCCACAAGATGGATGCAAGCCATGTGATGGGATCATGTAAATTCTTGGACAATTTCAACCAATAGCATGCCCAGGTTGCAGACTGGGTAGGTGTGGCAGCCACAGAGGGCATAAAAAGCTTTGGCAGCCCCCAACCTCCTTGCAGTCTGCGGTGGGAGTTAGGGTGGGATTGCTGTTTCTGCGACTCGTTACTTTAGGCCAGACAGGCAGGTGTGTGTCTCTGTGTTCCTTCTGGCTGCAGCCTGGCTCTAAGGGGAGAGAAAGAAGAGATTTCTCTTGCAGCCTCCCTGTGTGTGTGCGTACCTCTTGGTGAGTACCCTCCCCTGCCCCGCAGTGCAGTCATTCTGCGGCTGCCTTACACCCTGGGCAATGCCCGCAGCTGCCTTTGCAGCCTCCCTGCATACCTAGTCTATACTGTGTTTCTGCCAGCATCATTTTTTTAGTGTTTTCCCTCTGGTCTGGGGCATTGGGGGACGTCCGCACATAGAAATGCTTTAAGTCGCGCAAAAGCGGGTAAAAACGAAAAGCAAAAAACAAAATGAATTTTTTTCAAAAAATTCACGAAAAACGGAAACGAACCGAAATGGACCCACAATGAAAACCAAAAAACCGAAACATCATTTTTTCGATTCGTGCCCATCTCTAGTGAAATCTGATACCACCAATGCACCTTAGAATATTTAACTCTGTAGTCTTCATTTTGCAACTTTAGTTTAAGTGCAGATTTTAAAGCTCCATTTAGCCAGGATTATTTTAGGTATTTTCAGTCTCCCTCTCCCAGCTCTGCATTGTCTAGCCTCATGAAGGACTTGGAGGCAGAACTGGAAAACTCGCTCTTTATGATGTTTTAGTTGTCTAATAAAAGGTACAGCAGGACCCTGGTATCCACTGGGGATCGGTTCCAGGCCTTTCTGTGTATAATGAAAACTGTGGATAAGGGAGAACACCCCCCCCAAAAAAACCCTGTTTTTTAACAGTAGCTTGCTTTACAGCTGCTGTTTTGAGACAGCAGCTTGCTTTACAGCTGCTGTTTTATGAGAGTAGCTTGCTTTATGGCTGCTGTTTTACGAAGGTAGATTGCTTTACAGCTACTGTAGGGTATGAGGGTAGCTTGCTTTGTGGCTGCTGAATTATTTATTTATTTATTCCTCTGCCAGCCGGGAATAACTGAATCAGTAGTTAATGAATTAGTGGATACGAGGGTCCTACTGTATATCATATGGCAGTGTTGGCGAACCTATGGCACAGGTGCCAAAGGTGGCACTCCGAGCCCTTTCTGTGGGCACCTGACATCGCCCCTTCACAGCCATTTGTATTGGTTCAAAACAGCTGCCCGTACCATAGATCGGATCGCCCCCAAGCGCCTCCTCCGTTGCCGAGCTTGATCTTCACTGTGGTTCACGGCGGAGCTTAGAGCAATGAAGCAGGAGAGGAGAAGGCTAGAGCACAGCTGGAGAAGAACCCGGACGGTTATGAGTAAGGCTGCTGTAGTATCCCAGTCTAGTTGGTATTCCAATGCGATAGGGGAGGCTAAGTCATCCTTTTGCTCCCTGAGAATTGGTGAGGCCTCGAGCTGCCAGGCGGAGCTCTTCCGGGTGGTTCAGGACCTCTCCAATCCTAGTCTGGCCAGGCTTCCTCCTACTGGTTTCAGTAGTGAGCAGTTCGCAGCCTTTTTTCGATCTAAAATTGAGGCCATCCGGGCCGGCTTCGACTCCGGTTGTAGTAGCACTGCCCCGCCATCGCCAGTCGCTGGTCTGCCTTCGTTGCCTCAGTTGGATGTGCTTGGGCCTGTTTCTGCTGTCGAGGCCTCCAAGGCTATGGCGCATTGCCAGCCTGCTTCCACTCCTTTCAACCCTTGCCCATCTTGGCTAATAAAATCTGCTGGCGGGAGTATGGCCGAATGGGCTGCTCTTATTGCCACCGCCTCCTTCAGCGAGGGGTTTTTTCCCTCTCTTCTGAAGGAGACAGTGATAAAGCCCATTCTCAAGAAATCTGGCCTTGCGTCGGACGATCTGTCAAACTATCGTCCGATTGCTAATGTCCTGTTCATGGGCAAGGTAATCGAGAGGGTGGCAGCGGTCCGGCTGCAGTCATACCTGGAGGATCGGCAGTGCCTCGACCCATGCCAGTCGGGGTTCATGCCCCGCCGGGGGACCGAAACAGCTTTGGTCGCGCTGCAAGATGACCTACTCCGGGCGGCCGACAGGGGTTGCTCTACCCTGTTGGTTCTCCTTGATCTGTCAGCGGCCTTTGATACCGTCAACCATGGTATCCTACTGGATCGGCTCTCTGAGGTTGGAATCGGGGGCACTGCTTGCAGTTGGCTCCGTTCCTTCCTGGAGGGCCGTCCCCAGTATGTGCAGCATGGGGGGGAGCTGTCTGCCCTGTGGGTTCTCCCTTGTGGAGTCCCACAGGGGTCGTCGCTGTCCCCTTTGCTGTTTAACATCTATGTAAGGCCATTGGCAGGGGTCATTAGGAGTTTTGGAGTCTGCTGTCATCAGTACGCTGATGACATGCAGCTCTATCTCTCCTTTTCCACCTCTGCAGTGGAAGCTGTGAGGATCCTTGATGGGTGCCTGGACGCCATGCTGACCTGGACCGGGGCAAACAGGCTTAAGCTCAACCCCGAGAAGACGGAGGTTATGTTCTTTGGGACCTCGCCATCTGGGTACGGAGGCCCCCTTCCATGTCTGGGGGTGTTTCCCTTCAGCTCGCGGAGAGGGCGTGAAATCTGGGTGTGGTCCTGGACCCGGCGCTCTCCATGGAGGCCCAGGTGGCGTCGGTGACCAGGGCCGCTTATTCCCAGCTTCGTTTAATCACCCAGATCCGCCCGTACCTGGATGGTGACTCTCTGAGAACAGTGGTCCAAGCGCTGGTGATCTCGAGACTGGACTACTGCAACGCGCTCTACATGGGGTTGCCCTTGACTCTTCTCCGGCGTCTGCAGTGGGTCCAGAATGCGGCGGCCAGGCTGGTGGTTGGTGCACGTTGTTATGACCACATAACCCCAGTCTTGGCTCGTTTGCACTGGTTGCCCGTTGCAGCCCGGATTAGATTCAAGGTGCTGGTTTTAGTTTATAAAACCCTCCATGGCTTGGGACCAGAATACCTGTCAGAGCGTATCGCCCAGCAGTCCACCTCGGCCCGACCTGTTCGGCAGTCGCGAGCGCACTCGCTTCCAGTTGCCACACCACGAGAGGCCCGTAAAACGCTTACGCGGAATCGGGCCTTCTCTGTGGCAGCCCCCATTCTTTGGAATACCATCCCTAGCGATGTGTGCTCTGCAGAGTCCCTGCTGGCCTTTCGGAAGGCATTAAAAACCTTCCTCTTCCGAGAGACCTTTGGCGAGACCTAGTTTTCAATTTTTTTCCCCTCCCCGCCTTCAATAGACAGATTGACCAGATTTTAGTCATTAGGCTCACCGCCATTGGCGATGATAGGGTATGCCTGTTTTAACTGTTTAATTGTTTTACTTTGTATTGATTTGTTTGTTGCCTTACACTGTATATTTGCTTGTTGTTAGCCGCCTAGAGTTCGTTCTGAAAATAGACGGGATATAAATACAATAATAAATAAATAAATAAATAAATAAATAAATAAATAAATAAATAAATAAATAAATAAATAAATAAATAAAGATTAAATGGCTGTATTGGCACTTTGCAATAAATAAATAAATAAATAAATAAATAAATAAATAAATAAATAAATAAATAAATAAATAAAAAGTGGGTTTTGAATCGCAGTTTGGGCACTCAGACTCTAAAAGGTTCGCCATCACTGTCATATGGCCCTGTTTTCAACATATACTGGAAGCTTAAAAGAAAACAAAATTACAGTATTTGGAAACATCTTTTTTTAATGTCAGCCTTGCTGTATTATTTCGGTTAGGGGACTCTTCCATTTTGCATTTCCTTGTACTTCTAGCCTTTAAGGAGCCCCATGGCGCAGTGGTTAAATGCCTGTACTGCAGATAAAACTGTGCTCATGACCTGGAGTTCAATCCCAGGTAGCAGGCTCATGGTTGACAGCCTTCCATCCTTCCGAGGTCGGTTGAGTACCCAGCTTGCTGGTGGGGGGGGGCAATGTGTCACCTGCATACTGTAATTAAAAACTGTAAACCACCCAGAGACTACTTGAAGTGGTATGGGGTGGTATATAAGCAGAACACTTTGCTTTAAGTGGTTATGATCTTATTAAAATGAGGTGTTGGTGTTTTCATCTATAATGCAATTAATGTGGGGTTGCCAGGTTCCAACTTGACAATGGTCTTGGTTCTCCAGTTGCTGCTACTTCTCAGGTCTTGAGGTTTATTAGTCTACTTCATTATCTGCCCAAATCCTTATTCCTTTATTAGGCAGTGAGGGAAACAGGCTGATGATGCAAGAGAAGAAAAAGAAAAGCTTTCACCATCGTATGAATGGGGCCGGAAGAGATGTTCCTCCCAGTTGTGACCTCACAACTTTGATATGAGCATTTCTACTCATGGACATGTTAGCAAACTTTAACATCCATTTAGGTAGAATTCAGAGTTACCCAGTAAATCAGCAAATAGTAGGTCTTGGCATTTTGGGAAAAATCATTTCCCATACATCTAGCAGTCAAGGAAGAGAAACAAGAGTTTGTCAAATTTAATTAATATCACGATGGAGCCAATTAAATTAACTTTTGACAGTCCACATATATGTTAGCCCGTGATATCATATAATGTACATCCGGCCTCCAGTAAAAATTCTTGGATCACTCAAGAAGAAAGCAGAGGGGAGGAGGCACTGCTTAGATCACAGCATCTCATGGGAGTTAAAACATTAAGCTCCTTCCTCCTTGGCCTCCCGTTGAGCTCAGATGCTTTTTATTAGTCTGTACAGTTTTTGCCAATAAAGAATAGTCTTGGGAGCATTGGGCTGGCTCTTGCATGAAAAACAGGCTCAGTTTCAGCATTCCTGTGGTAGCAGAACAATGCTTTCTAAAATTTGGATATGAGAAATACGCATTCTAGGACATGCCTATAAAACAAGCAGTTTTAGTGCATATGATATTCTCAGTGCATAAGGGCCCTTAGCATCACATTTAATGAGGCAGTCCTACAATATTTATTTCTATACTTATCCCAGTTTACCTCCTTTGAGCCCTTCAGTACTGATGGTAATACTCTTGTTCGTGTGTTGTTCATACCTTGAGATGAGCATGCTTCATTCAGATTTACATTTTGTATCACAAAATGTGTGCTAGTTAAATCTGAAAAATGAGGGTTGTATTTCAGCCAGGGGCACAAATATGTCATATTATACTGCCAATCCTCTCCTGTTACTTAAATTCATCTGCCTCACATGCAGTGTGTCTCGCATGTCTGTATGCGGAAGATATGTTGTGTGCTGTGTCATTACAGTCATGACCGACTCTTTGTGACCCCATGCCCATGGACTTTTCTTGGCGGGAATACTGGAGTGGTTTGCCAGTTCCTATTCCAGGCGCCTACTGCACCTGGTATTCCCCGGTAGTCTCCCATCCAAGCACTAACCAGGGCCGACCCTGCTTAGCTTCCAAAATTAGGTGAGATCGGATGTGCTTAAGGAAGAGTAAATAACCAATGAGTTGGTGACCACATACATTGTGAGATCAGGATGTTTCATTCTGATTTACATTCTGCATTGTACACTGTATGTTCAGTAAATTTTAAAAAGGTTGGGATGGGATACCATCTATGCAGAGATAATAATAATCAGCCTTTGACTGAAATACAATCCTCACTTTTAAAATTTACTCAGTACTTGTCTAATATATCTCTTTTTAATTTATTCCAACTGTTAATCCATCAGTTCTGTAACAGATGGCATGCTTTTTGTTTCGTGTATTGTCGACTCTAGGACAATTTGTCACTGCGACTGGAAACTGTTGCTGTTCATGTAATGGTTGTGCAACTTGCAACAACTCAATTGCAAATAATTCACAAGGTGCCGGGACCCATTTCAGTTCCACAGTTGGGCACAGGCTAAATAAAGTCTTGCCCAGAGCAAAACATATTCCTAGGGAGCTTGGAAATTTGGGGTGGGGAGGGGTTAGAAACTTCTAATACCAATAAAAGGCCATGATTTATGACATCATCAGCCTTTCACAGCATTAGCTTTTTGCAACTAGATTTCAGCGTATGGTAATTCCATTTTTCCACTCTCTGCATGCAGAACAGTGGTTTGAATGAAGGCACATAGACATTATAGGATCCAGAAGTGATATAAAATCTGGCTTTATTCCAGGCCAGCGACTGGGATCTGAGGGCAGTGATTATAGCCACCCACCTGTTGTTTAAGGATTCTGCCTTCATGCCACAAGTCTGTGGGTGATCATTTGCTGTGGTATGTGTGTCCCTCTCTTGTTTAATTCTTTTCTCCCTCAATATATGCATATGTTTCTCTGTTCTTAAAAATGATTTGGAAACTTTGGAGTTCTCCTGTTTTATATGATTCCTTCCATTTTCTCCCTCCCTTTGTCTCTCTCTTAAGGATACATGATTTTATTTTTACTATAAACACTAGAGGTATGGTTTTGATTTGATTTCATTTTGTAAAATACCATAAGCTGGCACAGGATACAATATATGAATAAAGTTTATATATACCTATTGCTTACATTGGCTATCAGTGTCATATTTCCACTTTGTTAACTAACAGAGTTAAAGGCAGTGTTGGAGCAGATAACGTTGAATTTGTGTGCTTGTCTACTCAGACAGAAAAAAATCAATAAGGCTTTCTTCCCAAGATTCCCTATGTGAGGCAGTATAGATTTAATCCAGAACTTGAGTAATGACAACTAGACTTTTTTTCTTGTTAGATTGAAATGTTTCACTACTTATCCAAGTACTGTAGCTTCTTCATTCTGAGGAAAGTTGGTAGCAGACTTCCAATGTATACACCACTTTGGTTTCAGTTCACCCTTATCTGAAGAGGTTCTTCAGATGGACAATAGCCAGGGGTAGGTGAAAATCACACCTTGCAGAACTTCCACACCTATTAAACATGGGTTGTTAGCAATGGCCTGCCTGGTGGAAGTGTGAAGTGGCAATCAATTTTCGATGAAAGGGCAGCATCATAAATAGGAGACAGATTGTGCTTAAATCCATCAACTCTGTTGAGAGAGGGGTTTTCTATACCCTCTCGAACCACCATCTTTTCTGTCTAAGATGTTTACATCTTTGTCATTGAATGAGTATCCTTTGTTCTTCAAATAAAGGTACACTGCTGATTCTGCTCCTCATCTGTTGTTGCTGGGCTATCCTACGGTTTAGTGGCTTTTTAGTTTCTCCAATGTAGAGGTCTGCACACACCTAACAGCATTGGACCACATATACTATATTGCTCCTCTTGCAATCTTATTAATGGTCTTTTGGGTGGATGTCTCCTTGACTTTGTTTGGGGATTTGAAGGGAACAGTTTATAGTGTTAAACAAAAATCCTTTTGAGTTTCTCAGACACATCAACCATGTAAGGAGTGACCAGGTTCTTCCATTGGCTCTGGGTCTCTGTTCCATTGTTCTGCTGGATCAGGACTGCCCTTTAAAGGCCCACTTTGAATATCCACAGACCTGTCTTCAGATGCCTGTCTTCCTTCTTCTTGGCTTCTGTGGAGTGGGACGTTTTCTGTTCTACAATGTGTAGTCCTGATGACTGCTAGTTTGTGTTGCAATGAGTGGTGGGAGTCAAATAGCAGGTACTGATCAGTCTATGTGGATTTCCTGTAAAGTTCTCTTCCTAGGCTACCATGGGATTCTGTGATAACTGTGTAGTCCAGGAAAGCTGTTTGATGGTCTTTGATGTTTTCCCTGGTGAATTTATGTGGTCTGTAGAGACCTAAACTTCCTGGATCTTGTTCTTAATCAAGGTGTGGTCCATACCTGAACCAGTGGGCCTGTTTAAAGCCTTGGGGGGAGGTATTGTGCCTTCTCTTGACTTCTTTCATGTGTAAATTGGCAACAGTGTGTGACTCTGGGGAACCCATGGTACAAACATGTTTCTGTCTGTAAAAGTCATCTCTGTAAGTGATAAACTGGGAGGGGAGACGGCTGGAGCGCAAGTGGAGAAAATATTGCGGTGAGTCCGATCAAACACGGCTTAGAGCCCACTATCGGGCCTATTCCGTGGCTATACGGTTGGCGAAAAGGCAGTATTTCACCAACCGTATTGCTTCCTCGGAGTGCCATCCAGCGGAGCTGTTTCGGGTGGTCCGGGAACTTCTTCAGCCAGGAGATAGGGTGGAGGCCCAGGACCATTCGGTGGCACGCTGTGATGAGTTTGCTGTTCACTTTGAGGGGAAAATTGCTCAGATTCGCAGTGAACTGGACTCCACTATTGATACAGTATCAAGGGATGTGTCCAGTGCACCGTGCTTAGGTCCAGTGTTATTGGATGAGTTTCAATTGTTGAGACCCAAGGATGTGGACAGGGTGCTTGGATCTGTCCGTTCCACCACCACGCTGCTCGACCCTTGCCCTTCTTGGCTAATTGAAAGATCTGCCAAGGGGGTTCGCACCTGGGTCCAGGAAGCTATAAATGCCTCTTTAAGAGAGGGAGTGGTCCCTACTGCCTTAAAAGAGGCAGTAATTAGACCACTCCTAAAAAAACCTAACCTGGACCCAGGACTGGTGGTTAACTACCGACCAGTAGTGAACCTCCCTTATTTGGGCAAGGTGTTGGAGCGGGTGGTGGCCGAACAGCTCCAGGCGCTGCTGGATGAAACGGATTTTCTGGATCCATTTCAATCTGGTTTCAGGCCGGGTTTTCGAACAGAGACTGCCTTGGTCGCCCTGTATGATGACCTTTGCCGGGAGAGAGACAGGGGGAGTGCAACCCTGTTGATACTCCTGGACCTCTCAGCGGCTTTCGACACCATCGACCATGGTGTCCTTCTGGATAGGCTGGCCAGGTTGGGAGTTGGAGGCACCGCTTTGCGGTGGATCCAATCTTTCCTGGCTGACCGTGTCCAGAAGGTGGTGCTGAGGGATAGTAGCTCTGCCCCATGGCGTTTATGTCATGGGGTTCCACAGGGCTCAATACTATCCCCCATGCTGTTTAACATCTACATGGAACCGCTGGGAGAGGTCATCAGGAGGTTTGGGCTGAGGAATCAGCAATATGCTGATGATACTCAGCTCTACCTCTCGTTCTCCACCAATCCAGGTGAGGCGGTTTCTGTTCTGAACTCGTGTCTGGACCAGATGATGGACTGGATGAGGGTTAATAAATTGAAACTCAATCCAGACAAGACGGAAGTGCTGTTAGTGGGTGCCTCGTCAGACAGGCTAGAGGGCCACTTCCCTGTCCTGGATGGGGTTGCACTCCCCCTAAGGGACAGGGTCCGTAGCTTGGGGGTGCTCCTGGACCCCGGTCTAACTCTGGAAGCCCAGGTGGACTCGGTGGCCAGGGGTGCCTTTCTCCAGCTGCAGAATATATACCAGCTGCGCCCCTACCTAGATGAACAGAGCCTTATAACAGTTACGCATGCACTGGTAACATCCCGTATTGATTACTGTAATGCGCTTTACGTGGGGCTGCCTTTGAAGATGGTTCGGCGATTGCAACTGGTTCAGAATTGTGCTGCACGGTTGGTGAGTGGTAGGGCCACCAAGGAACACATAACGCCGATTCTGTATAACCTTCACTGGTTACCAGTTGCTGCCCGAGCCCAATTCAAAGTGCTTGTTTTGACATATAAAGCCCTAAACGGCTTAGGACCTAGATACCTGAAGGACCGCCTCCTTCCATATGAACCTACCCGGCAATTAAGATCTAGTCAGGGAGCCCTCCTGAAAGAACCATCCCTTAAGGAGGTGAAGGGGATGGCTTGCAGGAATAGGGCTTTTTCAGCAACTGCCCCCAGACTATGGAATGCCCTCCCAAATGAGACTTGCCAGGCGCCGACGTTGATAACATTTCGGCGCCAGGTAAAAACCTTCCTATTCCAAAAGTTTTTTACCTAATGATTGTGGGTCCTGATGGCAATTTTAGTGGTGTGTTTTTAATATATTGTATTTATTGCATTTACATGTTTTATTGTTCTAATTTTATTGTATCTTGATGTTTTAATTGTTCATTCTGATTGTGAGCCACCCAGAGACCTTTGGGTAGTGGGCGGCATACAAGCTATATAAATAAATAAATAAATAAACGTTTCAGGACAGCATTATTTAGGCTAGGTTGGCTACATATCCTCTTTCAGGCAGGTCAGTATTTCATTTGAGGGGCTGCTGAGTCAAAAAATGAAAAGGGGGCATGGGGCACGGAGTCACCAGACTCAACAGGCACATCAGTTACCTGGTCATCATTTTCTCCTGCCAAGGAAGATGTCTTGTAATTTAATTTAAATCATAAAGGTCATTTCTAATGTTATAATTCTACATATCTATTACATGTACATACATGTAGAACATGTGTTACATACTGTCCAAGTCATTGAGATAACTCAAGTATGCATGTCTTTTTGCCTCCTTTTTGGTGGTGTGTAAGCGGTCACATTAGTTTAGATGGATAAAACAAGGGTGCTCCTTGGGTATCTCAAGAACCATTTTCAAAATAAGAAAACTGTGAGGGAAACAGTGAATCTAGCTGAAGCTCTTTGAGCACACTTCACTTTATGTCAAAACTTTCTCTGAGATGGTTGTGGCAAGAGTGGTGAGAGGTTATTTAGTCAAGAACCCTCCCAACATTTCAGGTATTTGTACGTGTTGCTGTGAAGTTTGCCAGCAGAAGTCCTGGTTTCAGCATTCATTTCTGTTAATGGGAATTAAGGCCAAATTGTGACCACATGCTCAATTTTTTTATGACTGAAGTCACAATCAGGAAACATGCTGAAGGAAATTGGATCAGAACTGTTCAGTGAAATGTTTCCAGCCCTTCTGATGATCGGGTTCCAAGAAAAGATAATTCAGATTTCATAAACGTAGACCAGCTGCTTTTCTTTAAAAGAGCATAATATTTTTCTTTAGAAATGGGATTGCCATCTTAGCGTATTGAAGAATATGTGCTTATATGAACAGCTGTTTCTTATCTTTATATTCTCAGTTTGAGAAACCAGAATCATTGTGATGATGGCATTCAGCTTACTGAGCGTACCCTGTGAATGTTCCAGAAGAGTGAAGTGTTCTGGAGGGGAAAGGATGTTTGCTTAACTGGGAATATGAAACATTCAATTATAAGTGTGGGGAAGAAAAAGAAATTGGGGGGGGGGAATAATAGGGTTCTCCTCTTTCTGTTTTCTGTGGAATTGTTTCCTGTGGTACTTTTTGCTTCTATGTTCACTTGTACTATGTGAAATTATCAGTAGATATTTTGAAGAATTTGAAGAAGTCTTGGCATGGGCTTGTGCCTTGTAATTATTTGATACTAATTGTGAAAGTATGACTTCTCTCCACAGAAAGTGTGCAGAAATTTCAAAGAGATCTTCCAGGTTAAAAATTCTGCTTCGGATCTTCTCAAGAGGTTTGAATCAAAGTAATGGTTTAACGATCTACCACAAGAATTTATGAACATAGCAAAGCGGGGATGGTGGTGGTTATGCCTGCTATTGTAAGCGGTCACTTCGCTCATCGTAAAATTTACATAGAACCATCACAGACTTCCTGAACTTCATTACTGTTGGGACCCATTTGTTCTCTATATCCCTTGTGCTTGTGTGTGCCCATACGTAGACTACTAACTGACAATAACGTCATGTGCTAGAAAATTGTGTTGCAATTTATCTGAAAATCCTCTAAATGTGATTTATGACAGCTAAAATGAAACAATAGTTTGGGATATTGAGATTTCAGCATGTAAGCAGCCATGCCAGTTCAGGAAAAAAAAATGACCTGGCCCATATTTCAGCCGAAGGGTGTGGTGGCTCAGGGGGCTAGAGTGCTGAAACTTTTGGCTGCAAAGTCAGCAGCTCGGCAGTTCGAATCCCAGGTGCCACACAGCGGAGTGAGCTCCAACTGTTAACCCCAGGTCCTGCCAACCTAGCAGTTCGAAACCAAGTAAATGCAAGTAGATAAATAGGTACCACTGTAAAAAGCAGGAAGGTAAACAGTGTTCCATGTGCAGGAATGCATTGAGCCATGCTGGCCACATGGCCACGGACTTGTACAACACTGTCTCTTTGGCTTGAAAACGAAGATGAGCACCGCCCCTAGAGTCGGACATGACTAGCACACATGTGCAGGGGCGGGGGAGGACCTTTACCTTTTTATATGTATTTCAGCTGCCCCATTCATTTCCCAGGAGAGCAGGAGCAAGCAAGGTATCCTAAGAATTCTGCTTTCTTTTAAATTCCCATTGGCTTACATTTATTTATTTTTTATTTATTTATAAGCTTATATCCCGCCCATCTTCCCTGGCGGGAACTCTGGGCGGCTAACAATGTAAAAACACATAAAATAAGTAAAAACACCACCGAGTAGAGGAGCGGCGGAGGGCAAGATGGTGGAAGAAAAAAGAAAAAAAAAGAAAAAAAAGAGAAAAAAAAGACTAACTGATAAGGTCACCGTAAGCCTCTTTAAAGAGGAAGGTCTTCAAGGCCCTCTTAAAGGCAGGCAGGGACTCCAGCAGGCGCAGCTCAGAGGGGAGATGATTCCAGAGTGAAGGCCCCACCACAGAGAAGGTGCGGTTTCGCGTAAGCGTTTTCCGCGCCTCTCTGGGTGTGGCCACTCTTAATGAGCGCGCCTGCGACGATCTTGTGGGTCTGGAACCGGATGCTCTCTGGAGGGCTTTGAAAGTCAAAACCAGGACCTTGAACCTGATCTGGAAGACAACGGGGAGCCAATGCAAGCGGACCAGGACTGGGGTTATGTGCTCGTATCTACGAGCACCCACCACCAGCCTGGCCACCGCATTTTGCACCTGCTGTAACCTCCGGACCAGGGTCAAGGGCAACCCCACGTAGAGGGCATTGCAATAGTCGATCCTAGAGATCACCAGGGCCTGCACGACTGTTCTCAGGGAAGACTCGTCAAGGTACTGGCGGATCTGGGCAATCCTGCGGAGATGGAAAAAAGCGGCCCTGGAAACGGCCGTCACCTGGGCTTCCAGGGAGAGGGCCGAGTCCAGGACCACCCCCAGATTCCTGGCCCTGTCTGTAGGCTGGAGGGAAATATCCCCCAGACTAGGGAGGGGGCCATTGTACCGAGACGAGGGCACCCCGAAGAACAGAACCTCCATCTTCTCCGGATTGAGCTTGAGCCGGTTATCTCTGGTCCATTCCAGAATGGCCTCCAGGCACAGATCGAGGGAGCGAACCGCCTCCTCTGCAGATGAAGAAAAGGAGATATAGAGCTGTGTGTCATCAGTGTACTGATGACAGCGAACTCCTTATCTCCTGATGACCTCCCCCAGCGGCCTCATATAAACATTGAACAGCACGGGGGAGATTGCCGACCCCTGCGGCACCCCACAAGGGAGAGTCCAGGGAGCCGATAAGACATTCCCCAGCTGTACCTGCTGAGACCGGCCGCCAAGGAAGGAACGGAGCCAGGCCAAGGCCTGACCACCAATTCCCGCCTCAGCAAGCCGGACCAGAAGGTTACTGTGGTCGACGGTATCAAAGGCTGCTGAGAGGTCAAGGAGGACCAGCAGGGAGGAACTCCCCCTGTTGGCCTCCCTGAGGAGGTCATCCTACAGAGCGACCAGGGCGGTCTCGGTCCCGTGAAGAGGCCTGAATCCAGACTGGAAGGGGTCCAGGATATGATTTACCTCCAGGTATGACTGAAGTCGGACCGCGGCCACCCCCTCGACAACCTTGCCCAGGAAGGGAACAATGGCGATCGGACGAAAGTTGGAAAGGTCATCCATCGCCAGGCCAGGTTTCTTAAGAGTGGGTTTCACCACGGTCTCCTTCAAGCAGGAAGGGAAACAACCCTCTCGAAAGGAGGCCTGGCAATAGCAGAAACCCACTCAGGCATGTTCCCCTCAGCAGATTTAATAAGCCAAGCTGGGCAAGGGTCAAAGGGAGTGGCCGCCGGCCGGCAACGAGCCATAGCTCTGGAGGCTGGCCCGAACTCATCTAGGAGGGGAGAACGGAGCGGTGAGGCACCGGAGATCCCAAAGGGTGGACTAGAGCAACTGGGGGGCAAGTCGGAACGGATGGCCTCAATTTTTGATCAAAAATGGGCTGCGAATTGCTCACTAGTGAAATCACTAGGAGGAGGCCGCAGCTGACTGGGATTGCAGAGGTCCTGAACCACCCGGAATAACTCCGCCTGGTGGTTCGAGGCCTTGCCAATTCTCAGGGAGGCAAAAGATCTTCTAGCATCCCTGATCGCGCGAAGATAGCGGCCAGTCAGCTGTTTAAGGGCAGCCCTATTTACTTCCATCCCGTTTGCCCTCCATATGACCTCCAGTCTCCTACGTTCTTGCTTCATCGACCGCAACTCCTCCATGAACCACGGGGAGGAGCGGCCTCAGCATCGTAGGAGACACTTGGGGGCGATCCGGTCCACTGCCCCGGCGGAACCCACATACCACCTTTCCACCAGGGCATTGACCGGATCGTCTGCCAGACTGCCAGAGAGCTCCCCGAAGGCCTCCAAGAACCTGGCGGGGTCCAGGAGCCTACGGGGGCGGGCCCAGATGTAGGATGGGCGCTCCCCACGGGGCGGGGGGCGATCGACAGGGAGAATTTTAGCAGGTAGTGGTCCGACCATGACACAGGCAGGGGCAAGATGCCCCCAACCCCCAGACACGAATCTAGCGACATGGAGGAAAAAACCAGGTCCAGGGTGTGGCCAGCTCTATGGGTGGGGCATAGAACATGCTGAGATAAGTTCATGGAAGTCATGGATTCCATGAATTCCAGAGCCGCACCAGAGAGTTCCTCCTCGGCATGCAAGTTGAGATCCCCAACCACCAGAAGGCGGGGGGATCTCAACAAGGCAGCCGAGACGAACTCAGCGATCTCTGGTAGAGATCGCGCTGGGTTGCGGGGAGCACGGTACACCAGCACAATGCCGAACTTATCTCGCTGACCCACTGATAGATGGAGGCATTCCACCCCGGAACACACCATAGTCGCAGACCTACTAACACAAAGGGATTCCCTGTAAACGATGGCCACCCCACCCCCCTGCCCTCCGATTTGCCTGCCCACTGAACCTGAAACCCGGGTGGGCACAAGAGGGAGAGGGAAGCCCCGCCCTCAGCGCCCACCCAGGTCTCGGTAATACACGCCAGGTCGGCGCGCTCATCCAAGATAGAATCGAGGATGAGCGGGGTCTTGTTATGGACCGACCTGGCGTTAATCAGCAGGCAGGACAGGTCGGAGGCGCTGGTGGAATTGCACCCAGGTAGATGGCGGAGGGCGAGGGGATCAGAATGGGGGACAGGCAGTAGATGCCGGACCCTAGTTCTTCTTACCCGACCGATCCCTCCGTCCAGAGCGTATCTCCCACGGCCAGACACCACGGAGATGCGAGTCCCTGCCGACATGGTGGCCTAAAGGGGACAGGAAGGGAAGGGAGAAGGAGGAAAAAACAAAAAAAACAAAAAACAAGTAACAATAAAAACCAATACAATTAACAACCGCAGAGATACACTACAAAAGTGCGGAAATACAATAAAATAAAATAAAAACGCAGAAAAGTACTATAAAACAGAATAAAGGAAATAAAACAGAAATTGGGCGCAAACCAGGGCAGAGTGGAAATGCAGGAAGGGGGGAGGGGGAGGAAGGGAGTACAGAGACGGGGTCAGCTGGTGGCACCGGCAAAGAAGGGCAAAGCCATCTTAATCGGAGGGCTGCAAGGGAGGGAGCAGAGAGCAGGGGAAACAGGCGCCTCAGGCGTCGGAGGATACACATCCAGGTCCGAACAACACGAGAGAGGCCAGTCCCCGCAAGTCTCAAACGACAGTCCAAGGCCCGAAGGCCGAGGCCCACCCCAATCCCCCCAAGTCGAGGCATTCGGCTAAGGCAGCTGAAAAAGTTCCTGAGGAGCCAAAGCAAATGGAACAACAAGGCCGCGCCGGCCAGCGACGGTATGTCCGGGTGGCAGCGGCGAAGGAGAGGCCGCATCGTTCTCCCGGTCTCGCCAGGCCGCAGGCAGATTCTACTCGGATAACGGCATGGGCGGCGGCGTTGGTGGGGCCACTGTATCCTCGAGGCCGCGGCGGCTTCTTCGGCGGCGGCGGCGGTAGTGGGGCCACATCGCCCTTGGGGCCGCACCGGTCTGCGGCGGCTTCTTCGGGGGGGTGGTGACGGTGGTGAGGCCGCGTCGTCCTCGGGGCCGCACCCGCCTGTGGCAGCTTCTTCGGGGGGCGGCGGCGGTGGTGAGGCCGCGTCGTCCTTGGGGCCGCACCAGCCTGCGGCGGCTTCTCCAGGGCGGGGGCATCTCCAGGGCGGCAGCGGCGGTGGTGGGGCCGCGTCGTCCTCAAGGCCGCACCGGCCCGCGGCGGCTTCTTCTTCGGCGGCGGCGGTAGTGGGGCCGCATCGTCCTCGGGCCGCTCCGGCCCGCAGGTGGCTTCTTCAGTACGGCAGCGGCGATGGTGTGGCCGTGTCTTTCTCGGGGCCGCGCCAGCCTGCAGCGGGTTCTTCGGGACGGCAGCGGCAATGGTGTGGCCGTGTCGTCCTCGGGGCCGCGCTGGCCTGCGGCGGCTTCTTCGGGGCGGCGGCGGCGGTGGTGAGGCCGTGTCATCCTCGGGGCAGCACCGGCCTGCGGCAGCTTCTCCAGGGCGGCGGCATCTCCGGGCCTGCGGCGGCTTCTTCGGGGCGGCGGCGGCAGCGGTGGGGCCGCACCGGCCTGCGGCGGCTGCTCCAGGGCGATGGCGGCGGTGGAGAGGCCGCAGCGTCCTCCCAGTAGCGCCAGCTCGCAGGCGGTTTCTTCAGGCGGCAGCAGTGACAGGGCCGCCCCCGCCCCCCGGCCGCGCAGATCCCCAAGCAGACCGATGGCGGGGTCGCGGCGACAGCAGCGGCGGCGACGGGGGGCAATCACAGCTGGTCTCCAGGTAAGCTACCGGAGTCTTGCCAAGCCAGCAGAAGACACAGTCTGAGAGACCCAGAACCCCTAAAACTCCCCCCTCAAGGCCTTGGCAGGCCCAAAGGGAAAAAAATAGGCATTAAAAACAGAGTCAAGCAGCAAAAAAGAGAACACCGGGCGCAGGACGCACAGATAGCTGCTGCTGCCGTCCGCCATCTTGAACTTGAACTTTGTCTGCCGAGGAAGCTGAAGGTCAGTGGGAAGCCTTGGATGGAAGTTGAGATGGATGGATCATTGAGAATGAAATCAAGCAGGAAAAGGACCTTACTAAGCAAAACTGGTGACAGAAGAGCTGTGATTGATCTAACATGGGCATATCATACACCTATGAGTTTTATATGGGGAAGATATGCATGTCAGGAACATAGGAACCCTTGGTAATCCTACTCCGCTTCAAGTTCTGCAAGGAAATAGTAGGCCATCCACGCAGGTTTATGTAAGGATTACTTTTGGCCAATGTGTATTCGTCTGTCCATGTTGCTTTTCTAATTCCACTGATATAATGAGCAAAGATGTCCCAACGGGCAATAATTTATCTTTTGTAGTATATGCCTAGGTAAGACACTCTGGCCAGGTGTCCATTTTTAGAGAGGTTCCCAATTTGAATAGCCACACTAGAGGGTAGTCTCTTATTTTGAGCTACATTCCAATCCAAGGATGATATAAGGATGAAGAAGTGAAAGAAGGGAAACTGAGGACCTTGGAAGTTGCCCATCACCGGATAGTACTACAGCACGTTTAGCAGGCAGACATGCCCTGATCCCAGTCTACTCAAGTGAAGTGCACTGTTTACACTGTCAAAACTGTCCCCTGGTTTAGATAGATAGATAGATAGATAGATAGATAGATAGATAGATAGATAGATAGATAGATAGATAGATAGATAGATAGATACTTATATACCGCCCGTCTTCCAGAGGAACTCCGGGCAGTTTACAACAAAGATGCAAACAATGAAAACAGTGAAAACAATAAC
This sequence comes from Phrynocephalus forsythii, assembly GCA_029282475.1. NCBI lineage: Eukaryota > Metazoa > Chordata > Lepidosauria > Squamata > Agamidae > Phrynocephalus > Phrynocephalus forsythii. Next base: position 159,713,833 of record JAPFRF010000011.1, read on the forward strand.
AATAGTAGTAACCTAAAAATAATAATAAAACTACAAGAAAAGTAACTGGCGTGATGGCGGGACAAGAAAGGGGGGGATTAACTGTCGCCAAATGCCTCACAAAAAAGCCAGGTCTTTAAGGCTTTTTAAAAGACTGGCAGGGACTGTGCAAGGCGCAACTCACTCGGAATTTATTTATTTATTTATTATTTATTTCTTACACTTATATACCGCTACCTACTTCCCAAATGAGAACTCAGGGCGGTTTACACAAAAGAAAACACAAAAAACAAAGACAGCAACAGCGGCAGGGGCAGACTTACAGCATGTGGGGGGGGGGACTCTAGTCATTTTTAAAGGCGTCCCTGAAAAGGAGAGTCTTCAAGCCTTTTCTGAAAGACGCCAGCGTTGGAGCCTGCCTCAGCTCGCTGGGTAGCTTGTTCCACATAGGCGGCACCGCCACCGAGAAGGCCCGTGCACGAGTGCTTGTTTTGTGGGCCTCCCTCGGGGGGAACATCTGCAGCGAGAGGGCCAGAGATGAACGGGTGGGTCAGCCCCGATCTAATTGTCGGTGAAGTCGCTCTGCCAAATAAACAGGGGCCAAGCCATGGAGGGTTTTGTAAGCCAAAACCAACACCTTGAACCTTATTCGGGAGGCAACGGGTAACCAGTGGAGGCGGGCCAGGATGGGAGTGATGCGGTCGAAACGACGCGCACCAACCACCAGCCTGGCCGCTGCGTTCTGGACCCGCTGCAGTCTCCGAACAAGGTTCAAGGGGAGCCCCATGTAGAGGGTGTTGCAATAATCCAGCCTCGACATGACCAATGCCTGTACCACTGTCCTCAGGGAGCTCTCGTCAAGGTACGGGCGAATCTGAGCGATTAACCTTAGATGATAAAAGGCCGACCTGGTCACGGCTGACACCTGGAACTCCAGGGTCAAACCAGGATCCAGAGCGACGCCCAGATTCCTCACTCTTTGCGCCAGCTGGAGGGCGGACCCATCCAAACTGGGAAGAGGGCCACAGTACCCATCGGGGGCGCCCCCGAAGAACATAACCTCGGTCTTTCCAGGGTTGAGCCGGAGTCTGTGGGTCCTGGTCTAGTCCAAAAATGCAGCCAGGCAGCGATCAAGGGTCTCGACGGCCTCCACTGCACAGGTGGAAAAGGAGAGATAGAGCTGCGTGTCATCAGTGTACTGATGACAGCAGACTCCAAAACTCCGGATGATCTCGGCCAGCGGCTTCCAGAAGATGGTTCCAGAGCACAGGGCCAGCCTCAGAGAAGGCTTGGTTGCATGTCACAGTTTTCCAAGCCTCTCTGGGCGTGGCTACCTGAAGTGAGAGTGCTCAAGACATTCTGGTAGGTCGGGCTTCATTTGGGAGATTCGCTCTGCCAGGTATTCAGGTCCCAGGTTGTGGAGGGTTTTATAAATTAAAACCAAGACCTTGAATCTTATTCAGGACGCAACGGGTAGCCAATGCAAGTGGGCCAGCACTGGGGTGATGTGGTCATATCAATGCACACCCACCACCAGTCTGGCTGCAGTATTTTGCACCCGCTGAGGTTTCCGAATAAGAGTCAAGGGCAGTCCCACATAGAGAGTGTTGCAATAGTCTATTCTCGAGATCACATGCGCTTGCACTACTGTTTTCAGGGAGTCCTCATCCAGATACGGATGAATCTGGGTAATCTGCCGGAGGTGGAAAAAAGCAGTCCTGGAAATGGCAGCCACCTGGGCCTCAATGGAGAGAGCTGAATCCAGGACCACGCCCAGATTCCGGACACTGTCCACCACATGGAGGGAAATGCCCTCCAGGCTGGTGAGAGGGCCTCTGCATCCAGAAGAGGGAGCCCCAAAGAACATAACCTTGGTCTTCTCCGGGTTAAGTTTGAGTCTGTTGGTCTTGGTCCATTCCATGACCGCATCCAGGCACAAGTCAAGGGTCTGTACAGCCTCAACTGCAGAGGTGGAAAAGGATAGAGCTGCATGTCATCAGCATACTGATGGCAGCAGGCTCCAAATCTGCTAACGACCTCAGCCAACGGCCTCATATAGATGTTGAACAGCATGGGAGAGAGCCAACCCCTGTGGAACCCCACATGGGAGCATCCAAGGAGCCGAACACTCTCTCCCCTCCCAAGTTGCACACGCTGGGGACAGTCCCCCAGGAAGGTTCAGAGCCAGCTAAGCGCAGTGCTCCTGATCCCCACCCTGGAGAGGCGGTCCAGCAAGATACCGCGGACAAATCCAGAAGGACCAACAGGGTAGAGCAACCCCTGTCAGCCCCCCGGAGGAGGTCATCTTGCAGTGCGGCCAAGTCTGTCTCAGTCCCCCGACATGGCTTGAACCCGGACTGGAATGGGTCAAGTACATGTTCTTCCTCCAGGAACGACTGGAGCTGGACAGCGGCCACCCTCTCTGTAACCTTGCCCAGGAAGGAAACATTGGAAATCAAATGGTAGTTAGCCAATTCTTCTGACACCTGGCTTCACCACCGTCTCCTTCAGGTGAGAGGGAAAAAACCCTTCCCTGAAGGAGGCAGTGGAAATAATAGAAGCCCACTCAGGCATGCTCCCTCCGGAAGATTTAATAAGCCAAGAAGGGCAAGGATCGAAGGGGGAGACCACCGCCCTGCAATGAGCCAGGGCCCTGGAGGCCTCAGTAGAGGAGACAGCCCCAAACTCAACCAAACGAGGTGACCGAGGGGGTGCTGCAGCTGGGATACCCGAGGATAGGCTAGGGCAACCGGGGTCTAGACCGGTTTGGATGGCCTCAATTTTTGTTCTAAAAAGGCTGCAAATATCTCACTAGTGAAATCACTAGGAGGAGGCCTAGACTGACCAGGATTGGTGAGGTCACGAGCCACCCGGAACAACTCCGCCTGATGGTTCGAGGCCTCACCAATTCTCAAGGAGACAAAAGATCTTTTAGCCTCCTTGATTGCACGAACGTAGTGCCTGGTCAGATCATACACAGCAGCCCTATTAAATATTGACCGGTCAGTCCTCCATTTGCCAATCCCTTCTGAATCTAGAAGCATGTGTACCTCATTTTTGCCCTGCTTTTAATATATTTGGATAGTACTATCCTAGCCATTAGCAGCGTTTGACAACAAAAGAAAGGAAACTCTGAAAGGACTGTAGATCCCACCCCCCGCTCTGCCAGTTGGCTGTGCTCCCTTTGAATCAGATATTTCTACCTGTCAGTTTTGGAGGTCTGGATTTTTCAAAAAGAAACTCGGCCCTCGTGTCCTTTTGTTGACTGGAGAAATAGCTGTGTGTACATGCCTCGGACACTAATAACTTCCGAGGAATTTTGCACCAAATTATAACTTCCATCCCCATCAATTTCCTTGAATCTGAACAGGATAATAAGAGGACTCTGTATTCGACAACCGCTGCTCTCCGCTTCCATATAATCTTAACAACTGTGATGATCGGTGAAGCTAAGATGAAAACATAAGCCTTGTTGGCAGGGACTCCATAACATCTCTGCATGAGGTACTTAATCAGTGCACTGAAGGGTCTTTGAGCACATGCAAGATGTGGGGAAACATGGCAGCTAAGTGCCATAGCAAATGCTCTTCTCATGTGCTGAAAAAAAGAGGTTCTTGCTATAAGCCACAGTAAGCCTTTCTTTGAGTATTCTAGAACTCTGAGAATACTCCAGCCAGCCTTCCTGTAGCATTCTAAGAATAGTAGTGAAAAAAGAGAAAGAAAGTAGCTTTCTTTCATTACACCATCTGTTGTCTGCTGTGACTGCGGAATAGAAATAGAAGTAAAAATAAAATAGCCAAAGGGTAATTAAAATATAAAGATAATAATGAGGCATTACCAGGTGACAATATGCCTTTGAAGTTGCTTTGTTTTCTGCTTCCAATTCCACTTGGGACCACCCGCCAAACTTGGTTTCAGCGAATCTCCCCCACCATGTAAACAAGGTACATAAACCTGCAGCAGAAATATTGTTCTCCACATTCAATATCCTCATCCAATATTTGCAAAAAAGGAACTCTATCTTCAGAAGTTGCAGCAACTATTTGTCCTATTTGACAAAGTTGAAGGTGCAGCAACAGTTTGATCGTATGCGAGGTCCTGTGGAATTGGCAGCTCCTTAGAGCCCTATGGCAAGTTTGGCAGTGAGAGTCCTGAGCACGTGGAAACATTGAACCAGAATATATGTCTGTGAAGATTCTCAGTCATCCAGGTGAGTTTATCTGGAAGTTGAGTCAGGGCTAATGAAATTCTTTTTCTTGTGATTGAAATGTTTCGCTCCTCATTCAAACAGCTTCATCAGTTTGAAGAAAGCTAGTTGTGAGTCCTCCATTTTATAGTTCTCTTTGACTTCTTGTCACCCTGGTCTGAAATAGGATCATAAGATTAACAATGGCCTGAATAGGCTCATTAGGTGTACTTAGTGTTTTCTACATAACATAACAAACATATTCAGGCCATTGTTCATCTTATGAGCCTATTTCAGACTAGGGTGACAAGAGGTCAAAGAGAACTATAAAATGGAGGACTCACAACTAGCTTTCTTCAGACTGACAAAGCTGTTTAGATGAGCAGCGAAATGTTTCAATCTCTCAAGAAAAAGAAGTCTAGTTGCCATGACTCATCTTCCAGATTGAACAGGAAGATGGCCTTTGTGCCTGAAGAAATGATTTGCAGTCCACACACAAAAGCTCACAGTAAAATAAATCTATTAATCTTAAAGATGCCACAGTGCTTTTTTGTCATTTAGTTAAAAACACGAAATGCCTTATGACTTTCTTCTTTGTTGTAGTTTTGCTGAGCCTTCTTGCTTAGCTGCTGCCTTTAAAACTATTTTGTGCTGATCCTCTTCCAGTGGTCTTGTTCCAATGTTTATTTCTTTATTTTATTCCATTGGATTTTCAGCTGCATTACTTTATGCTGCTGCAAGGGTTGTTTTCGGATGAAAAGCATGCCGTGCGTGCTTAATATCATACAAAATGAAAATTTGGCTTGGGCCTAAAGACTGCAAGCATATCTTGGACAATTCATCAGAATCTCAGGATTGAAGAGGTTCCATATGCCTGCAAAGTTTGCATACCATCTTCTCTGCCGTAGAGAGGGTGATCTGGGAGACCCTGCAGAAAACAAGAGACTTCTAACCATTAACTGCAGTGGGAGAAGATATCACATTTTCCTCACTCTACAACTGTATATGCATCCCTGGCATGGATCCAGAGAAAGAAACCTCTTTCATCGCAATGAAATGTGAAACCTCCCATTCGAGTTCATGTCAGTTACTCGGCCTCCCCTAATGAGCCGACCCACGAGGCCACAATTAACGTATGGGCACAGTGCCATAGCACACAAAGACAGTCAGCAAAGGAAAGCAATACTTGACCTGCTGCAATTAAAAGATGACTTTAATGAGAAAAGTAAAAACAGTAGGCATACGGCAACACGAGGCCTGTACGTGCATAGCAATGTTCTGTACCCAGGGTTTCAAAAATTATTCCAGTTCTCAAATCCTCCAGTTGGCTAACCTGTGGGACTCCAAAATGGAACTCCCCTTTTCCCGCCATCCTCGCCTCAAACTATTCCTCTGATATTAAGGAACATCTTCCTGAAGCCTATCCCTCCTCAATGGTCCCTTTATCTCATCCTATGACAGCTTCAGTGCCCACCATTCGATCCCATGGCAACCACCGACCTGTGCTTGCTCACCTTCAAAACGGTCTTCTTACCAGCTATTGCTTTGGCCAGAAGGTTTAGTGAACTGTGTGCACTCCGCTGTGACCCACCCTACCTTCAGTTTTATAAGAACAAGGTCATGGCTGATCTGGACATATCCTTCCTTCCCAATGTGGTCTCTTCTTTCCACCTCTCTCAACCAATCTCTCTCCCTACCTTCTTTCCAAATCCTTTGACTCAGTTGGAAAGGGATCTTCATTCCCTAGATGCCTGTCGAGCTCTGGCCTTTTACACCTCCAGGACTGCTTCAATCAGGAACTCAAAAAGACTGTTATATGTTATGACCCTAGTTCAAAAGGGTCTGTTGTCTCTCCCCAGCGATTTTCATGCTGGATTGTTTAGCTGTTGCCATGCACTATTCGAGCCCACTCTACCAGAGTGGTTGCCTCCTCAGGTCTCCCGGGAGAATGTTTATACTGCTGTGTGTGGACAATGGAAATTGCAGTCTTGGCTAAGCCCATAGACTTCAGGGGGAAAGAACTCCAAAATGATTCTGACTGATCTGTCTAAATAATTGGCTGTGCTGTAAATGAACATTCTCTTTAGGAAAACACTGCTGTTTCTTAACTCTCACCAGTGTTCTCATTCTGTCCTCTTTCCCTATTGGGTTGCAAGCCTCTTCCACCACTAGGCAGATTTTATGCCTATTGTTGTACAAACTTGCATGCAGTTTTGCCTATGGTCTCCTATGTGGGTATTATCTGGAAGGTGAGTCATGGCAACTGGACTTCTTTTCTTGTTAGAGCGAAACATGACATATGAAGAAGGTTGGTAGGAGACACACGTTGGGCTTCACTTCACCATGAAACCAAAACCAACGTGTGTAAATTGGAGGTATTCTACCAGTCTTCCTTAGACTGAAGAAGCTACTTGGATGAACAGTGAAATGTGTCTGTCCAACAAGAAAAGAAGTCCAGTTGCCATGATTCAACTTTCAAGTAAACTCATCTGGATGACTCAGAATCTTCACAGGTATATGTGTGCATTGTTTCTCCCTATTTACACTGACAAGTGCATGCTTGCATTCATTTTCAAGTACAGCTTCTTAGCCTTCTGACTGAGATCAACTATAATATAGACGTTTTTAACCATGCACAAATGTGTGCCTTTTTTGTGTACATTCTTTTCTCCACCACCGTTCAACTCATGCAACTCACACAAAGACAGATTTCCAAAGTAAAATGGATTCTATTCCATTGGCAGTTCTGAGAGCTGGGCATTTTCTATATAGAACTGTAAACCCAACAACATTCCTTCCCATAGACCTGCCACTGCATAAGCAACCATTTGTGAGCTTGCCCAATTACAGTCAACAGTCATGCCTGCCGATGATGTGCAGCATTTCAAGTTGCATCCTCAGCCTCGGGTGGAAACTCCCAGGACTGTGTCTGGATATGGTCCAGTGCATTCTAATGTTTCTTCACACAAGCTACATTCCCAAGATGGACTGCAGCTGTTCTTGCACATGAAGCAGTTGACAGTGTGAAAGCAGCCCAGATTGCAATGCACGAAGGAGCATAGTCCTGGTTTTTCTATCATAACCAAAAACTCTGTTTTCCTTCTTCGGGCCACTGGGTTCCCTTTTGTCAGCAGGGCCCTTTTAAGTGTGTTTTGAGGAATATTTTGTGGCAATTGTCTTCACATCTCCCATACTGGGATCTTATAAAACATCAGCACTTCTAGAGTGATTTTGTGTTTGTAGTGAGATGCTCAGTGCCTCTGCTGAGAGAAAAGAGCAAATACGGCCCACCAGTCCTTCCTCACGAGCTCTGTTGCTTCCTTGTTAGGAATGAGAGCCTGCCCCAAAACAGGGGTTTTTGTTGTAATTGAAGTAGACCTGAGAAGGAGACTGCGTTAAACGCGCATACATGAGGGTCTGTGGTTCTGCTCTGTCTCTCTCCTTTCCTTCTCCTCTCTGGGGGCAGTACCATCTCTGGACTTGCTCAGCTGCTGTAATAAGATCCCCTCTGCCACTTGCTGCTGTGGACCTTGTTTGTCTTGGCACGCTGGCTCACTGAGGTACTCGAAAACAGAGAGCCAGTCAGGGGTTATTTCTGTGGGTGAGTTCTTCACCTCTTCTCCTTTGGCGAAATACTTTCAAAGTAAAATGACGATGTTATCTTTGAGATGCTTCCATTTACTACGGGGGGGGGGGCTGGAATTTTGAACAGGGCTTGTGTGCTAAGCAGGCAGAGAAAGAAAAGCTGCTTTGATGAATAAGAAGTTCATTTGGGACCCCAGAGTGAACCCCAGTTGATTACTTAAGGGCATGGAAAACAGGGCTGGGCAAAGTGGACCTCTCCGGATGCTGAACTCTCCAGGTGTTGAACTCCTGATGTTGATCTCCCTGCACTCTTTGTCATTGGCTGTGGTAGATAGGGCTGATGTGAGATGCAGTTCAGAAACATCAGGAAGGCTGCACTTTCCGCACCCATTATAAAACAAAAACACAATGTTTTGTTCTTGCATTTCCACAAACTTCTATTTATTAGAAAGTGAGTCATTTTGTGAAATTGATGTTATCCATTTTGATAGAAAAAGCTGTTCATACTCTTTTGTTTAAATAATGATGATCAGCAGCTGTCCGTCCCTACCCTCTGGGATGTACTCTCCAAGGAACAAGCAGATGACGGAAGATATATGCAGACAATCCAGTTTAAGTTCCCATACTTACATAATCATGATATGTGGTGGCTGAAATCAAGTACAGTGGTACCTTGGTTTATGAAATTAATTTGTTTTGTATTGTCATCAATCAAAGGTCTGGACCGCCTCCATTGCATTGGTGGAAAAAGAGATATAGAGCTGTGTGTCATCAGTGTACTGATGACAGCAAACTACATATCTCTGGATAACCTCAGCCATCAGCCTCACATAGATGTTAAAGAGCATGGTGGAGATTGCTGACCCCTGAGGGACCCCACAGGAGAGTGACCAGGGGGGCGACAATTCCCCATTGCTGGGCTCGGCCCCTGAGGAAGGAACGGAGCCAGCTGGTGCTGGCTTTCTTCCACTGGTTATCTGTTGCATCCCAGAGCAGATTCAAAGTCTTGAACTTACATATGAATTGCTCCAAGATTTACCCCCATGTTACTTGGCAGAATATCTTATCTTAATATTATCCATCTGTCCCACATGATCATCTTGATTGAGCCTCTTCTCAGTGACCACCCCAAGGGAAGCCCATAAATGTTCCCCAGGACCTTTTTTGTGGTGGCTCAATCTTATGGAACCAATATCTGATTGCAACAGATTTTTTTCCATGTAGGAAACTGTACATCTGCTGCATGACAATCACATATAGCGTACTCGTGTATTTGTTTCAAAGTGTATCTAGCATGCTACATGCACATGCATCCGAAAACAGCAGAACAGGCCAAGTGAACACTGGTGTTCCACTTGAATTTCATGAGTACATTTGCAGCTACCTTCCTTAATTTGATTTAATTGTGCTATCCTTGACTAGAGGAAAAAAAATGAGTGTGTTTTATAATGGACATGCTTTATACATCCCCCCACCTGGTAAATAGTCTAAATAAGCCTTGTAGTTTTTTTGAAAACTTCTTGTTATTATTTGCTCACTTATCTTAGTATTTATCCTGTGTCCTTTAGCCTTGCGGCTGTCAGTTTTCAAAACAACAACATGGAAATGTTTACGACTTCTTTTCCTATTACAGCCTCATTTGCTTGGACTCCTCTTCAGTCCTCTATTTAGCTGTATTACAAGGGCTTCCTAATCTACAGCCAAATAATAATGATCCTGCACATAAGGGTGCATGCAAATACAGCATCATGAGCCTTAACCGGGTGCTGCTGTGCCTAGTGCTCTAAACAGTGTGTTTGTGGGTAAATAACAATAGCTCAAAGGTCCCTTTCTAATTGAAAAAGCTACTGTCTAAAAGGTTGTCCAAGGATAGAGCAGCCTCATGGTGGGGGGGGGCTGAAAACTTTCTCCATTCTCCCCATTTATCTGCTTGAACCACTCCTGGCTTTTCCACCTGCAGGGTCTCAGATGTGCATTTGATCTCTCCGAGGGAGAAGACATCCTTTTGGAAGTTCATTCAGAACAAGGTAGTGGCAGGCAGGGGAGGGATTAAATTCCACTTGGCTGCTGCTCCTTCTCTGCTCTCATGCGCCCAGACAAAAAGGCCCATTCTGCTGTGATGCTGTTTGGCTACCTCCCTGATGAACTAGATGTAACTGTATCAAAGGGTAACAGTAGTGATCGTGCTTCTTTTGAAAGGCTCTTTCGCTTCAGGATGTTAACTTTCAGAAAAGCTTTCAGCAATCATCAGTTTAGGTACAACTGGCTTCATGAATCGATGAGGAACTGATTGGGTTGGACTAGACCAGTGTTGGCAAACCTATGGCACAGGTGCCAAAGGTGTCACTTGGAACTGTTTCTGTGGGCACCCAACATCGCTCCTTCACACCAACCTGTATTCAGGTTAAATTGCTGTATTGGCACTTTGTGGGAAATTAGTGGGTTTTGAATCACAATTTGGGCACCACTCGGTCTCTAAAAGGTTCGCCATCACTGGCCTAGACCAATACACTGTGAGTACATCCCACAATACATAAAGTATGACTTGCCAGGCACTTTCCAGTTCATCCGTTCCTTCTTTTTTCTGTCACTCTATGACATAAAGAAAGAACACCCTGGAAGTAGATCTTCATATCTGTCAGATGGTGTAGGTTGGAGGTTTATGGCTCAGAGGCACTGTGTTTTCCCAGATTAGAGAAGAAAAGGAAAACACATCTAGAAGTTCCACATAATTTGAGATATTGCAGAAAAGAGGAATGAATGCTATAATTGATAAAGATATGCAAAACCTGTAGGTTAACATGCTGACACAACAGAAGACATTTTTAATAAGTCTCAGTTATAAAAGCATACCACTTGCCCGTGTGCTTATGAATTTTGCACTCCTCCCTCCCTCCATCCTCTCCCATCTCTCACATATATACACATCATTTGTTTTGATTTTTGGAAGAGTATATAGTTATGCTCTTGGGCAGGATTCCTTCACTTTGGTATATTGGATGTTTTTTGTAGCCTGAGGGTTGGGTGAGTCCAGGAGGCCATTGAAGTCATGGGTAATGTACTGTTCAGATGACATCATTGATAGAAAGTTGAAACATGGACCAGGGTTCAGAGTGAAGCCAGTTGTCTTCAGGATTTTGAGCTGACAGATGATAAGGTATTGAAAATTTCCTCCGTCTGAGCCTTCAGAGCTAGAGGAGCCAACAAATAATGCTATTTTCCTTCCATTACTAAAATAATATCAAATTTTGATCACTTTTAATTTGCAACACTTGCATAGTGCAGTATTTGGTTGTAATTTTTACAGAATAGAATGTAAGTTAGTATTATAAAGATCAAAATTTCTGAAGAAAAGAACTAAGGGTGGGATTACAGAGGAGTCAATGCATATGTTTGTTATGCAGAATACCAATAAAGCCAATTATGAAAGAAAACAAGCAGCATATTCAGCCATATTCTAGCTCTTCCTAAGCCAGTCATAGACCCAGAGTGTAGCTTATGGTGAAAACTGATGATTGGTACCACTATCTTTGTTGGAACACAAAAAATGCCTCATAAGGTATTGAGCATAATGAGGCAAGGCATCCACAATCTACTGTATTTAGAAAAACGTGTGAGGACAACTCAAGAGGGTTGGCTTTACTTTAGGTCAAACTGAAAATTAATGTTTCAAAGCAGACTAAATATTCCTAGAGACCAATGCTGCTGAAGCAACAATTGCTGTTCTTATTAATCCATCAGTGCTGTTCTGTTTGTACAGTATAGCCATGGTGGCTCATTTTGACTTGCCCTGATGTTGAGGTTGGGCCTTCCCTTGCTTCATGAAGAGAACACACTTTATTCAGTGGTGGGCTCACTGGACTTTTGTTTCCTGGCCAAGGTCTGCTTGATAGTGGGCTGATGGCACTGTTCCTGAACAGTTGAACTGATGTGGAAACTCAAGGGGCTGAAGGCAAAATTAGCAACCTTCCCTGCCTTGCTGCCATTATGATTGCATGGCATCTGAATGATGTTCTGATACAGGCGGAGTAATGGCTGCTACCTGGGGACAAAGGGCACTGAGCTACAGTACTAGTTTATTCAGCTCATTATCAACACTTGACTCCTAGCCGCTCATAGAATCATAGAGTTGGAAGAGACCTCAAGGGCCATCCAGTCCAACACCCTGCCATGCAGGAACCCCCATCACAGTATTTCTGACAGATGGCCATCCAACCTCTGCTTAGAAACCTCCAAGGAAGGAGACTCCACCACCCCCTGTGGCAGCATATTCCACTGAGAGACAGCTCTAACCATCATGAACAAGGTTTCATTTAGGATTGTTCCATACTGCATTATGGAGATTTCTGGTGATCTCAGAGATTTCTTATCCAATTTAGCTTTTCACATCAGGGAAGATAAGATATGTGTAGGATGATATTCTGGAAAGATAAGGAAGGGGAAGGCTGGTGATGGTGGCTTTTCTTACCTGATGGAAGCTCTCCTGCCTTTCATTCCTTGGTTGTCATTCTTCTATGATAATGGATTTTTCAAAGTTGCCATGTTCAAACCCTACAAGCACTGAAAAAGAAGAGGGTGTATTATTTTTCTCCATCAGCATAGGCATTTGCCCAGAAAGCAGCATTTTCAGAAGTTATATCTGAGAATTTTGGTGACAGACAAGTACGAAGTGCTAAAGGCCCTTAATCAATTAAGGTCTGAATTATTTAGTGTACACAAAAAATTATTTTGGTATGAGGAGAGAATGTTTCTGTAAGTCTGTAAACTAACACATGCTTTTCTTGGAGTTAAATTTGGGTGCTTTCCATCTCTGCAGTTCTAAGGCGGCAGTTCTATTGAGCTCATTTTGGACTTGACATAGGACTGTATTGTCTGAATGTGAAAAAAAGACAGTGGCGTATGCTGAGTCATGCTGTTGATGCAGATGTTATCACATATCAAAATGGTAGCATATCCAGATGTAAACTAACATGTTAAAAGGCTCTGGCAACCATGCTATAGGAAAAAAAAACAGTAAAAAGTGCTGACTGTGAGAGACAATACTGTAGCCATCATCAGATATCAGAAATGCTGTCACATAGAAGAGGGAGCAAACTAATTTTCTGCTGTTCCAAAGGATTGCCGGTGGACTGAATCTATATCAGTTGATTCAAAGCACAAGAAAGGAAGTTTTTGAGTAAACATAAACAACAGCTTCCTGGTAGCAACAGCAGTTCAACACTTGAATGGATTACCTCAGATCAGAATTTGAATGGGCTCTTCCTCACTAGAAGATTTTAAACAGAATGGCAGTATGAAAAATTAAGAAGCAAAGATGCCTTCTTGATTTCTTGCCAGGTTTCTTATGTGTAGAGCTGGTAATGCCATAAAGGAGTGGTGGTGATAGTGCCTTGTTCTTCCTTGAAATCCTAGGGGTTTCCCCCCTGAATTTATTCCCTTTTCTGCACACATTTACACATTCCCAAATTTGTAATGTTCCACTTATGATAAAGGGGAGAGAAAGGCATCATATGTATGTGGCTGGTGTTGTTGTTGAAAACTTAACTTATCTGTTGATGTAAACATGCAGCCATTGTGGGATGTTGACATGTGCTTACTCAGGTAGCTGTTAATTTATACCAAAGACAGTTACTGTAAGTTAAACTCAATTAATGAGAAAGAAGAACCAAACTGGGATATTCCATTGTGACCAGGCCTCTGCTTTGGCCTGGGAATTAAAAATAATGATCAGCATCTATTCTTCTGGCAGATACCAAGAATAAACCAGATGCTCCAGCAGTAGAAACAGAAATACTATACAATGAAGAGACGTCAACCAAAAGGTAGAGGGACAGGCAGAAGATTTCATGCAGAAGCTACTGTTTATTACTGTGGTTACCAAAGTGATTGGGCTGTAAAATATGCAAGTAAAAAATTTCACCACCACCATCACCCCCCCAGAAATGGCACTTGCAATATATACGGTACCTGATTCCTATGTCTTAGGTGGTGATTTATTGGAGACAAGGGTCATGGGATTGAAATGATGGGACTATCTGATAAACAGGGACAGTGCTATTATCTAACACCACCTCAAGCTTCCCAGATCCCTCCAGGTTTAGCTGCAGCCCTCAAAGTAAATGGTAGTGTGGTTTGAGGGTGTGGGATGGATTTTTTTCAAGCAGTTATGGACTGTTCCTGTTGCACTATGAACTCTTCTTGTAGCCCAAGGTACTTTGCATTGGTTGTTAAAGTTCATTTGCTTTACAAAACATCTGCTTTTCATGAGGAGAAAAATCAATAGAACTGGTTTGCTGAGATGAATCAACACCACAGACTGCATATTTGGATTTTTCTTGAAAGGGAATGTCATGGTGAGCACTAGCATTTCACATTTCATCTCTATATTGCTGATGGGGTAAAGAAAACTAGGACTATCTTAGAGCAGGCATGTCCAAAATTCAGCCCTCCAGATGTTTTGGAACACAACTCCCACAGTCCTTTGCCATTGGAAATACAGGCTTGGAATTCTGGGAGTTGTGGTCCAAAACATCAGGAGGGCCAGAGTTTGGACATGCCTGATCTTAGAGGGACAACATGGCCAAAGGCCTACAGACTGAAATACAACACCAGTTTTAGATTGTCGCTCATGGCGAAAAAAGCCAGAACTATAGAAAGTACAATATTCTGGGAGGGAGGGGGCTCTAAGGAAAAGACTGAAAATACAATAGTTTCTTATGAAGTAAGAAAACTGGTATAAACCTGGTACGATGGCTAGTGTGTAGAGCTGAGAACAGAGCTTGGATGTAATAAGATATAAGCAGCAAAGTTACTTGTAACTGATTATTGCTGTTTGTAACAAGGGTAACAAGAAGGACAAACCAAGGGTAGAATCAAAGTTATTTTGCCAGTGTGAAAATGTTTTCTCTCAGAAGTTTGCTTTTAAATCCCATTTTCAGGCATTTGGGAGGCTTGTTCAATTTTTATTTTATTGGTCTTCAAAACAGCTAATGGAAAAGAACACAGAAGTAATGCGAAACAGATAATAAAACAACCCCCCCCCCAAAAAAAACAGCAACCGATTACTTAACAAAACTTGTAATGGGGATGACTAATTTTTTTAGAAGTAGCTTTTGAAGCTCTGGTTGGGGGCCATACTACATGTGATGGGTTGGGTGGGCAAACCATTGCACAATTAAGCTCTCAATTGCTTCAAAAATTTCTTTACAGTTCCTAAGTCCCCAAAGCTTTCCTTGAGGTAAAAAGTGACTGCACAGTATTTCTACCCACTCTTTTGTTCTTTCTAAAGAAAAACTACCCTATGGTTGTATGACAAGCAACCTGAACGGAGAACTCGTTTACCATTTCTCATTTACCACATCTCTTTTTCAGGAAAGGTTTTACTTGCACTGCCTTCAGCCTCTAAAACTTATTTCAGAAGCATGAAGACTGCTGACACAAAAAAGTGGCACTCATAGAAACAGTGTTGGGAGGAGAGCTGTGGCTGTTGTTAGAGCAAACACCCTTTTGCACTACATCTCCCAGAATACCAGAGGCCAGAATGGCCAAGGCAATGTATTCTAAGAGATGCAGTCAGACAACCGGGTTAGAAGGTATAACAATCCTGAGCCCAACAGAATAAGAAAAAGGAAAGAAAAAAACCAGCAACTTCTCTGCAATTTTTGCTCTGTCAGTGAAGGACAGAAATAAAAAGATAAAAACAATCCTGATTTACAGTGTGCCTCACTCGGGCTTGGGTCACTAAACTTTAAATCTTGCCAAAATGTGTCCGGTAAAACCTAAGCTTAATTAAGGCAGAAGGGCTGGTGGGGGCATTGGCCTTACTTTTATAAATCCTTCTTTGTTGCTTCATTTAACTCTGCCAGTGAGTCTTACTTCCTTTGATGTTAATGTAATAGGATTAAAAGCAACTTGTTGCAATGAAAAGTGAGGTCACAGAAAGATTCATTAAGACCCAGGTCTGATTAACATGGCTGCTTTTTCTCTGGAAAAGAAGCACTATTACAGAGCTTATTAGTCCAATAAGCTTTCACTTCTTCTTTCATGCATCACCTGGTTTTAGTCATTTGTATTGAACATTATTTGTGAAGCCAGAAAGTTGTAACTATGACGGCCCATTATTTTGGCTTAAGACAAAGATGCACCTGGGATGGGTCTCTGCCATTTGTGTATTTGTGAGAGATCTAGAGCTTACAATTAAGATCAAATGCTCCCAAGATAGTTATGGTGACCACAGTTTCATTGTTGTCCTGTCCTTTAAATCTTGCCCCAATATATAGCTAAATAATGCCAAAACTAATGCAAAGGATTGTTGTTTGTCTACAGTACTTTCCTCAGTATGTCTACAGTACTTTCCTCAGTATGTTTCAATACCTTCTTCCCATTTCATGATTAGGGCATGACAATAAAAACTACAGACTTCTCTGTTGGCAGTCCCCTACATGCATGCTGAATTAACACTCCTTTTTAATAAATGCCTCTTCATAATTAAAGGCAAATTTTGCATGAAATTACACCCCTCTGTATTTTGTATCTATGCTTTCATGACATTCCTCTTTGATTTATAAGGCCATCATGAAGAACCTACTTGTATGTAAGTCCTATATTGCATCTGAGAAGACAGGTATAAGACTGAGCCCATATATCAACTACAACCTTGCCACTAGCCAGAGTGATGTGACTGTTGTGCTTTTTTCCAGCAGAACTTCAGCTTTTTGGTGGATTTTTTTTACAGTCCCATGATCATCCTTGTTGCCCTTCTCTGAATTCTCTCTAGTTTGTTTTCATCCTTCTTCAAGTGTGGTGTCCAAAGTAAGACACAATATTTTATATGAGACCTAATCAGTGCTGAGGGGAACTAGTGCCTCACTGGATTTGGAGACTATACTTCTGTTAATGCATCTTAAAATAGCATTTGCCTCTTTTGTAGCCATATTACAATGTTTGCTCATATCCAGCTTACGATCTACAACACTTTTGAGTTTCTTCTCATTAGTAGTATTACTGAGCCATGGGATTCCCCCCCCTCCCAATCTTGTAACTGCATTTGCCTTCCACCCTCCAGGTTCAGAACTCTGCACTTCTCCCGGTTCTTTTCAGCCCCAGTGTTCAAGCCTATCAATTTCTTTTATTTATTTTTGTTCTATCTTCCAATATATTAACTGCTCCACTCAATTTGTGTCATCTGCAAATCTGATAAGTATCCCCTGCCCTCCCTCATCCAAGTCATCAGTAAAAATGTTGAAGAGCACTGGGCCCAGGACTGAGCCATGTGGTACCCCAGTTTTTACCTTCATTCCGTATCAGAAGGAGCTAGTTGGAGAAGGAGTCAGAATAAGGTGGCTGGCTTTGGCTCCATTTCACCTTGATTTGCTTTGGCTTCCCTTCCCTTTGATTTGCTTTGACTCCCCTTCATCTTGATTTGCTGTTCTCCTTCAGCAAGGAAAACTATCTTGAGCCATTCCTGATTTTTTTTCTTCTCCCTTCTTCTCCATCCTTTGATTCTTACACCAGCGTGATGCTGTCTTGTGCTTCCTCCAACATTTTGCAATGATCTGTTAACAAACAACACATTAAGGGAGCAATCCGTTCTTGCAGTGTCTCCCGTAGCCAAGTTCCACTAGGCTCTGGCACTAGCACTGACATGTATTTTGATACAAAAAATCATTTGTACCTAACTTAGTCACTTTGAATGTGACCAAAATGTCAGTTTGTCATTTCTGCATTGATTTGTGCACTTCATTGTGCTCTGTTCCTTACTTTGTTCTCTTGGAAAAAGTACAACAGATTAATTTTGTCTGCATGTTGGGATTGACAGGAAGGAATTGAATATATACTGGTGCACAAGGTGAAACTTTCATCTGTGCGGATGAGCTAATACAGACCTGAGGATATGGTGGCCTGAATTAGTACATTGGCACATTTCCCATAATATGCATGAGGATCAAGGTAGCTGTGAAGCAGTCTTTGAAGACATTATGATTTAATAACTATAAAGCACTAATCAATGGGTTTCATCTTGTAAATTATATCAAGTTGCAAATGTATTATGCCTTGGGTTCCAAACTTTTCGCAAAATGTTATGCTCAGAGTGTTGGCTGCTTGCCTTGTGACTTACCTCATTAATACTTGACTCTTTGTAGCCGTTTGTAACTGTCAAGCTGTAGCAGTCTTATTCTTTAGAAATGATTTTAACAATTTATTTCCTTATACTCTGGGTACCAAGCAGTAGCTCTCTGTGTTGTGAGAACCTATGGGCTAAAGCACATTATATGATGTGTGTGTGTGTGTGTGTGTGTGTGTGTGTGTGTGTGTGTGTGTGTGTGTGTGTGTGTTGTCGTTACAGTTGTGACCGACTCTACGTGACTCCATGTCCATGGAGTTTTCTTGGCAGGAGTACTGGAGTGGCACCTACAGCACCTGGTATTCCCTGATGGTCTCCCATCCAAGTACTAACCAGGGCCGACCCTGCTTAGCTTCCGAAATCAAGCGAGATCGGATGTGCTTAGGGCATCTAGGCAGCTATATGATGTATAAGAATATGAAACTGCACTGTGGTGAATTCTAATTTTATTGCTGTTCTTCAGAATATACTCTAAGAATGTCCATCTCTCCTGCTGGGAGGGTGAGTGAGGTGCCTCAAGCGGAAGATGCTGAGTATGGATAGACAGCATCAACAGTCTCTTGGCTGTTCTTCTCTGTTGGAGAGTTGAACCATGTGTTTCACATAATTTATCTTAAACCCTTGGGCACCTCATGAAACAAGTAAGATGGGTACCTCAGACCCAACATTGGTGTGTGTATGGGGGTGGGGGACTGTTCAGTTTCTTAAAATGTGTTTTATCCACATTCTAGGAGGGGAGGAGCCACAGGCCCCCTTGTCCTCCAACATCACATTTGGTGTCCTCTAACACATGTCCCAGCCTCCACGATGCATAGAGGCTCCTTCTGTGAGCTGGAATCCTGATTTCCCAGGTTCCAAACAACAGTGGGAGCAGAGGCTTTCAACATCAAACTATGACTGTCCCTTGACATCAGGATTACAGAACCAGCAAGGAACAATCACAGCAGTGGCATGCTCATCTTCTTTGTATACTGAGACAATTTGTTTTTAAAATGACTAAATATTGCCGCTGTATAAGTTTGTGCCTTCCTCTCAGCCAGTTTTGGAGTTGTTTTTATGTATCACTTTCTTATCAAATTTAGAGAAACAGACATACCGGTACTTAGGATGTTCTCTGAATGTCTAGAAACCAGTGGCTTATTTGAGGAATACCGCCTTTTTATCTCAGCTCAAACACTTTATGTTCCCCAAAGAATGGAAAAAGGCATTTTAGAGCCTTTTCCTCTTCCTCACAGCAGTTGTTCTTTAACTAGTATGTTAAAAAAAAAACCTTCAATTATTGCTGATGTGGCAAGTTCTCAGCTGACTCCAGTGCAGCTGTTAGGATTCACCCCCTGCTATGGCTGTTGTCTGCTGATTTATTAATCCGGGCTGTTTATTTTCTTTCCAGTGCAACAGCTTTAGTTTTGTTGTGGTGCTGAGCTTGTTTAAATACCAAGCTTACTGAAGTATGCACTTATTCATATCGCTGCTTATTTCAGTAGATGTTAACATTATGCTTCTCGCATGAACACATTTTGCACATACCAGGCATACCATTTAAAGTTATATGTAATTTTTGACGTGAAAGAAGACTCAAAAGTAGGTAGGAAAGAATAAGTGTGTGAGAGTTGTGTGCATTTGTTTAGAAGATCTGGTTTTCACTTTACTTCCTACCAGGGTTCCCAGGGCAATACACTATCAAATTGCTGGAAAAGAAATAATTCAGATCCTTTAAAGAAATAATTTAGATCCTTTCCAAGGAGAAAGGTGGGGTAAAAACATTCTAAATAAATAAAAAAATATTATTCAGTACAAACAGCACAGAATTCCAAAATGTAATTTAAATGCTCAGATCTCACTTAGGATTCATCCATACCTTTTGGACTTCAGTTCCCTGAATCATGTGTTAGATCAGAATTCTGTGAAGTGAAGTCTAAAACACTTGGGTGACCAAAAATTGAAAATCTCTGTAGTAAATCAAGTTCTTCCTTGTTCATTGTAAGAATACAATTTGAGCCATAATCATTTGACCCCAAAAAGAAATGTTGAAATATAATATATTCACCATTTTGTCCCATTATTGTCCAAAGTTTATAAAGTAGTATTAGTATTATTAATATTGGGACAAAAAAGAGCACAGGAACACAGTTTGAGCAAAATATTGTTTTCCATTTTGTAAAACTATATTTTCTCCAATTGTAGTAGTAGTAGTAGTAGTAGTAGTAGTAGTAGTAGTAGTAGTAGTAGTAGTAGTAGTAGTAGTAGTAGTAGTAGTAGTACCGTGTTTCCCCGAAAATAAGACCTACCCAGAAAATAAGCCCTAGCAGGATTTATAATCATTTGTTAAATATAAGCCCTACCCCGATAATAAGCCCTAGTGCTTCTGCCTGCCTGTCGCCATGGATGGAAGAGAGAGCCAGAGAGAGAGAGAGAGAGAGAGAGTTATGTGAATGACGTGCTTGGCTGGGCTGCTGCCGGCCTCTGGAAGAGTTTGAAGGTGAATGGGGGTGGGGGGCAATAAAGCACGATCTCCCTCTCCTCCCCACCATCACAAAGAGAGATTTCAGTAGAGACTTCCCTCTTCTCTCCCCCCCCACCGCCCCAGGTTACTCGTTTTCAAATCAAACCAGAAGCCTTTTTTATCTGAGGAGGAAGGCTCTCGCGCCAAAAATAAATGGCAACAGCGCTCCTTTCCTCACTCTACCGGCGCTTCAGTGCCGCCCCGCCCTCGCCTGGACTTTGCCCCTCCAAGCTGGGTGCAGGGTGCAAGCGCACCTCCCATCTCACCCATCGTACCAACGCGCAGTAGCTTGGGCAGCTGCCTTGCACCTGGTGGATTCTCACTTCCTTAACCCCTTGCCCACATGACCACAACTATGGTGGAGGTGTGGTGGTGGTGTAGTTTGTCATCGTGTGATAAGTGGGGGAGGGAGGGGACAGCTCGGCTGGGCTGCTGCCTGCTTCTGGAAGAGTTTGAAGGTGAGTGGGGGGACGATAAAGCACAACCTCCCTCTGCTCCCCACCATCACAAAGAGAGATTTCAGTAGAGACTTCTCTCTTCTCTTCCCGCACTGCCCCAGGCTGCTCGTTTTCAAATCAAATCAGAATCCTTTTTTATTTTCATGTCTTTTAAAACCATGAGGTGGCCATTCCCACCACTTCCATGGCAGCTGAGTGTTTGAGGAGTGGGGAGAAGAAAGGTGTGCTTTTAACGTTAAAAGTTTTGAGGAGGAAGGCTTGCGCGCCAAAAATAAATGTCAATGGTGCTCCTTTCCTCACTGTATTGGCGTTTTGGTGCCGCCCCGCCCTTGCCTGGACTTTGCCCCTCCAAGCTGGGTGCTGGGTGTGAGCGCACCTCCCGGCTTGCCCATTGCATCAGGGGGCAGGAGATGCCACCCAACAGCCAATGGACAGCGGCTTGGGCAGCTGCCTTTCACCCGGTGATTCTTGCTTCCTTAACCCCTTGCCTGCCAGGGCGCTCCAAACTCTAGCTACAGTACACACACAACACACCCTCCAGTCTGCAGGGTTTGCAAACTGAACCCCTCTGGGTTGGAGGAACGCCTTCTGGAAAGGAGGGACATTCAAGCTCTTCTTCTCTCCCCCCCAAATGCGGACACACACCCTCCAGAATTCCTGGTCTGGAGAGTTATGACGATGTTCCAGAAGAAGATGACTTAACAGTATTTGAATAAGTATAAATTGTTGTATTATACTTAATAAAAACAAGACATCCCCTGAAAATAAGCCCTAGTTGTCTTTATGAGAAAAAATAAATATAAGACAGTGTCTTATTTTCGGGGAAACACGGTAGTAGTAGTAGTAGTAGTAGTAGTAGTAGTAGTAGTAGTAGTAGTAGTAGTAGTAGCAGCAGCAGCAGCAGCAGCAGCAGCAGCAGCAGCAGCAGCAGCAGCAGCTCTGACTTACGCCAACCTTTTCCAGCCTTTTCCAGATAGAGAATGCTCTCAGAAATGGTTCACCATTATCTTATTCTGGGGAGACCTCTGTGACTGTGCATTTTAACCAAGGCTGCACAGGCTGGCTATTTTGGAATGCACAGTGTGGAGTTCAACTTCCAACTTCTGGCTTCACAACCAGATACCTAACACATGACTGGCTAAAAACAAACAAACAAAACCACACAACGTTGTTATCCTGAAATCACTATACTATACAAAATCTATTTGTGCCAGAGAAAATTAGAATCAAATAGCAGTGGCAAACCATCTTTCTTTCAGGACACGGTTAACTCCCAGCAAAAAACATTTGTCTGTCAATAGACATAGAGTGTGTTTTAACTCAGGACTCTGAACCGGACTGTGGGATTATGGGAGGTCTAGCCCTGAAAGTCAACTTCTGTATCTTAGCTTGCTTCTGAATTAATCAACAGATGACATATGGGCAGGGGCTCTTTCTCTTTTTTCTTTTTTTTTATTGAAGGGGTAATATTAGATGTCATACAAAACTTGCTGCCTCCTCCTCATATACTGTTCTTTCTTTCCTTATTCTTCATTTCATAGTACAGCTCAGTAAGAGAACTCAGAATGCCACGTGTGACTGCATTTGAAGTTCCAATAATATGGGGATTCTGTGTGGATGTTTTTTTAAAAAAACAATCTTGAAATAACAGTGGGAGAATGTGGGAGACTGTCCCCTGTTGATCGGGTTACACATGTGGGTGTGTTGCGTCGTTACAGCCGTGACCGACTCTTTGTGACCCCATGTCCATGGAGTTTTCTTGGCAGGAATACTGGAGTGGTTTAGGCAGCTCAGGTAGACATGCCGCTGTTTAAAACGATCAGCTGGAAGAAGAAGGATTTCTGAGAATCAGGCTGCAGTTCTCACCTCCATTATCAATTGTTCTGACTGTAAGAAAGATGTTATCTATATTGATCTAACGTTCTCCCCTCTAATCCCTGTTAAATAATCACTTGGTGTTTGCCTGAAACCACAGAAGTGAACAAGTCCCTGTGTTTGTTGCTCTTTAATGCCCCTAAGCCATTATGGCTATAAAGGTAACCGGTTTCCTCTGAGCTTCAAAAAGAGTGTCAAAGGCAATCCTGATCTTTGTTCTGGGTAGCATGAAAACAGTAACTACCACGGGAGAAGGATTAAATGGCTTCTAGGGCATTCCACAGGCCACTCCTGGAAGACAGTGTCTCAGGTCAGGCTTCAGCCAAGCACGAACTCAAGAAGCCCAAGTGGTAGAGAGCCTGAAATGAGCACCCCTGCCCTGCATGGTTCTTTGTTTCTAGTGGAAGGCCCTTGGACCTCTGCCCTTGAGTCCCAGCAAAGATGATTCATGAAGGATGTTGTGTGTATACAAAATCCATTCTGCTGAGCGTTTAATAGTTCAGAAGCAAACATCCGGGAATTTCTAATGAATTCCAAAGGGTTCCAAAGACGACCTCGTTGCTTCAGTTTTTGTGCATGATTTGTGCCTAGCAACATTCCCCTCGTCTCTTGGTTATTGAAAATAAAGACGTGTACAATTAAAAATACCATGCAACTTTCTTCTTGCCTATGTTTGCATTAATTATATTTTACCTTGCCCTAATCTGAGAAAACTGGATGGAAAGTTCCATGAGTTTGGTATCTGGCAGTGGATCCAGAGGTTGGGGGTTCAGGTCCTCACTGCGTCTCATGCAGGTCGAACCCACTTATGTGGCCTTAGGCAAGCTGCACAGTCCCTGAGTGCCTCCAGCAGAAAGGACCCACTGATTCATAATCCACTGATTCAGCTATCCACAGTTGGCAGGGGGAAATTTAAATAAATAATTCAGCAGCCACAAAGCAAGCTACTGTCACAAAACAGCAGCTGTAAAGCAAGCTACTGTCACAAAACACAAGTTTTGGGGCTTTTTAGTGTTCTCTCATATCCACGGTTTTCATTAGCCATGGGAAGGCCTGGAACCAATCTCCAGCGGATACCGGAGTCCTCCTGTACTTTCTACCAAGAAAACTTGGGGAAAATTGCCAGGTAGGACTCAATGGCATAGGTAACCTTAGACACACACTTCAAGTTCTCAGGCTGTCTGTACCATTTGTCCTGTGTGCCAGCTAGAGATGTAAATCCTTGTTCCTTTCACTCTTTTAAGGTGAGGATATGGATTTTTTTTTTTAAATGTGTCTTGCTCTTTTGGAGTTGGGGTATTTTCTGGTATCCTTGGACAACTTACAAAACATTTGTGGAAATTATAGGTTAAAAATAGTTATAGTTGCAGCTGCTTTGTGTGGACTTATAAGAATCAGAAGCACTTGTGAGTTGTTTGCATTTTTTCAGTAATCCACTCCCTTGTGGGCTTGCTTTTTATATGTAAAAACAAGGAAGGGATACTAGTTAAAACTGCCATAGAGACATTGTCATTCTTGATAAAGAACTCCTTGACATGAACTCACGAAGCTCAGGAGTCTGAGAAATTTATTATTGCGTTGTCTTCTAGTGGCACACAGCCTGAATAGACAGAAATGCAGAATTTGGCAATTGTTCTTCGTATCCCAATAGCCAAACTAGTACTGATTCTGTGGTCTTGTTGATATCCATTGTTCCTCCAGAAGATACATGTCTGATTCTCAAAAGATAAGGAAGGCCTTCCAGGAAAGGAGAAGGATTAAAAACTACTAAGTTAGTTCTCAGTTTATCCATGATTCCTCTCTGTTCAACATCTTGTATTAGTTATAAAGCAGATGGCGGAACAGAGACTTTATGAATTTAGAATCGGGGAAGACTGCTCACCTCTTATCTTTACTTGATTATCATGGCTTGAAGTGAGAACAGAACAACATGCATTGCCTGTT
This sequence comes from Phrynocephalus forsythii, assembly GCA_029282475.1. NCBI lineage: Eukaryota > Metazoa > Chordata > Lepidosauria > Squamata > Agamidae > Phrynocephalus > Phrynocephalus forsythii. Next base: position 159,738,486 of record JAPFRF010000011.1, read on the forward strand.
TTCAACCCCTTTCCCGCTTATCACAAAAGCTGCAAATTAAAACAAACAAATTGACAATTAAGAACCATCTGGGTTTTTTTGCCCCAGAATGTAGGACAAAGCTATACACAATCTGTATATGCATACATATGCATACGTATTTATGTGTATCTAAATCTGCCTTTTATTTAACAGCATTGCCAGGAAATGGGAATTTGGGTCTGGATGGGAATTGAACTCCTTTGTGATTTAAATCCTTTAAAGCAACATAAAGAGGGAGGGGAATACAATATAGGAATCTGCCCATCATTCTACTCTGCAAATGCTTGCAGCCTCACTTAACTTGGGAGAAACAGTGTGGGAAAACTGAGGGCCTAAAGTTCTCCCAGCACTTCAGTTTTGATAGAAATTTTGCATGGAAAGAAAAGTTTATTTTAACCAAAGAAAAATATGTTGAAAAACCTGATTGTGGGTCTCTCGCTTCTTTGACGTTTGAAATCTGGTTATTGAGGGCCACAGTCCTGCTGTCACTGATTTACACTCCCAGTGACCATACTGATTCTGGAGTTACGGTAGACCATATTGACATGCCTAAGATCTGCTCAAGTGATGTCTCTGTTATTCCTCATATATCCTGCTTTTCAGAGATAACCATGAGTGTTGAAGGTACCTCTGCCTGATACTGAATCCTAGGACACCCTGAGTCAAACCAAAGAAGGAATTAGGTACCAAGATGCACCCAGAATATTATTTAGAAAATACTTATTTTCAGTAGTCTGATTGTTTGTGAACTGATCTCATTTTGGGCTTATTTCTGTTGCTTGCATATTTTTGCCCTTTTCCTCTTTTGTAATTGAGTTGCTCCAGATTATAAAGAGTTTTAGAATGCAGGTCTTCAGAGAAGATATTCAAGCTGCATAGAGGAAAAAGACTTATGTAGGTAAAATATTCAGACATTTTGTATGGGTCAGGGTGAAGAAGACAATGAAAGTTTTTCCTTATTATTTTAATTTATTGGTTTAGTGATTTCTGTGGGAATCTGCTGAGGAGCTGAACTAAATGGGAAATAGACAATATGGTAAGGAAGGCATTTGTGTTAAAGGTAATTGACCAATTAAAGTAATACGTAACCAAGCCCATATGGCATTTGCCTTGAGAGTCATTTAAGAACTCAAGTGCAGAATTGTAGGTATGTTTTAACCATGGTATGTAACTTGGCACTAAAATTAATCTCAGCAGAGGATTGGAAGGTGGCCAATGATTAAGTTGCTTATTGTTTCTGTTTTTGAGGGACCTGGAGGGATCTAAGAAATTAAAAACCTGTCACATCCTAAATTCTGCTACAAGTTAAGTCATGGAAAGGAAAAGATTATTAAAGCTGAAACTGTTGTACTTAAAGAAGAATTATCATTGTCAAATGAGGATGTTAATGCTATTTATTTGGGTCTGAATTACATACTGCTAAGGATGGTCCACATTTATAAACAATTTTAATTTGGACAACAACTGCTCTGAAAAAAGTCAGCAGTGATTTTTGTCTTATCCCACCTCTTTCCAGTTACAATGTGTCATCTCTTTTAACATCTTATGAACAACATGATTCTGTTGTTATTATTTCCACTGGCCAAAGCGGCTGTACTGTACAATAGAAACAGGAGTACAGAGGAACAAGTAGCGAGCTGATGAATCATCACCCTGCCCCCTTCTCCCACTGAAGAGTTGTAGACAACTCTTCCATTCCTATTCCCCACATGTTCAACAGGTTTAGCCACTCACTGAGACCAATCTGCTATCTTGTGGCAGCTCTTCAACTGATCTTTTACTCCCAGCGGGAGCACAGACTTCCTTGCCCCACCCTTTAGTCTAAGATGGCAGGACAGAGAAGCCTGAGCTGTAGCCGGGAGTGGAAAATCAGTTGAGGACCTGCCAAAAGCTAGCAGACCAGGTTGTTTGAGCGGCAGCTCAAGTCAGAGGACGTCGGGGAGGGGACAAGCAGCATCTGTGGCAGTGCCTTTATGAACAGCGAAAAACCAGTTCATGCCCATCTCCAATCAGGTTCAGTCCCAGTGCCTCATAAGAGCATAAGAACAGTCATGCTGGGTCAAGCCAAAGGCCTATCTAGTCCAGCTTCCTGTATCTCACAGTGGCCCCACCAGATGAGTCTGGGAGTGCACGAGGCTAGATATCCGCCTCCTGATAACACTTCCCTGCATCTGGTCGTTGAAATACCCTGGTTTTGAGCTGGGAGATTACACATCTCCATCATGGTATGTAACCTGTGATGGACTTTTCTTCCAGGAATCTGTCCAATCCCCTTTTGAAGGCATGCAGGCCAAATGCCATCACCATATCCTGTGGCAGGGAGTTCCACAGACTAACAACACGCTAGGTAAAAAAATATTTTCTTTTATCTCTTCTCACTCTCCCAACCCTCAATTTGAATGGATGTCCTCTAGTTCTGGTATTTTGTGAGAGGGAGAAGAGTGTCCCTCCATCCACTTGACTCATGCCCTGCATAACTTTGTACATCTCAATCATATCCCCCCTCAGGCATCTTTTTTCCAGATTAAAGAGGCCCAAATGCTGTAGTCTTTCCTCATAAGGGAGGTGCCCCAGCCCAGTAGTCATTTTAGTCGCTCTCTTCTGCACCTTTTCCAGTTCTACTTTGTCATTTTTGAGACGCGGTGACCAGAACTGTATGCAATACTCCAGGTGTGGCCTTACTATTGTTTTGTACAATGGCATTATAATGTTGGCTGTTTTATTTTCAATAAAACTGCTAACCGGCCTGTAGCATCCTAGTTCCCCCCTCCTTCCTTTTTAAAAAAATTGGTGTGACATCCGCTATCCTCCTTTTCCCCAGCTCTGTGGCTGTGTTAAGAGACAAGTTGCATATTACGATTAAGAGACCCGCAATTTCATTTCTCATTTCCTTAATAAGTCTTGGGTGGATGCCATCTGGTCCCAGTGACTTGTTGATCTTCAATTTATCAATTAAACCTAAAACATCCTCTCTTTTAACCAGTATTAATTCTTTAGTCAAAGGGGGCTGTTCAGGCAGCAGAATCTGCCCAAGGTCTTCTGTTGTGAAGACAGATGCAAAGATTTTCTCTGCAATTTCCAGGTCCCCCTTACCTCCCCTTTTCATCCCTCACCATCCAGAGGGCCAACTGGTTCTGTGGCAGGTTTTCTGTTTCTAACATATTTAAAGAAGCTTTTATTATTCTCTTTATATTGCAGGCCATGCATTCCTCAAAGTCTTTCTTTGCCTATCTTATCATCTTCTTACATTTCTTTTGCCAGAGTTTGTGTCTCTTTTTATTTTCCTCATCTGGGGAGGATTTCCATTTATGGAAAGATCTCCTCTCCTTGCGCTTTAGACCCTTTCTAATGTCACTCACTAACCATGCCAGTGCCCACTTAGACTTAGAGGAGCTCTTCTTTCTTTGTGGTATGCACTTCTGCTGGGCTTGTACTACCATTGTTTTAAATAGGCTCCATGCACTCTAGAGAGATTGGATTCTTTTCACCTTCCCTTTCAATTTCTTTCTAACTACTTTCTTCATCTGAGGGAAGTCTGCCCTTCAGAAATCAAGAGTTTTTGTGTCAGATTTGCTTGACACTCTTCCCCCAACATGCATGGCAAAGGAGATTGCAGCATGTTCACTGTTCCCCAGAGGCTTAGTGACATTCAAATCTGTGACCAGGTCCTGAGTATCCAGAGTTGCCTGCTCTCGGGTGGGCTCCAACCAGGAACTTCCCTGGTATCCTAGAGAACTGGTGCTAATTTGTGTTAGCAGAATCTTCCTACATTCTTTCCAAACTAGGGCTCCACTGAATTTATTTGTCTGTCTGTCTCTCTGCCTGCCTGCCTGCCTGCCTGCCTGCCTGTTTAGCTTTAAATACCAGCCCTCTAGCAAATAGCTAATCTGGGCAGTGAGTGTTTATCTGTTTTGTTTTTTTGTGTCAAGGTATGAATGAATGAAATCTGTCAAATTTCTAGGAGAACAATACAGTATATGAATTGAAAGAAGAATGGACTCCTAAGGAATTTTTTATTTAGGCAACCACCCCCATTTCCTTCCCTCTCACTACATCACTGTCTCCTGAAAACAGAAGTTTCCAACGGGATAGTTATCATCATTATCACTATCATCATTATCATCCTACAGCTGTAGAGCTGGAAGAGACCCTATGGATCAGTGTGTCCTTGTAATCAGTTGCAGCAAAACCTGGGAAGAGTCTTGTGGCACCTTGAAAACTAACAGGTTTATTGGTTTGTTTTGGCATAAGCTGTAATTGACTACAGCCCACTTTTGTTGCATTGAAAGAAGTGGGTTACAGTGAGTGAAAACTTTTGGAAATTAAACATGAAACGCTTTACGATGCCACGGGAATATTGAGTTGTAGACGACCAAAACTGATGGATAACTCAGTGGTTTAGGTATCTGGCTGCAGAGTTTGGGGCTGGGAGTTCTGTTCCCCACCAGGCCTAAGTGACAGGGGCTGGATGATCCATAGAGCCTCTTCCAGCTCCGCAGTTTTAAGACTGTTGTTGTTGTTGTTGTTGTTGTTGTTGTTGTCGGCCTCCTCCTCCTCCTCCTCCTCCTCCTCCTCCTGTTTTTTCTGCTTCTTCTGTGAATGATCAAAGCAAAACCAAAACTGAACTAATAGTTCTGGGGCTGCTGTACTCTGCAACCTATTTTATGTTCCAACTTTTTCAAGTTTACAAAACTTATTCTAAGTTCCTCTGTTCCCCCACACCATAACATTTAAAATCCTTAGCTATTTTTTTTAAATCAAACTTGCTTTACCAGGTGAGAATTCTCCTGCCAAGAGTCTTACATTTAATCCAAATTAATTAAATTATAGTATGCTAATAAGAGCCACACCTTTCAGAATAAAAGCTAGCTTAGTGGGTCTTGATCTTAGAAATCTCCTCTCAAGAATACTTGATCTTACATCAAAGCATCTGGCAAAGACAAAGTAGTTATTTATTTATTTATTTTAACAAAGAGATTTTTTGCTGCTAAAGGGGTACACCTGATGTTGTTTGCATCCATGATAAGTGGTCTGTAATAAGTGGTCCAGTGGAAGTTTAAGCCTGCTTTCAAGGGTCATTGACTTTCTTGACTGATGCTTGATCTGGCTAATTTGCTTAATCATAGGAGGGTTTAAATTTTATCCTGATTGCCTCCTGAATGCTGTTGTAGCACTGTTTTGCATTTTAAAGAGAATTAAGCACTGAAGTTTGTAGATGAAATTAAAATCTCAGGAACATACTGTGCATTCTAATGAATGTATCCCTTGTAGATATTAATATTTGCTGCATGTAATAGTTTTCAATATTTCTTGTTAAACCACAGATAGCTTGTTTTAAATTACTACACCAATCGTCTTTTATCATTGTTGTATGCACATTTAATTGGGGAAAGTAAAAAAAACCCTCTCTTTGTTCCCCTCTAAAACATTGATTTCCCCTCTTTGTTCAATGATTAGCAATCCAAAAGTTGGCTGTGGCCAAACTGCACAAATTGTGATTAGTTTTAAACAAGAATTACACCCAAACAAGGACTTTAACCCACAGTTAAAATGGATATAAAAACCTTTTATTGGGGCAGTGTATAAGCAGAACACTTTGCTTTAAGTGGTTCTAATAGCAGGCTGTACATTGGGGAAATGAGAGCTTCATCCCCAAATTTGGGGAATACAGCTGCCCAAGGTCATCCACTGGCTATGTTACAAAGGCAATCCTGGTTGCTGCTAATGAATTTTCCTAATCAGTGTTTGCTCATTTTTATAGGAAGATCAGAAGATGACCTTAGCAAGCTGAGTTAGTGTTTTCCCAAAATTTCTTTTGCCTTTATTCAAATTCTAAAAATCTGAAATTTCTAAAATCTATCATCACTTCAAGTCTTGACTCATTTCTACTGCTCCTTTTGTTGCCGTTGGAAAGGCTAGGCCTGCTTCAGGAAAGTGTGGTTTATAGATTTCAGGAATACCTTCTAACTGTGTGTAGATCATGAAAAGTTATGGCTCAATCTAAAAAAAATAGATGTGCCACATATGATTGACATGACCAGCATGCATGTGTGTGTGTAAGCAACTCCACCCCCCCCCAAAGATTCAGTTGCAACAAGAAGAAAAATGGCTGGCGGGTGCACGGGGAGGGGGGCACAGCCTCACAGCTTAGAGGGGACTTGGAACATGACCTATATTCTGGCCAAGAAATTTTTGTCAGAACAAAATATGGAGAAACAGAACAGCTTCCCATAAGCAAAGTTGTCAGATCACGGTGTGTTTTTGCTTGTTGTATGCTCAGTTCATATTCAGAACATACCATATGGAAAACAAAAGTAGACACTGGTAAAGAGAAGTCAGAACCCATGAAGGAAATAAGGAATATTTAAGGGTTGGAAGTGACCTACATTGTTAGCAGAAGATAGAAGGGATTTGAAACAACAACTGATAAAGTCTAAAGAGGGTGCAAAATCCGGATTGCTGCACAACTGCAAAACGTATGATTGCAGTACCTTGGTTGCTGTTGTAAACTTAACCTTTTATCTCTGCTAGAATTATGGGCATTGCAAGATGTTAACCACACTCAGGGGAGTACCGAAAAAACTCTGCTAGGCCAAAACTTCTGGGTGATATATGCTCCCCATTAATTCTGAAGCTGTCGCTATTAAGTCCCTATTTACCTTCAGTGACAGTAAATTGCTCCAATGTAGCTCAGTGTATTGAACAAGCAAACCACAAGCAGAGGAAAGGAAAGGAGTTATGGGATGGGATGAATTAGAGCAGGGGTGTCCAAACGTTTTGCAAGGAGGGCCAGATTTGGTGAGGTGAAAATGTGAGGGGGCCAACCATTCAGTCACATTTGGCCCATGGGCCACACTTTGGGCAAATCTCTAGAACATGCAAGGAGGCAGGGAGGATGCTGCAGCAATGGATCCAGGGGGCGGGTAGGCTGGGCGGGTGGCTGGGGGGACAGACAGAGGCAGAGAGGGCAGGTAAACCATAAAACTGCAAGCTGACGCCTCCATTATGTATGGGGAGGGGCCAGCTGGCGGGGATGTGTGACAGGCTGAGCCTGTGGGGAGAAGAGGCCGCGGGCTGCTCAGAACCTGAATTAGAGGAAGGAACCTTGGTAACCCAGATGTTCTTGGACAGCAACTGCCAGAAGACTTCACCACTAATTATGTTGGCTGGGATTTGTGGGCATTGCAGTCAAAGAATCCCTGGGTTACCCAAGGTTGAGAACCACTGAGGGAGAGGAAGCATGTGAGATTACAGCATGTACTTGCTTCTCCTAACCTTGGTTGGGGAACATGAAATCCAAATTGAGCCAGCAAAAAAAGGTATGAGCCTGGGAACATCGTCATTTATTTGGGAATAGGGGGTTGTTAACGTTCAGGAAAATTACTATTTTTAGCTTGGAAAGTAACTCTGGACAGCTATTTATGACTCCTGCCCAGACTTGGCTTTTAGAAGAAAACAGCTTGACAAAAGATCAACGCTGAACAAGCTGTTCCAAGCCATTTTCAAATGGCAGGCATGTATTTTAAGAGGCTCCTGAAAAAATAAAGTGCTCTTTTGGAAAGTCTTTTGGAAAGACACCTGACCTCTCCTGAAGCACCATCTGGTTTCCAACTTAGCTTGCACCCCTTTGGGTGCAATCCACTAAGTGCCGTTCTAGCACAAGCCATATTCACTTCTGTTAAACTTCCATGGGACTGGACTTGGTCGACTGTATTCTTTTTGCTTGTCTTTTGAAATATCACAGGTACTAGTCAGGCCAACATTTGCTCACCAGCCCACCTGGTTAACTTGTTTTCCAGTGACCACTAGACATGGGGACATCTGTAAACTGGAAGAGTTGATATCCCTCTGCCCCCACCATGTCCCAAATAAGGAATCTTCTTGAGGGCATAGGAAGTGGTCTTTTGTGAGGGCTGGGATAGGATTTTCTTTGCACATTTGCAAGGCTAGAATAATGTTGGACATGCAGATCAGGGATTAATTCAAACTGCGTCTCGCTAGAGTTGTCTTCTTTACATTGGGTGCTCAGTCAAGGGATGTAATTGTTTGCATGTCTCATTCTTGCAGATAAGAATGTAACAATTCACCTGTTCTCCTGCTGGCTGAGTTTTCAAGGGGGTTGAGCTCTCCCCACCCACCCCCATAAGTTCTGACTTGTTTGCAAAAAGAAAGAGAAGGAGATTTTTTTCCAGGGGGGGACTTATATTTTGCCCAAAACCATGCAAAAAATATTAGGGCTAGTATTCTGTTGTGATGTGGACATTGTATGAGATTCATCTTCCCACTCCATTGCAGGATCTCCATTGTATGACCATGTGCATGGTCAGTCTCACAGCCATTTTAAACACACAAAAGTGAGCACTTGATGGGGAATGTCCAAAATGGGAGATGGGGAGACAGATACTATTTCCATTCTGTTTCAGATAGCTGAAATACTAACCAAATATTAGCCAAATTATTATTTGAAAGATACATACATGGTTTGGCATGGAAAATATTATTTTTGGCTAATAGTGATGATGAAGTGCTGCTCCCATGTAGAGATCAATCATTTTTATAGTATTTCTAGATGAGTGTGGAGAAGTGCAGGTATTTGGCCTATCCTTACTGCATCCATCAAATTGGCATGTGCTGCCCCATATAGTTTGGCTTTGTGATATGCCAAACCATATGGTTATTACACCCTGAGCAATGATCATAAGGAAACAATTCCAGATGTTACAAGTCAGGTAAAATGAAACTGCTGGATTCCTTTTCCAAGTTTTGAGAATCATTCTTTTTCCAGAATATTCCAGGACATTCCCTTGGTTGTTTGCCAAAGCATTATTACCTTGAAAGCCCTATTAGGTTCACTGTAAGGCAGTATTGGCGAACCTGTGGCATGGATGCCAACGTTGGCACTCGGAGCCCTTTCTGTGGGCACCCAACATCGCCCTTTCACAGCCACCTGTATTCAGGTTAAAATGCTGTATTGGCATTTTGAGAATAATTAGTTAGTTTTGAATTGCAGTTTGGACACTCAGTCTCTAAAAGCTTCACCATCACTGCTATAAGGTGATTGCAACCTGATGGTACATAACAACAACACAGCATTCTGTGGCTATGGAACCTGCACAGTCCCCCTTGCATTGTTCAGGGCTTCATGCTCTCCCCTAAAATATCTTGCATTTCTGCTAACCCAAGCCTTTCCTAAGGCTGCTGGTTATGTCCTTGTGTGTGGAGTGTGCTATTTAAAGCTAATTCTGCTGTTACTTCTGGACTTTGGAAACTGAGGGTCTGATGGTTGCTCTCGAGCCAACAGCAAAACATGGTTAACATTTAATGATGGGCTGCTGTATTTTGCATCCAACATAATTTGCTTGACTGGCTTTGCCTCATCAGGTTTCTTGGAAACTAGGTCATGGACGTCTATCAATGTCATTGTCTTTTGAGATTAGACCTGTTCCATGAAATGACCTTGCCCCTATAATGTAGGGGCCCATTAACCTTTAGTGGAATTCCTATAGTTAAAGCCTAACAGTGGTGGATGTGATGGTCCTGAGACCAACAGAAATAGCACTCATGCACACTTGTCATTCAGGAGCTGTTTGAATAGGTAGAAATTAACACAACAGAGGAAGTGCAAGGAACATACGGTACTTAGTTCTGCATGTCCAGCAGGAAGACTTCAGGGTGTCATGTTGTCTGAATCATGATAATCAACTTGCAACATTTCACCAAATGGATTTCAAAGTTAAGGATCACTGAAATACAGCAAAAAGAATGTCTGGAAGACCTTACCCCAGGCATGTCCAAACTTCGGTCCTCCTGATGTTTTGGACCACAACTCCCAGAATTCTAAGCTTAGCTTGCCAATGACCAAGGATTATGGGAGTTGTGGTCCAAAACATCTGGAGGGCCAAAGTTTGGACCTGCCTGCCTTACCCTGCCCAGTGTATACTTTTTTGTCTTCTATGATTCAGTTTTGCTGACCACCTACGTCAGTTTGCTAGGTGGAAGAAATGAATGTGGTGCGTATTATTATCATTTAGCCTGGCGATAATAAAGAGCATTTTAAAAAGTGCTGCTGCAGGTTCAAAAACCCAAAGGTACATTCAACAACCAATAACTGATTTCTGTGGAAGCCCATAGCAATTGCAGAACATGAATCATGTTTCAAGTCAGGAACACCAAATTGTTTTCTTTAGTTCCATACCTCCAGTAGATTTCAGTGGCTGAGCAGGGATTTGAACCCAGGCCTCCCAAGTTCTAGTCCATTACTCTGCCCGCTACAATACACTGGGCATTCAAACAATCACTGGATTTCACAAGTTATAGATGTTGATATTTAGTCATTTATTGTAGAGAGTACATGGTACTCATGGTAATACACGAGGCAGCTTAGAGTACAGTCCTACGTATGTTTGGTCAGAAGTAAGACCCACCATGTTCAGTTGAAATTATACCAGGTTAGCATGCATGGCAATACAGATTTAGGTCTTCCTCTTCTTTTTTTGTCAACATGAAGCCAGGAGAACGAGTTGGTGTTTGTGTGTAGGTGTGTGTTTTATTCCTTTTGATGTTCTTTGATTGAAGGAAAAACATGACTGCTATTAATGACAGATGAAATAACTGTAAGAGACACTAGAAGCTTTTGTTTTGTTTTGTTTCTTTGTTTGTTTGTTTGGTTGGTTGGTTGGTTTTTGTTTTTTGTTTTTGTTTTTTGTTTGTTTGTTTTTGCAGCCAGTATTCATGATCATGGAGATTTTTGTCCTGGTGTATAATGAATACCGGTATTTCAAAATACAACTTAATCGTTTCTAGACAACTCTGTACACATATCCTTGAGAATGTCCCCACCCTGAAATCAGTCATTTTTTAAAAAAAAAAAAAAATTTATTCCCAGATCATTTTTAATAATTTATAAGCTGCACAACAGATGCGTCCCTTTGTGTTTGTGAAGCTTACTTATGGAGCAGGCCTAATCAGACAAGGGGGCCTAGAACCAGCTGTGCTGATGCTAGGCCAGCTGATGAATGTAAATTCTAAACAGTCTGAAGACACTAGAAATTGCATAAAGCAACCCTTGCCATGACCTAACTTTATGCCAGCATCGTGGCTGTGTCTCTGCTGGAGGAATGGTCTGGCTCAGTCTGTTTCCAGGCAATCCCAGAATGCCTGGGCAAAGGCAACTGAGCCCAACCCAGATCAGTGCCAAAGCTGGACTTCTAGCCAGGCTACAACAGTTCCATGGCAAATGGAAAGGTGGCTTTTAAGGCAGGTAATTCCCATTAAAGTGACCTTTTCCAGAGATTGTTTCTGACAGCCAGTCACCCTTTTAGCATACGAGAATGGTGCAGTTGAGTCTAGACTCTGAACTTCAGTTGGTAATGTGTAGCCCTGCAATATTTGCATAAAGCAGTCTTCTGTTTAGTTTGATGAGTACAGCCGTGGCTTCTGCTCCAAAGCTGCGGAATCACAGCACCATAGAAATAAACGATTGTTTGTTTGTTTGATCTACTGTCCCTTTTGTGCAAGTACTTTGCTGGGTGGTTTACAAGATTAAAATTAAAACCCTCAAAACCCAACAATAACATACAAACAAAAATCATAAGCGATGCCAATGCACTGACAGCAACTCCAACATAAATATAAATATAGCCCTATAAAATCCAGGAATTAAGAAAAAGTGGGAAGGAAACCCTGGGCAGCGTCTGGGAGATTCATTTATTAAGGACAGCACTAAATAGTTCTACGTTTATCAACTTTCTGAACATAAAGATGGAAGGAGTCTGACATTTTGTTGCAAATGTTAGGGACTATAATTTAAAAGGCACGAATCCTCGTATAGTAATTGCCTCTTTGGCCTCCCTTTTAACAAAATGGATGAAGAGGAGCAAGGGAACTGGGTAGCTAATTTCTGGAAGAGATGTTCTAACAAGTATTGAGGTCCTCAACCAGTGTTGGCCAACCTATGGCATGGGGGCCAATGGTGACACTCGGAGCCCTTTCTATGGACACTGGAAATTGGCCCTTCAGAGCTACCTATATTCAGGTTAAATTGCTGTATTGGCACTTTGCAAAAAATTAGTGGGTTTTGAATCACAGTTTGGGCACTTGGTCTCTAAAAGGTTCACCATCACTAAATCATTCACCTAAACCATTCATGACTTTATAGGTCATACTCATAACCAACAAAGAGGGCATTTCTTTAGCGTTACAAAAAGAAGACCAAGAGGGGACAGGTTTGTTTTCCATGGCTTCAGAGACTAGGCCTCGGGCCAATGGTTTCAATCTATATGAAAAGAGATTCCATTTGAACATTAGGAAGAACGACAGTTAGAGCTGTCCAGCAGTAGAACATGCTGTCATGCAGGGTGGTGGAGTCTCCTTCCTTGGAGGTTTTTAAGCAGAGGCTGGATGGCCATCTGTTGGAAGAATTGTGATAGGGGTTCCTGCATGGCAGGGGGTTGGACTGGATGGCCCTTGAGTTCTCTTCCAACTATGATTGTGTGATTCTATGAAGTAATCATGTCAACTTCCTGGCTCATCTCTGATTGTGTGGGAGCTTTGGAAGTATGTATGAAAGCCATTTTTCCTCATGTGGAAATGTTTCTTAACTCCAAACATGATGTTCAGGGAGTTCCTTCAATAAGTTGATTTTAAAGGTTTAGTTTACATCTTAAAATTATGGTCAAAACTAATATCCTTATGTGTGGCATTGTGCTGTGACATTCAAGATGCTAGAATTCAACATGGATGGAACTACACTGTAGGTAATAGTGTCCTCGCTATTGTAGTACCGGCACTGACCTTGCTAAAGAAGCTGCATTGTATGAGAATTGCTTCTTTGTACATAGAGGCTTCCCAAATGGATGCAGCCTTTCCTCAAGGTTTTCGAGAAATATATCTAAGTATCTGAGAACGCATCAGTTTGCATCAAATATAAAACTCTAAATGTAGGGTTACAGGAAGGGTCCACTTTCAAGGGTACATGTTAGCAATACTAGACATTGCTGTGCCACGTTTGAAAACATAAAGAGAACTCTGAATCTGGGAGAGACCCTTCCTTCAACTCCACACACTTGTCCCACAAAAAGCATCTGCTAATATGGGTTTCCTTTCTGCTGCAAAGTTTTCTGTGTGTGGATTTTTCCACATGTGGTTCCCCCCGCCCCAGTACTACCTTGTATTTTATCCAAATATTTAAATGTAGAATCACACCTCTGTCCCGCAGCTGCACCTTGTTAGGGAGAAAAGGAGCAGAGAACATGAGAAAGAGTTCTTTGGTTACATGTAAATGAGGTTTAAAGATTAACCCAGCTCAGAAGGTGATGAAGCACGGGCTGCCTATATGATTTGTTTATCATTACCTTTAATGGCAACAGTTTATGATTCAGAACACACTCCTTGCTATAGATACAACCCCCAACATCCCTGATGCTCTGCTGGAAATTCTAATTTCTGCCAAGTTTTCTACACACTTGCCATGTGGGCTCTAGTTAGAGGAATCTACCTGGAGTGCTGTGAACTAGAGATGGACAGGAAAGGAAAAATGAAATGCTGTTTCATTGTTTCATTACGTAACAAAACAAAACAAGGAAGCAGCATTTCGTTGTAGACAAAAGGAAACAGTCATTTTTCTGTTAAAACGAACCATTTTGTTCCATTGTCCAGCTGATAACAGCTCAGCAGGAGCCCTTTAAAATGGTGTCTCTAGAACTCAGGGGAGCCATTTGGGGCCTTTTCGCACGACCCCTAAGATCCGCTGGTCCCTTAAATTCGGACCAGAGATCTTGGGGGTTCATTTCTGTTCCTGCATCCCCACCCCTCAGCACTTCCTGCTCCTGTCGGCGTGAGGGGGGGGAGGGAAAAAAGGACAAAAGAAGCCTTTACTAACCTGCCGGTGCCGGTCGAAGTTGCCACGAGCCCCGTTACTTCCTGGTTCCTTCTCAAGGGGCTCTTAAAGGGGCGGGAGGCAAAAAAATAACAGACAAGCGAGGAGAGCCCGGCACTCTTATCCTCATCAAATTTTTTTCACCTCCAGAGAGAAGGTACAAGAAAAGTGCGCTGGGTCGCGCTAAAGTGGGCGGAGTCGCACTTAATTGTCTGCAAACTCCGGAGCTGGTGGAAAACATTTCTAAGCTCCGGAGCTGGGAGCCATTTGCAGCGCAGCTTAGGGGTCGTGTATAAACGCCCTTTGTTTCATTTCATTTTGTTTCATACGTTTTTTTAAAAAAATGTAAAAATTAAATGAAACAAAATGAAGGTGGAGCATGAAACAAAACAAAACATTATTTTTTCTTTTCATGCCCATCCCTACTGTGAACAGAGAAGCATAACACCGAGTTGTGAGATTAAAAAGAGAAAAATGTGATACAGGTTTACTGAGGAAGGAAAATCACCCTGAACTAAATGTTCAGATTGCTTGCTCAAAGAACTGTCATTTGCCTTTTACTGGTTTTATGTGTCCAAAGTATTTAGGGAAAACTTTGGTGTTAAATTCCTAATAGCTCTCATTTCACCCATTTTAAACCTTGTGTATTAGTATTTATGAAAGCTGTGGAAGGAGAAGAGTTCAAACTTAGCTGCTCTAAAACATGAAGTGTGCTTACAGTGGAGATACTTTACCACAGGGGACCAGGTGTTTCCTGTCTGAAGTTTGGAATGGCTGTTTAGCTTACAGTGGGTTTACTGAGATATGCTTTTAATGCGTTGAATGTGCAGCAAAGAAATGTTTTACTTTGAGCCTACCTCAGCAAAATACAAATGGTAAAAAGTATTGCACGGAGCCAAGTCCTATAACAGAAATAGCATGCAGTTAGTGTGCCCTCTACAGAATTGGATGCTTTGTGCTTTGCGGTCTTAAAGCTGACTTCCTGGGGACTTCATTTGAATTTGAAGAGGAGACTATATTGCTAGTACTGGTGAATATCTGAATACTAAATATTTTTTCCAGCAATTTAATATTTTGTGCAACTACAACTCTGAGAGTAATGTCAAATAAACTTCTTAAAATACATGGGTTTGTTGCAAAATGTTGTTTGATTGTTTATTGCCTAATTCCTATGTAAGGGTACTCAAGGTGGTTTCATGACACGCCAAATTTATGAGTTGTTGTTATGTGCCATCAAGTCGGCTCTAAACTATGGTGACCCATGACCCTATGAATGAACAATCTCATTAATTTCCTCTGCTCAGCAGCTTTCCTCAACTCCTGTAAACTCAGGCCCGTGGGTTCCTTTAGGGAGTTACTCTATCTCATATTTTGTGTTCTTCCTTTCCTTGCTGTCTTCCACTTTCTGCCAGCATTACTGTCTTTTCTAGAGAGTCCTGCCTTCTCAGGATGTGCCCAAATGTTCACAACTATGGTTTCAACATTCAACATATTCTGTCCTAACAGTGGCACCTTACAACCCACTCAAAGACTTGATTGTAAACTATGAAGCAGTGACAAATCTTCTGAAATGCTTTGGTGCACTCCAGTGGCCAGAAGATGTTTGCAATTTAATTTCAACTGCTTCATGCTTTTCAGAATCCCACTGGAACACCAGACTAGGATGGGCTGTTCGTTCCGGAAGCAGCACATTCCGAAATGACCCACGAGAGCCCAGGTGCTGTTCAGAAGCCTCCAAAGCGCAAGCAGCCAATCACTTACCTTCCTGTACGGTTGCATCGGGCTAAAGTGCAACCAGAAAAAAAGTCTCCCGATGTCATCTGTCCTTCTCTCTGGCACTGGCCAATCAGGAGCTGTGCAGGGAAATGTATCATCTTGCCTCCCCGTCTGATTGGCCAGTTCCAGAGAGAAGGACAGATGACATCAGGGGACTTCTTCCTGGTTGGACTTTGGCCCGATATGAACATGCAGGAAGGTAAGTGATTGGCTGTGTGTGTTTTGGAGGCTTCCGAACAGCAACTGGACTCGTGTGTGTTATTTCAGAATGTGTTGCTTCTGAAACGAACAGCCCATCCCTACACCAGACATTTCTTGCTTCATATAAGGTAAAAGCCTTTGTTCAGACCAGGACCTTTAGCATCATTTTGCAAGCATGGGAAATTAGAGCGATGGTCCTGTTGCACTCCTTTAATGAAATGAATTCCTGAAATGAATTCTGAATGTTGCCAGTCTGTGGGACATTGTTTTCCTTATTTGTCAGCATGTTGTTATTGTTGTTTTGCCCCAACCATCTGGCCATATGGGCACTCTGGACAGCTATTAGATAAACAAGGCTGTTTTTATAGCTAACCTGGAAAGTAGTCATCCTGTACTATACTTCAGGTATTCAGGAATATCCTGAAATCTGCATCTTGGCCACAGACATGGAAGCATCAAGATGTGACATATACGTGAAAGACTGTAACCAAGTGCATAGTTAGAACTGGGTGAGAGATGTCTGTGCTTGTTGCTCAAAGAATCGACAAAAAAGTTGCACATATCCTTCTGAATTTACAGGAGGATCTTCACTGTCAGAAGATGTTTTTGGACTATCATCTGAAATTTATGTAAATAGTGGTGGCAGGAGGCTGCCATGAAAACCTCTTGTCAATAACTCTAAAGAATCAGCAACCATAATATACATGGACAAGATGGTTGAGGGAGTGCATGCCAGGATGTGCCTGCTTTTATGAGGGAAATGCCATTCTTCAATCTTCTTAGGGAAACCATTCTTCATATCACAGAAAAGTATTAATATATAAGCTTTTGAACTGGCATAGAAGTTACAAATTTTTGCATGCCAGCCATAGAAGCATGAAATATAACAAATAGGGTTTAAAGAAAAAAAATTACTGATGCACCATTTTCTTGGTCCGTTTGGCTTCCTAGAGGTGAAAGGCAGGGAAAGAACATTTGTTAATAGCAATACAATAACAAATTTTTCAATTTGAGATTTTTTACTGCCAGGATGGCATCAGAGTTGAGCACACTTGAGTCTCCTAACCTTTATCTTCTTAACTAAGTTTGTTATTAGGAAGCCATCTAGTGGTCATTTGCTTGTTGGTTAGATGTCTGGAACTGACTGAATTAAAAGTTGCACATAAAACAGTAAGTTATGCTGCTCCATAAGAAAGACTCCCAAATTGATAAGCCGTCATTACCCGCAGATCATCTCCAAGTGCACAGAGCAATGAACAAGCTTTAGAGATCTTCTGGTCTTGTCATCATTCTGGACCAAAAGGGAATTCAGTTGAGCTTCCAGGGTTTTATACAAATTTGAGGTTATACCGTTGGAACAAAAACAAAAACACATGTATAGTGTCTTTCCATTTTCATGCTCTTAGGTGGAACACAAAGGATGAAATCTTGCTGGCCAATAGACGTTACCCATTGCACTCTGACTTGTGTAACATATATTGTAAAATTGGTGACGAAGAAGACACACTGAACAGATTATTTCTGGCACTGGAATTTACTGTCAAGCCAGATTTCATGGCACTGCTTTAACTGGTGTATTCATCATCATCATCATCATCACCACCATCATCATCATCATCATCATCATCATCATCATCATCATTATTATTATTATTATTATTATTATTATTATTATTATTATTATTATTATTATTATTATTATTATTATTATTATTATATAAAAGTTCAGAAAGTTATCCGGAGTTTGTGCTTTAGTAAAACAGTATGCCAAGCAGTTTATATTTTAGAATCCAAATAAAATTGTACAAATGTACACAATGAAAGAAAATGTACATCCTCCAAGGCCATTCCTGAGAGTCAGGAAATCCAATCAGAATAAATGGGAAGGTAGAGGAAGAGGAAATTGAGTATTTCTGCAATCGTAAGTGTCTTTCTTACCAGGGATGCAGATAGTCACAAAACCATATTTGATGCCATACTTGATACATCCTATCTAAAAATGTCATTGCGGTCTTTTTTGAATGGCTACTTTTTGCAAAAAAAAAAAAAAACTTCCAGTGTGAGGATGAGGGAGGAAGCAAGAATATTTTCCCTCTTCTTGGTCATGTTTTTTAGTCAATTGCACAGAATGCAAATTGAAGCCTCACACCAACTTTCCTCAGACTGAGGAAGCTACTTGGATGAGTAGCAAAATGTTGCAGTCTCACAAGAAAAGAAGTCCAATTGCTATGACCCAACTTCCGGGTAACCTTACCTGGATGACTGAGAATCTTCACAGACATTTTGTGAAGGACCACTTTCTGTTCTACTTGTGAAGTAATGCAAAGGTAGAGCAGACACAGAAGGGCTAATTAGCTAGTTTCAAAGGTGCAATGAGGGAGTGGTTATTATATGGCTGATTAGCTGGTTTTTAGCAGACCTTGCAATGAGGAACTGGTAATTATAGATTTGTAGAAATTATGAGGAGAAAAGTTTTGCAATTTCTTCACTTTTAAATTGCAGTGAAGCAAATAAGGAACTGTGCTCCTTACACTCCACCTCTGAAGAGCAGCGCTGAATCCGATCCTTCCTGCTCTCCAGACAGTAACTTGTTCAGTTGACTGTCACTTGCAGACATGAAGGGGAAATGATTGATAATATAATACTAAGCTCTTATATTTGACTCTGTTCTAGGAATCAATCAGTATAGCTTTGATAAGATGAGAAGCTTCTTTTCCGTACAGAGGACTAGAGCAGATACGGCTGCACATTTGATGAATGGCATATTTTTCTGTATACTGTATTTACCATGGCCCCTCTGAGAACAGTTCCTTATATACAAGGAATATTTGCCCTCAGATGAAAAAAAAATCATTTTCTGAACAGCATAATTAAATATTGCATTAAATCCATATATAATTGTTTGCCAAAGTATTAAATGCTTTACATGTTATTCATATGATCTAAGTCAATATAATTTCACAGGCAATTAAATAAAGTTTTTTATGATACTTTTAAAACATTTGCTTAGTTTCCCCTAGTGTCTGCAGTGCTTTGTCTGAGCCAAAGAACATTACAGCATTTGTTTAAAATACCACAAATCTCAGAAAAGAGCACATCAAGACAAATTCTTATGCCATGGAATGGTCATTGCTAGGTAGGCAGAAACCATTATGCTAAATAATTGCTGATTAAGACATGTTTTAAGTACATTATTCAGTCATATGTGAAATGTTCATTCAAGGGGGGAGTATCAGGTGTGTGTGTGTGTGTGTGTGTGTGTGTGTGTGTGTGTGTGTGTGTGTGTGTGTGTGTGTGTGTGTGTGTGTGTGTGTGTGTGTGTGTGTGTTGTCATGGAAACAAAACCGTTTCTGGGCAATAAAAATCCCTTCCTGTCTGCTGAACTAGACTGGCTCAACTATTTGCACAGGTGGCTTTCCTAACAGATAGGTCAAAGGAAATCTATTCTTCCTCAACACTTGCATTATGTCTCCCCATAACTGTGTATTTAATTTCAGTGCCACTGTCATTATTAGGCTATTATCATCCAATTAAAATACACTTCCATTTTACATCAGTCCCTGTGTTACCCAGGGACTGACTGACCAAGCCTCTTGTCCTGACATTTTAAACCTCTTAACTGCTTTCATTAGTGGTGGGGTTCAGAGTACAGTATGGTATGTCAGCAAACTCCCAGGTAGTTAGCAGGTTGCATTGTGAAGGTTTGCAAAACCTGTCAGTAAGCAGTTTTTATTAGACTTGCAGTGCACTCACATGCAGAGCCACTCTAAGTGGATTCCATTGCGCTTCCAAGGGAGCCTGTGTGTACATAGGATCGTACATTGTCACATGAGCTATGAACTGTGTTGGACCAAATATTTGTTTGTTTAAGGTATCTCTACCCCCACCTTTCTCCTTAAAGAGGACCCAAGGCAATTGGCATCATTAAAAGACAGCATTTAAAGCTGAGAGATAGTAAGTTAGCAAATACTAAAAAAAGATCAAACACCACACTAAAAAAGGTAAACAAAAAGCAATACCAAAACCACAGCCAAAGCCGTGAGGCATAACAATCCATTTAAAAACCCTGCTTGGGCATCTAGTCACTGAGAGAAATAATGACATTTGTTAAATTTTAGGGAGGCATTACAATGAAATATTAACTCAGCCGCCCCCCATCCTTTTCAGCCCCAATACTGGTTTTCCTGGGACTAATTTATCTTATCTCTAGCTGTGACAATCTGCACTTTTTGTATCTCATTACATGACTGAAGGTATAACTAGGCCTACAGTGGTACCTCTACTTTCGAGCGGCTTTACTTATGAGGAATTTGACTTAAGAGTGGAAAGCCGTTGGCATTTTAACTGCTGCCTTACAAATTTGAGATGCAGTCAGCTCTACTGTACTTACTTTTTTCATTTTTTCAATATTTTATTTATTTATTTGATTTTTTTTAAATGTGGCTTCACTACTTACAAGTTGTTCAACTTAAAAGCATGCATTCGGAACGGATTAAACTCGCAAGTAGATGTACCGCTGTACACTGTTAACATGAGAGACAAATACTGAAATAAGTAGTCAGGAAAACTGTGGAATGCACCTAAGCAGAATAGTGTTGTGTCTGTAAAGGATAATCAAGTTTCTTGCTCATGTTTTTGAGTTTACAGTTATGTGTCTAAATCCACTTTGTCTGAAGAAGCAGATTGCCGATAAACACTTACAATGAAATAAATGTGTTTGTCAGAAGTGCCACAATATATCGGTTTCTGTTTTGTGTTTGTTTTCAGGTGCTGAATGCTAGTGAATGTTTTGGACACAATGGCACAATGAGTTCACAAACCGTTCAGTGTTTGTGACAAAATTTGCACATCACAGTAAGGCAGAGTTTCTAGGCCACCTTAATTTATCTGGAATGGTTTTATATGCATTAGAGCAAATCAAAATTCTACAAGGCCATTACAAAAAAATTGGAACAGACCAAACCAAAACGTAGAACGTTGAAAATGGACTCAGATCAGCACCAAACGTAGAAGTTAGCACAGAGTAAACCCATTGGGACGAAATGTATTCAAATCTGAAAATTAAAATTGTTTCCCCACCCCCACCCTACCCTCCGGGTGCTGGGGTACATTACTGTCCCCTCCTTCCTAGCAATATTTCCTTTTCCAATAAATTATGCTCAAGCCTCGCAAACTAACAGGTTTGGCTTCTTTTATTGAGACAATATCTGCCTCATATTAGGTCTTCCTCTTTTCTTACCACGCCATAAATCACTTTCCCCAGTAATAATGTATTTTCTGGTCAGTTCAGTATTCTCACTATACATGCAAGGGGGAAAGCCTAAATTTACCAAATTGTGCTCTATTGAGAGTTCAGGCTTGACCTTCCTGCCGTTCTGTCTGGTTGTGGAAGTAGCAGACTCTCCTCTCCCGCTATGTTTCAAATAAGTTGATTTTTGTCCCTTTTTCCTGGTCTTTCTTTCATAAAGCATGGATGATTTAACCTTGATTAAAGCTCAACAATATTTGATCATAGTATTTCTTATTTTAAAAGATGAGGAGACCTCTTTAGGAAAAACATGCAGGCAGGAGTTTGAAAACTGGAGCATAGCTTTCCAGTCTGCATTCTGGGCATGGCAACATTGATTTATGTGAGAGGTTGAAAGGTGTGTATGTTTCTCTGCAGTATGTGTTGCCCTCAACTCATTCTGCTCCACCTTTTCATTAACTCTTAGATAGCTATTCAAAATATTTTGGCACAGAAAGACTTCAGTGACAACACAGCTACTCTTGGTTCCTCACTCCCCCAGCAAGGACAGTGCAAATCATTTGCTCATCTTCTATGATCCTCTAGCATTGAATTCTACAGAAGGGCAGTTACTGTTGGAATTTGTATGTGGTTGGGCACGAAATGAACTATTAGTATGTTTTGTTATTCATTATTTGTTTTGTTATGTAACAAAACAAATAACGAACCTAGGGGTAAACTTAAAATGAAACAAACCGAACGGAAAAAAATTGGTTCGGTTAGATTCGTTTCGTTGCACGGACGCTGTCATTGGCAGCAGGGAAAACTGTCTAGAGAGAGCCCCGTTGTTGCCTCCGCATGCGGAGTCAGGAACGCGGCTGTCTCTAAAGGGATCTTCCCCGCAGGTGATGATAGTCGCTGTCATCGCCCACGGGGGAGAACTGTCTCCAGAGAAAGCCCCGTTCTCGCCTCTGCATGCAGAGACAGAGACAGGAAACGGATCTTCCCCATGGCTAAACAGGATCTTCCCTGGGGAGCCAATGACAGCCCTGTTAGAAATGTCTGAATCTTCCCTGCAGCAAAATAAATAATAGAAAATAAATAATGGATAGGTAGTTGTGAGTTTTTCAGGCTGTTTAGCCATGTTCTGGAAGTTTTTATTCCTGATGTTTCGCCAGACTCTGTGTCTGGCATCTTCAGAGGGCAAGGAGCTCAGGGAACTAGGAGTTGTCTCTGTGCTCTCTGTACTCCTAGTTCCCTGAGCTTTTTGCCCTCTGAAGATGCCAGCAAAAGAGTCTGCCGAAACGTCAGGAAGAAAAACTTCCAGAACACGGTCAAACAGCCTGAAAAACTCTCAACTACCTATCCATTATTTATTTTGCTATCCAAAATGATAGATATGTTTGAACACCAGCAAAGGTCCATAGTTGGTTGTTGGCTTATCAAGAGAGGCATGTCCCAATCGAGAGGGGATCAGATGGAACTAGTTGTGGATGGCAGGCCCATGATTTTGTTGTTGTTGTTGTTGTTGTTGTTGTTGTTGTTGTTGTTGTTGTTGTTGTTGTTCTAAAATACAGAGAGGCCAAGCAGGAGTGATCAGCCCATATGTGCAGTCACTCTTCAAAGCCAACAAGGCAAAGTTATTATGTGCTAGTATTTAAAATCATCCTAACTTATTGTAATGTCTGTTGGTGACATATGGTGCAGGGGACATCAGCACACCAAAAAAGGAATCCCCCCCCCGCTCTAGTCACAGACAAGATTGAGTTGCCTCCAAATATATCAAGACTGAAAATAAAGTTGGATTATAATTAAAGCAGAAGCCTTGATTATCAATGTACTTCCTCTCTTCCCCCACTTTTCTTTTCTTTCTGCATTCATCTCAGCCCTGATTAATTCCTTGATTGAACAATATAAAAATCAGCAACTTAATCACATTAAACATAGCCTGCTGATCATGTAACCAAATCACGTATTGTGTACATTGGCCAGTGTGATAGAGAAGTGAGAAATCCAAGTTCAAATTAACATTTAATGTCCTTCAAGAGTTTATATTATCCTCCTTTTGCTCCTAAGTGTACATATGCTTGCAATGAGGGGATGTAATTTGATGTAATTTTCATAAAACTTTATAACATGCATTGATTATGTCTATGATGTTTCACTAGATGGCACTAGAATTCTATAAACCTTTTGGGGTAGGAAAACTCTTAAACACTTAATAGCTCATCTGTGTTCTGCTTTGAATTAGATAAGAATATGGGCAGTGGAATCATGTAGATTTACCCCAAGCTGCACAAAAGTGAGAAAGCAGGGGTTTTGTTGTTGTGTTGTTGAATTACATGTGAATGGTATTAAGAATTTTGCTTTGACACTACAAACATTCTCTTTATACATAGAAGTAGCCAGAAGAGCAGATTTCAGTGGGAAGTGAGTATGAATTTTTCACCACAAAGCGTCAACCCAGTAATTTGCAAACAATATCCAAGAATTAGGAAAGTAAATGAGCCATTTCAAGACCCAGCCTTTATGGTGGAACGATTATTGTAATGGGTCCTTCTAGACAAGAACTGTAAACTCTGCCTTGCAATGGATTTCCAGCAGTTTAGGAACGACATACTCCTTGCCACACCTTAAGATCCCCATACAGTAACCCCCTGCCATTTTGCGGTTCAGGTACTGCGGTCCCACAGTGGGGAGGTGGCGGGGATCGATTGCGTCGCTCCCCACCACCCACCCCACCCCTCTGAAAGGCCTCGGAGCCACGGGGGGGGCGGCAGGGAGCAATCGTGTCGGTACCCGCTGCCCCCACCCCTCCGAAAGGCCTCTGAGCTGCACGGGGGGGGGGAGGAGCGATTGCATTGCTCCCCGCCACCCCCGGGCCCCTCTGAAAGGCCTCAGAGCTGCATGGGGCACGCTGCCCTGCCCCCAGGCCCCACCTGACCTGCTTCCACATATCACGGATTTTCAAGCATCGCGGGTTGGGTGGGTCCCTAACCCCCGCGATAGGTGGGGGGTTACTGTATTCCTTAGAAGTCTGCCATACAGATACTATCCAAGCACAGCCCTGCTTCACTTGCACAATCAGATGGGGTTGGGTGTGTCCAGGGTTCATGTGGGACTGCAATGTTAACAGAAAGTCCCTAGTTGATCTGTGCCTAAGTAGCCAACTTCAGCAGTTGCAAATGCTTGTCTGTACTAGGATGGATGCCCATTCACATGTGTCTATAGATTCAGGGTTGTTCATGACCATGGCAGGGGAGTGCCTCTCTCTAAATTTGGGGGGCAGGAGGCACTCTCCAACCTGCTCATGTGCTTGTGCCAGGCTAGATTTGACTGCTATCAATAGCAGTGTCCACCCAGCAGAGGAGATTAATCATTATCACATGGATTGGGGTACCTGGATTGAGGTCATGCTTTGCCCTCTTTGCTAGCGAGGGGCATGTTTTCTTAAAACTTAACATAGTGGTGCAGTGTGCCCAACAGTGAGATGTTACCAAATGAAGATGATGAAGGCTTATAGCCTTTGCATGAGTCACTTTCAAAAGGGTGGGAGTGGATGGACTTAGATTCTGTTCAAAGATACATTATGCTGGCCTGTGAAGCCACAGGAATAGGTTGGAAGCAATAAGGGGCTGATAAAGGGTATACAGCAGGACCCCATATCCATTGATTCAGTTATCCACGGTTGGCAGAGGGAAGAAAATAAATAATTCAGCAGCTGCAAAGCAAGCTACTGTCACAAAGAGCAGCTGTAAAGCAAGCTACTGTCATGAAACAGCAGCCATAAAGCAAGGTACCTTCACAAACAGCAGCTATAAAGCAAGCTACTGTTGCAAAACAGCAGCTGTAAAGCAAGTTACTATCACAAAATAGCAGTTTTGGGGACATTTGGTGTTCTCTCTTATTCACGGTTTTCATTATCCACGGGAAGGGTTGGAACCAATCCCCAGTGGATACCGGGGTCCTACTGTATTACAAAAGATACGAGCTAGATAAAGGACTGCTGGATAGCTTAGTGGTTTCAGCATCTGGCTGTGGAGCCCTCTGGCTGGGAGTTTGATTCCTCATTGTGCTTCCTTGATAGGGCCTGGACTCAATCATCTAAGAGGATCTGTTTCAGCTCTTTCATTCTAAGATGTTGACAAATTGTGTTCAAAAATACCAAACACAACTCAAGCAAAATTACAAAAACCTTGATTGGTATTACAGTATATAAAAGACACAAGTTTTAACCTAAAACTTAAGTCTTTGTTAGATATTAGCACAGCATCTGGAAGTTGAATCATGGCAAGTGGACTTCTTTTTCTTTAGAGATAGAAACGTTTCACTGCTCATCCAAACAGCTTCATGAGTCTGAATACAGCTAGTGTGAGTCCTCCATTTTATAGTCCACTTTAACCTCGTGTCACCCTGGACTGAAATAGGATCATAAGATGAACGATGGCCTGAATAGGCTCGTTAGGTAGACAACCGTATCAATAGCCTTAAAGTGAACAATGTCCTATGGTGCAGAAATCCATAAAGTATGGGTTGTTAGCTATGGCCTTGGTGGTGAAGGCTTTTTGATTTGTCTGGGTATTATTGAAAGCACAGCCTGATATGTAGCAGATAGACTGTGCCTGAGACCCCCACCCCTGTTGAGAGAAGGGGCTTCTGTGCTCACATAAATGGCTTCCCTGACCCCTCTCTCAAACCACCTATCTTCTCTGTCTAATATGTGTACATCCTCATCTTTGAATGAGTTCCCTTTGTCCTTCAAATGGAGGTGTACACCTGACTATAAGATGGAGGACTCACACTAGCTTTATTCAGACTGACAAAGCTGTTTGGATGAGCCGTGAAACATTTCTATCTCTCAAGAAAAAGAAGTCCAGTTGCCATGACTCAACTTTCAGATAAATTCACCTGGGTGACTGAGAATCTCCAACGACATATTAGGACAGCATGTGTTTTATTCCCAGTACTGTCATTTGTGTAGCTCTCTTGTTATTGCTGCTGCTGCTGCTGTTAAGAATGAAATTAAAAGGAGGAGTGGCCTGGGTTGCATGGACTATTTTAGTTGCCGCCCAGGCCAAAAGTCTTGGCTTCCTCTTAATTTCAGAGAATAAAAAATATCTGTTCAGCAAAGAAAATTATTGAAAAATAAGATCATGTAGCTGTTTAATGCCACCAATCCAGATTCGAACACTGTGTTGTTTCTGTAACTCCCAGGTTAATTGTGCTTTTTGTATTGACTCTTTTATTGTATATAGCAAAGTCCACCCTAACTTCCAGGAACAGTTCTATGATTTAATTGGGTTCAATAAAAAAGAGGGCCCTGGGAATTAGGCCCAATATTAAGGAGTTGATTGGAGCTCCTGCTTAGTATGTTTGCATCTCGTTTTAAAAAAAAGTCAGGTCCTCTTGTCTGTTGCACCTCCCTGAATGGTCTATCGCTTTATTTAAAGTGTACGATATTTAAGAATTTTCTTACTGAATGTGGTACATTTTTTTAAATGTGTGCTGTTGCTGTTGAATTCCTGTTTTTGTTTCACTGGCCCCTTCACACCCAGCCACATGCGCTTTAGCTTAGCATCTAAACATCAGCAACTGAGGTCAACAGTGACTATAAATATTTTGAATGATTAAATAACACATGCAGATAATAAGAACTTATAGTGTGAATGTGTGCCTCTTACTTAGAAGAAGGTCCCACGAAGTTCATTTCTCTGTATAGGACTGCAGTCTTAATCACGTGTCTAGCTCTTTCGAACTAGATTGAATTAAAAGAAAATTTTGGCCCATATTGTCTTGTTGCTGGTACATTCCTTAAACAACCTGACTCAGATATATTCATGCGATTCACTTATCCAAATGCTTAGCTCTAATGCTGTGCCTGCCCTAGAGGAGAGTGCACCATGCTTGCCCTTCCCCTAGTTTTTGTAGCAGATTTTAGCTTCTAATCTCATTAAAAAGCGTGTAGCGAGCACAAAACCATAATTTACCTGGTGTTATAGATTTGTTAAACATCAAAACACAACTTGATGGACTAGAATAATCCCATTTTTCACTCTTCATCGGACATTATTTCAAAATAATTTTATTCATTTAATTGGAAGGTTTCTCCAAGTGACAATAGCCTTGGCTTCGCCAGTCTAATAGAAGTAGCATTTGTACTTGAAAGCACTCTTTCTCTCTCTTCGCCTTTCCCTATTATAGAACACATAACAAATTGGTGCTCATTTTCAAAAATGGAATTGCTTAATACACTTTCAAAAGCAAAGAAATTGGGCCAGTCCCATAAGGGTTTTCGTATGTGAAATTTCCTTTTTAGTACAATGGATTAGACATGGAAAACAATGACATTTATTCGACATTCAATGAGATTATTTAATATCTTCTTCTCCCTGGAAAGTCAAATGCATAATGCTTTGTATCAAATAGTAGAAGATAGCAAATTAGTTCTGTTTTGTTTCTTTTCTCTGTAAGAAGAACTTAATACCAAAGGCATAGCTCCAAAGTGTCAAGATCAGCTGAATATGAAGGTGAAATTTTTCTGCAGTCACCACTTGCATAATCCATGTTCCCCTTTATGGTAAAAACAGAGATGGATGCAGTGATTATCTAATCTTCATTTCTCATTGGGCTTTGTATACACTGCCTTCATATTGGGCGTCGTCTTTTGCATTTCAGCAGTCAATTGTGAGAAGAGGTAAGAGCTGGTTTTTTCAAAGCGCTATTCAGAACAAGCCAGAAATCTTCACTTGCTGTTTTCACAATGAAACTGTAAGAGTGTCAGGGCGCTGTTTAGAGAAGGACCTGGCTGTGGCTCATTAGCAGCTTCCTTAGCTCCTTTTTCTGTCAGTCAACAGGGCTGTTCAATTGGAAGGGTGTTTATCTGCATCCCAATGGCTTTCGTGGCAAAGCTACCTCAAGATGCTTGGCTGCTTAATGGGATACTCTTCCATTCAACATACATAGACCAACTGGACAAGCAATTGTCACGCAGAACAGAGGCCTCCACCACATCCATGCCGGCATGCCCATTTAGAGGATACAGGACATACACCGGCCCATACAGTATCCATACTGGCAGAGACTCTGTTAGGGCCTTTTTACACGACCCCTAAACTCCACTGCAAATGGCTCCCAGCTCCGGAGCTTAAAATTGTTTACCCACCAGCTCCAGAGTTTACTGAAAATTAAGTGCAACCAGGCCCACCTAAGCGGGTCCCAGCGCACTTTTCTTGTACCTGCTCTCCAAGGGTGAAAAATCTTGATGCGGATGTGCCGGGCTCTCCTCGCTTCTTTTTGTTGTTGTTTTTTGCCTCCCGCCCCTTTAAGAGAAGGAACCAGGAAGTGACAGGGCTCCCGGCAGCTTCCACCGGCACCGGGAGGTAAGCCTTTATTCTTTTGTCCCTTTTTTCTCCCTCCCCTCACACAGCCAGCAGCCAGGAAGTGAGGAGGGGTGGGGACGCACGAAGAGCGACAAACCCCTAAGATCTCTGGTCCGAATTTAAGTGACCAGCGGATCTTAGGGGTCGTGTAAAAGCGCCCTTAGAATGGACAGAAAATTGCCCTCACTACCACTAACATCCTCTGCAGAGACCTATCATTTTACACTTGGCCAAGCTGCTCTGTGCCCTGGAGAAGGGGAAATTAAGGCTTCCCATCCTAATGATACAGGCTCAGCTGTGTCCGTACCATGTCGCTAACTCATGGGCCAGCCTCCTCCCATGGTTGAATGAACAGCATATATGATAACAGAGTGACTGTGTGGGCAGCTAAGGAGATCACCTTGAGCCAGATGTTTAAAAAGATAGGTTGAACAACAAGGACTTAATTCAGTAACCCATTGGTTCAAAGAAGGAAGAGGAAAAGACAAATTCTTTGGATTATGACTCACAGCCAAGCTGGCAATGGTGGTGCAACAGGAGTTTGGTGCAGAGAATTTTGGCAAAGCCCAATAAAGCTAGAAAATAAGTTAAGGAAGAATGGAATGGTTTAGAAGTAGAGACATCTAAAGTGCAGGAACCTGATTGATGAAAATGACACTACACAGTTTGAATAAAGCATGAGCTTTTATTAAAGAAGCAATGTGTAAGCACATCCCATTGAGTCTCAGAAAATATTATAAAGCTTGTGGGCAAAGGCCCACTGTGTCCATTAGCCTCATTGTAACAGCACACCAGCCGTGTTAGTGTGTTATTCATGTAGATAGAAGATGTTAAAGCCCTGCCAGTAGCTTTTATTTATTTGCAAATTTGTTCATTGCCACAGAGGAGTGAAATAATTGGACATGGCTGGTGGTGCCAACATAGATTTTAATGTGCAATTATTTCATATTTTCAATGTAGTTTGACAAATATTGGCAGCTCAGCACTTCTCAGGGGGCATGTACTTGTCAACTCCAGAATTTTTGCAAAATACAACTGAAACATTACAGCTGTAGCTGTAATTCTACTTCTGATGGGACCCAAGAATACATTCTTTGGTCCAAGAGAAGACAGGTGGAGGCGTTGCAGCTGAATGGGCACCCACTGGAGGAGGTGGAGCCACAAATCGGGGATCTGCACCTGGGAAATAAACCATGCCAAACCACCAAACCAGTGGTTCATACCCATCTCTGTTTTCAAACATCATTTTCCCAATACTAATAATAATATCACATTATATTATGGATGCATCTTAATTAAGGGTAACTGCATTCCTTTTGGAGCATAACTGTAACTACTGTATAATTGGAAGATGGAGCGGGATATAAGTATTTAAATAAATAAATAAATAAATAAATAAATAAATAATTTTATTTATAGTTGTGAGATGAAGGATCATGATGGAGGAGAATTCATAGAAGTACAGA
This sequence comes from Phrynocephalus forsythii, assembly GCA_029282475.1. Lineage (NCBI taxonomy): Eukaryota > Metazoa > Chordata > Lepidosauria > Squamata > Agamidae > Phrynocephalus > Phrynocephalus forsythii. Next base: position 159,768,432 of record JAPFRF010000011.1, read on the forward strand.
GCTGGAAGGAAATCTAAGGATGTTTAGACTAACACCCCACTAGTGGAGGAAAACCCACAGCTAAAGACTTCTTGGCAGATTGCCATCCAATTTCCCATTAAAAACTTCTCATGAAGGAACAGTCACTGCTCCAGGCAATCTGTTTCTAGAGTTCAATTTTCTGAATACAAATGCCGTCATTCTCCACCTTGGAAGCTCTAGCTAGGTCTAATTCTGCTAAGCTTCCTGTTCCAAGTAAAGGCTATCAACTAGCAATGATGCAGGAACAAGAAGCGTGGGTGAAGCTAAAACTCAAGACCCTTCCAATTAAGGGCTTTTTTCAAGGTATGCAGCATTAGGTGCCTCTACTGTTTCTTCCTGGCAGGTAGAACTCACAGAAGGAAGAAGTAGTCTCAAGAAATCAGGAAAAAAAAACCCATCTCTCATCCCTTATTGAACAATCCTTGCTGTCACAAAATTCTTCCTAACATGAAGTGGGAATCTCTTCTGTTGCACTTTGAATCTTTTAGCTGAGGTAAAAATCACCTTGTTCAAATGTGGGTTTCTGCTGTACCTTTTATTCTGTTGTGAAGTGGCAAAGAAGCATAGAGGAGGTGTGTTTTCTATGACTAGCTAGAGGAGTGGTTTGTAGCCTTCATACAGGTATTTAAAAGTAATTACAATATAGCAGGTTTACTTACTTTTGAGAACCCAATTTTCAGCTGTAACAGCAACAAACAAAAATACCTTGGCCTTGCACTAAAACAGTAACTTTTTTTTTTTACAAAGCAGCATTCTCAGCTCCAAATGGGCATAGGTTTGTGACCTGGGGAGTTCTTGTCCACACCACTTTGAGCATGCATGAAATTATATTATAACATCCTTTCAAAGCTAGAATCCTTTAGGAGCATGTTCAGAACAGCTTGTAGATCAGACTGAGTGATCAAAGCATATTATTATTCAAGCATCTGACAGAGGAGTTATTTCCTAGCGCAACAGTCTTTAACTTCCTTTCAGTTTCAGTAAATATAATCCATGGTCATTTGGGCACGAGGATGTGCTCTTTTCCCCTGCCTTTTTCAAAAGTCCTATTTCATAGGTGATAAATATTTCCTGCAATAAATGTTATATGAGGTGCTTTGACATCTTTAACGGTGTTCTCTATGAGCGATAATGACCTTGCAGACTGGAGGCATAAATTATTCTTCTGTTGCTTCTCCTTAGCATCTTTATGTAAATAGCTACAGCAACTGTTGCTGCATAGTGAGCTATTCCCTTAAGACAGGGGTGTCCAAACTTTTTGCAAGGAGGGCCAGATTTGGCAAGGTGAAAACATGTGGGGGCTGACCATTCAGCCGCATTGGGCCCCCAGGCCCGACTTTGGACAAGTCTCTATAACATGCAAGGAGGAAGGGAGGATGCTGCAGCAACGGAGCTTGGGGCGGGTAGGCTGGGAAGGTGGCTGGCTGGTGGTGGACGGAGGCAGGGAGGGCAGGCAAAACATAAAACTGCAAGCTGATGCCTCCATCTGGTATGGGGAAGGACCAGCTGGTGGGGATGCACGACAGGCTGAGCCGGTGAGGAGAAGAGGCCGCGGGCCACTCAGAATGTGTAAACGGGCCGCATTTGGGCCCCAGGCCTGACTTTGGACATGCCTGCCTTAAGAGACAAAAAGGAACATTGTCTTTCATAAAGTTTTCTTTGCATTGTCTAAGGTTCTCCTTAGTCTCAGATAATGAGGAGACAAATTAATTCCTCAGTTTATGATGTAGTGGGTTATGAGGGGTTGGTGTAGGTGTTTATTTAGTCTTCTTCCTAGCCTTTTCCCACAGGTATGGAGTCTGCTTTTTGGATCCTGAAATGCCACTTTTCCCAGTTGACCATGTCTTCAGGGTGCAGGTCCACAATTCGCATGCCCTTATGTACATGTGAATTTGGTTTTCTTACAGAAAAGACATTCTCCTGAATAAACCAATTATGAAGAACAGACCAAGTCTTGGGTTGTTTTTAAAAAGCAGAATGTATTGCAGACAAATCTACCTATGGCTTTCTCCAGTGGCAATAATTTAGCAGTGTAAAACGGTGGTGGAGCTGGGAAACAGATAAGAGATCCTTATTACACATTGCTCCTGAAGAAGATCACAGGTTGATTTGGTTGGAATGCGTTGGGTGGTTTTTAAACTGTAGTTAAACTGCAGTGAAAACTTGGCTCGTGACCTGAGTTCTGTCCCACTGGCTCAGGTAAGTGGCTCAAGGCTAGTTCAGCCTTCCATCATTCTGAGGGTGGTCAATTGGGTACCCAGTTCACTTTGGCCGAAAGGTGTAGCCTGCACAATTAAATTGTATATGCCCCATAAAGAGCTTTATGTGCTATGGGGTAGTCTAGAAGCAGCACACTTTGCTCTGCTGTGCTGTCCTTAGCTTTGACAATAATTATACACTTAAGCAGCTTCCCAATATAATCAGTAATGGAGGTAAGAAAAGCAAATACCTCTCCCAGAGTCTTCCCAGGCATCACCACCACTGCTTGTTTAGATCTCCTCTTTGTTCTCCCTAAACAATTAGTTTCAAAAAGTTACCTCATATTGCATTCACTTTTCCACATTGTTGAGTATTCTGTTTTCTCCTAGCTAGCTTTAGCACAGGTGTGGGTAAAGCAAATGGGGAGTTGCAAAAATAGATTGGAAGCTGGGGTCATAGGCAGCCACCCAGGCAAATCTGTTTAAAGTTAAAATAGCCTCTCTTCACCAACTGCTTGGCTGTAATAAATGTTTTTCAAGAAAGAATCTTCTGCACAGTTTTCTTTATCCACAGTGTCTAGGGATATTGGTCAAAGTCTATATTGAATATGGTATAGTATACATTTTTAAAGTAATACGTTGTGCAGGGTGGCATAATTGTTACTCATCAAAGCTATTTCTCTGTGCTTCATACTTTTGTTTTTCCAGATTTCATGATGACAGGTTTCAGAGAACTCTTTCTGTTTCTCAAAATACAGAGTTTTGCTGCATAGAAATGAAGGGCAGACATTATTTTTTGATGGAAAGAGATTCCCAGTTCCACTAAACTAACTTTCCAGTTTTGCTAAACTGGTCATGTTTGCACACTGGGGGGAGTGGGGGACATTTCTACCCTGAGAATTGTAAACAACTGGAAAGGTTTAAGGAAGTTCTTTAAAAGGACCATCATCTATCAGTCTTCCATTGCCTCCATATGAAAAAAAAATCCTGTGATTGTTCGTGCATTGTCATGAAATACAGACAGGAAGGAGGCTCAGAATAAAGCTTCCTCTTAATTTGTTAAGAGCTTTGTTTTCTCTTTATTCTGTTTCGTAACTTCAGATTCTGAAATTGGTTGTTCTCGCCCTCTAAGTCATCCCAGTTTTGTTGTACACTTCATTCATATATTCTGTGTTGCAGAATCTTACATTCAAAAGATCCTTGTTTTGCAAACCAAAGTGAGCATTCATAGCATTTCATATATTTGCACTCCACCGAGGTTCTCATTAAAGTGGTGTCTCTTTGACCTATTCCATTATAAACTAGGCTTAAAGGCAAGGAGGCTGCTATTAATGAGTAGCAAACAGGTCTCTTCTTCTCACAATTATGATGGCTCAGTGGATGAGCCAGATGGGGCACCTCTGTGCTACTGGTGCAGGAGAACCAGATATCAACTAGGGTGCTTTGTCTTTTTAATGCTAGCAATTTAAGGGGATCTTCTCGGAAATGTGTCTGTAAGTTTTTCTCCTTTAGATAGATAGATAGATAGATAGATAGATAGATAGATAGATAGATAGATAGATAGATAGATAGATAGACTGTTAGAACTTTTTCCTATCCTGATTTGAACACTGGGCAGATAACATTTTAAATAGATGTAATGCGGCAAATTAATATGAATGCAATCTGTCACCATCTTAACAACTGTAAGCATTTTAACTATGTCAGAAAATGCTAGTTGAAATCCATCCATGTCTAATAATAGTCAGAAACATAGATTGCATCCCCTCTTTCTCTCCACTTGCACTCACACACAAGTGAAAATGCAAACCACAATTCCTGGGCAGAATCATCTTCCATCATTCTGCTTGTTCAGTGACCCACTGCATGAACATCTGATATTTGAGGAGCCTAGGCAACCCTGGGCCTCTTTATGCAATCAGAATAGCCATGAGTTTCAAATGGATGTACCCTATTGTGAGACAAACAGTAAGGAAGATGTGGCAGCCAAGCCTTGGTCTCTGTAGTGGCCAATGGTAATGGTTGTCATGTTTCGTTCTTATATTAGGTCTTTATTGAAATGGCTCATGGACCCACTGTCTTTTCGAAGGAAATCTTACAGGCTAAATTAGCAGTTTCAGAATTTTCTTTGCCAGCTCCCAGTGGGCCTCTGTGTTTCCCCATTAAAAATGCCTGTGACTCCGAAGGGCAGCAATAAAAGAACGAGAAAAGCTCATCAAAGTGTAAGGATGTTTCATTGGAGACCAAGGCCAAGATCATCCATCCTCTTGGGTCTCCAGGGACTGGAAGCACAGCAGTCTAGTTGACCGGGGTGGGGGTAGAGGGTGGGGAATGATTTTGTGTGAAATGTGGCACTGGAGGGCAACTTTACAATAGGAAATGAAGGCTCAACTGTCAGAAAGAAAGAAAGAAAGAAAGAAAGAAAGAAAGAAAGAAAGAAAGAAAGAAAGAAAGAAAGAAAGAAAGAAAGAAAGAAAGAAAGAAAGAAAGAAAGAAAGAAAGAAAGAAAGAAAGAAAGAAAGAAAGAAAGAAAGAAAAGTGAATGCTAGATGAAATCAAGCCTATCAACTATTTCTGGTGGCAAACTATTGAAATAGAGGCTGTCCTACTTTGGGCACATCAAGAGAAGGTAGCATTTGCTGGAAAAGACAGTAAAACTGGGAAGCGTGGAAGGCAGCAGGAAAAGAGGAACACCAAATATAAGATAAATCAACTCCTGCCTAAAGAAATCCACAGTCTCAACTTTATAAGAGCTGAACAGGGGTGTTGAGATAGGACATTTATAGGATGCTCATTCATAGGGTGGACATAAATCAGAGGTAACTTGACAGCGTGGAAGAAGAAGAAGAAGAAGAAGAAGAAGAAGAAGAAGAAGAAGAAGAAGAAGAAGAAGAAGAAGAAGAAGAAGAAGAAGAAGAAAGAAGAAGAAGAAGAAGAAGAAGAAGAAGAAGAAGAAGAAGAAGAAGAAGAAGAAGAAGAAGAAGAAGAAGAAGAACTTAATAATAAAGAAATTACATCATAGCTTTCATCTCATTTTCTCTGGCATCTGCCATCCATCCCTTTATATATATGTTTCAGTTCCCTCCCATCCACCCTTTTGTTTTTCTCCTCCAAGTTGTCACAATTTCATTGTTTTGAGATAAAATAATAGTAGACGAACACTACGAAAAGTGGCAACCTTTTCAAATAGGTTCGAAATGTAATTTAAGAAAATGAGAGAAATGAATCACATGTAATTATAGCTAAATATGTCAGCGGTTACTTGATAAAGTTTCAAGCTAATGCCATCTTCGCTCCTTTTTATACTTGTGTCATTAGGGTTGGTTAATCTTATTTATCTCCATTTACCATTCTGCTTCTCCACTTCCCTTTCATTCTCTTCCTATGAAATGTATGTAAATATTCCAGATTGAGATTGATAAATGTTGGTTTATCAAGACTGTTGCTTTATTGCATTATAGGCTGGTCTGTATGAGATATATTGGATTACATTGTGTCAGAGCAACATTATTTGCACCCAATGTAATTACGGTTGTGTCAGTACCTGTATTGCAAAGTCCATCTTCCCTGACTTCTGATATTTGTTCATGCCCGGAACGTGCTGCACTATAGCAATGTGCCAGGAAATGGCCCTAAAATGAAGGAAATTAATTTAGCGCATGCTCAAGGCATCACACAAAGAACCTGCTTTGTTTGCCTTCTATTCTGTCAGGGTGTTTAGTTCCTTAGTTTGTTCTGGAAAGACTGGACAGCACGTTGAAATAATATGGGGGGGGGACAAACTACTAAAAGGAGCAAATGCAACCTTTCCTTTGCTTGGTGCAGGCCATTTTTGTAATCTGCATCATACCCAGCAAAAGTCAAGGTAACTTCTAAGGCTTTAGTCCTCAGCGCATGTAGAGAGAACCTCGTGGCACAGTGGTTAAATGCCTGTACTACAGGTAAAACTGTGCTCATGACCTGGGGTTCAATCCCAGGTAGCAGGCTCAAGGTTGACTCAGCCTTCCATCCTTCCAAGTTTGGAAAAATGAGTACCCAGGTTGCTGGGGGTTGGGGGGGAATGTGTAGCCTGTATGCTGTAATTAAAAACTGTAAACCGCCCAGAGACTACTTGAAGTGTTACGGGGCGATATATAAGCAGAATACTTTGCTTTGCTTTATTTCAGACAGGCCCCAACAAGTGTGAGCAGGCTGGAAGACAATGATTCTGATCTCCTTGCAGACGTAGAGTGCAATCCTAACCCACCAAGTTTGGCAAAGGCCAGCCCAAAGCCAGAGGAAGCAGTCCTGTGTCCTAACCCCTGCCAAACTAGAGAGGCTTGAAGTTCTTTGCTTTTCCTGGCCTAAACATTGTGCCAGTGGCCCAGGGCTGGAGGTGGTGGTGATAAGCCAGCTTCTCCTTCCCTGCCCGTTGGCCTTCTTTGCCTTGTCTCCTGGGCAGATTTCTCTGTCAGTACGTCTTTGAAATCAGAGGGCAGAGGAGGGATCTGCCAGCAGGAGACCCCTCTTTTGTGAGCAAAAGAGGATTTCTGCAGGCAGGCAGAAAGGGAAGAGTTATTCCTCCCACACAACATCTGGTATGCCTTTTGAACTCGGATGGTGTTGCTTGTCTCCTTACACTCAAGTGGGACGTGGCTCTGAAGTAATACATTGTTGTGTCACAACACAAGGGACACATCCAGATATTAAGTTGATCTTAGGGCGTTTATACACAACCCCTAAACTCCGGGGCAAATGGCTCCCAGCTCCGGAGATTAAAAATGTTTACCCACCAGCTCTGGAGTTAACAGGAAATTAAGTGCGACCCCGCCCACTTTAGCGCGTCCCAGCGCAGCTTTCAGGTACCTGCTTTTTGGATGTGACAAATATTTGATCTGGTGTAAAGATAGTGAGTGCGGGGCTCTCCTGGCTTCTGTTTGTTCTTTTTTTGCACCCCGCCCCTTTAAGAGATCTGAATGCTGCCGGGAACAAAACGGAGGTAAACCGGCATTCTTTTCTTTCTTTTTCTCCCTCCCTCACACAGCCAGCAACCAAGAAGTGCGGAGCGGGGTGGGGACAGAGGAAGAGCGACGAACCCCTAAGATCTCTGGTCTGAATTTAAGTGGCCAGCGGATCTTAGAGGTCGTGTAAAAAGGCCCTTAGACTTAGTCACATTTAGGGAGAAAAAAACCCTTAAAACAACCTAACTTAAGTCAGGCATTTCAAAACATCTGTACATTAAGTACAAGAAAGTCCACATTCAGACCAATGGATTGTTGAGTAATGGTGTGCTTCAACTAAAATACATGGTTAATCCTGTGTGACGTTAATGTCTGTAAACTGAACTATAGGTCTAAGTGGACTGAGTGTGACTATTTCAAAAACAGATATATTAAGATTTTGATGATGGTTACCTTCTGTGGATTCTGCTTTTAGCATGCTGTTTTATAGTCTTAAAATTAAAATTATAAATTAGTTAATTTGAATGTTAAACAGAAGAATGGAATTTTTAAATAAAATAGTGATCAATCTGTCAATAGTGGTGAATAAATAATTATAAACCGGGAAGCTCTGTAGAAAGCCATGGATTTATACTTGAGAAGAGTCTGTGTGCATAAACTCTGGCTGCAGTTTTAGTTGAAGGTAAAAGGTAATGGTTCCCCCCGCACATGCATGCTAGTTGTATCTGACTCTAGGGGCGGTGCTCACTGCCGAAGAGCCAGTGTTGTGCAAGTCCATGGCCACATGGCTGCAAGGAAACACTGTTTTACCTTCCCACTTTTTACAGTGGTATCTATTTATCTACTTGCATTTACATGCTTTCAAACTGCTAGGTTGGCAGGAATTGTGGTTATCAGCAGGAGCTCGCTCCGCTGTGTGGCACCCAGGATTCGAACCACTGAGATGCGGACTGTGCAGCCAGTAGTTTTCGGAAGCCTTTGTCCACTGAGCCACCATGCCCCCTTTTAGCGGAAGAGCAGTGTCCAATTAATTATGTTTTCCCTAGTGTAACTTTAATGGGAAAAGATGTTCTGTTCCCTTTTGTTTGCATTATGAATATAGGTAAGCATGAACATTTTCTTTAAAAGGTAGAAAACTCAGCTCAGCCATCATTATCGAAAATTTGATGCTTGGTCACACCCTTCTAATGCCTCTGTTTTGATGTGTCCAAATGATTGACTGCTTTCTTTTTTACACACAAATAACCAGCAAAAATATTGAAGAGCAAGGAGAGGAAACGTGAAATAGCGCAATGATAACTGAGAAGGATAGGAATAAATTTATCCATGCTCTATAAACACTTAGACATTTACGGGCACAGCATGCATTTATTCCCTGATAACCTCTCTGTGGCATTGGGCACATCACTTCCGTTCTTGCCATTACGCGGCTTGCTGAAACACATCTTTACAGTAGGCCGCATCCACCCAAGCTTTTAAACCCTCGTAAAGTTAATTGCAAAGTGGCTATAATGAGGAGCAGAAGAAAGCCGAACCCAAATATCTCTTTTTGTCTTTTACATCTGAACTGATGAACCAAAGAACGGCTGACTTTCTTTGTGAGGGGAGGTAAGATTACCTTGAGCGTGAATGATACGGGCCCATTGTGCTGTCCTTGTCAAAGCAGTTGCTATCTTGTGAACTGATAAGAGAAAAGTCAGGGTGCCCACATTATTAGCCTGCATCTAGCCTTGCTTATTATGTAGTTAATTTAGAAGCAAAAACAAGTGGGGTTTACATCATTGTAAAGGCTTGAAGCTGTCCATAAAGATTAACGGGTGCTTATTGAAAGCCAGCAAATATGCCCTGTTCCTTCCTTTCAACAATGAGGAGCTGATAGTGGTTCTTTATTCACAGCCGCATGATGGCTTGGATTGTTGTGACTACTACTATTACTATTTACTGTCTTTAGGTCCTTTTAAAGAAGAAAGGCAGGATAAAAATATTTTAAATAAGTAAATACTCTCCATATAGTCACACCAATTTTTTCTCTAACTAGGCAGCTGCTCTGCCAATGAAGATAATGTAAGTTTTCCAGATGTTTCAGCCTTCATATCTCAGATATGGCCAATTATGTGGGATTCTGGGGGATGAAGTCCAAAACATCTGGGAGACCAAAGGTCAAGAACCACTACACTCCCTTGGGTGATTGTTCTTCAAAGGTTGGAAAAATTCTTTGGTGCTTAAGTGTCCACTGTCAGATCTCTCCTGGTAGAATGGTGGAATTTGGAGAAACCCCAGAACAGGTTCTGGAGAGCAGAGAACCCTCCGGAGCTGGGTATGGGGTGTTATACAGGGCTTCCATGGGGAGACAAGGTCTGTTGGGGCCATCTGCAAAATACTGGATACAAATCATGGATAGGGTTATCCTAATTATCAATGGATCGTCACTGATCAGGAATGATATAACTTTGAGTGCCAGAGGCAGGACACAAATTTGGGTTTATTTAACAGCCTTGACTGGGAAGATGAGAGGTACTAACCTTTTCAGAAGGACAGAGAGACCTAGTTGCCGCTTGTCTAGTTCCCCTGTTTTCCTTCTTTGTTCATGTCAGAAGCAATCCGGTAGTGCTTCTGGTGTGGAAAGATCAGCCAACAGGGAAGTACCATTGCCCAGGATATGCCCAAATGTGTTCATAATCCATATATTCTTTGAGAATTATCCTATGTTTAGTTGTCCCCTGTATTGTGGAGTTTTCAAAAAAGGAAGGGACAAATTAAGATATTGACTTTTTTCCAATGGAACAGGCAAGACAAACTGTTCAAAATTTAAAATCTATCTATATTTTAAAAATTGCACAGATTGCCTTATTTGATAGTAACCTCTACTGAACTCAGTGGGAATGATGTCTCATTATATATGTCTTAAGGTTTTTCTATAAGACTTCATATTCATAGTTTGTTCGAATGTGAATCTTTTCTTTTTTCTTTTGAAGGGTCTTTAACAGTTGTGCATTCACACACACACACACAAAACACACAAACACACAAAACATATGCATGCAGTTTCAAACTGCCTTCTTGATTGAAGGTGCAATTGAAAAACTCATAGTTTCTTTGTACGGAAATGCACTTTATTAATTAATGTTTAAAAATACCATTAAACCTATACGGAATTGGGAATAACATATGCAGTGTTCTCTTCATGTGTAAAAAAATTTTTAACTAAAAATCGTGTTTTGGATTCTCTATGGCAATGTTGTACATGTTATGGGCTAAGCCAGTGATGGCAAACCTTTTTGAGACCGAGTGCCCAAACTGCAATTCAAAACCCACTAATTTGTTTGCAAGGTGCCAATATAGTAATTTAACCTGTATACAGGTGGCTATGAAGGGGCAATATCGGGTGCCCACAGAAAGGGCTCCGAGTGCCATCTTTGGCATCCGTGGCATAGGTTTGCCATCACTGGGCTAAGCTGTGGAGAACTTCAAGAAGACAGTAGTTCTTTCTATTTATTCCAAAGTAAGCATAGGACACATAGTCTGGCATGAGATACCTAGTGTGAGAAGGTCTTTCACTCTTTGTTATCCTGTGTTTCACTCTTTGTTATCCTGCCGTGAGCCACCCTGACATTGTGCAGCTATCACATGTGGAGTTTGCACCAGAAAAAAAAAATAAAAGGAGGTATTATTTTCTGTGCACATGGGAGGAAAAGGAAGGACCTTGATCCAAACCAGGACCATAAAGTAAAATTAAAAAGGTTACAGCCTCACCTCCTACTTGACACACCAAATCCCTAGTTAGAGCTCCCAAAGTTACATTTTAAATTTAAATTTAAATTTCTCCATTCATTACCTCTCATGCAGACATGGACTTAAAATCTGAAAACATCCTCTCAGAGTTTCTCTTAAAAATGATTTAAAATGCTCTTAAATTATTTAAATAACTCAGTGTTACTTCCAAGTCACTTAAATGTCAATCATTATATCTAATAACTCTTGATTACATTGTTCATTATTAACAAGTAACTATTTATAGATAACTAGATTACTTGTGCCTGGTTACTTCTAAGTTGTGATTCCATTCAGCTTGGCCTCTTAGCACAGTTCTGAGTAAAAAATAAAGAACAGATATAGGTGCAACATTCATTGTAACCTTCAATTTGAACCTTGTTATCCCTTTACAAAGCACACATTTTAAAAACAATGCAAAGATGGTTGTTGTGAGTTTTTTGGTCTGCTTGGCCATGTTCTGGAACGTTTTCTTCCTGGTTTTTCACCAGACTCTGAGGCTGGCAATTTCAGACGGCAAGGAGCTCAGATGCTTAACCTTTGAGTGAAACAGCTTCTCACTTCATTTTCACATTTTGTGACAAGTTTCTTTTGAGGTTTCTTTATTCTGGATATTACAAATGTGTTTGGGATTTCTAGAGGGCCTTATACCTCAGAGGAAAAAAAGAAAGTGTGTTTCTTTCTGTGTGTCAAAATGTCTATGATGAATGCTGTAAAGATGTGGCAGGGTAGATATTGATACAACATGATGCCATAGGGATTAACTGGAAAGAGTCTCTTCCCCCGATGCCTCCCTCCCCCCCCCATACACGCACACCTTGGTGTGCTTGTCTATGTATTGCCCAGCCATAATCCTGGACACAATTAGGTGGTGTTGCCTCCATTCAACTTTGAAATCAAGAAGCTAGATACAATAGAGATTGGGCTCTCAGAAGCCACTACAACACACATACATACTGGGGAAATGCCTTTATTTGAAATGAATGGCTTAGTGGATTGGGCTTGGAAAAGTTTGTTCTGAGACAACAGTTTCCAGAATACATAAAGATCAGCCAGAGCTGTTGCTGGTTTGATGATTTGGAGAGTTGTGGTACCAAAAAAGGGACTTTTCCAAACTCTGGTTGTAGGTGTATAGTTAAGAGCACTTCTTGAGTACACTGCCCAGTCTTGTATTCCCTTCTGCTTAATTCATAACACAAGTGAATCAGGATAAATGTTTTGGCCATATAGAATAATTTGATGGTGCCTTTGCATTTTCTGCCTCCAGTTTTGCAGATCCCTCTTGCCTACTCACCGTCAAGCCTACAAAATCCATCCTTTGTAATTTAATCAGTATTCTTTCTCCCCCTCACCCCCGTATGTATTTATGTCAAAAATGTTGCCAGGTCCTGTTAATTTATTTTGCACTGCCATGATGTAATCGTTAAGGGGCCATAATGAAGATTGAAGGTTTAATAATGCCAAGTGTTACAAATATCTATTTAATCATTCCTAAATTGATTAGTTGCTCTCGCCCAAATGCCTAGCCATTGAAAGGCAAGCAGCTAAGGATACAAACTCCCCTGGCCAAGATGTGATGGATGTAGCTTTGGTACAGTGGTAATTGAGTTATTGAATTTACTCATCTTCCAAATGATGTTTGCATTGTATCAGCCATATGTGTTTAGGGCCAAGGGAAGGTCATTAGGGGCTGCAGTCCGGGGGCATGTTTAGGTTAAAGTGATTTTGAACAGCCAGCTTTGAAACTACTCAATTAAAAGAAATAACACAGCAAGATGCTATGGGTAGCATGGGAGGGGTTGTGTCACACACTGGTCAGTTCCCAGGTCCCAAAGGTCTTTTTAAAGTAGTCTGAAGGTCCTTTAAGTAAATGTCTGCCTTTGGCCTCAGGCTCTTTAGCCCTTGACAAATTGCCATAGTAACTGAGAGGCCATTTTATGTGAGGGACACCTATAAATAAAACCCCTCCGTTTAATAACTAAGGATAGGACCATACAGGGGGCCTAGGTGGATCATTAAGTAATAAGACCACCCCGATTTTCATGAAAAAAAGATGACCTACTTTGGTCACTGTAAAGTAGGATCTTCTTGATAATCTCTGTTGAAAATAGATACCTTGAGAAATACATTATTGCAAAAGTTTCAGAGAGGGTAGCCGTGTTAGTCTTTTCAAGAATTTCAGACAAAAATCAAAGAAAAACAAAATAAAAGACCCAAACATGTGGCACCTTATGAAAGTTACCCTTTAAGTCTTTTGTTTTGTTTTGTTTTGTTTTTTTTTGATTTTTGCCTAACATATTGCAAAAGGAAGAACTCAGAAATATTAACATTCACATTTCTTTGTTGAAACTAAGATTGAGGGGCAGAGGCTGCTGTGGAAGGACTTGCCAGTCCAGTCTCAACCATAGTTCTGTTGACTAGGCTAGATCACCTTTCAGCAGTCATACCCAGCTTCCCATAGCTGGGTAGTGATATAAATAGGATGTTATCCTGGACTTGGAAGAAGACCCCTCATTGCAAACTTTCAGCATCTGTCTTTTATAAGCAATATATGTGTAAAGGTCTGGTAGTAGCAGTAGTGAATTTTAATATATCTGTCTGTTAGGGATGAAATTATACAGCTTAGTTCTTTTAAAAGCAGTCCTAACTTTCTCCACTGAGCACCTTAAGGAAACATCATTATTTGTCATATACTGGGTTGGATCTAGACTTCATCATACTTAAAATAAAAAGTAAAGGTAAAGGTTCCCCACACACATGCGTGCTAGTTGTGTCCAACTCTAGAGGTCCGTATTCAAGCCAGAGAGCCATTGTTGTTCAAGTCCATGGCCATGTGGCTGGCATGGCTGCAAGGAAGCACTGTTTTACCTTCTCGCTTTTTACAGCGGTACCTATTTATCTACTTGCATTTATATGCTTTCGAACTGCTCAGTTGGCAGGAGTTGGGGTTATCAGCGGGAGCTCGTTCCACTGTGTGGTACCTGGGATTCGAACCACCAAGCTGCTGACTTTGAAGCCAACCGTTTTCAGAGTACGCTGAGCCACAACACTGATTAATTGAAATGAGTGATATTTAAGTCAATATTAATTCTTGTTCGGTTTCTTTAAAAGGGTCTTCTCCAAATATGACTAAATCTGGATCTAATCCAGCAGTTATAAATAAGAACTTCAATTAATGCAGTGGTCTACATGGGTGTCAACTGGGATGCAAAGATTGATTTGCTGCTTGACATTTTATTTACAGAGACTTGTCAGTTACCATTTCTCGTGGTATGAAAAGAAGGGACTGACAGTTTTTTTATCTGCATACAATTAGAAGGTACAGGAAATCTGTTCCTTTGTGGTTTTTTATTCATTGTTTTGCAGACATAATATTCTACCTGTTAATATGCTTAAGGTACTGTACTTTTATAATTTTTTAATCTAGCCCACTGCAAATTTCCTAAAATTATTTATTGATTGAATTGGATTTATATTCCTCTCTTCACCAGAAACAGATGTGAGGCAATTTGCAACAAAATTAGAAGAATTACAAAGAACACACACACACACACACACACACACACACACACACACACACACACACACACACACACACACACACACACACACACACACACACACACAGTGGTACCTTGATTTACGAATTTAATCCATTCCAAATGTATGCTCTTAAGTCGAACTACTCTTAAGTTGGGGTACCTATCTAAAAAATTTAAATAAGTAAATTAAATTATTAAAATAATAAGTTAAAAAAACAAATATTTGTAAGTCGAGCAGACCATATCTAAAATTTGTAAGGCAGCAGTTAGAATGCCAACAGTTTTCTGCTCTTAAGTCGAATTGATCTTAAGTCGATCTACTCTTGTCGGGGTACCACTCTGTGTGTGTGTGTGTGTGTGTGTGTGTGTGTGTGTGTGTGTGTGTGTGTGTGTGTGTGTGTGTGTGTGTGTGTGTGTGTGTGTGTGTGTGTGTATACACACAGTATATATATAATGTGTAGTTAAACATATTTTAACATTAAAATGTGCTTGAATCAGAAGCAGATTTAAAGCACTTTATCTGAATAACACAACAAACAAGTTTAACAATAACACAACAAACAAGCTGAGGGATGTTAGAGAGAAAGAACTTGAGAATATTGCTAGCCATTGTTAATTAATGCAGCCCACCTATGCATAGCAAAAGACTCCCAGAACAAAGAGGGCTTCCAATTTCACCAGACCACTATCCAAGAAATCAGAGGAAGGAGGGACATAAGCCTTACTTGAGCCTCAAAGCAAGCAGAGAACAAATGCTTAATCCTTCCCCTTCTGCCCTTGCTTTCCTCACATGGAAAGTGACAAGCATGAAGTGGGAAAGCCCCTGTTTGTAGGAAGGCTCTTTATCCTTGGAAAAAGCTCTGGTTTTTCAAGGTACTTGCTGACATGGAGCACCTCCATGTGAACAGAAACCTGTCCGCTTCAGACATATGTGAGGAAAGCGACAACAGATGATTGGGAGAGGTGGCTCCCCATCCTCACCTATTGAAGAGAACAGGGCAAATATGCCTGAACTGTCAATGTGTGCCCTGTGAAGGAGCTTCTTATAATATGCAGTGGTACCTTCCTTGTATAAAGGAATTCATTCCAAATGAAATTATGTTAAGCAAATTTTCCTTTATACAAATTCCCCATAGGAATGGATTGAAAACAGTAATCCCTAATCACAACCATTTTTATGTTGTACGGATTCATTCCATATGCGATTCTGTTAAGCAAATTTCCCCTATCTCTGGAATTTTTTGTTTTACAGATTTTATGTTATACAAACCATTTGTTATACGAGGGTCCACTGTAATTGTAAAGCCTCTGTTTCTTGTTTCAGATGTTCTGACATTCCCCAAGTAAGGAATATGAAGCAGGGTCTCCCATAGGTAGCAGGAGAAAGGATTTGTAGCTGACAGCTGCTCAGCCCATTTGATTTCATTGAGACATTTCATCAAAGTTGCTTCCAAATTCTGGAAACCCTGACACGATTTTCAAGGTGTGTGAAATGGCCAAAGAGTGCTTTCTCATTGAGTTTCCATGGCTAAGTAAGAATTTGAACCCAAGTCTCTTGAGTCCTAGTCAAACACAATCTATTTAATACACCATACTGATTTCTCTAGGTTTTTGTCCTGGAACTTATTTAGGTTAATCTGAGTCAGTAATAGTGAAAATATCCTGACAAAATATAGCCTGCATCCCAGAGTGTGCATTCTTCATGAACTACCAAATGTGTTCACTTGTAAGCATAATATACTTTAGAAAAATTCGGTAAAGCCTCCTGTGTTCCAGTGGTTTAATGGGGTTTGCTGTCAAGGAAACGGGCACTGCATAAATATTGTTTTGTATCTGATTTCTGTCCACTAAATACTATTTAAAAATCACAAGTAATATTTCCTAATCCTTTAGTGGTGGGGGGAAACCTAGCCTCTAATCAATAAGCATTGGATGAATACATTGCTCGGGGTTATTGTCCTGACTGATGAACAATAACTGTGGGACTCTATACAAGCAATTCTGCAGCAGAATCCGTTATGAGCAGCTGCCGTCCCCAAGTGCCAGATAACATTCATTGTTAATGGTTATTGTACATGCAGTGCAGGTGATTAGCAGAGCTTGTCCTGAAGAAGGAAAACAAAGACAATTTTCTCCTGTTTTAATATGGAAGCCTGATTAACTGCTACCTCCTCTGGATCCTGGATCCAAGACATCACTCAGCAGTGCCTTGAGCCTATCATAAGGCATGACAAAAACAATAGGCAATTAAAACTAGAACAACTGGACTTCATTGTCAGGAGGAACCTTTACCTTTACCTACACAAGCCTGTTTCAATCAACGGTCTTGAAACAATTGTGTTCAATGCTTTATGCCTTCCCGACAATCCTTATGTGGATCAGTCGGCATGTTTACCAAAGCAATGAAAATAAATCATCGCCATCATTTCCATCAGAATCCCAGAAGATGCAACAGCATAAAGCTTACCCTTCACACACATCATACTGCAGATCGGGCTTGCCTTTTTTTCCATGCACTTTCTGTATTTTAGGTGAAATAGCCACAGAGGGGCTATAAATGTGAATAATATGTATTCTTTGGTCCAAATATGTTGAAGCAGGGGAAGAAGCACTGACTGAGAGCTGATGAATGAGTTCTGCTAAAGCATGCCAAAAGTGACTAAACGGCTGTAAACAAAATAATAATAAAAGGTTTTGAAAGCTTTCCAGTTACATGCTACTGTTGTAACTGCCAATAAGAGTAAAATAGGTTATTGTGTATGTGGATCCAGTTACTATAAGCTTTGTGGGTATTTTCTTGTTTCACTAAATCTGCATTTCCTTGTTTATTCTTTTTGTTTAATAACATTGCTTAATAAAATAATAAAACTACCTCCAGTGTTAATTGTAGAATATAGCCATCATGACCCCTTGTGACAAATTTATTTTATTTTATTTTATTTTAGAGTATTTTTTTACCCCACCTTTGTCCTTGGAAAAGGACCCAAGGCAGGTTACAGCAATGAGGGATAATATACAGTCTAGTACAATTAAGACATGTTCAGGCATTGAGAACAGAGAATTGAGGGGCATCTTACAGCATTAATAGACATTACATTAAAGCTACAAGAAAAATGTGTGCAGTTAAAAAGAGACTAAAATTCCATGTAAAAGTTATGAGTGATGGAAACTAACATCGCAAACATAGTGCCAATATAAACACATAAGGTTATAAGTGGTTATAAACATAAGGACATAAGAAGAGCCATGCTGGATCAGGCCAAAGGCCATCTAGTCCACCTTCCTGTATCACACAATGGCCACACCAAATGGCTCAGGAGCACACAAGACTAGATATATGTGTCTCCTGATGCCCTTCCCCTGCATCTGGCTCTTGAAACTTTCCCTTCAGGGAAAGCTTGCCTGAACAGAAAGGTCTTTGCCTGTTTTCCAAAAGACAACAGAGAGAGGCAGTCCTGGCTTCTAGTGGAAGGGAGTTCCAGAGTCTAGGCGCAGCAGCTGAGAAAGCCCTTTCATGGGTTCCCACGAGATGTACCTGAGAGGGTGGTGAGATGGAGAGAAAGGCCTCTCCTGATGACCTTAACATCCGAGTCAGTTCATACTGCTATATTTGATCTTTGAGGTAGTTAGGACCCAGGCCATACAGTGCTTTGTAGGTCAAGGTCAGCACCTTGAATTGTGCTCAATAGCTGATTGACACACAGTGGAGCTGCTTTAATAGGGGTGTAATGTGACCTGTTGAAGTTTCCTGAGGCTTTTCATCAGTAGCCCCACATAGAGCACATTACAGTAGTCTAGCTGGAACATCACTAGGACATGTGTCACTGTGGGTAGAGCTGGTTTCTCAAGAAGTCTTAATTGTGCAAATGCTCTCTTGGTCACAGCGGTAACCTGGGCATCCAAGCTCAAGGATGAGTCCAATAGCACCCCCAAGCTGCACACCTGATTTTTCATTTGGAGAGTGATCCCATCCAGTACATATTGCATCCCTATCCCTTGTTCTTCCTTTCGACTGACCAGGAGCACCTCTGTCTTGTCTGAGTTTAGTTTCATTTTGTTCATCCTCATCCAGTTCATTACTGCAGTTAACACTAATGTAAAGTTGAAATAGTAGCTCCCTTACAATCCAGAGATGACAAGGGGTAGAGCCATGAATTTGGCTCAAGTAGACATCACTTCAACCTGGGGAGACAAATTTCACATTTCACTTTTACGCTGGTTGACTTCTGAATTTTCCACCTTTTTAAAGTAGGAAAACCACTGTCATTTGTTCTGACAAGCCACTCTTCTCTGCCCTTTCAAGGGCTAACAGAGGTCATGCTTTGTCATAGGGTATCTGTTGGATCCATTCTGCTGTGCTGTACTTTGTTCTCTCCTGTTCTTGTTGTTTTTAACTTGGCATCTTTTAACTTTAGTTAGTAGACCATATGCTATGTTTGTACAATCTTATCAACATGTGTTTTTGTGCTCCATAACCCTTGAGTGGAGGAAGAAAGATTTGGGGGGGGGGGAACCATTATACAGCTCCCTACTGTGAGGAAAACCAGATGATACATTTGCTAGCAGTGTGTCTATACAGGGGAGCACAGAAATTGTCTTGAACTTTGTGTCACTTTGTAGGGGTTTAAAACTGTGGTATAGTTGCAGCAGGAAAGAGAAAGAAACACACACACACACACACACGTGTGTGTGTGTGTGTGTGTGTGTGTTCAAAATGTTATTACTTTTGTCCCATTCATTCACACATGTCAAATATTTTCTGCCCACAAATAATAGCGACTGGTTAGTTTAGTGTCTGATGAAACAGGGACAGATTAATTATTTGTCTTCTTAATGAAAAGCAAGCCACATAATGGAAACACTTTGGGATTTTAATATTCGATATATTAGTTCCCTTTGTTGCTCTGGCTATAATAGTTACCCAGGGCAGCATCGGAGATGACAAGCAGGCAATTAAGGAAAAATGTGTCCGGGCTGCGCCCCTGTCAGACTGAATCATGACCTTCCTTTTGGCAGCCCCATACATGGATCCTTCCCTTGGGGGAGAGGGCTCCTGACAATAGGTGTCTTGTCAAATGACACAAGATGACTTTTTCATACATGCATTTCAGGGATATTATGTCCCCAGTGCAAAGCGAGCATATCATGCCCTAGTGATATGGGGCTTTAATTAGTTTGTAGGAGCTGTTTTGTTGTATGAAAAATGACTGAAGCAAGAATGTGTGTGGAGGAAGGCACCACCGCATCCACTGGAGCTGCAAAAAGTAGGTGGTTGTGTGCACACATATGCAGATGCATGAACATTGACAGAAGCATGTCTCCTTGGTGTCAAAAGATCTGCTTGTGAAATGTGTGGGTGTTTTTTTAAAGGCCAGTTCAAGGTCAGAAGGACTAATCCGTGGTTCCATACTTCTCAGAATCACACCTCCTTGGTGACCTCTGGGAAGCTAGCCAACTGCTGATGGATTTTTGCTAGCAGTTGGAAGTAATAGTAGTCTGGTTGCCATTGCCGTTTATGCAATTAGCTGGGTTTTACCCAGGTTCTGGTTGTTCCACCCAGCACTCATCTGCATCAGTAGCTGGTCCAGCTTTCAGCTTCCTCCCTCCCCTCCTTCCTTTTTAATAAAAAAAAGAGCATTCCAGGAGTCTGATAATGTAAAGAGAATAAGTAGTGTTCAGGCCACTAGATGGGTGGAGTAAGCATTAAATTGAATTAAGTTACGAGCAGTGTACTACATGCAGGAACTCTTTGAGAAGGCAAGGAGACATTCTGTAGCAGACTTACTCCTCTAGCCTTTAAGGGTAGCATCTGCATAGTCCTGCAATGTTTGGGACACCCAAACATCGGTGCCTCCTCGTTGCCTTAAAAAGCATTTAATTCATTTAAATTTAGATGCAGATCAAACAGCAAAAGAATCTGAGAAAATCCATCCTCCTTTTTCCAAATTATAAAGGCACAATGAAATAGAGTGAGGAGTTTTGAGTAGTAAGAAATTTGCAATTTGAGAACGATTGGTTTGATCTATCATTTCCCCAATCACCATAGGATTTACATAATAACTATTGTTTGGGAAGCAGAAATATACCCACCCAAACTACTCTGTTTTCACTGGCCTTGATCTCAGAAGGTAAACAAAATATTCTGAGAGGGGGAAATGTGCCAACTCCATGACAGGAAGAAAGGCTGTGCCTAGGATTGTAGTAGGTTCCTAGCAAAGCGTCTGTTTCCAGATCCATCTCCGTTTTTGTTCTTCATGTTATGAATAACTTGTTTCCGCCTCTCCTTTCAGTGCTTCCTGAAAAAAATCAAATCAGAATCTTTCGTGATCAAATAAATTCATGAGAAATTGAATAGTTTAATAAGATGCAGCAGAGTAGGTCCATTTCAGTGATGCAGGAACATCTAGGTAAAAAGAATGAATTGCAGGTAAGAAGAAAATAGTACCTGTGAAAGGGATCTGGGAGTCAGATATAGGATGAGTCAGCAGTGTGATGTGGCTGGAAAAATATTCTTGTTGCATCAATAGAAGCATAGTGTCTAGATCAAGGGAACTGATAGTACCACTGTATTCTGCTCTGGTCAGACCCCACCTGGAGTACTGTGTCCAGTTCTGTGTGCCACAATTTAAAAATGATGTTGACAACCTCGAGCGGGTGCAGAGGAGGGTGACCAGGATGGTTGAAGGTCTGGAAGAAATGTCATATGAGGAACAGCTTAGGGAGCTGGGAATGTTTAGTCTTTCAAAAAGAAGGCTGAGGGGGGATATGATAGCTATGTTTAAATATTTGAAAGGATGTCATATTGAAGAAGGAACAGGTTTGTTTTCCATGTCTTCAGAGACTAGGACTTGGGGAAATGGTTTCAAACTACAGGAAAAGAGATTCCATTTGAACATCAGGAAGAACTTCATGACAGTTAAGAGCTGTTCGGCAGTGGAATATGTTGCCACAAAGGGTGGTGGAGTCTCCTTTTTGGAGGTTTTTAAGCAGAGGCTGGATGGCCATCTGTGGGAAATACTGTGATGGGGGTTCCTGCATGGCAGGGGGTTGGACTGGATGGGCCTTGAGGGCTCTTCCAACTCTATGATTCTATGATTCATAATAGCAGGTAGACCTTCTTAGCCTTAGAAGTGTCAGCTGTAGGCTAAAGGTGTATACTTAAAACTCCACTTTCACACACATTTGGCCACCATAATTTTCCTGCAAATTACTTACTTTATGTGTGGATGTTGTTGCAAGTTGTTTTGAAAGAAGTTTTTTGACTTCTTATATTTTAGAAGACTTACGTTCACTAAAATTAGCCAGCAGGCACTTTGTGGCAAGTAAGGTAAAACTGCTATTTTTCTGATTAGTCTTGAGAAAGTGTTTTTCTTTAAGGGGGAAGCAGAAAGGACTTTGTCTTGAATTTCAAAGAGGTACATCTCAGCTTAATTCTGCTAATGGCAATTAACACAGATGGCTAAAAAAAAAGTAATTATCTCTTCTAGATTTCTGCCACCTGTCACAAGTGAACTGTTTTCTTTAATTGCTCCAGATTACTCTTAATCACACAAAACAGCTATTTAAATCAGAATCCCATTTTGAAGCTCAGGAGGAAGATTAAACACCTGAATGGTATGCCATCATGGATGCAACCATCATGAGGGCATGAGGTAAAATCCTTCAGATTTGCTTCAGGGATCAGAAATAAGAGTAAATACCAACCACTGCTTAACTGAAGCATTGTCTGATCTAAGTAATTACAAGTCAAGCTAATTTTCAGCGTCCTTGGAGTCAAGCAACAACAGAGGGGAGAGGAGTGGATGTACATGTGTAGTTATCTTCAGTGTGAACTATCTCTATCCAAAGGAGAGTTGCAAAAGCCATTATATCATCCCATGACCACCAAGAAGATGGTGTCCTCCTGAATGGGTAGTGTTATACTTCATGAGGCACAGTCTATGACTCTATGATCAGTTTAAAGAATTATGTGAGCATCTCCGGGTCTTTGCCAAATGAAGCAGAGGCTTCCCACAATTGTAGAAGAAGTCAACACTCATTAACAGTCCTTAGACAATGAAATCCAGGACATTTCAAAGGTAGTTCAGCCCTCATACACATGCATTGTTCCAACACTTTTTTACCTCGTCTCTTCTGGTTTGACCCAGCACTGGAAGACAGGCAGATGTCTGTCCAATTGATACTACAGAGTAAGCCCATTTTTTCATCTCTCCCAGCTTCTCCCCATTTTGGAATTTTGATTTTGGAATTTAATTTTTTTGGAATTAAGATTGCCGGAAGAAATATCAGCAACTTCAGATACACAGATGATAAAACTCTGATAGCAGAAAGTGAGGTGGAATTAAAGAACCTCTTTGTGAACTAGGGTGAAAGAGGAGAGTGAAAAAAATGGGCTGAAGCACAACATAAAAAACAACAACCTAAGATCATGGCCACTGGTCCCATCACCTCCTGGCAAATAGAAGGGGAAGAAATTGAGGCAATGACAGTTTATTTTCTTGGGCTTCTTGATCACTACAGATGACGACTGCAGCAACGAAATTAAAAGACACCTGCTTCTTGGGAGGAACATGATGGCAAACATAGGTAGCATCTTAAAGAGCAGAGACATCACTTTGCTGACTAAGGTCCGGCTAGTCAAAGCTATGTTTTTTTTTCTTGAATGGAAGTGAGAGCTGGACTATAAAGAAGGTTGATTGCTGCAGAATTGACGCTATTGAGTTGTGGTGCTGGAGGAGAGTCTTGAGAGTCCCCTGGACTGCAAGGAGATCAAACCTATCCATCCTGAAAGAAATCAACCCCGAATGTTCACTGGAAGGACAGATTTTGAAGCTGAGGCTCCAGTATTTTGGCCAGCTCATGAGGAGAGAGGAGTCCTTGGAAAAGTCCCTGATGTTGGGAAAAATCGAAGGCAAAAGGAAAAGGGGACGGCAGAGAATGAGATGGTTGGACGGTGTCATTGATGCAACAAATATGGATTTGACCAAACTCTGGGAGGCAGTGGAGGACAGGAAGGCCTGGCGAGCTCTGGTCCATGGGGTCACAAAGAGTCGGACACGACTGAACGACTGAACAACAAAAAGCCTCTCCCCTTCTTCATTTGTGCTACAACATGCATCTTTTTTCATATGAATGTGACCAGCATTGTCAGTGAGAACTCTGAATCCTTCTATATTCTAAATTAAGAGACTCTGGCCACATCTTTTTCTCATCTGAGCTATAGAAATGTTAAGGAATTCCCCCACAAGGGATGGAGTAGGACCAGCACCATTGCCTGTGCGGTAGGACAAAAGCCACAATCCTGGATGAGCCTGTATCATACAGAGTTGTTCATCTGGGCAGTGCCTATGGCAAGCAGAAATCCCAGGTCATACAGCCCATGTGTAATGACTTGTATTGCCCTGCTGACCTGGACAGCACTGCAGGGTGTCCTTTGTCTTTACAGATGACTTTCCATTGGCATTTGATTGCTATCCATGCAATTCCATAGTGAGACTGTTGTCACAAGCCCCAAAGTAAAATATTTTTCCTTCCCTTGGTTTAATCAGTGTGGCTTCTGACCCATAACATTTGCTCCCCAAAGACACTGGAAGTCAAAATATCCAGCATTTGTAGACTGACAGTTGATTACCTAGTGTTAATTTTAGCTGATAGATACATTAACCATCTAGAATTTTAAAAAAATCTAATGTAGTGCACAATATACAATAGATAGTATGCATCTTGGTTGCCTCAAATTTGAATGCAGAGTTTGTGTGATTTTGTCTATGCCCTTGATGTGGAAATTTAATGTGATATTAAGGGCTGGGTGCAGTTCTCTCCATCCATTGGGCATTTCTGATCCAGGTAAACCATCCCTGGTGACAAATGAGATAAGACAACCTGGATCACTTCTTTCAGATCCCTCTGCAAATTCCCAAATCAGCTTCTGCAGTTTATCAAGTCCCGAAAGCAGGCTACAGAGGACAGTGAAACAGTATAGAGCAGCTACCTCACCTCTTCTCATTTGAGTGATACTCCACTTAGGAGCTGCTTGGCTGCTTGATCAAAATGTAGAATACAAACTCTAACATGGAAGAATACAAGGAATTTTCCAAGCTTTTTTTTTTTTTAATGGACTAGGCTGACTTCATACATCACTTACGAGGCAGGTCATAAGGCTCCTTATCACTGTCTCTGGAAAAATGTGCAGTCTTGAGAAATATGTAACTTCTGTTGTTGGTAGAAAAATATTTCCTAGTGCCAGTTAATAACTTGGATCTAGTCTAGCACAAGCAGATGACAGCGGTGTAGCAAGGTTTTGGGATGACTGGGGACAAAGTTGTTTTTTGCGCTCTCCAGCCCTCTCCAACCCCATTGCATCCACCCAGCAAAGGGGGGCAATCCTGCGGTGTGGGGCAAGTGTGGGGCATGCGGGCGGGTGGGTGCCCACATGTGCTAATGTGCGCGTGCCCCTTATCTCTCCCATGGTGGCAACGAAAAGTTGGTGGAGGAGGAGGAGGGTGCCACAGCCACCACACTCACACACCTGCATGCCTGCTTACTTTGCCGCTCAGCTGGCACTCGGTGGTGGGAGGGCGCAGGGCATCCTCCTCCTCCTCCTCCCCTTCCAGGCGCCCCCAGATTTCTGTGCCCAAGGCAGATGTACCCTTCTGCACACACCCCCAGATGCACCCCTGGCAGACAGTAATGTGATGCTGCCTGTGGTTTGTAGAACTTCCAAAATGAAAGAGAATGAATGAAACCCGCAGTAAATCCTATCAACACATGCATGTCACCAGCATTCTGTGGCAAGTACTGTACTTGAGTATAACAGGGTCCAGATCTAGGAGTGAGGGAAAGGGCAGTGGCTGATTTACACTGGCACATGTCTATATGGATACATCTATTTAGATAACAACCATCATTAGTACTTTAAGATTGTTTTAAAATAAGCAAACCTAAAAAGCAGTACCCTAAACCAACATCTTAGAGATGTTATCAGTTCATCTCATAAACTATCACATGAAAGAAAATTGGCTGGATTGTCGGAAAGACCTGGCAGTCTCAAAAATGAGGAGATAATTATATTATTGATCCTTAAAGATTATAGTTCTTGGGGGAATGAGAATTTTGCAGAGGCTGCCTTTGGATTACGACTGATGAGGTAGAACAAATTCATCTCAACCTATTCATGACAGGGCTTTATTAAATTGAATATTCATCTCTTGTGTGAAATTAAAAGCAGAAGGGTTGTGTTACAGAGTGCTACACACATCTTTTCCTAATTTAACATTGTAAGCCCTTCCATGATTAACAGTGTGACGGGGGGGGGGGAGGAAAAGAATTTTGCAGTGGGGGGCAGATCTCAATATGCAACTCCTCATAATAATTCAGAAATCAATATGTGTCCTTAGGGAATTCATCCCAGCCACCCTTTCCTCTGTCTTAACAGTAGCAGATTATGCAGAGTTCAGGGTGGCCTTTACTCATTTCCCTATGAAAGGGAGGTTGGGGATGCCTTGGGGTAAACCAAGCATCATTTTAAACAAAGAAGAAGAAGAACTGTTTAACTATAACCATTGGGACTGGAATCATTGCTTCCCCTGCCCTAATGTGAATATCAATAAGACACTGGTCCGTGGAGCTCCTTGCTTGATTTGACAGTTTAAAGGATCACTTAGTTAATTAGGAAATAACATGGTGTCTTTACACCCCCTGAGCTTCTCCTTGCCTTCTGCCACCTCTTCCCATTTCTTCTTCTTCTTCTTCTTCTTCTTCTTCTTCTTCTTCTTCTTCTTCTTCTTCTTCTTCTTCTTCTTCTTCTTCTTCTTCTTCTTCTTCTCATGCTAGATTACATCATTACTGGTGGTTTCACTTGTTAACAGCTCCAGAAACTGAGAATATTTTCAGCACTAATTATCTGTCACCTCTCATAGGGTTTGTCTCCCTTTCAGATACAAAAGGAAAACAGGGGCTTCCATATTTCAGGTCTTTGATAGTGTGTTATGTTTCGTACCATTCATCTGGATAGTTCTTTTCCTTACATTTTGTTTTGTTTTGTTTTCCTTTCCTTTCCTTTCCTTTCCTTTCCTTTCCTTTCCTTTCCTTTCCTTTCCTTTCCTTTCCTTTCCTTTCCTTTCCTTTCCTTTCCTTTCCTTTGTTTTGTTTAACTAAAAATCTGGTTGGATAATTCAATTCCCCACTGTGCCTCCTTCAAGTACAGCCTGCCTGTGTGGTTTTGGGCAAGCTCCGTAGTCTCAGGAAGCCCCCACAAGAAGGGAATGCTAAACCACCTCTGAGTATTCTCTACCTAGAAGACCCTGAAAAGGTCTGAATTGACTGGACAGCACATGATTATTATTATTATAAAAATAGAAAGAGGCAAAGCACTGTCCTTTATTGCATCTTTATATTCTGAAGGCCTGCTTTGTGCATCTTTATATTTTCTTTTCTTTTTGTTTCCTTCTACTACCATGAGTTTCCTGATTATTTTAGGCATTGTTTCGGCAACTTTTAAAGGTCCAGGGATGATGCTGTAGATACCACAGGAGCCACCTGACATGCAAAAAGCACACACACAAAGTGAAACCAGACATGGTGTGGAAACCCACATTTGCTTTAGCTTGGTATCAAAATGTGCTGGAGGAAAACTGTGGCCTCCATAAAATTTAATTTCTTCTCTTTGAGAACTTTGAAAGGTGGTAGGTTACTTTTCTTACTTGGAAAACAGAGTTTTGGGGAGAGATGGAGCTATGTTTGGCTTCCCCTTCAGTTAAAGCATCCTTGTGCATTGCCCACAAACAAGACTCCCTCCTCATAAGTACCTTTGCAGTAAGGATGTTGACTGCACTGTGCAGACGTCACGCTATTTGAGCTCCTCTGCACAAGATGTGCTGAAAATCAGTAGCATTCACAGTCAGGTATTGTGTAACAACAAACATGGTTCATAGTTGAGTGTTGTGTTGTGTTGTGTTGTGTTGTTACAGTCGTGACCAACTCTTCATGACCCCATGTCCATTTTCCTACTCCAGGTGCCTACATTCCCTGGTGGTCTCCCATCCAAGTACTGATTGTGCTGAGCTTCAGGCGAGATCGGATGTGCTTAGGGCATCTAGGCAGCTTTCATAGTTGAGTAGTGAGGCTTTAATTTGCAAATGGAGAGCAAATGCTACTTAGAAGACTTCTGGTGTACATATTAAATCTTCATCTATTTTTAATGTTTACAAAATCCATGTCTTAGAAAATGCACGTGGTTAATAAAGACTCATAGAGGCAGATGTTCTTGTACAGCTGTTGTCAAGATCAAATCAGGCAATTCCAGAACCTGTCACAGATTTTCTGAGTTTGGTGAATTACAGGATGTTTCTCCTTGCTGAGAAGGTTCAGAGAAGATCAAAAGCTCTCTCACCACAGTAGTGTAGCATAAGATTGCTGCTGCTTGCCATTTCACAAACTGTGATTGTTACTGAGGTGGTGTGGCTTTTCTTGCACAAGGAAGTCTCAGGTTTTGTGCAAGTGGTGAAAATGTAAAACAGCTGTTGTAATGACCTGTTGTGTAAACTCTTTGACCAAAAAAGGATCCTAACGAGTTTTCCTTAAAACTGATAGAGGATGTTTCAGCAGTAGCATCTGGTGGAAGAACCTTTCTTGAGTTTCCCAGTTGTGGGATAATCTGAGCAAGGTGACGTTAATTCATTACCATATTACTTAGCTTGGTTACATGTCTCTGAAGATTCTCAGTCATCCAGGTGAGTCTATCTGGAGGTAGAGTCATGGCAGCTGGACTTCTTTTCTTGAGAGACTGAAATGTTTTGCTCCTCATCCAAGCAGCTTCGTTAGTCAGAGGAAGATTAGTGGTGAGTCTTCCATTTCACACACGCCCTGGTCTGAATAGGGTCATGAGTTGGACAAAGGCCTGATTGGGCTTGTTAGATGGACAAGAGCCTGGCAAAGGCCAATGTTCATCTTATGAGCCTATTTCAGACCAGGCTGACATGAGATCAAAGTGAACTATAAAATGAAGAACTCCCCTAACTAACTTTCCTCAGACTGACGAAGGTGCTTGGAGGAGCTGAAAATTGTTTCAATCTCTCAAGAAAAGTAGTCCAGTTGCCATGACTCAACGTCCAGATTTGTTTGGTAGCATGGTTGGGACACTGTGGTCAAGTCATTTGCACTTCTCTCAAGTGACTTGTAGAGTCCTTGCTGAGGAATCATCTGCCATTGTTTTCTTTGTGCGTGTGAATGGCTTGCAGTTGTGTGTCATGTAGGATCAGGTTTTATTTTGCCCCCCCCCCGGGGCCAGGTCATTCACCTCAGAAACTTAATAAACAACAAAAATATAAGGTCAAGCAGCAGTAGCATTTAGAAGTACTAAATAAAAGTGTAATGCTTCCCTAATCATCATCATCTTAGAACTGCAGAGCCAGAAGGGGCCCTGTGATCATCAGGTCCACCCCCTTCAAGAAGGTCCAGGGAGGAATTACAACATGAGAAAGATGGGCACAGAGTCTTGGGCCTTGCTTTGGGCTTCGGAGCCCCAGAAAAGCAGCACACCCTCTTCATATTTCCAAGTCCGGCGCATACACATTGTCTTTCCCCCCAGGCATATGGGGAAAGAAGGAATCCTCAGCTAATGCAGTCCAACTGGGCTTGTGAAGGTGGGTGGGGTTCACGATTTCTATAGCTCAAATGATATTTGGAAGTTGAGTCATGGCAACTGGACTACTTACTTTTCTTGAGAGGTCAAACTGTTTTGCTACTCATCCAAGCATCTTCGTCCACCTGAGGAAAGTTAGTGGTGAGTCCTCCGTTTTATAGTTCACCTTGGTTTCACACACACCCTGGTCTGAGTAGGTTCATTTGGTGCACAGTGGCCTGAACAGGGTTAGTAGGTGGACCATGGTCTGAATAGGCTCGTTAGGTGGGTATTGGGAAAGGTTGCAAAGGTGGGACTTTCATGCATGCTCGGCCATTGTCCACCTAACGAGCCTATTCAGACCATGCTCCACCCACAAACCTATTCAGGCCATTGTCCAACTTATGAGCCTATTCAGGCCAAGGTGATGTAAAATCAAGGTGAACTATAAATTGCAGGACTCACCACTAACTTTTCTCAGACTGACAAAGCTGCTTGGATGAGTAGTGAAACGTTTCAATCTCTCATGAAAAAAAGTCAAGTTGCCATGACTCAACTTCCTTATCACCTCACCTGGATGACTGAGAATCTTCACAGATATACAGTTCAACTGACACTGTGATACTTGTAGCCCAAAACACTTTTCCAAGCTATGGCTACATATGCAGATATATTATTAGAGCAGTGATATTAATTGCATTTCTGTCCTGCCTGCATGGTTGTTTTCACACCCCTCTTCCAACAGCCTTGTGAGGTAGGGAAGGCAGAGAGAATGCAACTTCCCCCAGCTGCCTGAATGAGTTGTGTGGTTTTTGAGTTTTGCTGGACATTTTCGAAGTACACCCTGAACTCACTGACACTACCCTGGCTGTCTGGTGATACTGTGTCTCTGTACTGCAAGAAAGTGAGAGAACAGTCACTTCACAGACTTAGCATTCCAGGTTATGCACAAAAGCTTCAGAGAGAATACATGTGCATTTGAGGCTCTCATTTAATTTGCTCAAGAGGTATGAGAGAGGTGAAATGCAAGCCTCGCTCAGGAAGCTCCAAATTTAATGGTATGTCAATAGGGCTTTCATCGGGCTAAGACAACATTGTGGAAGGCAGCTATGATTGGTTCCCAGCTTGGCAGTTTCCTTTGCAAAGCAAATATAAAACTAGAAAACATCTAACAAGAGTTCCCACCTTGCCCTCTCACATGGTTCTGGAATGACTTTAGTAACGTTTAGTTTATTGTAGGGACATGCTGCCGATTTGTGTGGATGAGCAACTCTGAAATCATCAGTTTACGAGTAGGGGTCTTTGGAACGCCACCATACAAGAAGTTTGCTGAAGTGCAGTTGGCAGCTTTGTTCTGGTGGACAGGGTGAAGACACCAATGGCATAGCTGTTGTAAAACAACCCTTGTAGACAACACCTGTGAACGTTAAGCCTAATCCCAAGGTGGGTAACCAAGATAATTGGTAACTAAAAGTGGATATGCATACAGACACCATGGTGTGAATCCACACTGGTAGTGCGATACCCTTCTTTCCAAATGTGGGTATCTGTGGTGGCCCTCTCAAGCCAGGCATACCCTTGTCAGTTCCCCAACCCTGACCTCCTCATGTAGGGATGAATCACTTGCCTAGGATACAGCCAGATGTCTGTCACCCTCACCACAGATCTACTCCGATGAATTAAATTGCCTCCCTGCTGCTACAAACAAAGCAATGACGAACAGATAAAATATTCAATGAATAAACCTTGCAATATACAGTGGTACCTTGTATAAAGGAATTAATTCATTCCAAATGAAATTATGTTAAGCAAATTTTCCTTTATACAAATTCCCATAGGAATGCATTGAAAATGGAGTAATCCTATTTTTATGTTGTACGGATTTTCCCCATAGGCGATTCTGTTAAGCAAATTTCCCCTATCTCCAGAATTTTTATGTTGTACAGATTTTATGTTATACAAGCTGTTTGTTATACAAGGGTCCACTGTATATATTGCAGTGGTACCTTGTATAAAGGAATTAATTTGTTCCAAATTTAATTCTGTTAAGCAAATTTTCCTTTATACAAATTTCCCATAGGAATGCATTAAAAATAAAGTAATCCCTAATGTCTACTATTGCTCTGAAGTCTAGTTGCTCTTAAGTCGGGGTACCTGTGTGTGTGTGTGTGTGTGTGTGTGTGTGTGTGTGTGTGTGTGTGTGTGTGTGTGTGTGTGTAATATCCTCCATCTCCCCATGTTACAAAAAAATACCACAGACAATGGGTGGTGTCCACTCAAAGACTACCAGAGAGGAGCCTGGAGCTCTTTCTATATCCTAGCCCAGCAGACCATACCAGAAGCTTCAATAATTCCCAGTCTGCCAGGCTGGGAATTCTTCCTTCAAGCACTGCTGGCCATTCCTGGTTCGTTGGCTGGCAGTACAGCCTCTGGAGCCTCTTCTCCAGTGCAAACATGCCTGGGAAGAAGGCACACTATAAATGCAGCTGTCAGCCTCTACTGGACCACAAGTCATTGGTGGTCTTGGGAAGGTTTTTATTTTGATGATTCCTATGCACCCCTCTCTGCTGCCTAGGTGCCCTAAGCACATCCAAACTCACCTGATTTCGGAAGCTAAGCAGAGTCAGCCCTGGTTAGTACTTGGATGGGAGACCATCAGGGAATACCAGGTGCTGTAGGCACTTGGAGTAAGAACAGGCAAACCACTCCAGTATTCCTGCCAAGAAAACTCCATGGACATGGGGTCACAGAGTCAGTCACGGCTGTAACGACACAACACACACATGCACCCCTTTGACAGCCTCAGGAGCAGAAGATAATGTGCCTTGGATTCACAAATTTCTCCATGCTGTAAGAGTGGGCAACCTGGTCCATCCAAACGCTCCTCAGATGCGTTCCCCACAACTTCTTGGCATCATCTGATGGGAACTGCAACCCAATGACATTGAGAAAGCCAGAAGTAGTCCATCCCCTGCCTCACATGGCCACTCGCACCCTGTTTCATAGTGCCTTCAGTAAACCTGAGAGAGGGTCTCCAGTATGGGTTCTGCCTACCAAGGAGCTGTAAATAAAAGGCACTGAATCACCCCAGAAGCCGAGAGCCAAACTCTGTTGGTTCTAGGAATCTTTAAAAGGGACTCTGCCTGAATCTTGGTTTCTCAGTGCAGCCTTGACTCTAAAAAAAAGACTAGAGGCTCTTGTTATAGTAATAAATTTATCATGCTAGAGCAGCTTGTTATCTCCCAATAGAGGGCAGTGGTGTCCCATTAGCCTGTACTGGGAACTGACAGGATTTTATGTTAAGGCTGTTTAATTTCTTCAGCTTCAAAAATTATGAAGTTGCTGACAGGATTCTAAGTAAAACAACACTCCCCGTGTACACAATGCATGGTGGGTTTGGCAAGGGTCTGATACTTTCGGAGAATTACATTCTGTTTTAAAGGAATCATTCCATGGCATTACTTTTCTTTGCCTTGCAGGTGATGCAGGATCCTAAGAATTCCATAAGATAAAGAGAAATTCATAGTTCATAGCGCTAGTAGTCAACCCTTGTCATATTACCAAATATTGCTCTCCCCCCCAAAAAAAATTGTTTTATGCATGATATTCCAGCTATTTTTCCCCTAGTCCCCTACACCAGGAAACATTTCAAAAGTGACTACATTGCTAGAAAATCATGCAAATAACTTTAAGTGTTTCTGTTGGGAATATCAAAGGAAAGAAAATGACATGGAAGCGTGGTGGCTATTACTCATTTCTGCAGCATTGGAGGAGGGGTGCAGAGGTCTTTGGCAATAGCTCATTTATCATTGCAACAATCCTGTTAGCGCCTTAGTTAATATTTCCTGCATATTGCGAAAATGAGGCAAGATATTCTGAGAGCTCCTCAATTAATTAACAAATAAGCAGAGATCCGAGCCTCTGTCCATGAAAGGCTCCCTTACGCAGTCAGGCTTCTTGTCCATTTCAAGATGTTTAGTGATATCCAACATGATGCAAACTGATGGCTGCTCATGCAGTTTTCTACAAACGCGCAACACTAATGCCTTTCAGAAATCTGCTTTGGGAGGATACCCAAGCATCTAGAATTGAGGGGAATTTGTAGACCTAGACAAAATCTGTTCTTCTATCCGTCTTCTATTCCCCTTAAAAAGCTGTACTTGTTT
The DNA here is from genome assembly GCA_029282475.1 of Phrynocephalus forsythii. Lineage (NCBI taxonomy): Eukaryota > Metazoa > Chordata > Lepidosauria > Squamata > Agamidae > Phrynocephalus > Phrynocephalus forsythii. The sequence goes on from JAPFRF010000011.1 coordinate 159,801,690, forward strand.
CTCATTTAGAGATGGGCACAAAATTGTTTTGTTTCATTTCCTTTCAGTCTTCATTTCGTTTTGCTAATAATGGATTTTTAAAAAGAATTTCCATCACAAAACGAAATGAAACAAAATGCTTTATAAGGCTATAGATAATGGGGAGCATTCCTTTTTATTATTTAACATGGAGCCCACTGCCATAAATCAAAGACCTTCAGACCTCCCAATCAATTGCTTTAAAGCAAAGATCCTTTAGTAAACAAGCTAGAAACCTAATGGCTAGCTGCTGCATGGAGAGATTGGAGAGATAAGCTCAACAGCTGATCGGTGACATGGTAAGGAAGGAAAATACATATATATATATATATATATATATATATATATATATATATATATATATATATATATATATATATATATATATATATATATATTTTCGTAGATTTTCACGGGTATAGGTATGCATGTTAGGGTGGATTCGGGTTTCTTCCCGTGTAGAAATCTGGTTGTTCTGGCGACGTTTCGACGAGGTCTCACTCGTCATCTTCAGGCTGGTGTTCTGGCTTCTTTCTTCTTGAAGCAAAGTGTGGTCTCAGTTAAAGTCCTTCTATAAATACTGCTGCGGGTGTGTGGTTTCCTTGCTTTGTTGCTGATTGCTTTGCTTCAAGAAGAAAGAAGCCAGAACACCAGCCTGAAGATGACGAGTGAGACCTCGTCGAACGTCCGCCAGAACAACCAGATTTCTACACGGAAGAAACCCGAATCACCCTAACATGCATATATATATATATATATATATATATATATATATATATATATATATATATATATATATATATATATATATATATATATATATATGCATGTTAGGTGGATTCGGTTTCTTCCCGTGTAGAAATCTGGTTGTTCTGGCGACGTTTCGACGAGGTCTCACTCGTCATCTTCAGGCTGGTGTTCTGGCTTCTTTCTTCTTGAAGCAAAGTGTGGTCTCAGTTGAAGTCCTTCTATGAATACTGCTGGGGGTGTGTGGTTTGCTTGCTCTGTTGCTGATTGCAGGTTGCTTTGTTCCTTTGTTCTTTTGTGATCTGCTGTGTGGCTGAGGCGATCGTTAAGGGATTAACTGCTGATGGCTGTTTAGATGGCTGTTTACATGCTGGTGGGTTAGATGGCTGGTAGGTTCTGGCTGTATCCTGGGCTTTGGTGGAGTGGGGTCCTGTGTCTTGTGAATTCATTTTGGTCTGGCTACGTGTCTGTGGTCTCCCAATGTTTTTTTGGGGTGTGTGAGTGTGCTCCATGTGGTGACTGGAGTGGGGTGCCGCAGTAGATGGTGCAGTCGTGGTTTTGTTATTGGATGGTGGTTTCGTTTCATCTGTGGGAAGGGTCTGGGTTTGTGTTTGGTGTGGATGGAAGGTGGTGGCATCTTGTGTCCTTTTGGACCTGGTGTCAGTCTTTGTGACAGAGGCTCGTCTGTTGACCAGGGCTAGTTTCCAGATGTCAGGCAAGCGGGAGGTGTCATCACGTTTATTCATGTTGTTTGGGTGTTTCTCTATTTCAATGGCTTCCATGATTATTCGACTGTTGAAGTGTTCAGTTTTGGAGATGAGTTTGGTTCTTTCAAAGTCAATTTCATGACCTGTTGTTTTTATGTGCTGGAAGAGAGAGGAAGATTTTTCTTCTTTTTTGACTGCGTTCTTGTGTTCTGCGATGCGTGCGCTTATTCTCCTGTTTGTTTGTCCGATGTATGTGGCTGGACAGACTTTGCATGGTATTTCGTAGACTCCTTGGTTTTCTAGCTCAATCTTGTCTTTGGGGTTTCTTAAAATGTTGGCTATTTTTTGGTCGGTGCAAAAGGCTGTCTTGATATTGTGTTTGTGGAGAATTTTGCTGATTTTGTCTGTGGTGCCTTTGATGTAAGGGAGGAGGGCGGTGCCGTTGTTCTCTTCTGTTTCTTGGTTCTTGGGGGGTGTTTCCTTTTGGGATTATTTTGGTGATGTGTTTTTTTGGAATCCGTTTCGCAATTAAAACATTCGAGAGAGAGTGTAATTCAGTTTTTAGGTGGTCTTTGTCAGCGAGGCGTTTGGTTCTGGAGATGAGGGTTTTTGCTACGGAGTTGATCTGTGCAGGGTGGTGGTGTGATTGTGCATTTAAGTAGCGGTTTGTATGTGTTTTTTTCTGGTAGATGGTATGTCCTAAGGAGCCGTCGGGTTTTTTGTAGATTAGGACGTCCAGGAAGGGAATATATATATGCATGTTAGGGTGGATTCGGGTTTCTTCCCGTGTAGAAATCTGGTTGTTTTGGCGATGTTTCGACGAGGTCTCACTCGTCATCTTCAGGCTGGTGTTCTGGCTTCTTTCTTCTTGAAGCAAAGTGTGATCTCAGTTGAAGTCCTTCTATAAATACTGCTGGGGGGGTGTGGTTTGCTTGCTCTGTTGCTGACTTTAGGTTCCTTTGTTCTTTTGTGATCTGCTGTGTGGCTGAGGCGATCGTTAAGGGATTAACTGCTGGTGGGTTAGATGGCTGTTTAGAGACAACCTGTGTGGGTGAGGTGCTGGATGTGTGTCTATCAGCCTTTTGTTTCTTAACGACCTTGGTGATGGGCGTTCTGGCAGCATTCTGGGCTTTGGTGGAGTGGGGTCCTGTGTCTTGTGAGTTCATTTTGGTCTGGCTACGTGTCTGTGGTCTCCCAGTGTTTTTTTGGCGTGTGTGAGTGTGCTCCATGTGGTGACTGGAGTGGGGTGCAGCAGTAGGTGGTGCAGTCGTGGTTTTGTTATTGGATGGTGGTTTCGTTTCATCTGTGGGAAGGGTCTGGGTTTGTGTTTGGTGTGGATGGAAGGTGGTGGCATCTTGTGTCCTTTTGGACCTGGTGTCAGTCTTTGTGACAGAGGCTTGTCTGTTGACCAGGGCTAGTTTCCAGATGTCAGGCAAGCGGGAGGTGTCATCGCGTTTATTCATGTTGTTTGGGTGTTTCTCTATTTCAATGGCTTCCCTTCCTGGACGTCCTAATCTACAAAAAACCCGACGGCTCCTTAGGACATACCATCTACCAGAAAAAAACACATACAAACCGCTACTTAAATGCACAATCACACCACCACCCTGCACAGATCAACTCCGTAGCAAAAAACCTCATCTCCAGAACCAAACGCCTCGCTGACAAAGACCACCTAAAAACTGAATTACACACTCTCTCGAATGTTTTAATTGCGAACGGATTCCAAAAAAACACCATCACCAAACTAATCCAAAAGGAAACACCCCCCAAGAACCAAGAAACAGAAGAGAACAACGGCACCGCCCTCCTCCCTTACATCAAAGGCACCACAGACAGAATCAGCAAAATTCTCCACAAACACAATATCAAGACAGCCTTTTGCACCGACCAAAAAATAGCCAACATTTTAAGAAACCCCAAAGACAAGATTGAGCTAGAAAACCAAGGAGTCTACGAAATACCATGCAAAGTCTGTCCAGCCACATACATCGGACAAACAAACAGGAGAATAAGCGCACGCATCGCAGAACACAAGAACGCAGTCAAAAAAGAAGAAAAATCTTCCTCTCTCTTCCAGCACATAAAAACAACAGGTCATGAAATTGACTTTGAAAGAACCAAACTCATCTCCAAAACTGAACACTTCAACAGTCGAATAATCATGGAAGCCATTGAAATAGAGAAACACCCAAACAACATGAATAAACGCGATGACACCTCCCGCTTGCCTGACATCTGGAAACTAGCCCTGGTCAACAGACAAGCCTCTGTCACAAAGACTGACACCAGGTCCAAAAGGACACAAGATGCCACCACCTTCCATCCACACCAAACACAAACCCAGACCCTTCCCACAGATGAAACGAAACCACCATCCAATAACAAAACCACGACTGCACCACCTACTGCTGCACCCCACTCCAGTCACCACATGGAGCACACTCACACACGCCAAAAAAACACTGGGAGACCACAGACACGTAGCCAGACCAAAATGAACTCACAAGACACAGGACCCCACTCCACCAAAGCCCAGAATGCTGCCAGAACGCCCATCACCAAGGTCGTTAAGAAACAAAAGGCTGATAGACACACATCCAGCACCTCACCCACACAGGTTGTCTCTAAACAGCCATCTAACCCACCAGCAGTTAATCCCTTAACGATCGCCTCAGCCACACAGCAGATCACAAAAGAACAAAGGAACAAAGGAACCTACAATCAGCAACAGAGCAAGCAAACCACACCCCCCCAGCAGTATTTATAGAAGGACTTCAACTGAGACCACACTTTGCTTCAAGAAGAAAGAAGCCAGAACACCAGCCTGAAGATGACGAGTGAGACCTCGTCGAAACGTCGCCAGAACAACCAGATTTCTACACGGGAAGAAACCCGAATCCACCCTAACATGCATACCTATACCCGTGAAAATCTACGAAAACATATATATATATATATATATATATATATATATATATATATATATATATATATATATATATATATATATATATATATATATATATATATATATATATATATATATATATATATATATATATATATATTTTAAAAAAACTCTACAGTCCTACTTAATCATGAAAGGAAAACAATCAGTTTAAATCAGCTTGCAGACACAGCCAGCAAAGGGAAGTGCTCAGTTCCTGGCTAGCTTCAGGCAGATCAAGATCAGAGATAAGGTATTTCAACAGCTGAGGTGCAGGAAGGAAGGAAAACAAAGAAATCAGTTTAAAAATAAACCTCTTCTCAAGACGGCTGGGTCAATAGGCTAGGATGAATTATTTCATTTCTGAAACAAAAATTGTATTTTGTTTCATTTCTTGACAACACGCTGTTTGCTGTTTCCTTTTGTTTTGTAAGGTTTTGTAAGCTTATGAAATGATGAGTGTCATTTTTTGTAAGGTGCTCATCCCTATTGCGTGGTTTGTGAGGCTTTGCTTTAATTCTTTATTAACCAATTTCTCAGTCCATGACATTCTTAACATTCTGTGATAAATTCATATTTCATGTGTTTATTTATTTATTTATTTATTTATTTTTAGCTCTTGTATACCGCCCTATTCCCACGATGGGGACTCAGGGCGGTTAACAACATAAAAGTATAAAACAGATAAAATCAAACACAAGCAATGGGCAACAAATTTGCTAAAAACAGTTAGATCCAAGATTAAATAGGCGGGGAGGGAAGGAAAAGAAAAAAAAAAAGAACAAAAAAAAAAAAAGAACAGAGTCCCTAACCCTCGCCATAGGCCTCTCGGAAGAGCATGGTCTTAAGGCTCTTCTTAAACGCCGCCAGCGAGGGAGCCAGCCGTAGTTCACCTGGGAGATTGTTCCAAATTGCCGGTGCCGCCACCGAGAAAGCCCGACTGCGAGTACGCACTTTTCGGGCTTCCCTCGGGGGGACCGTCCACAGGGAAAGGGCCACCGAGGCACGGGTGGGTCGGGCCAGATCTAATTGTCTGGGAAGACGCTCCGCCAAATAAGCCGGGGCCAAGCCATGGAGGGTTTTGTAAACCAAAACCAACACCTTGAACCTTATTCGGGAGGCAACGGGTAACCAGTGCAGGCGAGCCAGGATGGGGGTGGCGCGGTCATAGCGACGCGCGCCAACCACCAGCCTGGCTGCCGTATTCTGGACCCGCTGCAATCGCCGAACAAGGTTCAAGGGGAGCCCCATGTAGAGAGCGTTGCAATAGTCCAGCCTCAACACGACCAGCGCCTGTACCACTGTCCTCAAGGAGCCCTCATCGAGGTACGGGCGAATCTGGGCGATAAGCCTTAGATGGTAAAAGGCCGACCTGACCACGGCTGACACCTGAGAATCCAGGGTCAGATCCGGGTCCAGGACGACGCCCAGATTCCGCACTCTTTGCGCCAGCTGGAGGGCGGACCCACCCAGACTGGGAAGAGGGCCACAGTACCCCTCCGACGAGCCCCCGAAGAACATTTCTGTCAATACTCTACAAAACAAACTTATGTAGTTCTAAAACAAAAGCCCCAACAACTTTGAAAATTGACTTTGGATTGACAGCAACTTTGGCACAGTGGTAGCCAAAGCTTTACCCCCCCCCCCAAAAAAAATGTGAGAACATTTGAGGAATTGTTTTTAAGTATTCTGTTTTAACCTCATGTAGAAACAAGTGTCATTTAATGTTCCAGATTTAAAATAAATAGAATAAATTTAAAGACCATTCTTACATAACTAGAAAGATGTATTACAAATTGGTTTTATTTATTTGTTTTTACCAATTTTCCTTTTGTGCTCTTAAATCGGGTCTATGACCGCATAATAAATAATGAAATGAAATGAAATGAAATATCTAGAAAGAGAATGGCTGACCCCAAAAGCTGTAGTAGTAGTAGTAGTAGTAGTAGTAGTAGTAGTAGTAGTAGTAGTAGTAGTAGTAGTAGTAGTAGTAGTAGTAGTAACACAAAATAACAAACAAAATCATATAACACAAGTCAATAAGCATTCTAAAATAGCTAAAGGAGAACACATTCTTAAAACCTAAGCATTTAAAACAGCATTAATCAATAAGGTTTAGAAGCAGTTAGACATCTGCTGAAAAATCTGCTGGAATAGCCAAGTTTGTAGTTGTTTCTTAAAAATCCCCAGCAAAGGTGCCACAGAAATAGTAGGTGGTAGTTGATTCTACAACTGAGGAGCGAATGCTGAGAAGGCCTGTTTTCTTGTTTTCTGTCTCTGGACCTGTCTTGAGGCCAACATCCTCAGCCATCCTGCCTAAGATGTGCAGGTAGGATGCACAGTCCCAATTGGGAATAGGCAGTTTGTATCGAAGTCCCAACCCATTTATGCTTTTGTAGGTTAAAACCATCATCTTCAGCTTAAATGAACAATATAGGATTGTAATTGAGGACTTACAGTATAAAGTAAATGGGAAGAGGGGATTGATTTATTCTCAATTGCACCGGAGGGTATGACAAGAACCAATGGGTGGAAACTCATCAGAGAGAGAGCCAACTTGGAAATGAAAAGAAATTTCCTGACATTGAGAGCCATTAAAGAGTGGAACAGCTTGCCTCCCAATGTTGGCTGCCCCATCGATAGAGGTTTTTGACAGCCATCTTTTCGGAATGGTATGATATCTCTTGCCTTGGGCAGGGGGTTAGACTAGAAGACCTTCAGGGTCCTTTCTAACCCTATGATAATTCTATGATGAATCACATCCAGTTTTAACAAGGAACATTGTTCCTATTTATGAACTGGACTTGTAGATTGACCTCACCTGGGACTATAGAATTGGTATTCAAATATTGGCAATAACAGCGGTGAGGATCCAGTGTTCTGTCTCGTTTTTTGGCCTCAAGATGTGGGAATTTTACATTATCATATGAGGATCTGGGACACTTTCATGTTTATGACATGAAGAGGCCATTTCATCACAAACGTGTGATGCATGAATAAGTCTTCAATTAGCCTGGCAGATGGAGAATGCGGCAATTGTTACAAGCACAAAGATGTGTTGCACTGGTCATGAGATGGCAAAAGGATCAGAGGGGCTGGCTATAGGTGAGAGTCCACACAACATGCACCAGAAGAGAAGAAAGCAAACTATGTTTAACACAAAATTGGGGAGAATTCACAGTTAAGAGAGCAAATTGTGTGCTTCATTTCACACACCTTAGTGAGAGGTATTGTAGAAGCAGCGCACAAAGCAGCAGTCCCAAAGTCCCTAAAGCTAGAAATAATTACATTTTTGGTCTATGAATTCCAGAAGGGATTTTCACGCACCTTAGTCCATTGCCCACCTAATGAGCCTATTGAGACTATGGTCCACCTAACGAGTCTATTCAGGCCATTGTCCATCTTATGAGCCTATGTCAGACCAGGGTGACATGAGGTGAAAGTGAATTATAAAATGGAGGACTCACAACTAGCTTTCTTCAGACTGATGGAGCTGTTTGGATTAGCAGCAAAACATTTTAATTTCTCAAGCAAAGAAGTCCAGTTGCCACCACTCAACTTCCAGGATTCCAGAATCCCACAGCCAGCAAGATATCAGGATCCTTGCAACTTGAATACAGTAATTCCCCCACCTATCGCGGAGGTTAGGGACCCAAACCAACCCACAATAATTGAAAACCTCAATATGTGGATGCTGGGCTGGGTTGGGACTGGGGGGGGGCTCTCTGGGGCTTCCTACACTTGCCTGAGGCCTGGCGCTGCTTTGAACAGGCCTCCAATGGGCTTCCCAGGCCTGTCAGACCCCGAAGTGGTTTCCAGTGATCCAGAAGTCACTTCTGGTTCACCGGAAACCACTTCTGGGGCCTTTGACAGGCCCGGGAAGCCTGTTGGAGGCCTGTCTGGGGCAGTGTAATGGCCTGGGGTAAGTGCAGGAGGCCTCAAACAGGCCCAAGCAACTTGCCCCAGGGGGCCTTGCATTTCATATACTGTGGTCCTCTGATATACCGGGACCGCATTATATGAACTGCAAAATGGTGGAGGACGACTGTACATGGATTCATGTTAGGTCTTGATTTATGTTTTCAGTGGTTCTACCCTGGATGGAGATAAGCTGTTGGATGTAGGCCTAAGAATCATCATTCCCAAAAGTAACATGCTGAACACTAAGGCCGTACCATCTGAACAAAAAACAAAAATGTTTGGATGGTCCATGAATGGTCCATGAATGTTAAAATGTCAGAGCACAATTTCATTAAGATGAATAAATGAGGCCAAAGGAAGAACTGGAGGTCATGGCCATTAGAACAAGTGGGACACTTGACTGGTAACACTTGACTTATAACACTTGAATGGTAACTTGAGGGCAGGATAGAAAATTACTGTCTGTCCGGGAGGGTAGCAGGGCCATGACCTGGAATTGGATAAACTGGCATTAGTGGTATATTAATAGAATTTGTTCTGAGAGCCATTTTTCTTGAATTTTGGCACAGATGCCAACTATTCATAAGTTAAAAGCTCAGCCTCAGCACAAACAGCTAAGTCTGCAAGCCTCTAATGATTAAAAGCCAAACACATATGATGGTCATAAGAGCTTTATGATAGCGGGAAAGCCCTTATAAATAGTTCTATTGATAGCAGAATACTTTCTCCACATGGATTTCTAGTCACCATAGGCCTGATTAAGCTGACCCAGTTTCTCCACCTGATTTTTTTTAAAAATCACAATACAATATAATAAGAAACATTCTCGATTCCACTCCCACCCTCAGATAAAGTGCTATTGTTCACAACAAACATCTCTTTTTCTCCCCCCTCCCTTTCTAGTAATGGTCATCATCAGTATAATAAACTCAGTGGACATAAATGGTAAGATTTATTACAATTGAACAGCTGCTGGCCCATTCTCTTTCTGTCCCCCCCCTCCCCCGCTCCCTACTGCCCTCTTTTCGTGTGAGAAAAATGTTCAGAATGAAAGGAAGATAATTGGCTATTGATACATCCAGCAAAATATTGCTTTGTTGTACCTTGTGCCCAGCGTGTTCGGAGACAATTTGTTTAAACTTATCCTAACACCACCACCACCACAACAGAGGTAAATTTAAGAAATATCAATTGGTTAAAATTAAGAACAGGATGTATTTAGAAGGAAAAGGCCCACAGTTCACCACACACACACACACACACACACACACACACACACACACACACACACACACACACACACACACACACACACACACACACACACACACACAGAGAGAGAGAGAGAGAGAGAGAGAGAGAGAGAGAGAGAGAGAGAGAGAGAGAGAGAGAAGCCTTTAACACCCATACCCAGTCAATAAGAGAAATGTTGGCATTGGGCTTAGAGAGGGAACTATTTTTGTTATGAACACATAGATTTTGCAATTAACTCTCACCCTTCAGTGCGGAGTCCTGTCAGGCTGAAGGAAAGAAAGGATGCTGGTCTCATCAGCTGCCTGGGTACACTGCCCCCAAATGGAAAACAGCTCAGAAATCAGAAGCAGACAGAAGTGGAGATGGGTGTTAGTACCGGGTGGGTGGGTGGGTGGGTGGGTGGGGTGAACCTATTATTTAATGTTGAGACTGCATATGAGAGTTTGTGCACAGTGGTTTAAAGTGTTACGTTAAAAAAATACAGAATAAAATGATACTCTCTTTTGTGTGTGCATGCTATTAGTTGAAAATTAATGATCCCTTAGACTTGTTTTTTTTTTTAACTGAAACAACTAGAGATGGGCACAAAACCAAAAAAAATGTTTCATTCCTGGAGATAAAAATGGCATTTTGTTTTGTTTCATGACGAAACGGGTCCTAACATTTTGTGAGGTAATGAATTTGTTATATAACAAAATGACGAAACAGCATTTCATTTTTTGTTTTGTGGTTCTCTAGAAAGAACCTTTAGTGTATAATATGGAAAATAAAATCAACAGTGCTTTGACAATTGGTACTTTATACATAGACTTCTTCAATAATTTATATTGGTATATTGTCTTTATACATGACATACAGGCATACCTCTGTTTATGAATGCCTCTGATAACATAAATTTTGGTCTACAAATGAAAATCCATTGAAAATAATGCCTTGGTTTATGATTTATTGCACCCCCATGCATTTTGGTTTATTTATTTATTTATTTTGTTTTGTTTTGTTTTGTTTTTTATTTGCAAAATGAAACTTCCTGGAGAACGCATTAAATTCATAATCCAAGGTACCAATGTAGTTACTTCTTATATACATCTCTAACCAAGAGTAAGGTTATAAATTTTGTTGTATGGGTATACTGTGTATATACACACAATGACAGTAAATGCATTTCTATTTCTATTTCTATTTCAACAGACACCCAACCACCACTTGCTTTAAATATCTATCTGTCAGATCACCTTCCCAGCTTCTGGTGGTGAATGCTGGACAGATTCTTCTTGGCTAGATAGAATGCTCTGCCATGCAAATTTTGCATTCCAGACTTTCCTATATAAACACATTCTGACATATATATTTACTTTTAGGGATGCTGAGGGCCACCAATTTATCCCTTTAAAAAACCCTGCAAAACCAGCAGTGCCAGGTACGCCTACACTGTTCTAACCAACCTCATGGCAAAGCCAGTGCACGTGATAGTTTGTGCACATTTTGTATGTGGAATTACACCAGAAACACCTTACTCTGTTCCATTTGACTCATACTGGTGGAATAGCCTACTGATGGATTAGTGTCAACTGAAGAGTGTGACTTGGATTCTATTCATTCTCTTTTAAGGTCAGTGGGATGTGCAGGGTGAAGCTTGGTGTGCAGGACTTGGAGGCACAGCTTCTGGATAAAGGGCGAGAAATAAGGCACACATCCCAAAACTGTGTCCCACTGAGTACCACACAGGGGTGGATGTTTGCAGCCTGTGAAAGTGCAAGTCATTTGGGAGCTAATTTGGCCTTCCCAAACTTATCCTCTGAGTCATTTGCCAGAATTATCCTATGGTAAGCACAGGTTCTCCTGTCAATTTCTCAACACACAATATTCTGCCATGCCTGATACCCCAGAGTTTTTTTAATGTAATCCAATAGGCAAAATGCAACTTTGCATTCACATATGGCCTTATTCTTTAACCCTTGCCAGATGTCTGCAAACCAACACAGTCTGCACTGAAATAAAGACCATAGAAAAGAGAGATGGAATGGAAAGCCTCTTAATATTAAACAGAGAATATCTGAAGTATGTCTGCTTCTGCCCTATTCAATTATCTGGTAGACAACTCAAGACATTCTGTCTCATGGCTAAGGGAACATGCATTGTAACAGGGACCAAAGGGGTGATCTGCAGTTTCATTGGCAGGTCAGAGGGATGGGTGGGAGCCTAATGAACCTTGAGGTGTTGTAGGACCACATTTCCCATCAATGATAGCAGGCACAGCCTTTGGTGAGGGGTGCTGGGCATTGAAGTCGAACCACATCTGGAGGGCTAAACTTGAGGCATCCTTAAAAGGTTTCATTCACAATTGGCAAATATTTCTCTGAGGCAGGTTCCACTGACAACAGGCCTCACCATGGTCGACCAAAGAAGTTGCGTGCCCATGCTTAGTGTCATATCCAGAGGTTGGCTTTGGGAAACAGATGTATGAGTGCTGCCAGCATTGCTGCTGAGGTTGAAGGGGTTGGGTGGGGGTCAGCTTGTCAGTCCTCAGACCATATACCACACATTGCATCAGATTGGTCTGCAGGGCTGTTTCCAGAAGGAAGCCTCTTCTAAAGATGGTGCACAAGGAAACCTGCATACGGTTTGCTGTAAATAAGCAAACTAAGGACATGGATTTCTGGAACTATGTCCTGTGGGCCGATGAGACCAAGATAAACTTTTTTGTTTCAGATGGTGCCAAGCATGTGTGGTGGCAATCAGGGGAGGAGTACAAAGACAAGTGTGTTGTGCCTACAGTCAAGCATGGTGGTGGGAGTGTCATGTTCTGGACCTGCATGAGTGCTGCTGATACTAGGGAGCTACAGTTCATTGAGGGAACCCTGAATGCCAACATGTACTGTGATATATTGAAGCACAGCATGATCCCCTCCCTTTGGAGACTGGGCTGCAGGGCTTTATTCCAACATGATAACAACCCAAAACACACCTTCAGAACGACCCACTGCCTTGCTAAAGAAGCTGAGGGTAAAGGTGATGGACTAGCTAAGCATGTCTGCAGACCTAAACCCTATTGAGCATCTGTGGAGCATCCTGAAATGGAAGGTGGAGGTGTGCAAGGTCTCTAACATCTACCAGCTCTGTGATGTCATCATCGTGAAGGAGTAGAAGAGGACTCCAGTGGCAATCTGTGAAGCTCTGGTGAACTTTATACCCAAGAGATTTAAGGCAGTGCTGGAAAATCATGGTAGCCACACAAAATATTGACACTTTGTGTCCAATTTGGATGTTGTCACTTAGAGGTGTACTCACTTTTGTTGCCAGCGGTTTAGACATTAATGACTGTGTGTTGTGTTATTTTGAGAGGGCAGCACATTTACACTGTTATACAAGCTGTATACTCATTGCTTTACATTGTAGCCAAATGTCATTTCTTCAGTGTTGTCATATAAAAAGATATACTAAAATATTTACGAAATGTGGGGTGGATGTACTCAGTTCTGTGATATACTGGAGTATTTCCCAGGCATTAGAAGTAACTATAGAGATTACTTTATATGCATCAAGAAATATACAAAATATCATGTACAAAAGACTGAAATAACTGGGTACATTTAGCCTGCAGAAAAGCACTTTTCACATATTTGAAAGGCTATCATACAGAGGAGGGGCAGGATCTTTTCTCGATCATCCTAGAGTGCAGGACATAGAACAATGGGTTCAAATTAAGAGAACCCAGCATTCGGCTGAATACAGGTATCAGGAAGAACTTCCTAATTATTACGGCACTACGACAATGGAACCAATGACCTCAAGAGATGGGGAGTGCTCTGACACTGGAGGCATTCAAGAGAAATTTGGCAGATATCCTTCCATTTGTACTCCTTCATGGAGCAGGGAGTTGGACATGATGGCCTCATAGCCCCCTTCCAGTTTTACTACTATGTGATCTTACAGCAGCACTTAGAACATTAATTTTAAAAAGTGGCTATTTTCAATCCAACACCCCAAAGACTAGTGGGTCAATCTTACAATGTTCTTTTTAAAAGTATACATTAACCCTTTTGTCTCTTAAAGAAATGTAAATAGTTATTCCAGTTCTTTTAAATCAACCACGGGTGCCCGAGAAACCACCATTTCACATCTACTTTACTATTACTCCAGAACTCACAACAAAGGGAACAGAGCAGCCCAGAACATGAGGTACTGCTTGGTGCAAGTGATCTTTCTCCTCTACTATTTAGCAAGACCACACATCCCATGCATTATAAAATTATTATTATTCTTTTTTTCCTTAGTGTTTGTCCCACTTGGTGGTGGGGTCAGCTATTCTTATTTTGGCCTTCCACTCAGCACAGTTATGGGCTAGGCCAGGTTAACCTGGGACAACCCATGAATTATAAAACTAATGAACAATTAATAGTATATCACAGAAGGAATGACACAACCCTCTCATGGAGATACAACCACAGTGGTTGGAATCCTGTTCGTGATACAGATATGCCTAAGTGAAACTGTTTTAAGTTTTGTTGACAAACTGCAACTAATTAACAAGCTGGTGGTTGCATTCATGCTCACATACCTGATGGACATACAACATGATCAGGATCTCATTAATTAGTGGCTATTAGCTGACACATACCAGTTGGATGATGACAGGTGTAACCTGTTGCTATTGTTATGTGCTGTTCAAGTTGCCACAGACTTATGGTGACCTTATGAATGAGTGATCTTCAGAATGGCCTGTCCTCAACATTGTCGCTCAGCTGTTGTAGACTTGTGCCTGTAGACCCTCTAGGGCAGTGATGGCAAACCTTTTAAAGACCGAGTGCCCAAACTGCAATTCAAAATCCACTAATTTTTTTGCAAAGTGCCAATATAGGAATATAACCTGTATACAGGTGGCTATGAAGGGGTGATGTCGGGTGCCCCCAGAAAGGGCTCCGAGTGCCACCTTTGGCACCCATGCCATAGGTTCACCATCACTGCTCTAGAGAGTCAATCCATCCTGAATTTGGTCTTTTCCTGCTGCCTTCAGCCTTTCTCAGCATAATTTAGTTATGGAAAAAAGTAGAGATAGCAGAACTAAAAAGTCAGGAAAAAAGTAATCTGAATCTCTCCGTAAAGCAGTAGCAGTTACCATGATAACGCATGCATCAGTGTAAAGATTCTGAACTTGAGAGGCCCTTGAAGCATGACCAGCTGATTGTGTATTTCATGCAAAAGCTTAGGTTCATCATATAAATAATGTTAACGAGTGCTGTGATCATTTCTAACTAGTCTTGTGTCAGATAGAATTAATGTGAGAAGAACTAGATTATTGTGATACTCTTTGCCAGTACTGTACAGCAGTGCTCCCCAACCTTTTTGTCCCCACGGACCGGTAAATGTTTGATGATTTTCCGTGGCCCGGGGCTGGGGGTGCGGAGGGGGAGATGGGGGTGCGGGGGGTCGGGCAGGGGGAAGGGGAGGGTGTGGGGGTGGGGGATGGGGGAGGGAGGAGGGGGTGGGGGCTTGGAGCGTGTGCCTTGCGGGGGCCACGGAGCGGCGGTGGCGGCGCCTGGCTGGGGGCATCGTGTCGGGGTGGGGGAGCCTGGGGCTCCTGGGCGGGCGGGCCCCGCCGCCTCCTCCTGGCGGCGGCCGCGGCGGCCATTCTAATGGGAGGGGAGGGAGGCTGGTGGGGGTGGCGTCCCGCGAGAGGCCAGTGTCCATTCTTCAGCCCTCCCCCGAGACACACACACACACACACACACACACACACACACACCTGGCCACCTCTCAGGGAGGCGGGCAAAGCTCATCCCACGCCGCGCACGCCCTCCCCCGCCACCAAGACTTGCCCCCCCTCCCGCCGGGTCTCCGGGCCGAGAAGGGGGAGCCCGAGTTCCTCCCGCTGCCGCCGCCGCCTCTCTCACCTGCTGCTGGAACTTGTCTGCTCTCCCGGGGAGGCGGCAAGGCGGCCGCTGGGGACTGGCGGAACCCGCCCCGCCCCGAAGGGGCTCCAACGAGGGCGGTAGCGCCTCCTCCTCCTCCTCCCGCCGCTGCCGCCGCCGCCGGAGGAGCAGCAGCAGCAGCTGGGGCGATTGCGGCGGGGGGGTCGCAGGGGTGGCGGCGACCGCGGGAGGGGTCGCGGCGGTGGCGAAAACACCCAGGCCGGCCCGCCCGCCCCCAACACAGGTGCGGTCCAGCGGCGGCGGCGGCGCTCCGCCCTGGAGCGCGGCCGCAGGGAGGGGCCAAAGGGCACGCGCCCCGGGGGAGGAAGAGGAGGAGGAGGAGGAGGAGGAGGAGGGGCACCCACCTCCTCTTCCGACCGAGGGGGCCCCCACGCTGCGGCGGCGGTGCGTGCGCGTGGGGGGGCTCGCCAGTGCCTCCCACGCACGCCCCCTCCTCCCCGCCGGCCCCCGCGCGCCCGGCCCCCAGCTTCCTGCTGCTGTTGCTGGTGGAGGGCGGAGGAGGAGGACGCACCGCTGCCGCCGGCGGGCAGAGGAGGGAGGCAAAGGCGGCGGCGGCGGCTCCTCCTGCGCTCCTCCAGCCTTCCTCCTCCACCGGCGGCCCGCGGGAGAGAAGAGGAGGAGGAGGAGGGCGGCGGAGGAAAAGGGGAGGAGCCTCCCCGGCCTCCCCAGGCGGCCCGTTGCCGACCGGTCCACGGACCGGCACCGGTCCGCGGCCCGGGGGTTGGGGACCACTGCTGTACAGTACTGTGACTTTAGAATGAGACGTTACTGTAACTGGATATTCTCCATGTGTGATGAGCGGAACATGGTAGCCCTGTACCATTCATCACACAGTAGCTACAGTCACAAGTGGCTGCTCTGTCTACATCAGCTGCCCTTGTGAACCAGAACACACAACCATCAGGATTCTGTTTCACAAGGAGAGCTTACACAAATAGAACACCTTTTCCTCTGTCTGGCTGTCACTTTTGCTATATGAAACTGATACTGAAGGGACCAATACATTCCTTTCACCCCATTTATGCTTTCTGAATGACCGGAAAGGGCTTGTGTTACAGAGTGTGTCCAGTGTGCAACTGTGACACCTCTGAAAGCTATCTTCCATTCTTAAATCAATTCCACTGACAGTGTGCCTGTAAGCTACAGACTTTAGTTGCGACCAAATTCTCATAAATGTTTTAAGGAATGTTTTGTTTAACTTTGCTGCACAGTTTAATGTGGCTTTTAATAGTTCTGTTTCAGCAGCAGATTCATTTTGGTTATGACTTACATTTAAAATGTACTTGTAATCTCCTTAAACATGCTAAGAACTATCCTTAGGGACTACAGTAAAATGCAGTCGTGTTTATTTGTAATTGCTACAAAATGGTTTACAGAATTGTTAGTGTCTTTTATTATGCCCTGCTACTGAAGTGCTTGCTTGTTAATTAGAGGAATTTCAGCTGTCATGGGCAGCAATTATAGCTTCCGTATCAGTGTCTGTTATGAATAGTCAATGAGAGCTGATTAATATGCATGAGTAACAGTATATAGGGTGTACATTGGACTAAAAGGCAGGAGAGGGAGTGTTGTGCACTGGGAGGGGAGGAGAAGGGAGACCATTAAGGAACGTAGGCAGAGTGGCTTGCCAGGGATCGGAGCATCACCGATGTGAAGCATTTCAGTTTCCTCTGACTATTTTTAGTGTGCCAAAGGGATCACGGCATGCATGCTTGCTCACAGCAACTTCCCGATCTCGGAGCGTGAATAAGGACAGCACTTTTCTTAACCATGGGATGCAGCTTGTGCTCTTTGCAGAAGCAAGAGGAACAGTACAAATTACTCTACGAAGTTTGCCAGGTAAAGCTCTTTGCTTCCGATGTTAGGGGCAAATGAACTGAGATCTTAAGCTAGTACTGGATGGATCTTATGATTTGTGTTGTTGTTCAAGAAAAAAAATACAGGGAAAACAAGGGAACCTAGTCCTGGAACAGGGAGCCAAATGGGCTGGATTATTATTATTATTATTATTATTATTATTATTATTATTATTATTATTATTATTATTATTATTATTATTATTATTATTATTATTATTATTGAGTGATGTCGTCAATATTGTGGTTGCCGTGGTTGTTGTTTGGCAGAATGTGTCACAACACCAATAGAAATAATTGGTTGTAAAGCATCAACTGTGTATCCCTTACATCCACGAATCAGTGGACCCTGAGTGGCTTAAGTGAAATATCTCTTCCAGGGTCAGTGTTTGGTCATGCCAGCTCCCGACGATTTTAGAAAGGCATGGGTGACAGACGACTGATGTGAAAGAAGGGCTGGCCTCTGGTTACCAGTGGTCCCTCTTGCTCAACAAACACATGTGCTTCTGACTTAATCTCTACAGCCTGTAAGCCACAATGTATTATAAAGATATCTCAAGTTTAACTCTTGTGGGTACTTTGTTAATGTTGTTGTTTTGGTGCTTCAGTATTGTGCAAGCCATGGATGAAATCCTTTCATCTCCAAAATGTGTTTATAAGAAAGTTTTCTCCCTTTGCTACACAAAAAAGAATAAACCAACCTTTTAAAAGGAATTATTAGTTTGGGTTCTTTTTAAAAAAAATCATACTAGCCCATAATGCTTGCCAGTTGATTGTAATATATTCTGAGTATCATAAATATTTAGGTGTTGGATTGAATCACATATTAAGTTTAATACTGAATTTGCTATAAGAAGTATCCTATTCATCTGAAGGCATTAGTGTGCAATAGCAGTGCTGTAAAGAGAAATATATTCAAAATGCTTCTAAAAGGCATTGTTAAAATTGGTAAAGGAAAATATGTTTTATTTACTTTTTTTGCTTACAAACTGACCTTTATATTCCATTAAAAATTCACTGTGGAAGAGAGATATCAGTGTTTAAAGGTCTTTAGGTCATCTTTGTGGAAATTGTGTGTGTGTGTGTGTGTGTGTGTGTGTGTGTGTGTGTGTGTGTGTGTGTGTGTGTGTGTGTGTGTGTGTGTGTCAGGCTGACTTTACAGAGAAGTACTTGAAAGAAATGAAACAAATGGCCTGCTTGACAGTAGCAGTGCATCCTTAAATGAAGAAGGCGTGTAACATTTTTCACCCCCTCACCACCAGAGGGTGTTTCAAATCAGAGAGAGAGAAGTGAGGGTGTCTTTGTTGTGGAATAGCTCATCTAACTGAAGGCACAGTAGATAAAAGAGACTATAGGTTGTCTTCTGGGGAAACATCACAGTTAAATTTTAAACAATGGTGTGGATCTATTTCTTCTGTACCTCTCAAAGAACAAAACCGCTCTGTAGAAAACTTTGTTAACTACAAAAAGAAAGGCACACTCGCTGTCATGATTGTAATCTATCAGCCGGCTCCTGGAATAAGTTGTCACTGTACATATGTTTGGAGGGGAAATGTTGTAAGAGAATACTAAGGCTAATTTCTATTCCATTTTAAAAAATTGCCTGAGTGTTGCCTGTAAAAATCTTCTTGAAGTGCTGTCCATCACACAATAATTTACCTGTTTCAACTGATGACATGCAACAGTGTGGGACAAAACTTTTGTTAGCTGTTTCTGGATAGTTTTCTTCCTTCTCTCTCTCTCCCCGTCCCCCCCCCATTGCACCTTCTGGATACACTCCAAAGCTGTCCCAAAAACCTGTAGAGCAGATCTTGGGATGGGCTTCAGGGTAGAAGGAAAATTCACACTGCCAATGATGTCCATTCAGCTGGCAGGTAGAGTCACCTTTTTACAGCCTATCTGGACTGAAAACAAATTAATGGATGGTACTTTTATTAAACCACTGGGGAGGGGGGAATCACAAAGGTAAGATGGGTTTGAACCCCACCTGAGTCTTTATCATGATTGGAACCACAGAGCTGTGGATTGTGCAGAAGAAACTTAAAACTTCCTGAAATCATGGCCAGACCTGCAAGTCTGCTTCCTTTGTTCAAAGCAAATTTCAAAATGAAAGTCAGTAGACTGGTCAGAAGTGTAGGTATCAGATTCCAGCTCTGCTGGTATGGATTAAGTAGGATGTCTTTCCCAATCTTGTTAGATAAAGGAGCTATGTGGAGCTTGTCTGGCTGGATGCTGTGAGTTAAGCCTCTTAGTTGTAACTTGTATTCCCACTTACAGTGGTACCTCAACTTACAAATTTAATCCATTCTGAATACATGTTCTTAAGTCGAACTACTCTTAAGTTGGGGTACCTATCTAAAAAATTGAAAACATAAGTTAAAAAAAACGAAACATAAAAAAAAAACTTCTAAGTCGAGCAGACCATATCTAAAATTTGTAAAGTGGCAGTTAAAATGCCAACACTTCCGCTCTTAAGTCGAACTGCTTTTAAATCGAGCTGCTCTTAAGTTGGGGTACCACTGTACTTTGGGGTATCTCCATTTACTTCAGTGGAACTTGAATTTTCTGGGAATAAATTTATAGCTTTGTGCTCCTAGTGACCAGAAAGTAAATACTGTAAGTTACTTTTTCAGAGTGTAGCTCCCAGAATCCAACAGCCACTGGTTTGTGGGCCATTTAGCTGAGGGATTCTGGGAATCACTGTATGGGTGAAGGGAGGACCTTCTCCTATCTCTAAGATCTCGGTATTTAAAGGCCTTTAGGTCACCTTTGTATAAATCCGGAAGAATTTGTGATTATACTTAACTTCTCAGTCAGCTCAGTCCTTTGCATTTTATGGAAAACTTTCTAGTAAAAAAACAAAGGCTGTTTGTAACATTTGACTCCAAGGATGAGTGGCAGTTCTGGAAGTCTTGAACAAGAGTCTAATGAGGATCCTCCAATTAGATTCTCTGTGGTGCTGGAGAAAAAACAGTTTGAATTTAAAACTCACTTATTCAAAGTGTTAAAACCATGCCCTGCCTTTTGGAGAATAGCGTCTTGGCAATACTTATTAGGAGGTAGTCAGTCAGTAAATGCATAGAGCATAATTATATTGGAACAGCAAGTTCTTCAGTTAAGGTTCTTTTCTTAAAGATGTTTTGGATCACAAATGTAGAACTTCTCCTCTTCACTAAATTTTTACCCCCATTTTAGGTCATGAACAGTTTGATCCATAATCTAGTTAATCTGAATTATTACTTGGACTCGGGCCAGTTCACAGACAGAACAGCAAGCCGGCTAAGTTGAAGCAGTGGGATTTAGCCAATGAACAGCTTTGGCCCTGCTGATCAGCTTTAGGAGGACAAACGGAAGTCTGTGCAGTGGGAGCTGGGGAAGCTCATGGGACTTACTCCCGGACAATCCTGCGGTTAGAGAACATCATGAGAAGCTTGAATTCATGTTCCTGACTGCAAGCCTCTTTACACGTTGCAGTACCAAGGGCAGTTCTTTGCAAAGGCAGCCGAGTTGTCTACAAGGGAATAAATGTGGTAGAGAATTCCTGCTTAGAACAGGAATTACCATTGGTATTCATCAGGGAGTCATTACTAGACATGATGAAGAGTGGAGTTTATGGGACTTGATTCAGTGTCTCTCTTCTCATTCTTCTGCATGTGTTGCATATCATTACTGTGAAACAGTAAAATATATAAAACAAAAGAGAGTAATATGTTTCCGTAAAACATCACTGTTATTTTCTAGCATGTAAATGAGACTCATTTATGTACGTCAGTAGCAGTATGGCCACTATTTTAACTTAACCTGGGTCAATGCAAGAACCATGTCAGTGAGGTGGCAAGAGCCCCCATGGCTGGCCGTGTCCACTCAATTCCAATATTTATGTAGTTGTCACAGGCCCCCCAAGACAAAGGGCCATCAAAGAGGTCCATGAGTGTGGTCATGAGGGCACCCGGGACTGGCTTCTGGCATCAGTGGTCAACTTTATTAGTTGCCTATAAACAGGTAGCCCTGTTGAGCATAGAGTGAATCCTCCCATCAGACCCTCATCCTCATACAATCCCTTAAATTCAGGGAGGGTGGTTTCCTTATTGCTTGTGCCTCTATGCCAGGACAGGCTCCTGGATGGTTCTCGAATCTCCAGGTCTTTGAGGGGGACTAATCCTCCAGCTAGTAGTCAGTTGCACAGTAATTACCTCCAGCTTCATGATTCTATGCCGTGGTGTTGCTCTTCCTGTGCTCACGGGCTTCTCTTGAACTGGCAGAGACAGCTGAACTGGCATTGCTTCTGCCAATGCCATGGCTGAACTGAGACAGTTGAAACTGTAGTGGCTACCAAAGGTGATGGCTCTGGATAAATAACAGTAGGTTCCTCATCTGTCAGAACCAGCATGGGGATGCTCTGGGTTGGTACAAAGGTAGTGAAACGTGGTGTATCTGAAGTAAAGGGGTACCAAGGTTGACAGCCCAGTCTAGTGCGTTGCTCTACACCTCGGCCTCCTCATGGCTGACCATACTTCCTCCGTAGGCTAGCACCCACCTTCCTCTTGGTAGTATTCCTCCCCAGTCTTCAAGGGTTCTGGACATGTGTATGTCGTGTACTATTAACAATTTCTGGATATGTGCTTTTGTATGAGAGGTTGCCAAGAAGGAGTCATTGTACTAATTATTTTAGGACTTTGAAAAACTTTAGCCAAGTGAACGTATGTGCTGTTGGTGTATTTGTTAGCCTGCTGCTGCCGTAGAAGGGTCTGAAAGTAACTATAACAAAATAATTCTATAGAAGTTCTACAAAGCATTAATTTTTCATTTTCATTAATTTTTCAGCCTATTGCTGTTTCTGTGTGTTTTTTTAAAATCATTTTCCAATAAATTATTTCACAACTAATAGGCAATTGTTTGAAATCTTACTAGTGTAACAGGAGTTTTCTTAAAGTCACTTAGGAGACACTTAAGGACTCTTGAGACAAAAATATTTTCTAACATTTCTTTCCCACTTTTTGAAAAAATTAAATTGAGGCAGGGGGACACTGGTAAATCGCATGCTTTGCACAAGGTGGGTTATAGGGCTGCTAGGTCCAAGGACAGTGTGTGAGGTCTCAGGGAATGACTGTGCCTCCTAGATCTTCAGGTGGGGAGACAAACTGCAAGAATGCTGGAGGAGAAAGTTGGCTTTTCTGCTTGAGGTGCCTCGAAATGTGAGCGTTCCTCCCCAGCCATTCCCAGCTAGCCTCACCATTCATGGGCTCAAGGGTTCCCTTGAGCTTTTGCTCGATAGCCATAGACCAAAAATGCTGAGACTGAGAGGAAGGGGCTGAGGGTAGCGTGCCCCTACACATGGGTCCATCACATCATTTGGAATGAGGCAGGTATGGAGGGGCAGGGGGAAACTCACCATGTATGTGCTATATACTGTATGTAAGGCCATGTGGGGTATCTAACCAAGTGGGAATGGGAGCAGCTTGTGCAGTTGCTTGGCAAATTTTGTCACCTGCTGAGCTGCCAGTTGTTGTTTTGGTGGCTCTGGGTTGCCACATTAACTGCAAAGAAGTCAGTTTTTAGAATGAGGGGCTAAAGGATTTGGACGTGGGGGAGAGACATGAAAGTATGTGATAACAAGGAAGGCACTAACTTGGTGCCTAAAAATGCAGAAATATCAAACACTATACATTGTGTGGTCTCTGGTTCCCTCTAGTAGTCACTTCTGGTGAATAAACTCTGGGGGATAATTGAATCAGCTGACACTGATCCCTCAGATAGAAGGGGATCTGCTTCATATACTTGAAGAACCACCACCTTGCCTGCTATGAGTCCTTCGTTTGTTAGAAATAATGCTGTCTCTCTTTGTTACCTGAACAGTCCCAGTGTGTGAATTTGTATGGCGATGAGGGCATCCCCTTCTCATCTGCTTACTTGTGCAGAATGCTGTATATAACAAGGCACCTTGTTTAGTTGTTTTAATTATATTCTCCTTTTTTCAGACTACAGCAATTCTAATCAATGATTAAGAAGATAGTGGGGCTAAAAGAAGAATGTGGCAAAATGTGATGGAGTGGCTTGTAAAACTAGACCCCATATGAGAAAACACAGGGAGCATCACGTAACTGTTTCAGCCTGATTGTGTCTCACCAGCCCCAGCTGAAAGTTGTGCTATGGGGTGTGTAGTCCCTTTGGGGGAGGCACCAGACTGGGAGAGCCAATTTTAAAGTGACTAAATGAATATTTTTGAAGGAAGCAAAAGTGTGCCCATGTGGGTCGACGGTGATAATCCGCACACAGTTCTCTGTAAATTCTGTTGTTTAATTGAGAATTTGTGATTTTCAGATAATTACTGGTATCGGCAGAAATCCTGTTGCTTAGCTTAAGCAAATGCATAACTTCCACTCCATTTCTCACTGGCAAATAGATTCTCCACCATTAATCTCTAGGGTGGAAGGGCAAAGAGAACAAGTTTCTGCATACATTGGCTTGGTGATTGGGCTCCCAAGAATCACAGAATGGAGTTTTTATTTGCTGGCTAGGAATGGATTGAAAGTAGTAAGTATTGCTATTTCTATCATGAGTATTAACACTTTGATGTTCAGGCCTAATATTTCAAGCTCTGCCCTTCACAATAATGTCTTAACTCTTAACAAATAATGGGCATTTTAGGGTGTTTGTTCCACCCTGGCTCTGTTCAGACATTCCGTTCTCATGCCCCCTTTAGAGCAATGTCAGCCATGCAGCGGCAATAGGACAACAAGAATAGGACTGACGTACATGTCTGCATCCAGTGGATGAGCCTGGCCCTCGCATTCTATTCAATCCCTTCATACATCCAGTATGTAAGGACACTGAATGTCTGACAAGGACTTCTTTTGAATTAGCATTATGATTTAGATGATAAATGAACAATATTTTGAGGAGGTAATCAAGACCATCCTGGGGAAAAATGAAGGTGATGTTCTGGTAAACACAAACATTAAAACAAAACTTTGAAAAGTGTGTTTCAGCACAGTGATATTTATAACACCCCCTTTCGGAAATGTGCCAGTTGGGTATTCTAAAGTGAAACAGATTCTCATTTTCAAGTGGCAGAAAGCTAACCTTACCTTGATAAGAGTGAGGAACTCTTCATTTTATATTTATATTTTTCTAATTGAGACCCTGAGCCAAAACGCTGTGGTGTAGGCATGGTTTTCTACTGCTAAATTAGTGCAGCATTCTCCATGATGGGCTGGAGACCCATAATCTTCTGGAAAATGGCCTTTAATGATCGTGGTGCCCATCCGTGGCTCAGAATCCCCCTTTCCTAATTAGACCATTTACTAGAAACTGGCAATTGAAATTTTCCTCTTCACTTGATGATGAATAATGCATCACCTCCATTGCACTCACTATAGAAAATACTCTTTTACAATCCATGGTAGAAGGGTGGTTTGTTTTTAAACAAAAAGAGAAAGATGAAGTGAAACTTCTAAAGAAAACCCTGCTGGAAATGTGTGGTGCCTCAAAGAGCCAGCCCAATAGAAATCCCCTATTGCTTCCATAACTCCCCAGATCTCAGTGCATTTTCTTGACCGAAACAGTACAATTTGTGGTATGGGCGGTGATTATAGGGGTTCTTCTTGGAAGACAGTGTTTTTGACTCCTTAAAATGGGAAATAATTGGGGAGAGCAGGTTTTGTAATGGTTTACATATATACATCTGTTCATCACGATGAAGCAGGTGGTATGAATTTGCCGGGGAAGAAGTGCTGAGAACTCTTACTTGAAGCTTCATTGGCACATGTCAAATGCTGGAAGGAGAAACAGGCATATGGAGCTGAGTTAAAAGTGCTAGTTTTATAAATGGGCTGCGCTCCATTCATTAATAATGAAAAGGAAGGTCATGGCCCATTGTCACCAGCACGAAAAGAGTGCTACAATTTTGTATACTGGAACAGAGTCAACTGAAGGGTGGCCGAGAACATGTTAAGAAACATGTTAAGCCATTCAGCATTTCTCCAGCTCACTTACTAGCCCAGCTCTGTCTGAAAGCTAGTTGGTAGTAGAGGAGAAAAGACACCAGACGCCACCAGGGATGGGGACTCAAATCATGGGACTCAGTGTCAGGTTACACTAAGTCAAATCTCAACTAAGACTTCACTTCTGGGGTTTTGTGTTGTTGTTTTTCAATGACTCGGACTCAACTGGTGTCTTGGAGCCACCCACCCCTCTCTTATTTGATGCTAGAGCTAAGAAAAGGTGCTTACTGGTTTTCAGTGTTTATGCACCAAAATAATTGAGCTGGCTGCAGATACTGGGTACCTTCTCTCATTTGAGGAAGAGGCACTTGCTGTTCTGTCTCAGGCCGGCTATGGCAGGGAATTGGATGTTTTTGTAACTGGTGTGACGTATTTGTGACGTACACCACATCACAAACTGGGTTTCCACTCATTGCCACCACCAGATTAACTGGACAATTGTACTGTATATATTTGAGAGAGAGTCACACCAGGTTGTATAGTTTTAGAATAAAACATTGAAACATTTCTTAGTTCACAAATGGAAGTTCAATATTATGAAAGCTTTAGCCAATGTTATTGTATTACAATCATGAATTCTTATAATGTATTTCCTTTAGAAACCAGACCCTTTTCAGTGGCAGGATCTCACACCTGACCAACTGACAATCCGAAATGACTCTCAGCTCTTTCAACTGAACTGAACTGAACTGCTCTCAACTAACTCTAACTCTGACACAGGCATGCCCAAAGTTCGGCCCTCCAGATGTTTTGGACCGCAACTCCCACAGTCCTTTGCCATTGGCAATCTAAGTTTAGAATTCTGGGAGTTGTGGTCCAAAACATCAGGAGAGCCAAAGTTTGGACATGTCTTCTCTAACAGAACTCCCTAGCACATATTAGGTTTCCATATATAACATTCTTAGCCACTCCCACCAGCTTGGTGATTGGCTATTCAAAACAGACTCATGAATATTCATATTTGTTTTTCCCTTTTCGCCACAACTGGTGCCTTAATAATCAACCCAAAGGGCTGGATTCATTGATCTAATAGCTGTCAGCATGATTTCTTTTCTCTTATCCACTGCCCGCTGGAGGTGTGGATTTACCTACAGGCTTGTGCCACAAGTAGTTTATAATATTTTATCCATCTTCCCTTAACTTTATTTGGGTTTTTTCCAATCATGGAACCATGATTGGAAAACCGCAGGCATTCAAATCAAATAAACCAGAGTCTTGAAATGTGCCTTTTCTTTCTCTGTTTTCACATTTCAGTCAGAGAAAAAGCAACATAGCATAGCAACAGAAGGGGAGTTGAGTTTCCAAGGTATCAGATGATTCTGCCTCTTCAACCAGCTTCTTTTGGGGCTGTGAAATTTACAGAAACAAACATGACAGCTCTCAAGCCACAGATGTGAGTTGGGTTGTTTTGTATCCTGGCTCTGTCCCATTTCCCTCTTGGTTTACAGATATTTCAGCTTATCCCTACTTAGGACCATGCTTACAAACAATTCAAGAACAGCTCTGTATGCAAGTGAAAAAAGAAGACATGGCAATCATATAATAAATAGTAATCATGTGCTGTCAAGTCAGTTCTGACTTATGGTGACTCTTTTCAAGGTTTTCTAGGTGGAGGCATACTGGTGGTGAGCAGAACCGTAGCTTTGGGCGTTTATACACGACCCCTAAACTCCGCCGCAAATGGCTGCAAGCTCCGGAGCTTAAAAATGTTTCCCCACCAGCTCCGGAGTTTGCAGACAATTAAGTGCGACCCCGCCCACCTAAGCGCGACCCAGCGCACTTTTCTTGTACCTGCTCTTGGGAGGTGAAAAATATTTGATGTGGATGTGCTGGGCTCTCCTCGCTTCTTTTTCTTTTTGTTTTTTGCCTCCCGCCCCTTTAAGAGGAACCAGGAAGTGACCAGGGTCCCCCCCGCAGCTTCCACCAGCACCGGGAGGTAAGGCTTTATTCTTTTGCCCCTTTTTTTCCTCCCTCCCCTCATGCAGCCAGCAGCCAGGAAGTACGGAGGGGTGGAGACGCACGAAGAGCGACAAACCCCTAAGATCTCTGGTCTGAATTTAAGGGGCCAGCGGATCTTAGGGGTCGTGTAAAAGCGCCCTTTGTCTACTCAGCTTCTCTCCTTCCTCCCTCAAAAATGTTCATTGGGCTTGTTTTCAGAGGCTGGAGAAACCGTCACAGGGAGCAGGCACCCTGGAAGGCTGTTTCTGGCAGCTTCATCCATCTACATTTGGAACCAGTTCTAGATTTGTACAAACTGTATTTATTTTACTTCACACAGTCAAAGGTGACTTGGCACACTTTACTGCATGTGGCGGGGGGGGACTTGTAGTTTCTTGCACTTGTTGCTCTAACCTGCTTTACCATTCCATTTTCTGGGGGTGTCCTGGTACTCTTCAACTTATTAAAGGCCACACAGGCTGGCTATACTTGCAAGGAGGCACAGTGGGAAATCGGGCTCTCCACCTCTGACTCTGGGACCCCATACCTAAATCACTGTGCCTCTAGCCAGCTCTCAGTGGACAGAGCCAGAAAATGGGGAGGCTTTCAGCCTAAGTGCTTACTCTGTTCTCCTGTGTTCGGCATTTAAATTAGAAATGGTTGGGAAGTGCAACAAAGTGTGGGGGGGTTTGCCATCCTTTAGTCTTCCTCTTGCCAGGGTCTGGATTAGCTGTTTATTGTTTTGTTTGCTTTTAATCATTGATTAATTTGCTTTAGTGTAAACTGCCCAGGGTCCCTATTTGGGAAATTGGGCAGTCTAGAAATGCAAGAAAGAAAGAAAGAAAGAAAGAAAGAAAGAAAGAAAGAAAGAAAGAAAGAAAGAAAGAAAGAAAGCACTTTGTGTGGCGTTGTCTGCCTCCCCTCACCCCCAGGTTAGTTGGCCCACTCACTGGTCCTCACGTCCTTCTCCAGCGGTGTTCCATTCCAGGTCTGCCAGCCCATTCCTGCCTCCTTGTCCCACCGCCTCATTGGATTCGTTGGGCTGCTGGAGGAAGCAGAAAGAGGCCAGCTGAGCCCCTGACCAGAGTGCAGCACATTTGAAGAAGAACAAGAAGAAACCCAGTGGCCTGTGAAGACCAGCGAGTGAGCCAAAGGGGAATGAGAGATGGGGGCAAAGCTCAACACCTCTAGTGCTGCAACTGACAACTTAGCACAAAGCGCTTCGTCACACTTCCTGGCTGTTTCTAGTTTAGAATTTAAAGAGGCAGGTTCCTTTCATCTGATCAGCTCAAGATGGAATACATCTCCTCTACTTCACCACAGTCCTGTGAAAGAGGTCAAGGTGACAGGCCCAAAATCAGTGGGGAGATAGTGTGGTTCAATGCAGCTTGAATGTCTCAAATGCCTAAATGTCCCAAGTCTTAATCCAGCACTCACCACTACAGGACACAGTCAAGTATTAGTATGTAAATGTCCCAAAATCAAGTTTGCTGGAGTGAAATAAGGGATTCCGAACACTTAATTTCTGAAGCCCTGCAATTAAGCTGCTTTCTCTCCGTAGAGTAGTGGTTCTCAACCTGTGGATCCCCAGATGTTCCTCAACTGCAACTCCCAGTCATCTTCATCACTAGCTGAGCTGGCCAGGATTTCTGGGAGTTGCAGTCCAGGAACATCTGGGAACCCACAGATTGAGAACCACTGCACTAGAGACTGGCCAGGCATGATGTGGCTGAACAGTGAACCTGACTTAGAAATTTAATTGAACCTACCAAACTTGCACAGATAAGAGAGTTGAAGCCTAAGAATATCACTGTTTGACCTCACCTCCACTTCCATAAGCATTCCTTGGATACTCCCTAGCACATTAGTAAGTAAAATTGCCTCCTTCTTGACTGAAGGCTAATTAGAAGGTAGACAAGAACCAGGAAAACCTTGTGACCTCAACTAATAGAGAGACCATATGGATAGATCTGCGTGAGAAAAGTATGTCTTGTTTCATTGCTATAATGGCTTCTCAAAAGAAAAGAAAAGAAAGCTTGCATGTGTTTGTTTAATCACATTGGGGCTAGGGAAGAAAGGAAGAAGCCTGTGTTGTTTACTCTGCTTTACATTATTATTTGTTTAATCCGTTGCAGTTATTTTTCTTCTACTGCACTTAGGTTCTTGTTTATTGAGTTTCATGGTCACTGGAAAGAAATCCTATTACCATAACAGGAGTGACTTTTCTGCTGGTTGTGTGAAAAGATTACAGTAAGAGTAAGTGAATAGGTAAGGGTTAGAGATGGGAATGAAATGGAAATATGGGGTTTCATTTTTTTTCTTTAATAGTTTCATTTCGTTTTGTTTGTAACAAATTTTAAAGTAGTTTCATTATGAAATGAAATGAAATGAAATGCTCCCCTGGGTCCTAGAGGCACCAAAATGGCAGGGGAACTTCATCAAGCTTTTTTCTCTAAACCTCCCAAATTTGGAGAGGTTTGGGGGTCAAGGGGCTGAGTTACTAAGCTGCAAAGGTGGTGCCCCAAGGAAAAAACTTCCTAATTGACTTGGGATTTGGAAGCGAAGCCGTTAATTGCCCACCCACTTGGGGGGGGATTGCAGTTTTCTGATTCAATTGGAATGGTTTTTTCCTAGGGGCACCCCCTTTGGAGTTTAATAACTCAGCACCCTGATCCCCAAAGCTTTCCAACTGTCAAGGGCTTACAGGGAAGAGCTTGAGGAATCTCCCCCGCCATTTCCTCTAGGACAAATCGTTTTGTTCCTAAAGGAATAAATGGTGTTTTTTTTCGTGATGAAAGATATCCTACCATTTTATTATGTTACATAACAATACAGCAAAAAAGTGTTTCATTTTTCATTTTGTGCCCATCTCTAGTAAGGATGACTTGTGAAGAGGAAATCAGTGTAATGGCCTTTATAGTTTATATCCTGTACAAGAAGATTTTGGTGTTTATTCTCAGGAATTGGGAAGGTGTGGTCCTCCAGATGTTTTTGGACTATGGTTCCCATCATGCCTCTCTCTTGACTATGCTAGCTAGGGCAGGTGGGAGTAGCAGCCCAACAACATTTGGAGGCCCTTGTTTCTCCCCACCCTTTCTCCTGATTCTTACTAATTTAATGCCAATAGAAGCAATGATACTTGCATTGAGCTCACCGTTTAATGCAAGCCTACATTTTTGCTGTGTTTTCTTGTGCTGTTTTTCAATGAAACCTTACAAGTGTCCGAGGCACAGCAAAATAAACGATGCAGTGTTCATTCTGATTAACCCATCTTAGCATCATTTTCTTTCAGTCTGAGATTTGTCACTCAAAGAATTTTTCTTTGGAAAGCCAAAGAAAGGATGGTTGGATTTTGTTCTATTCACAAGAGAATTTTCCTTTATCCTTGTCTTTTCCCCCTGTTTCTCTTTCTTTCTTTGTTTCCCCTCTCTCCTCCCCTTTTTTAACATGAATAGCTTACAAGAGAAAGGGGAAGTCTGTACACATCCTTGGAAACAGTCTACCACTAAATACTTAAAATTCAAAAGAGAGAGTGTGTGTACATTCTGGTAAAATAAAAGATGGACCATATGAAGACATAAAAAGAATTAGCCTGTACTTTAAATGTCATTTCTGTAGAGGGTGAGGGGGAATTAGAAAATAGGTTTTCTGGTTGTAAAGTTGTACTGCTTTCCTTTCCTCAAAATGCAGATGTTTTAAGAGATGGCTAAAGAGGTTTATCAGACCATAAAGTGAAACTTGGGACACAGACTCGGGTAGCCTGACCCAGTTGGCACTTTTTTCTATACACATCCCAAGGGTTGGCGTGATTTTGCACAAAAGAAAGCTTCTTGTTCTTCCTTGGTCACTGGCTAACAGTGAAAAGCTGTACATGCCCACTCAGAGGTAAATGCCATGGAATTCAATTGGCTTTGCTAAAAAGACGGTAAGAATATTTGGCATTCATGGAAGCATAATGCAATGGCTGAATGCTGAGCTTTTGACGATTAAATATAGGAACCACATTGAAAACTCATGGGAAATGTATAGTTATCATTTCAGTTAATCCATTCAAAGATAATAGAATAGGGTGTTGGTGGAGGAACCTAGACAAGAACCCTGGAAACTGGCCTTTATACTTCTGCAAGTGCTGCAGTGAAGGAGATGACAACCCTCACGTGATTTCCACCCTCCAACTGAGGGAACAACAATCAAGGAAAACCAAAGCACAAGTAGGACATAAAATGTCTTGCAACTCTTGTTTACTTCAGTGGTTAATTAAGAATAACCAAAACCAGGATTTCCCTGCTCACCTGGTGGTCTGTGTTTCCACTGACCTTTAACTCAGGGCCTTTTCACACGACCCCTAAAATCCGCGGCAAATGGCTCCCAAATCCGGAGCTTCAAATTGTTTCCCCACCAGCTCCGGAGTTTACAAAAAACTAAGTGCGACCACGCCCACCTAAGGGCATCCCAGCGCACGTTTCAAGTACCTGCTCTCCGGGGGTGAAGAATTCCTGATGCGGATGTAACCTAGTGAGTGCCGGGCTCTCCTCGCTTCTGTTTGTTGGTTTTTTGCCCCTTGCCCCTTTAAGAGATAACGGGAGCAGAGCGAGACGGCAGAACGGAGGTGAGACGGCATTCTTTTCTCCCTTTTTTTCTCCCTCCCCTCAGGCAGACAGCAGCCAGGAGTGCGGAGGGGATGGGAACAGAGGAACAGTGACAAACCCCCAAGATCTCTGGTCCAGATTTAAGTGGCCAGCAGATCTTAGGGGTTGTGTGAAAAGGCACTCATTCAGGTTGCTTGTCGTGTGCCTTGATGCTCTTTACTTCTAACAAAGGCAATTCTACACAGGTTTTCTGATTTTATTTTATTTTTTACCATCTCCTTTCTGTCTTACAGTAGAAGACAGAAAGGAGATGGCAGAAGGAGAAGGCATTAACCTTTTGCAAGGGATGGAAGCTATCGGCGGTTTGGCCAGGAGGGAGCCAGGTATTGTCCCTCAAAATCTGGGTCAGGGCACCAAGTGCAAGAAAATACAAATTGTCTTTTTTTGGCTTGCAGTGCCCTCTGCCAAACCACTTTGGACTGTCTGTGTGACACAAAGGAAATAGAGTTTGCACCCAGTTTTCAAACCTAGTTCATGATGCAAATGGATGAAGCTGCCAGAAGCTGCCTTCCAGGGTTCCTGCTCCCCATGGCAGCCCCTCCAGCCCCTAAAAGCAAGACCAGTGATCATTGGTTGAGAAGGGGAGAGACTGAGTAGACAAAGGTAGGGATCTGCTCACCACTGGTAGATCTGCGGGGAGTAGGAGTACCTGATGTCAAAACAATCATGCATTGTAAGCAGAGCAGCACCTTGATTAAATAAAAATGGATTTAATCACAAGCATTTCAGTTGATTAAATTTGCATATAGGTAAAAATAATGGCTTGACTCCTTGGAAAAGTAATTTCATGGAAGGAAGACTTCCTGGTCAAGTTTAGGCTTGGAAAAGGGTGGGGGATCCATTTCCGCCCTCAGAGACTAATGGATCCGGATGGTTTCTTGGGGATTATCCAGCTGACATGATCGGGCGCTCCTTCCTCCCACCCCCAGGAATAGGGAGATGACCCGGGCAGTTGACATGATCGCACCTTCTCCCCCTACCCCCGTGGTAATCTGTGAAGCTTGGAGCGCAAGTGGAGAAAATATCGCAGTGAGTCTGATCAAACACGGTTAGAGCCCATTATCGAGCCTATTCCGTGTGGCAGTATTTCACAACACACACACACTTCAGAGTGCCGTCCAGCGGAGCTGTTTCGGGTGGTCCGGGAACTTCTTCAGCCAGGAGATAGGGTGGAGGCCCAGGACCATTCGACGCTGTGAGACTTTGAGGGAAAAATTGCTCAGATTCGCAGTGAACTGGACTCCACTATTGATACAGTATCAAGGGATGTGTCCAGTGCACCGTGCTTAGGTCCAGTGTTATTGGATGAGTTTCAATTGTTGAGACCCGAGGATGGGACAGGGTGCTTGGATCTGTCCGTTCCACCAGGGAGCCCTTCTTGGCTAAAAAGATCTGCCAATCCCAAGAAGCTGGCCTCTTTAAGAGAATCCCTTGCCTTAAAAGATAATCAGACCACTCCTAAAAAAACCTAACCTGGACCCAGGACTGGTGGTCAACTACCGACCAGCAAAGCGAACCTTCCTTATTTGGGCAAGGTGTTGGAGCAGGTGGTGGCCGGACAGCTCCAGGCGCTGCTGGATGAAACGGATTTTCTAGATCCATTTCAATCTGGTTTCAGGCCGGGTTTTGGAACAGAGACTTTGGTCGCCCTGTACGATGACCTTTGCCGGGAGAGAGACAGGGGAGTGCATGTTGATACTCCTGGACCTCTCATACACCATCGAAATGGCTGGCCAGGTTGGGAGTTGGAGGCACCGCTGTCCTTCCTGGCTGACCGTGTCCAGAAGGTGGTGCTGGGGGATAGTAGCTCTGCCCCTTGGCGTTTAGGGGGTTCCACAGGGCTCAATACTATCCCCCATGCTGTTTAACATTCTACATGGAACCGCTGGGAGAGGTCATCAGGAGGTTTGGGCTGAGGAGTCAGCAATATGCTGATGATACTCAGCTCTACCTCTCGTTCTCCACCAATCCAGGTGAGGCAGTGTCTGGGCCAGATAATGGACTGGATGAGGGTTAATAAATTGAAACTCAATCCAGACAAGACGGAAGTGCTGTTAGTGGGTGCTTCGCCAGACAGGCTAGAGGGCCACTTCCCTGTTCTGGATGGGGTTGCACTCCCCCTAAGGGACAGGGTCCGCACCCCGGTCTAACTCTGGAAGCCCAGGTGGACTCGGTGGCCAGGGGTGCCTTTCTCCAGCTGCGGAATATATACCAGCTCGCCCCTACCTGATGAACGGAGCCTCATGACAGTCACATGCACTGGTAACATCCCGTGATTACTGTAATGCGCTTTACGTGGGGCTGCCTCTGAAGACGGTTCGGCGAAACTGGTTCAGAATCAGGCTGGTGAGTGGTAGGGCACCAAGGAACACATCACGCCGATTCTGTATAACCTTCGGGTTACCAGTTGCTGCCCGAGCCCAATTCAAAGTGCTTGTTTTGACATATAAAGCCCTAAACGGCTTAGGACCTAGATACCTGAAGGACCGCCTCCTTCCATATGAACCTACCCGGCAATTAAGATCTAGTCAGGGAGCCCTCCTGAAAGAGCCATCCCTTAAGGAGGTGAAGGGGATGGCTTGCAGGAATAGGGCTTTTCAGCAACTGCCCCAGACTATGGAATACCCTCCCATATGAGACTTGGCACCGACGTAACATTTCGGGCCAGGTAAAAACATTCCAAAAGTTTTTAACTAATGATTGTGGGCCCTGATGGCAATTTTAGTGGTGTGTTTTTTAATGTATTGTATTTATTGCATCTACATGTTTTATTGTTTTAATTTTATTGTATTTGATATTTTAACTGTTTATTCTTATTGTGAGCCGCCCAGAGACCTTTGGGTAGTGGGCGGCATACAAGCTAAATAAATCAAATCAATCAATCAAATCAAATCAATCAATCATGTCTTCCCTCCTTGCCCCAGTGCAGCTTTTCTCACCCCCCCAAATGTGCTTCTAGGAGCTTGGAAGGTGTGTATGTGTGTGTACACACACACACACACACACACACACACACACACACACACAGAGAGAGAGAGAGAGAGGAGAGAGAGAGAGAGAGAATGTGAGTGGGGCACAAGGAGCTACAGGGAGAAAAAGTAATCCCTGGAAGAGAATCTTGGATGCAAGAAGTTGACATGTAGAATCACAGCAAAGTCAACCAACTGCAGTCAGATTCTTCAGATGTACAGAGTGCAGCCCCAGTAGATGGACTTTTCTCTACATACAGGGACATGCTGTATACCAGAAATGTAGAAGTTCATGTCTGGGGGGCAGCTCCAGGACCATAATTTTTCCTGCATGGCAAGCCTGGATTCCCACACTGTCAGCAGCTGGGATGCTTCCCTGCAGTGGCCAGCCAGTGGTAGAAGCCCCTTTCCAGTGCAACGAAGAGTACATTGGCTATCGCATTGTCCTAATCGTGTAACTGTGGCCTTTTTGCAAATAAGGCAAACAGTAGGACAGGAACACTGTGGACTTGTCAATTCAGCACTCTAAAACTGAAAATAATTAGCAGATCACACTTCCCCTTCTTGTAAAGGGATCACAGCCATACCTGTTTCTAAGGAAATGATAATGGTTTTGTTTATTGTGGAAATGGACAGGAACTACAAAAGGTGGAAGTTTTGGCTGCTCCTTTCATCTCTGGAGAACAAAGGCAGGATGTGTTCTTCTTAGCAGTACAAGACAAAAGCATGAGAAGCAATGAAGTGACAACCGCAACATGATATATAGTAGTCTAAGTGTTCACGCAGGTAGGGGACAGTCTAGGATGCCTGAGGATTAGCCCCTCTTCCTCCTCCTCTTCCTGAACCTCTTCCTCTTCCTTCCTCCTCCTCCTCCTCCTCCTCCTCACAATGACATGCACACACACCCCCCAGTGTAATTTGAGCTGTACCCAGTCACCTTCATCAGCTTCCTCCAGGACAGGGGACGTCTTTCTCTTCAGTGGCCTGCATGCTTTGTATACGCATATGTGAAGGCATACGGACCTGCCTCAGGCCATGGGATGATGTGAGCGGTGAGAGCTGCAGATCGTAATTGTGGAGAGAGGGGTGGTGGTGGAAATCCTTCCTTTCAAAAACCTCTTTAAAATTAAGTAACTTTGGGATCCAAGCCGATCTTTCTTTGATCGCAGATAAAGTATTGACATGTGGAGAAGACAGCAAAGGTGGGTCCTTTCCGCATGAGAAATGCTTGTCATGGTCAAGAATGGTGGCTTGTAAATGCTTAAAGCAATTGAAGCCTATCAATCAGGGGAGGCGCGTATTTTTATGCTGGCAGTCATTATCCGAAGGTCTTGCAAATATCTGCGAGTGCACATTTTAGATGTGTAGCTTGTTAATCTATGGCTAAATCCTGTTCTCACGGCTGTGTTGCATAGGACTGGTGTCTATCCACCACAGCAATGTTGAATTCCTATCCCACCTACTCCCGAAAGGTCCAGTGGCTCCCATGGAATCTTTTTCATTGTGGGGCGCCATTGGGGCTGTAGGATGGGAGGAGGAAGCCTTTTGTTTCTGAAAATCACCGGTCTGAAAAAGTCACCCCAGCAGCTGCAATCTTTGTAAATTAAATAGTCTGTGTCCAGTGCATCCCATGGCCCTCGACAGCTTCCCTATGACAAAAGAGATCCCATGAGAAGCTTTGAACCTTTGGTGGGTGAAGGAAAATTGGGGGGGGGGGATCACAGTTTGCCTTATATCATGGCAGTCATCCATACTGAGAAAGGTTCAGCCCTATTGTAAAGCCGCAAAATGTATGAACTATAACAACTGTCAAATAAACCAAATAGTGCAGACAGTCAAAAATTATTCCCAGAACTAAAGGAATCTGATAAATCCGCACTCATCTTGTTAGAGAGGTGGGGGCCTCAGGCATAGTCTATCTGCTACTTTTCAGTGTGTGCTTTCAACAATATCCAGACAAATCAAAAAGCCTTCGCCACCAAAGCCATAGCTAATGACCCATACTTTATGGGTTTCAGCACCTTAGACCATTGTTCACCTTAAGGCTATGGATATTGTTGTCTACCTAACAAGTCTATTCAGGCCATTGTTTATCTTATGAGCCTGTTTCAGACCAGGGTGACAAGAAGTCAAAGCAGACTATAAGATGGAGGACTCGCACCAGCTGTATTCAGACTGATGAAGCTGTTTGGATGAGCAGCGAAGCTTTTCGGTCTCTCAAGAAAAAGAAGTCCAGTAGCCATGACTCAACTTCCAGATCTTGTTAGAGTGCAAACTCAACTCTAAAGCTTCATTACATCTTCTGAAATGCACGCCCTTACAAGTCTTGTGAGAACAATGCTTACTGATATTGTATCCTAACAAAACGTAAGGTTCCGTGCTTGGACATGTCCATTGAGAAGCAAGCCTCATTGAAGCCACCCAATAAGGGAATGTGGGACTACAGCCTACCTGAAGGAAACATGGGTCATACCTGATCTCTTTTCTTGAAGGCGCCAGAGAGAGAACTTGGGACATTCTATGCGTGAAGTCCCTGCTTTGCCATTGGGGGTGAAACTAATATCACACAATTATCATGTTATAAGAAACATTATCCCTTGAAATATTATGCCAGGCCCCAAGTGAAATGCATGGGGCCTGGGATAAAAGGTGTATCCAATTAAATTGTAAACCGCCCTGAGAGTGCAATGGGGGCGGTATATAAGCAGAACACTTTTTGCTTTTTACAGGTCTTCTGCACCAACCCTCCCCCTTCTCTGGCCAAGCAGGGGCCATTAGCCTTGAAGTACCACATGGAGAGTAGGTGTCAGTGTGTGTTCGTGATCTATGTCATATCATTTGAAGGACTAGGACTGTAAAAACACAACCCGCAACCTCAGATGCGGCTTCACAACATCTCTGCTCCAGGCCTCAACTAAGAAACTATAATAATAATAATAATAATAATAATAATAATAATAATAATAATAATAATAATAATAATAATAATAATAATAATAATCTCTCTCTCTCTCTCTCTCTCTCTCTCTCTCTCTCTCTCTCTCTCTCTCTCTCTCTTTCTGTGGCCACCCATGCCATCTCTGCAGAGGGTATAGTACCCTCCTATTTTTATTGACGCCCCAATTTTATGCTTGTCTGTTGTGGTTTCTTTTATTGTACACCGCCCGAGTTCCATGATTTCTATGCTGCCTTTCTCCCTGAAGGGACCCATCTAAGAATTAACTCCTGCCAATTCCATCTTTCACCATGCTTGAACTTTTAGTACAGCTCTGAGGAGGAAGGTGTTACCCTCAAAATAATAC
Organism: Phrynocephalus forsythii; assembly: GCA_029282475.1. Classification (NCBI taxonomy): domain Eukaryota; kingdom Metazoa; phylum Chordata; class Lepidosauria; order Squamata; family Agamidae; genus Phrynocephalus; species Phrynocephalus forsythii. The sequence goes on from JAPFRF010000011.1 coordinate 159,839,937, forward strand.
CAACTTTTTGTTATTTAACTAGTAGACTAAAGGTATCACCTGGTCTAGTTTTTTATTTGAAATATAGACAAATTGGTTTATACAAATATGAGTTTTCCTTGGCTGTGCATTTTACAATTTCTTTTGCATTCCTTTTGTGATTGGTCCTTTGGAGGTAAACACAGGCTTCATTTGCTATTCTAATTGCTTACGTGCAACATTTTGTAGGTATTCTGTGCTTGGAATGAAACCTTTGTAATAAAATAAAACATACATTTCATTTAATATGTAAATTAAGCCCAAAGTGTATCTAAGATATGTTTTCATTATTTTGTCAAGAGTGAAAAGGAGGCCTTAACACAAAATGAAATTGAAGTTCGCTCCCTTGTTAGAGCTTTTTTCATACCAGAGAAGCATTTGCCTGTTTTCCCTAAATTAATTAGATTGCTACATCATACCATTTTTAAAATAAGTAATATATTTTCAGAATTAAAACTGAACAGACCTTGCACATTGTTTCATATGTTAACATTTATTAATATTGCTTCATAAAATTTTCCCATTAAAAGCATTAAGAAAGTATTTCTTATTTATACTGGAAATGCATACATGGCAAGCATCCTCTTTAATAATACACATTTAGATCATTCAGGGTCACATGTTAGAAAGAATAGTGAGAATTCCCCTTGTTCACCAGCTAATATGAACAGCCTGTTGGCGTTCCCTTCGTCTATCAGGTCTGTGATTCTATATTCAGGTTACCTGAGAGTGCTTCTTCCTTCTTTTCTTCTCTCCCTCCCTTCCTCTATCCACCCTTCCATAGTACTTCTGATAAGTGCTGATAAGACAAAGCAGACTGAAAAAGATGCAGTTCTCTGCTCTTTGGTCACCCATACTAGGGAGATAGCTTTATCTCCATTTCAGTCATATCCCTTCTTTTCTCCATGGACAATAAACATACTATTTCACAGAATCATAGAGTTGGAAGAGACCTCGAGGGCCATCCAATCCAACCTCCTGCCGTGCAGGAACCCCCATCACACTATTTCTGACAGATGGCCATCCAGCCTCTGCTTAAAAACCTCTAAAGAAGGAGAATCCACCACCCTCCGTGGCAGCATATTCCACTGCCAAACAGCTGTAACTGTCAGGAAGTTCTTCCTAATGTTCAAATGGAATCTCTATTCCTGTAATTTGAAACCATTGCCCGAGTCCTAGTCTCTGAAGCCATGGAAAACAAACCTGTCCCCTCTCGGCCTTCTTTTTGTAATGGTGGATGCTTCCTTTGTATGACATCAGCACTTCCCCCACATGCACAGTCAGAAGTGCCAGAGCTGGTATATAAAACCTTCATCTGTGCAAAGGGTCTAAAGATGCATTGTCCCTATGTGTGTGCACATGCATACATACACACACAGTGGTCCTCAGAGAGCCCCAAATGTATAAATCATATAATAATAAACCAGGATGGAAGAGTTGTAGTCCTTCATATGTTACTGGACTGCAGCATCATTCAGTCCTAAGTAGCGTAGCCAAGGAAGGAAGGCAATGAGAGCTGCTCTCCAATAGTGTTTGGTGGACCACCCATTGCCGATACCAGCCTTTAACCTACACAAACACACACACCACTCATGAGAATGGCTGGGAACAGAACTTCAAAACTAGCTGCTTTAAGCCATGTTTTGTAGACGATTGTCCTATGTATAGGATGCCAGTGGTAATGCTATAAATCACAAAAATGACTAGTTGCGTATTAATATATTCATCTTCCGAAGAATGATGGGGCTGTGCGTGCCTTATCATTGATCTCCTTCACACACTATGGGATTGTTATAATTGGATTCCTGGGGCAAGATAGGCATTTTGTTGGAATACCTCATTCTTCATTAAGAGGGTTCAAAGCTGTCTCACGGGTAGGATGCGGGGCAAGATGTCAACCATTCTGACACTAATATAAATCTAAACCAATCCTAGGAAAGCCGTGGTGTCATACTGGATTCACATGGCTGATCTTTTCCATATCCCAGTGTTGTTTCCAGTCAACCCAGATGTCTCCCCATGTAAGATCTAATATGCAATTCAGCATGCCAGATGTCAATGAAGCTCTTCTCATGGTAGAATGTAAACGAAACATTTGTCGGAATATTTCATAAGACCAAAAGTTCTATTTAAATCCCACTACGAAATGGCTCGATATAGAGCTCTGTTGCACAGATACCACACGGAAGACTTTCCAATGTTGCCCTCAATCGAGTCATGGCTATCACCTTAACTGAGGTGGGTGGGTGCTGTGGCAGTCAGAGGAAACGTGTTAATGCACTTCTTTTTAGGCAAGCCACTAAACGTCTGGAATTGTGTGTTGGTGAGGAGCATTAAAAATCAGAGATATATTTCCAGAAACACCGTTCTCCTCAATCTAAACCAGTGTTTCCAACCCTGGTGTCCTCCACAGATGTTGGATCACAGTCTCCTTCATTTCCCCATGGCCATTGGCTGGAGATGCTAGGAGCCAGAGCTTACCCCTTTGGGAAGTTCCTCAATGGGTGATTAATTGGGTTTTTTTTTTTAAGGAGTCAGACCTGAAGAAATTGCAGCCTTGACACATCAGAGTTTTACCAGTGATCAGAACATTTGAAGCCACTTGAGGATTTGAACACTAGCAAGCATGCAGCCAATCTTTTTCTCCCTGTGTGTCTCCCAGAATGAACGAAAGGTTATTTTAATGAGACATAATGTTAGGAAACACATCCTGTTGCTCGTCCAAAGAAAGATGACGAGAAAATCACTTGTCAGCTTGTAGACATAAAAGCTATTCTCCTATTATCGGCAATGCTGCCTTTCCAGTGCAGGGCACCCTCCTGAGTTCTAGAGATCACACACGCATATTACAAACACATAGTAAACCAAAATGGAGGGAGTGCTGTGTTCTTTGTGTCTCATAAGTTAATGTCTCCCATTGACTAGCAAACAAAGGAGCTACAGCCAGGAGAGCTGTTGAAATGAAAACAAAACATGCCCTGGCCCCTCTCTGGACCACAAGATCATTAAAGCATTAGACAGAGCGTGGTCACCTGCAGCCTGTTCACTTGCTCTGATTTGTGCCAATGGCTGCCATTGATTTCTGTGAGAGGAAGTTAATGCAGGCTGTGATAATGCTAATGGGTGCTTCATTAGTTTCACTATAAACCAACAAGGGCCAGTATGAACCAGCCATTGATGCTCTCCGAGGAAGATAAAACAAAATAACAGTAAAATTAATTGCTTGTTAACGAACATTTCAGAAAATAATTATTTGTGAGCTGGCAAACAAAAGACAGATACTAAAATATATTCGGTGAACTCCCTTCGGAAGTTGGTAATTTTTTCCCCTATCTGTTCCCCCAGGAGTTGATAGAACTCATTTAATATTAGCTCCTTAGTAGCTGACTAGAAATGAGAAACACAGGTTACCTTTAAACTTAGCCAGACAATCATTTTAAAAGATTACATTAATTTTAGTGCATGTGTTAAGTGTTCTTCTGCCAACAGCGAGCAGACATCTCTGGCAATGTTATACTCAATATAACATGGATTGTTTTGATACGCTTTCATTCTGATTACTTTGTCACCCTAATTGCTTGGTCTTCTAAAAGAGAAGATCAACACTAGACCTCAGGCATTACATTCTACACATTTCACTCATTTAAATAATAAAACTTTAGGTGTAATCAGCATTTCTTCTGTTAACAGAAAACATTAAAAGGGGCTTCATTTTACAGCTGTGCAAATAGTAATGTGCTCAAGTGGGCAAGTTAATGATATTTAATTTGACCAGGCAACAATATAGCATGCCTTTTCTTACATTTTTGCAGCTCTAAGCAATCCCAACTGCTTATGCCATGTGTATAAAAACAGAAATATTTTTTCTTCCCATGTTGACGATACATTCAAGATACGGAGCACAGAACTCGGATAGCTTGGATGGCCTCATTTACCTTTGTATTTGATTAACTACCAAAAGAGCTGTGCAAATATTTTCACCATCTCCCCTTTACTACTGCTACTGCCTCTTTCCTGCATGATCTTTTTGAATGAACATGGTGACAGGTCTATGAAGATGTCCTTGGGATGGATATTATGAAGTGAGAGAGAAGACTTTCAGGACCATGGACAGAACCAGAGGGCCGATTACTAGGGAAGTGCACTAGCACCAAAAGTCAAAATCAGAACTTGAAAACTGCAAAACTTCTGGACACAGAACTCCATACAGTCAATATGAATACCATATAGTAATTTCCCTCTTTAAAAACACAATCAGACAAAAAGTTGATACATTATTTCTCTGTGTCCTTTGACATCTTCCCATTAGGTGCACACCAGCAGTCAGCCTTGCCTGGGCACTAAGAAATGACTATAACCTAAACCCTGGGAATGCCAGCAGCATTTTGGAAGCATAATGCAGATCACACTGGGGTGGGGAATGGGTCAATAGCCTGGGCAGCATTGGAACAGCAGATAAACTTTGGTGGTGGAACTGTTCTAACAGCATGGGACACAACACAGTTGAATGAATGAGCAGAATCTTGGACTAGCAGTTGGAAGATGGAAAGGTGCAGGAGGGTAGCAGGTCATCTCCCCTTGTTGATAAATAATCCTCCAATTTTTATGTTTGCAGAAGTCCTTTCCCTATACCCTCCAAGCTCTTTCAGGTGAGCCAGGAAGCTATTCTATAGATGTGGGTCTGAAGTTAACTGGCTTTCATCTCCTGGTATTTGCTTATCTAATCCCCTGCTTCCCTGGGCTGGTGACTTACCTCTGCCTTCTGGGGACTGTCATCTTTCACAATAAGGCAGCCACTTGCCACCACAGTACCCACATCATTTGCCAGCACTAATGTCTTCAGGTGGCTGAGCATGTTGCTATTGGAGAGGTCACCCAATGATTACATAAATAAAATAAAATAAAATAAAATAAAATAAATATTAAACTCCTTTTTGCACTGCATGCACTCAGCCCTGTAAGCATCTGTTGCAGACTACTGAAAATGCTTCCAAATAATTGATTTCTTGTAAGCTTGTTTTTGACTGTATGTTCCTAACAGGGTTTGTTAAATTATCATCCCTTCTGTTTCCATCAACTGGTGGAACAATTGCAGTTGGAGGGATCAGAGTGATTTCAGTGTCACATGCTTCTGAAATTGTTCACACCTGAGTCATTCCAGTGTCCTCTTCCCCCATTCAGATGTACAAAAACCAATCACAATGCAGGACAACTCTGAGAAAGTGGACTTGTCCATGAAAGCTCACATTAAAATATGGAAGCTGGCCTTTAAGGTACCACAATGTTTGTCTTCTTTATTTTTTATTTTGTTTTTGCCTAACATACAAGTAAAATGATCTGATTCTGCTATAGAAGAATACTAACTATTCCAATAAAATTACAGAGAAGAAAAAAAGAGAGAAAGAAAGAATCTATTAATTTAATACATTGTCTATATTTAACAATTTTTTGTTCCCCTGCCTGATATATCTCAAAGGGGACTACACCTAATACAATATTTCCCTGTTGATTTTTTAAATGTAATCTATGAGTCCATTGATCTTCAATCTTATTCCTAACTATACTAAGCCAGCAATATACAATGAAATGCCAGCAATATACAATGATATGTCCTGGCTAGAGAGATACAGGACTCTTAAGTACAAAAGACTAAAGAACAGTTTTTATCAGAGCGGTATCCAAGAGGATTTTAGAAAAGAACAGAGAAAAAATTTTGTAAGCAATTTTAAGAGTTTTTAATATTTGTATGGTGTTTTATATGTTTTATGTGTTTGTATGAACAGCACTCTATAATTTTGCATATGCATAATGACAACTATTCTATTCTACCCATCTTTCAGTTGGAAAAAACCACTGTGACAGCAATGCCTTCTGGTCTCTGTGCCTGCTTCTAGATATTATTGTGCAGAAAAATGTCATTTCGAAAGAAACCACTTCAGGATGCTTGAGAAATAAGTTTACTTTTCAGTTGTACCTCCAACAGTGGGACCCTGCTTTACAAATATCCCGTTTTATGTAATTTCTGCATGAATAAGGATGTCCTTTGGAAATAATGTGTCTGTTTATGCATTTTTACATTAAAACCATTTTTTACACAAAAACCATTTTACACATTTTTTCAGAGGGACTTCACTTCCCAGGATGCATTGCGCCACATCATGCCTCATACGCATCCACTTTACGTAATTTCCGTTTCACGTAACATCACAGGATGGAATATTTCTGTAAAGTGGGGTACCACTGTAAACTTGTTCTTTCTAATTGACGAATGAATGGGACTCTGAATCATTATTCCAAATGTTTATGTAAAACTTTCAGATTCAGATATCTCCAGAACGAGCTTAATATGGCATTGTGGTGAATTCTGTATCGTTCAAAATATAAATGTGCATCCAAATATGAACTGCACATTTTATGCTCTGTTCCGTTGATGAGAAATTTAGAACTTTGAAACAGCCAACCCCAAACATGAGTCCCCAGATCTTTTACTCTATTCCTATGCTGTTTGAGATTTCTAGGGGTTGAAGTCCAACACAACCTAAGAGCCAGTGCATTGAGAGGGTGGCCTTCTGGCCTCGATCCTTGCAATCTGTGCAGTCTGACAACTCTGCATAATGCTGTCCTATTGGTGATATTTGCAAACACCTGCTTGTTCAATGGATGGAAAACCCATTAACGTGTTGACTTAATAATATGATATTTATATTTCAATTGTTTTTATATTTGGAGTTTTGCACCCTTTGTAAGTAGCCATGAGTGCCTCTACAGCAGCCATTCTCAGCCCCCTGTCTCATTTGAAGGGTGACACAGACTGGAAACAATTATTCACACACCACCTTACGGGGTTCATTACGTAACGTACACAAAGAAAGAGTTGTGAATGGCTGTTCGACAGGAAAAAGGCAGAGTAGAACAAAATCACACACGCATGAGTGTACACATACATATAGTGCCCTGCTAGATAGGCATTTCATAACCTGTTTTATCTGTTCCTCCACAATCTGCATTCTAAGATTCCTTTCTCTCCTCAGGATCTAGTTGTAATTTCAGCTCCTGATTTAGTTGCTTCTCCGTTCCTCCCCACTTGCTGCTGCCTTTGCTTCAGTGCTGACAGCTAGACCACTAAGGATACCTCAGGGGAGGGGGGGATAGCAATTGAAGGATCTGGTTTCTATTTCACGACTCTGAATAGGTTTGTCAGACATTTCAAGCAAAGCACATCCATCACCCTTTGCAGGGCTCCAGCCTTGCAGAACAAGGTCTAGCCTTTTAAAATGAGAACTTCTCCTTGGGTTAAGGGATGTTCAGCAGCAGTGTAACCTTTCCACTTACCCAACCCTGATACCCTGCAGCTGACTCCCATCTGCTTCAGTTATTGATTTAAAGGCCAAGCTGGGAGATGAGTGGGGAAAGACCGTATCTGAGGTCTCCCTTCCTACAGCCACTGAGCTGCAAAGACAATTGTGAGGAAGGGAGCAGCAGATGAACGAGCCATCAACATGGGGACAAAAAAAGGCAATTGCAGTAGAACTTAAACTCAGGCAGGCTAGGTAAAGTCAGTGGTCTATCTTGTTCAGTAATTTCTACCCATAATCGCCAAAAAAGAGGCCTGTAGGAAGCACAGGAGCAGGTCATGAGTGTGATACCATCTTCCCAATTCCTCAAGTAATTGGCACCAACAGTCACGTTGCCTCTCATAGGCTGCTTTCACACAACCCCTAAAATCTGCTACAAAGTGCTTGCAGATGTGGAGCATAAAATTGTTTTCCCACCAGCAGGGGACTTTTAAAAAAATAAAGTATGACTACACCCACTTAAGCACGCCCCAGCGCATTTTACAAGTACCTGGTCTGGAGGAGGTAAAATTGTTCCGATGTGGATTTTAAAGCAGTGCGTGCCTGGCCGGCTCCTCTGCCTTCTGTTTGTTTTTGTTGTCTCCCCAGCCCCTTTAGCTGCTGCTGACTGGGGGAAGCTTGTTGGGCAGGCAGAGGTGAGCCTGCATTTTTTTCCCCTTCCCTCAATCCACTGTAGACAGAAGCAATAGAATTGGAGTGCAGGAGGGTGGGAACACAGGAACCAGGACAACAGCCACATAATCTCTGGTTGGGGAGATCTGCATTTAAGGGCCTTTTTTCACGACCCCTAAGATCCACTGGTCCCTTAAATTCGGACCAGAGATCTTGAGGGTTCCTTGCTGTTCCTCCCTCCCCACCCGCTCAGCACTTCTTTGTTCTGTCTGCGTGGGGGGGGAGCCTTAGACAGAGACAAAAGAATAAAAGGCTTACCTCCCGTTGCTCCGACCTCTGTTTACTTCCTGGTTCCTCTTTAAGGGGCAGAGGCAAAAGAAAAACAACAGAAAGAAGCGAGGAGAGCTCAGGCAGTCTCCGCATCAAATATTTTCACTATAAAAAAGCAGGTACAAGAAAAGTGCAGTTTGGTCGCGCTAAGTGGGCGGGGTCGCACTTAATTGTCTGCAAACTCCGGAGCTGGTGGGTAAACATTTTTATTGTCCGGAGCTTGCAGCCATTTGTGGCGGAGCTTAGGGGTCGTGTATAAATGCCCAAAGTTGCCAGCAGATTTTAGTGGTCGTGTGAAAGTGGTCATACTCGGGAGGCAGCTTGGAATGGGACTTGCTGTGGTCACAGTGTTTGGAGCACTATTTGGCATAACCATTGAGGTTCCTGAGAGTCATTCAGGATCTGGCCAATGGAGTGTGGCAGTAAGGATGATGAATCAATCTCTGATAAATAATGCTTGTACCATCTATTGGAGTGAGATCCGGCATGCATTCTGCACGAGGTGGGATCATTACAACGTCCCCTCCTATTTAAATGATGTTGGCACTGGAGCAATGCCTGGCTGTTACACAAATGCCATATATCAAAATGTTCCTTCAAACTGCCCTAGCATAAAGAAGGATTTGGGACAGTAAAGCATCTTTCGCCTGCAAAATGGATCTCTGTCAAAACTACTCCATTAAGCTGGGCTTACATGGCATCCTTGAAGTTGGAAAAGTTTCCACTCAAATTACTTTGAATGCTCCTTGTGCTTGCTTTGGTTGTGTACACGTATTTTATGCCTTAAGATGCATCTGTTCAGCGAGGATACACTTTGATACTCGTGTACCCTCTTTCACAGTGAAAACAAATGTGCAGCAGAATTCACAGAGGTAGAGGTTGCTGTAATTTCAAAGCAGGTATTCTTTCTCACATGGAGACCTATGCGTCTTAAAAAAGAGGCACTGGGGTCTTGAAAAATTAATATCAGAAGGGCTTTATGCAGGCTTGCTTTGATCTCAAGTTCATTTTCTGCATATGTCTTTGATGCCCTTTTTGGAGCAGGCTTGCACTGATCTGCTGTGCTACATATTCCCAAAAAATAAACTCTGAAGAAAGTCAAAAGGAAAATGTCTTTCTTCCTCAAATGAGCCACCTCTGCTTTGGGGAGCCAACCAAGCAAGGCTTTTGATGTGTGCCCTCCTTAACTGCAGGCAGGCTTTGTTACCTGTGCAGAGCCCATTTGAGTCTAATGTAAATTCAGTCCTCGGTGTGCATCCACCCCTGCTATGGAAACGTTATGATCCATCTGTGTTAGTTGTCAAAGGAAGGAGGTGTTTTTGCACACCAAGCCATTATCTGCTTTTTTATGCCACTTCTCTTGACTTGAAAAGTTCTCAACTTCTTCCCCTCATAAAAGCGATCCTAGACATCTGGTTGATGAATCATATCAGACAGAGCAAGCTCTCTGATGCCACATGTATCTAGAACAGCAGTGGGCAACAATCGTGTCCAGGGACTTCACATTCAACCCCTTGAAGTGTCAGAAAGTGCTCTCTGCTCCAAGTGTTCCTGTCCCAACACAGAAATTTTGTTTTGAAAAGCCCCCCGGTGCTGCTATTCATTTGTAATTACCTAATGCTCACATCTCTGTTTTAATTGTAGAAGAGGTAGCCATGTTAATCAGGGCTAGTGTGTCAGGCAAAAGCAAGAAAAAGGAAAAAAAGAAAGAAGACAAAAACATTGTGGAAAACATTAAAGACTTACTGCTATATTTTAACATGAGCTTTCAGGGAGGAAATGGAGTTGCCCACACATGGAAATACAACAGTTAGTCTTTAAGGTGCCACAATGTTTTTGACGTGCTTCAAGATGCACACAACTGCACACAGGAAAAGTTAGGAGTTTTGCTAGTTTTTGCCCTTAGTACAATTTTGGTCTAATGAACTATATCTTTCCCCCTAAACTGAAAGTGATTGGAAGTAACTTCTGTTGAAGTTATCTTCCTTGAAACTTTTAACATGACCTCTTCATATCTCAAGATGAATTTGGGTCTCATTGATGGGGGGAGGGGTAGAGGAAGTAGAAAATTTACCCAAATGAACAAGCAGTTTGTGGTAAATTAAGCCTTGAGGAGGGGCTCCATTCTCATAGACTGGGCTCAATATGGTGTTACTGACAAGTTAGAGAATTCTCTTTCATTTGAGATGTTTGCATACTCTGTTTGTCTAAGCAACTGTTTCCTAGTACTAATTCATTAATTCAATTTTTATACTGCCTGTATAAACTTTATAGGGTTTTAGAAGTGCTATATCACACTGCACGGTGACATTCTTTCATATCAAGGTCAGCAGAGGTGAAGCAAAGCAATTGTAAAAATCTTTTCAGAATAAATTATTTCTAAGTGACCTTTTGCGGCCATGTTTTGGTTTTAGGTGTTGGACTGTTCTACATTTTCATGGGTGGAAATATGTCTGCTCCAGGACAGTAAATATGAGAGGAAAAGTTTTTATTTTTACCACATGTGACAGATTACAGCTTCAAGTTGTATTGGAGGGGATATGTTTGACATCAGGTTACCCCTACGTAGAGGCATGAAAACTACAGGCTAGAGCTGACCATGTGTCAGGAAGGTGGGGAAATATGAACTGTAATTATACGTAAGCAGACCCCACCACCAAAAGAGAAAAGTCAATTGTAAATATATATATATATATGTGCATAAGTTGTTATGTGCTCCCTCTAAAGTCATTTGGGAAAGCTTGGAAACTTGTCCTGTTTTAACACCACACCATCCAGGATGGTGAGGCCAGATATGAGGATTGCTAGCAGCTGGTAGCAAAAAGCCCTAAATAGTTTAGGGCCTAGATACCTGAAGGCCCACCTCCTTCCATAGGAACCTACCCAGCAATTAAGATCTAGCAGGGGGGGGGGGCTTTTGAAAAAGCCATCCTTCAAGGAGATGAGAAGGATGGCTTGTAGACATAGGACCTTTTCGGCAGCTGCCCCCAGATTAAGGAACGCCCTCCCGAGTGAGATCTGCCTGACGCCGACATTAATGACGTTTCAGTACCAGGTAAAAAACTTCCTGTTCCAGAAGTTTTTTTAACCGATATAACGTACATTTGGGGTCCTGAATGTAATTTTAGTGTATTTGATTTTAATCCTTTTAATTGTTTTTAGCCACCTGTTTATTATAATTGTTGAATTGTAAGATGCCCAGAAACCTTTGCGTAGTGAGTGGCATATACGTATGTATGTATGTATGTATGTATGTATGTATGTATGTATGTATGTATGTATGTATGTATGTATGTATGTATGAATGAATGAATGAATGAATGAATGAATGAATGAATGAATGAATGAATGAATGAAAGGAGGAGAATGTATGGATGATGTTTGAGGGAGTAGGCCCTGTGGCAATGATAAACATGGAGGGCAGGAATAATCAAACTTGGGAGAAAGCCACCTTCTATGAATGGGGTTTAGAATCATCCAGTGCTGCCATGGAAAGGAGGGGAAGATGAAGATGGCTTTTGCCAGTCTACTGGCATGTGCTTAAATCTGGACCAAACCCTTTTCAAATCAGTCTTTGAATTACTGTATATACTCAAATATAAGCCTAGTTTTTCAGCCCTAATTTTGGGCTGAAAAAGAAGGGGTCCTCGGCGTATATTCGGGTCAATACTTTTAGCCACTGAGGCAAGTTTGGGTTGGTGGCTAAAAGTCATTTTAAACATTGTGCGCCACTTCTCCTGAACCCCCACACACACACACGTTTAAAATGACTTTTTAAAAAGTCATTTTAAAACAATGTTTAAAATGACTTTTAGCCACCAACTCAAGCACTTGCCTCAGTGGCTAAAAGTCATTTTAAACATCACACACACACCCAGCTCACAAAGGAGGAGTTGCCAGGCCCTGCTGCATTTCCCACCCTAGGCTTATACTTGAGTTAATAAATTTTCCCAGTTTTGGGGGTTTAAATTAGGGGCCCCAACTTATGCTCGGGTCGACTTATACTTGAGTATATACGGTACTAGTTATTGGAGAAATGCATTTTTAAGGTTGTTGAAGAAGCTTGGATTGTTATTTGTTCGTAGATTTAAGCTATCTCCACTTCCGGAATTGTGTTCTTGTGTAGCCCAGATCCAAATCACAGCAGCTGTAATAACACAATGCAAAACGATTTGACTTTGATCATGTGCCCAGCAGTGCAGTCACAGCACAATACGATCTCCTCAACATTTTCTTTCCTTTCCACACTGTCCCTAGACTAGTGGTGGCGAACCTTTGGCACTCCAGATGTTTTGGACTACAACTCCCAGAATTCCAAGCCTGTATTGCCAATGACAAAGGACTGTGGGAGTTGTGGTCCAAAACATCTGGAGTGCCGAAGGTTCACCACCACTGCCCTAGACGAACTTCAAGTGAAAGTGAATTTTCCCTTGCCTTTCAGAAGTTACCAGCAGATTCATCCAGCCCTGCGTAAATTGTTTGCTCTTCTGAATCACTGCTTGCTAACATGTTCCGAGCTGGAGTAAAGAATCCCAGATTAGCAGCCTTAGTTCTCCAGATCACTCGGAAGCAAGGTTGCCACCTGTCCTTCTTTAAAGAGGACAGTCCTGCATTGGAAGCATTCCCAGATAAACACCCTCCTTTTGACGGTTTCCTCTCTTTGAAGACTTGTCTGGTCCATGTCTTTTGAAACTAAAGGCAAAGGACCATCTGAAGGGAGAACAGGGAAGTTGAAATTCCCCATCTGTAACGAACAAGCTGGAACAGCAGACTCAGCAAGGCACACTGGGCAGGCGGGGCTCCGTCTGCCCCATTTGAATGGGAAACACTCAAGTTATTCAGGTTATTGTACTGTATTAAACATGCAGCTTTGCATCCATACACATAATTTGTTATGTGCCATCAGTCAGAGCTGATTTGTTGTTGTTACGTGACACCAAGTAGTCACCACTGACTTTTGGCCACCTTACGAATGTGTGGTCTGCGAAATGCCCTGTTTTCAACAGACCTGCTCAGAACTTGCAAACTGAAGGCTGCGGCTCCCTTTGGAGAGTCAATCCATGCCGTATTTAGTCTTCCTCTTTTCCTACCGCCTTGCACCTTTCCCACCATGATTGTCTTTGCCAGGGAATCGTGCATTCTCACAAAGTGCTCAGAGTATGACAGTTTTAGTCGCTTCAGACTTAGAGCAACCCTAGCAGGGTTGCCAAGGTGCAGTATTAGGAGTGCCTTTATCAGTTCTACCCATCATAGAGTTTCCACCTCAGAGGCGGGAATTGGACTTAGGTCTCACAAGCTCTAGTTCATTATTCTAGGCAGCATACATGTAAAGTACCACATGCAACTGTATGCCAATTGGTAGAAACTTTTGTCTTATTTTCTCTTCTTTCCTTGTTAGTGATCTATGGTATCCTTTTTTTTTTTGTTATGAGGTCTTGCAAAGGTGTTTTCTTTTTCAAAAGGGAAAATGCATTACATGGATATTTTAATATACAGTGAACCCTTGTATAACATACAGTTTGTATAACATAAAATTTGTACAACATAAATTCCGGAGATAGGGGAAATTTGCTTAACAGAATCGCGTATGGGGCAAATCTGTACAACATAAAAATGGGATCACTCTGTTTTCAATGTATTCCTATGGGAAATTTATATAAAGGAAAATTTGCTTAACATAATTTCATCTGGAACCGATTAATTCCTTTATACAAGGTACCACTGTAAAGGGAAACCCTGGAAACCCAGACTTAATTGCTTCTTTTTTTCTTCTACACCCTTAGGTAAATGGGAAAGATTTATCTAAAGCAACACATGACCAAGCCGTAGAAGCCTTCAAAACGGCTAAAGATCCCATTGTGGTGCAGGTTCTGAGGAGAACCCCACGCACCAAGATCTTCAGTCCTTCTCATGAATGTCTCCTCGTTGATATGGGCACCCAGACTGATATCACCTTTGAACACATCATGGCTCTCACCAAGTTGGGCTCACCAACCCCATCAGTTGCAGTATTGGATCCATATCTCTTACCTGAAGAGTAAGTACAAGGGTGTGAGGGTGTTGTTTTACAGTTCACTAGATGAAAGGTCATTATTCAGCTGCCGTTGATGTCATACTTAATCATAGAATAGAAAAATAGAGTTGGAAGGGGGCTATAAGGCTATTAGTACTAATTTTAGCACTATTATTATTCATGTTCAATCAATTTTTATCTTTGCCTTTGACGATCTAAGAAAATAAGCCATGTGTTTTCTAATTTTATCTGTGGGTGTCATTCAGAAGTAGATACCTTCCTTGTTAAATGGCAAGTTCCATGTGTGATTCTCCACCACAGATCCAATACATTTTAATCATCTCAAGCTTTGGCCTCACTTGTTGTATTATCAGTTGAGATTCCAGAAACCCCCGTGATGCCCCATTTCCAGTAGCAAGGAATTTTCATGGGGGTGGGAATCTCTTCAAGACTTCATCCAGCTCACTCTGTTTCATAAAATGATGGAAGAAGCCTGTCACCATTAAGAGATAACCAATCTCATTAGCATTTTGTAGGGCTGCTAGATGAACAGTGGTCTGCTTACCCATAGTTAATTAAAAATAACATAACGTTAAGGTACCTGCTTGTTTCCAAGTTTGTATGCCTGATTAAGCTAGGAGAAGGGTTTGCAATATAATAATTCTGAATTTCCTGCAGCCACAAATATGGGAGCTATATGTATTTGTTTTCCATGTCCCAAACTCATGCACCCTTTTCAGTGAGGTGAAGGTGTGGTGTCCTCATATTGAATTATTATATATGTGTGCATGTGTGAATCAGCTGTTGAACATGGGTAAATGGACTTCATATAGTAGCCTTTTGGGTATGTCTCTAACGTTGGTGCCATTTGACCAATAAATCCACAACAATGAAAATTCAAATCCTGCAGGTATATAATCTTCAGGATATAATCTTCAGAAAGCAGGTTATCTCCTATAATGGTATGATCTTGGACCACATAGCTGAATAATTTGTATAACTGCTTAACTAGATACATTCCACATATCTAGGGGGTGGAGGACTAAGCACCCAGGTTTACAGTTTACTAGATGAAAGTTGAAAATTGTCAATGATTTAGAGAACTATTCTGCATCTCCTCCAAGAAACAATGCTTTGAAGTATCTCGCCCCCTGATCTGCCAGCTCCTTATGAAACATTTACGATACTGTATCAAGATCTTATGTTTCATTTGCAGTACTGTATCAAGATCCTAAATTTCGTTTGATGAGAGAGCAAGCTAAGAGCCCCCAATCTTCCCTAGGACTGTGACTCCCACAAGGATGAGAAAACACTAAGGGCGCTTTTACACGACCCCTAAAATCCGAGGCAAAGGGCTCCCAGATCCGGAGCTTAAAAATATTTTCCCACCAGCTCTGGACTTTTTAAAAGATTAAGTACAACCACGCCCACCTAAGCGCATCCCAGTGCACTTTTCAAGTACCTGACCTCCAGGAGGTAAAAAATATTCTGATGTGCATTGTAAAGTTGTGAATGCTGGGCTGCCTCGCCTTCTGTTTGTTTTTTTGTCCCCGCCGCCCCTTTAAGAGACAGGAATCAGTACGGGGCTGCTCAGGGCTGCTTCGACCAACAGACGGAGGTGAGCCTGCATTTTTTTCCTCCCTTTTTTTTCTCCCTCCCCTCACACAGACAGGAACAATGGAGTGCGGAGGGGTGGGAACACAGGAAGAGCGGCAAGCCCCCACGATCTCTGGTCCGAATTTAAGTTGCCTCCAGGTTTTAGGGGCCATGTAAAAGCACCCTAAATGTTTATTCTCCCCTGTAAGACAGTGACATCGTTTCTCTGTTAGTCTTCATATATTGTTCAGATTGCACCAACTGCATTCTCAAGGCAAACTGCAGAACTAAGCTGCAGCAGCTGCTGCTTTGTGACATGAACCTTTAAAAACTGGGAGCATCAGCTGACTTGTACACGTCCTTTTGATCTGGATTCATATGAAGCTGGAATTGAGAAAGTGTGGCCTTAATGAAATACCAGAAAAGAAAAGAAGCATTGCTAAGATTTCTGGTCATCAAGGATTTCTACCTGGGGTCTTACCCAGGTCTGATGTCTTAGTCCTATTAACAGGAAATGTGCAGATTGAATTTTGGACATTTTGAATGGAAAACTGTGTTCTGTCATTGAACTACCATCTTCCCTGAAGGTCTAGATATCATGGCTTCCATAATGAGCCATTTCCTTTGCATTGCTGCTGTTCAAACTTTCTTTGTTAATGTTGGCCACAAATTATGTGTCACAGGGAAGCACTAACATTTCTACTGGTACATGAAGCCCTGTATTATAATTGTGCACAATATTGCCCAAGTAAGTTGTTCTATAGGTCCAGTTAGTCTTTAAAATGCTATCGAGGAAATTGTTGAATGCATGTCGTAATTCCTCACTAGCACTGCCTGATGTTTTTATTTGAACAGTCCAAAAATAAATAAAATTGCTCCTTCCTCTTGTATGTAAGCTCACCCATGTTGTTGGTACAAGAAACAGCTCTCAGTTGACTCCATTATCCCAAGGATTTTTAATATATATATTTTCTTATATGGTGCTTTAACAAAATAATAGAACTTTGCCAAGTATTGTCTTCTGTTTGTGCTGGAACTGTTCCCACTCATTCTCAAAAGCTGGCATTGCTGACAGTAGGGCACAGATGTGGTAGAAAGTTTTATTCATATCTTTACATGAATTGGCAGGGCAGTCAGGAATTTCAAGCTGAGGTTTGGCTCACTTTGGTGCTCCAACAAGGTTCAAGATGAAAATACAGAAAAAATATTGCCTGACCTGTCTGGTCACAGGGTCTGACAGCTGACATCTGCCTAAGAGCTCTACCGAACTTTATAGACCTCCAGGGAAAATCAGAAACCTGTGTTCATGGCAGCTGGCATTTATCCCATTTAAGGGGTAATTCAAGAATGAAATTAGACAATCCCATCAATATTCATCTGAGTACCAATGTAGACGTTTGTCTTTTCATTGTTGCAATAATTCCCGGCAACATCAGCTTGTCTAATTCTACAAGCTTTAATTATCTGCATTGCTTCTGTGTTTCATACACACAAAATGCTTCCCCCAAATTGAAAATATCAAATTTTGTCTTACAGTTATGAAAAAAGTGTAGGCACAAATGCTGTATGTGTGTCCTCTGAAGTTATTGGCCAGATTTTAAAAATATAGAAACTCAATTTCATAGGGTTGTGTGAAATTCTAAATTATAATCAGATAATAAATTTGATTTTTAAAGTGAAGAAAAAATATGGACGTTTAATCTTACCCTGTGCCAATAACTGCTCAAAATCATGTTGCACAACTAAACAAGTGTAACTCAAGGTTCTATGTAAGGTAGTTCTGCTCCAGCTGAGGCAGAAGCATGCTAGGGGTACAGAACGGATTGCTCATTTCCTTGGTGTCAGATGTAACACACAGCATATTTGCACCAGTGTAACATAAAGTTAGGCTGACACAAATGGAATATTAGGTCTTAGAAATGGGGATCAATTTAAAATGGTAATTTGTCATGATTCGTCATTCATCAGGACTGACAAATCAATACATTTCCAGTGACTATTTGAAGAATCAATGAATCTATAAAAATGCTATAAAAAGCACACACACACCCCAGCAAGTTTAGAGTTTCTAGGTACCTGAGGAGAACTTTCCGGGCAGCAGGTATTTGGGGACGCATAATAAATCCCACCACACTTGGGAGTTATAGGAGAAAGTCAGGGAAAGCTTCTCCTCAAATTTGGTATCTCTAGGTGCCTTGAGGCCATTTTATAGCCCTACGAATCAACAACTTAAAATTACTAAAAATTCATCATTGGGGGACTCAATTTATGATGAATTTGAACTGATGAATTTTGATGAATTGGTCAAATTCATCAGAAAATGTGATTTGTTTTCCAATACATCCCCATCTCTACTGGCTATTGTTTAACTTAAATATTTTTTAAGAAACATATATTATTCTTAAACAAAGGACAAAGCTGGTAGTGTAAGTTATACCTTTAGAGGAATGAGGAGTCTACTGGCACTGAGAGATTCATGGCACTTAAAAGACTTCCTCCTTTTGTCCCATTTTTAAAAAATTGCATGGTTTGTTTGATTCTATGGAAGCCATTTGATTGAAGGAGTAAAAATCTCCATCTCCAGATGACACTTCCAGCAAGAAGAGGTTTATGGGTAATTTTTGCTAACCTTGTCCTCTTCTGCAGATCCCCCACCTTCCATGAAATGAAACAGATTGCCTACAATTCTGCCAAACTCTGTGACAGAAGGAGGAACCCTTTAACTAAAATCTCTCCCTTCCAGTGATGTCTTCACCCTTCTAGAAGTGTAACCTATGCAATACAATTTTGTCCAGAACATGTTATCAAATTAAGTACTCTCACTAAATGAATGAAGTAGAAGACGTATAGTTTGATCCTCTCCCAGCATTTTTTTCAGTGTAACCAGAGAATCTGCTCCAGAGTATTGGGGATAGCCCCTAGAGGGATAAACAAGGATGCGAGGGACAAGAGAAGCATTTTTGGTATCATTATAAGTCCACACACACAGGTGTGTGTGTGTGTGTGTGTGTGTGTGTGTGTGTGTGTGTGTGTGTGTGTGTGTGTGTGTGTGTGTGTGTGTGTGTGTGCGCAAAACATTTCCAAACAACAATCATCTCTCTCTTGAATTCTCGCTCTCCTTCCTCTCTAATTGGGAATTGGGGAGAGCAAGGCAGCCTACCTTTTTGTTGTTGTTGACGTGATAAGAGAAGCATAACCAGGGAGGCTACTGGGAATGGCCCTTCCACTCATATTCTCAGGGAAAACAGCAAAATGAGGATACAGTATACATACTGTATTCCCCAGTGTAACACAAGAAGCTATTGGAACCATCCCCAAATATAATATTTTTGCTAGGGGTGGGGAAAAAATTTTCTTTCTACCACCCAATACCACTGGCCACTCTGGCAAAAGGATCCTTCAAGCTGCAGGATTTCCTACCAGGCGTGCTCAGGAGTCCTTGTTCTGCTGACAGGCGCCTGCTGTTGCCTCGTTTAGTTCTCTCCCTTGTCTTTCTGGGAGTCAAAGCGGTGGTTAAAGTTTTTGGATGAGCTCCATTTTGGAAGCATGCTCTTTCAAACAAAGCCTACTGATCTGAAGACCCAGATCTGGCACGACCCACGTCTGGGCTTTCATTCCATGAAAGCTAAGTACCCCACATGGCCTGTTTCCCCAAATCTTAAATATATTAAGCTTTATTTTTTCCAAGTTTTGGACAGCACTGTCATTTGATGGTCCTTTGAAGAATTTTCCCAGGGATCAGTGTTGCAATCTTTCTTTCACTAGCAAGCAAGCCTTGCCCAGGGTGTCTGTTATATGAACGAAGTCATTCATTTTTTTTAAAAAAAAATTGCTTTGCCTGTTTTCTGTTTGTTTGTTTTGCTTTGTTTAATGAGCCGGCAACCTCAATGCCATTGATCACTTGCACTTCATCAGGCTGGATGTGTGTGTGACATACTGTATTAGTGATGATCTACCATGAGGCTGGGGGAGGATTAATATGTTAATTAGAACAGGGAGCGATAACCTAAACTGTGCTTTATTTTCCCAGGCATTCATCAGGGCATGAATACTATGACCCAAATGATTACATGGGAGGCATTCATCAAGACATGGACAGAGAGGAACTAGAATTAGAGGTATGAGTAATAACTGGAAGCAGTCATTTAACATACAGAATATTTTAATATATTTTGATGTGCCATGGGTTTAGCAGCTAGTGCTATGATAAAATTGTGTATCCATGATTACCAAAAGATACTGGAAACACAGTTTTGAGTTAACCTTTATTTTTCTACAATTTAGTGTATGGACTGTAGAAAATTAATGCTTACACACTTTCCAATGCAGCAAAATGTTATATAATGAAAGGATTGGAAACCATGTCCAACTGTTACAGAAATGGGCCTTGATCTGTTTTACTAATAAAAAGAACTATGCAATGGAATAAAATAAAATAAAATAAAAGGACTGACAGTAGAATTTGGGGAGATGGCTTGCTTATCGTACTCCAATTTGACATGTATGGAATAGTGTCAAAAATAAAATCTGATACACCATGTACCTTCCCTGGAACCTTGATCTCTTAAAAATTTGAGGGAATCATGTAGATGGAATTTAGTGTCAAAAAGCTAAAATCTGATACACCATGTACCTTTGCAGACCTGGAACCTTGATCTCTTCTTGTAAAAAATATATTAAAAGTGGGGGAAATCTGAATGCTGCCCGAAAAAACGGAGGTAAGAAGGAATTCTTTGTAGATATGTACAGAGGAAGAGCACTTTTGAAAGCAGATATTTAGTGCCTCTATTTATTTACAACAGAACCTCTTTTTCCTGCATAGTGTGTTGTTGTTCACACCTGATGTCACATTCAAAATAAATTCAAATCCCAAGTTCAGTACAAATTATTAAAACTGAGCAATAAAATACATAAAGGCAAAATTTTAGTTGTCAAATTTAATTTGATCAAAGACATGGACTGGATCCAGAGAAGAATTAGTCACATGTTTACCTCACTGCAATCAGTGAGCTAAAAATGGAAAGAGAGGAAAGGGAGACCCTCCACTTGTCTATTACTAACTAGAATGGATTACCGTCCAAATGCCATTGTTCACTTTTGGGGCAAGATGATCGAAAGGGTTGCCACTAAGGAGCTCCAGTCATTCCTGGAGGAGGATCACGTCCTAGATTCATTCCAGTCCGGGTTCAGGTCACGTCACGGGACTGAGACAGCTCTGGATGCATTGCAGCATAACCTCTGAGGGGGGCTGACAGGGGTTGCCATATCTTGTTGGTCCTCCTCAATCTGTCTGCTGCCTTTGATACTGTTGACCATGATATCCTCCTGTGCAGTCTCTCTGAGGTGGGGATTGGAGGTCTAGCCTTGAGCTGGCTCCGCACCCTCCTCAAGGGTCATGCCCAGTGAATGAGGCTGGGGGAGGAACTGTCGGCCCCTTGGACGCTCTCTTGTGGGGTGCCTCTGGGGTCAGCAATCTCCCCCTTGCTATTTAACATCTATATGAGGCTGCTGGCTGAGGTCATTTGAGAGATTTGGGGTTTGCTGTCATCAGTATGCTGATGACACACAGCACTATCACTTCTTCTCCACCGCTGCAACCGAGGCCATCCAGATCCTTGATCGCTGCCTGGCTGCGGTCTTGGAATCAACCAGGACAAACAGGCTCAGACTCACCCCAGAGAAGACTGAGGTTCTCTTCTTCCGGGTCGGGGCTGATGGGTACAGTGTCCTGCTTCCCAATCTGGCTGTAACTGTCCTCCAGCTGGTTGATAGAGTGAGGAGTCTGGGTGTCATACTGGATCTGGCTCTGTCCCTGGAATCCCAGGTGGCAGCCATTTCCCAAGTTGGCCTTTTAGCAATTTTGGCTTATAACCCAGATTCACCCATAACTTGACAGAGACTCTCTGAGGACAGCAATGTAAGCTCTGGTCATCTCAAGGATAGATTACTATAATGCTCTTTACCTAGGGCTTCCCTTTACCCTTGTTCAGCAACTGCAGCAGGTGCAAAATGCAGCCAGATTGGTGGTTGGTGCAGGCAGATTTGCCTCCTGAATAAGGTTCAAGCTACTGCTTTTGGTTTACAAAACTTTCCATGGCTTGGGACCTGAGTATCTGGCAGAGCGGTTCACCCAAAGGTCAGCTGTGGCCTGGCCCACCAGAGCATTGC
Organism: Phrynocephalus forsythii; assembly: GCA_029282475.1. Lineage (NCBI taxonomy): Eukaryota > Metazoa > Chordata > Lepidosauria > Squamata > Agamidae > Phrynocephalus > Phrynocephalus forsythii. The sequence goes on from JAPFRF010000011.1 coordinate 159,862,029, forward strand.
ATGCTTTCTCGCTCCAGATAGCCACCACAAAGGAGGCCCATATGGCATTACCCCACAATCAGGCCTTCTCAGTGGCTGCCCCAGCCTTTTGGAATAAATTATCTAGTAAAATTCGCCTTGCTGAGTCCCTCCCAGACTTCAGGAAAGCTCTAAAAACATTGCTTTTCAAAGAGGCTTATGGCAATTGCTGCTGATGTTCTGTGTTGTTGCTTTGTCCTGGTTCTGTTACCCAGTCATCCCTCTTTCCAGGATTATTTGTCTTTGTTGTTTTTAAGTCATTTTACTCTGTTTTATCTGCTTACTTTGCTCTTTCACCTTGTGAACCACCCAAAGTCCTTGTGGGAAAGTTGGTGCAGTAATAAATAATAAATAAATAACAGCCATCTCTGGGATAATAAGAAAATAAAAAGCATAAACAATTATTATGTTGCTTTTTTCTTTTTGCATACTTGATTAGAACAGAGACAAGAGAATTCTTTTATTTCATGGTGTTAGCAGGAGGAAATGAAGTGGAATCTGAGTCTTCCTCACCAAGACATAAAGACAAACTTTTTGTCCGCTATTAGATGTGTATTCATCACCACCACCACCACATGTCAGAGAAAAGGGTCTGCAATGATTTCAGTGGGTGGCCATTGGCGCATGTTAGCGAGGCCTCCCGTGTTGCAGCACCCTGGTCGGATGTGTGGTGCCTGCCTTGTTCTTGGCCTTCGCACGTGTTGTCGGTACTGTACTGCTCTTCTAAGCTGTTACTCATGAATGCTGCCCTTCTACTGTAGCAGTGTTTTATTACTGCACATGCAATGTATCAGGTTCTGCTCCCAGATAGAATTTTTGATTTTTCATTCTTATGCTTATACTGGAAGTTGCCTTGAACCCTCTTGCTGAACAGAGAGATGGTTAAAAAAATTAAATAAGTACTTTCCAGAGTACCAAAACTGAGGGGAGAACGTAGATGCTTGTACTGCAGCTAAAACTGTGGTCGCAACCCGGGGTTCAGTCCCAGGTAGCAGGCTCATGGTTGACTCATAAGAACATAAGAACATAAGAACATAAGAAGAGCCATGCTGGATCAGGCCAAAGGCCCATCTAGTCCAGCTTCCTGTATCTCACAGCGGCCCCACCAGATGCGTTTGGGAGCGCATGAGACTAGATATCTGTCTCCTGATACCACTCCCCTACATCTGGCCCTTGAAGTACCCTGGTTTAAAGCCTAGAGATTACACATCTCCATCATGGTTTGTAACCCGTGATGGACTTTTCCTCTAGGAATCTGTCCAATCCCCTTTTTGAAGGCATCCAGGCCAGATGCCATCACCACATCCTGTGGCAGGGAGTTCCATAGACTTACAACGCGCTGGGTGAAAAAATATTTTCTTTTGTCAGTTCTTACTCTCCCAGCACTCAATTTGAGTGTATGTCCCCTAGTTCTGGTATTTTGAGAGAGGGAGAAGAGCTTCCCTCTATCCACTTTACTCATACCCTGCATTATTTTGTATGTCTCAATCATATCCCCCCTCAAGCGCCTTTTTTCCAGACTAAAGAGGCCCAATTGTTTTAGCCTTTCTTCATAAGGGAGGTGCCCCAGCCCAGTAATCGTTTTAGTCGCTCTCTTCTGCACCTTTTCCAGTTCCACAATGTCTTTCTTGAGATGCGGTGACCAGAGTTGTACACAATACTCCAGGTGAGGCCTTACTATTGTTTTGTATAACGGCATTATAATGTTGGCTGTTTTATTTTCAATCCCCTTTTTGATAATCCCTAGCATGGAATTGGCCTTCTTCACTGCTGCCACACATTGGGGAGACACCTTCATGGAGCTGTCCACCAACACACCAAGATCTCTTTCCTGATCCGTCACGGATAACTCAGAGCCCATGAGTTGATAGATGAAGTTTGGATTTTTTGCCCCAATATGCATTACTTTACATTTGGTTACATTAAAACGCATTTGCCATTTCTCAGCCCACTCCCCAGTTTGGAGAGATCCTTCTGGAGCTCTTCACAATCTTCTCTGGTTTTTACCACACGGAAAAGTTTTGTGTCATCTGCAAACTTGGCCACCTCACTGTTTATCCCTGTCTCCAGGTCATTTATGAACAGATTGAAAAACTGGTCCCAGGACCGAGCCCTGGGGCACACCGCTTTTCACTTCTCTCCATTGTGAAAATTTCCCATTGACACCTACTTTTGTTTCCGGGATCTCAACCAGTTCTCAATCCATAAGAGGACCTGCCCTCGTATCCCCTGACTATGCAATTTTCTCAGCAGCCTTTGGTGAGGGACTGTGTCAAAAGCCTTTTGAAAATCCAGATAGACTATATCCACCGGTTCACCCAAATCCACGTGCCTGTTGACCTTTTCAAAAATTCTAAAAGGTTTGTAAGACAAGATTTACCCTTACAGAAGCCATGCTGATTTTCTCTCAGCAAGGTTTGTTCTTTTATGTGTTTTAAGATTTTCTCTTGGATGAGGCCTTCCACCATCTTCCCTGGGACAGATGTAAGGCTAACTGCCTGTAGTTTCCTGGGTCCCCCTCCTTCCTTTTTAAAAATTGGTGTGACATCTGCTATCCTCCAGTCCTCCGGCACTGTGGCCGTTTTAAGAGACAAGTTGCATATAACCGTTAAGAGATCTACAATTTCATTTCTCAGTTCCCTAATAACCCTTGGGTGGACGCCATCTGGGCCCGGTGACTTGTTAATCCTCAATTTATCAATTAGTCCTAAAACCTCCTCTCTTTTAACCTGTATTTGATTTAATTCTTTAGACTCAGCCTTCCATCTTTCCGAGGTTGGTAAAACGAGTACCCAGCTTGCTGGGAGGGGGGCAATGTGTAGCCTTCATACTGTAATTAAAACTGTAAACCGCCCAGAGACTACTTGAAGTGGTATGGGGCGGTGCATAAGCAGAACACTTTGCTTTAGAATTTTTTTCCTAAGAATAAGGATTCACAATAGGGGTTCCTGTTGCCAGAGGAGTTCACATAACTTTGGAAAAGTTACTTTTTCAAATTATAGCTGTCAGACTCCCCCGGCCTGCCTGGTCAGTACAGGGTGGGAAAAGTAGTAAAAAGGGGGGAGAGTTTTCCTGAGATCAGGGCCGGATGACGCTCAATCCAGGAAATCTCCTGCGTCATCCGAGCTGCAGCTTCATTTAGGCCCAGCAACTGTCCAACAGATAGATGCTACTGTTGCTGCCACTGTTTGACCCATAGAACAAGATAAGCTGGCAGCCACTAGCCAGTTGCCGATCCTTAGTCAGCATGTGTGAATTAATTATTTTTCAAAGTGTTTTGGCAATTTACATGTATTATCAAAAAGATTAATTTGGGGTGGGGGTGACAAACAATCTAACAAAAGTGGCTAAACATTGCAGAAATGTTTGTGGCTTGACAGTGTTTCTCTGAAACCCTCGATGAACCTGACCAAGCCTGGAAGCTCAGATCAATGGAAAGGGTCAAAGTGTAACAAACATTCAAACAGCTTCTAGTTATATTGTTGGCTTATTGACATACTTGCCTTAAGTAGCCCGCAAAGGCACTGTTTCATTGACTGCAGTCAGAATGCTGAAAAGGAAGTACAATATCAAACCAGACCACCTGGACTTCTGTCCCATAAAATACTCCCTGAATTCCAGTCCATCATCTAGGCTTTTATGGCCACCCTCACTCACAATTAATGACTAAACAGATATTGTCAACAAGTCCCCTGTGTAAATGTGTATCGTTCTTGTTAGAATACAGGGAGGCGCACCAGAATTGCCTATCAATCTGTACAGGCCAATATTAGTCACAAGAATTGAGTAGCTGCCAAGAACTGACCATTAAAGACAAAAGCTCTGTGCCAGAGATTGGGTCCAGAGTTGTGAGGAATTCAGCCCCCGGGGTATAAAGCAGCTGCTGTTAAAGACAAAGCAAAACTATGCATTAATGATGCCACAGGAGTGTATCAACAGATTTCAAGGCTGCAAATCATGTTGAAGCTTTAATTGGGGCCTCATCATATGTATCTGTGTCAGTGAGCATGTAGACTATAAACCCCTTAAAATTTAACAAGGGAAGAAGAAATCTTAACAAAAATCAATTAAAATGCTTTCTAGGACATCCACCCTGACTGCAAGTAGACTTGCCTGTGCATTCAATGGAGAGTTTGAAGAAGCTGGTTTAAAACCATGCCTTCTCTCCCTCCCCAAGGAACTTTAGACATCATATCCCATAGCTATTGACTAAGAATTCCGAGAGTGGTAGTGGAAAAACTCACTTCTCCAAGCTCTGCTTCCATGTGTAGAAACTTGGGAGGATGGGATTCCCAGTGATGGCTGTGCTGGAGAGATATACTGGTACAGTATCTGTACCAGTTTGGCAATGCACTAGCACAGTGGTGGCAAACCTTTGGCACTCCAGATGTTTTAGACCACAACTCCCAGAATTCCATAGCAAGGCCAAAGGACTGTGGGAGTTGGGGTCCAAAACATCTGGAGTATTGAAGGTTCACCACCAGTGCACTAGCAGATGTCATAGTAACCCAAATTAGCAAAACTCTTTACTAGAAATAACGCTTTGAATATGTGGCTTTGTGTTCACTCTAAAAAAATTATACATTCAAAACAAAACAAAAAGGCACCAAACCACAAAGCATAACTGCTGGATAGCTCGTTGGTTTAGGTCTCTGGCTGTGGAGGCAGAGGTTGGGGGTTTGATTCCCCACTGTGTCTTCTTGTCAGGAATTGGACTCAATGATCCATAGGGTCACTTCCCACTCTGCAGTTCAAAGGTTATTATAAGTCCATCTGCCAATATCAGCATCATCTTGTGCATGGTTGCTTAAAAGACAAGTTTCACTGCATACGTTTTGTTTTATTCCAGAAACATTAGTGTCAGATAGTAGCCTTATTTCACGTTTAAGACGGACAGAGGAACACTGATATGCTGCATCATGAAATGATCATAATTGTTGAAACATACAGTCCCATCAAAATCCTTTTTAGGTGTACACTTCTGAAATTTTGATGCCAAGGATTACATGTTGATCTGTGGAATCCCAATCCTTTTATATCTGCTCCACTACAGGGTATGTATTTGGCAATATTCAGTCTTCCTCATTTTTAGGGGACAGCACATCAGCCCCCCAGGTCCTTTATCCCTTGTGCTTTCATCCCCTGCAGCTCATTTCTTTCTGTGTGACAGCCATTGCAAAACATCTAAGTCATAATTACAATCCAAGTCCAAGCATCTACCGCTGTAGTTCTGCTTCAGCCTCTTCCCCTGTCTGCTGCTGCTTCTTTGCCATCTTCTCCGTACAGACACACAGCCCCAAATCCTAGCAGGCCCCCTCAAATATGAGACACAGAATAATCACCAGAAATATTAGTAACTCTGAAAATATGACATCTTAGTCATGAACTGTTTTGAAAGGCTTAACATATAGAAAGTAGCCTAATGTGTTGCCCTGCCACAATTCCCCTCTGCACTGTAGTTCCATCTTCGCAATGAAAATGAAATTATAGTTAGCAGCGTATTGCTGTTGATGAAATACTTCATTTTTTCAATTTCAGGATCTGCCCAGCTCACATGCAGTGAGCCAAGGTCACATGCACTGTGGAATTGAAAAAGGAAGTGTTTAATCAATGACAAATCCGCAGTGGGTAATGATACTATTCCCATTGTGTAGGGAGGCTGATGGCATCCATTCAGATTCCAGTCTTTCTTTCTTTCTTTTTTCACAACTTAAGCCAGGGGTGTCCAAACTTCGGCCCTCCAGATGTTTTGGACCACAACTCCCAGAATTCCAAGCCCGTATTGCCAATAACAAAGGACTGTGGGAGTTGTGGTCCAAAACATCTGGAGGGACGAAGTTTGGACAGCACTGACTTAGGCTGATTCACAACCTCTCTTCCATTCTCTAATCCTATCCAATATCATTTCAGTGAAATGTTAATGTTTTGTCTGTTTTACTTATTACAAAAGATATCATGCCTATGAAGCCAGAAAACATCAGCAATACTGTTCAACATTTTGCAATAGTTAGGGAAAAAGAGTGAGTTAATTATCTCACTGTCCATGTTTCATTAGCAAAAAAATTAAGTGTTTGATGTAATTTGTTATTGTGTTTATTACTGTAGTCTGAGCATAGGCACCTTGCAATTAAGGCAAGGGGGTTAGTCTTCTGAAATTTTGGGTTGAGAGGCCCACCCTTTGATTTGATACATGAGCCACCCCCAAGCCCAACTCAGCTAGTGCCCACTCCCATAGAAGAGTTGCATTCGACAAACACCACATTCTTCCATGGAAGCATGCTTCCTGGGTGTATGTGGATGCTGGAGTTGCATTTCCTATGGCCAACTGTGGATAACACATACAAATGTTTGGAAATTCACATGAGGCTCAAGTCTGCAAATGCATACAGACTTTTAACTGCATATGAACTCAGCTGTATCAGTCGTGTCCTAAGACCAAGGTATGTGCAACAAAAGATTATTGAAATGAATTGTTAGGCTAACCATTAAAAGTAATTATCCTTGATCACTACAGATGGTGTCTGCAGCAACTAAATTAAAAGACACCTGCTTCTTGGGAGGAAAGCAATGGCAAACTTAGGTAGCATCTTAAAAAGCAGAGGCATCACTTTGCCGACAAAGGTCCATGTTGGAAATTTGCTGGAGGAGTTTTAGGACAAGTTGACCTTGGCCGCAGAATGAAGATTAAACAGACAGAGGAAAAATGCCTTTCTTGGCCAGCTGAGAAGGGACGTGCACACGGACTGCTGTGTTCCTCGCAGAAGGCTTTTTTTATTCATCTTATCTATGTTCATGAGTGAGACATTGGAGCACTAACAGAAACAGTGGTTCTGATAGGAGGCAAGTGTCCTTTAGCCCTTTGGCCCAGTCTCAAAGCAAAAGGACAGGGGAAATAGAAGGTCACTTCCTTTCCAGATGTGTAACACAGCACCAGGAGTGTATGCACATCACTGCAGCCCCTCCAAAATATACCGTTCAAAGAAAGGTTCTCACAGGTCCGGATGGTCAAAGCTATGGGTTTTCCCATAGTGATGTATGGAAGTGACAGCTAGACCATAAAGAAGGTTGTCCACTACAGAACTGAAGCTTTTGAGCTGTGGTGCTGGAGAGACTCTTGAGAGTCCCCTGGACTGCAAGGAGATCAAACCTATCCATCCTGAAAGAAATCAACCCTGAATGTTCACTGGAAGGACAGATTTTTGAAGCTGAGGCTCCAGTACTTTGGCCACCTCATTAGGAGAAAGAAGTCTTTGAAAAAGTCTGTGATGTTGGCAAAGCAAAGCAAAGTGTTCTGTTTATATACCATCCCATACTACTTCAAGTAGTCTCTGGGCTGTTTTACAGTTTAATTATGCAGGCTACACATTCCCCCCCCCCAGCAAGCTGGGTAGTCATTTTACCGACCTCGAAAGGATGGAAGGCTGAGTCAACCATGAGCCTGCTACCGGGGATTGAACCCCAGGCCGTGAGCACAGTTTTACCTGCAGTACAGGCATTTATCCACTGTGCCACAAGGCTCTAAATATTGAAGGCAAAAGGAAAAAGGGACAGTAGAGAATGAGATGGTTGGACAGTGTCATTGATGCAACCAACAATCTCTGGGAGGCATTGGAAGACAGAGGGCCTGGTCCATGGGGTCACGAAGAGTTGGACACAACTTAACGACTGAACAACAACAACAACAACAACAACAACAAAATCATTAAAATACCTTCATATGAGACCCAAAGGGCTTTCCTACACCATAGGGAAACACTTCCTAGCTCGATATCTTGTAGCTTCATTTACCATGAAAACCTTTCTTTTCTGATACACTCTTTTGCCTCCTTCTATACTGGCTGCCTTGGTTTTATATTATTTTACACTGGCTGTAATAAGAGATTGTCAGTAACAAATTCAGTCATCTGTTGGGCACAAATTTCCTTTACAATATACAAGTCAATGTAAGTATTATTTTTATTTTGAAGTCTTACTGGAACAAGTGCTACAAGCTTAGTCATATCCCAATGCTACTACTTTATTCTTGTCTCTGTGTAAATATCACTTGTACCTAGGTTCTCTGGAAGTTGAGTCATGGCTACTGGACTTCTTTTATGAGAGACAGAAACATTTTGCTGTTCATCCAAACAGCTTCACCGATGAACATGTTTGGATGAACAGCGAAACGTTTCTATCTCTCAAAAAAGAAGTCCAATAGCCATGACTCAACTTCCAGATAAACTCACCTGGATGACTGAGAATCTTCACAGACATATTGTACCTAGGTTGTTATGCTCTCCTTATCAGCTGCTAGTGCCAAAATAATTGTATGTAATTGCATTGCATCCATTTCAGGTTCCATAATCTCCAAATGCTTTTGTTTCATCAGAGCTCTTCATAAGAAAAGGATAATGTACATCTCAAAATGTTATGCTAATGCTTCTTTAGGGCATTTTTTTTTAAAAAAAAATCTATTGTCTTTAGACAATTTCTGGTTTCTAAAACAATTTCTGCACATTCATCTTACATAACTCTTATGCCTGTGAGCTTACAAGGCATCCCTGTGTATCATTTTAAAGGAAGGAAATGGTCTTCTCCCAGATTATACAGTATAAAGTTTGTCTACCTAGCTTTGTATTGTCAAACCCTAATGGCCAATTTTCCCTCATCATATTAATTTATAAAGTAAGTTATCCATTTACAAAGCAGCTCCAAATAAATAAGAATAGAATTTGCCATGTGCTCTGAGTTCTCCCTAAGAACAGCTTCACCTGGAGACCAAAAGAAACAGCAAGCAGGAATTTCCTCCCAGAGCAAAAATAAGCTCTTGTAGATAAATTAATCTTCTTGAGAACTCAAGTCTTGCCTTTAATAGGTGAAAAACAATGATATTAGGAAAAGAGCTACTTCCTTTCCATGTAGAAGGGAAACAATTAATGCCTTAGCCTTCAAGAGATGAACTTGCAAGAGAAACTAGTTTGAAGATGGATTGCTCTGTTCTCCATGCTTAATTAATAATGTGCTTCACATGATGGGCCATTGGGTTTGTCTGAGAAGAATTAAATCTAATCTTGGCTTGTAAAAGCAATGAGAAGCTCTTCTGCTGGGTTTAATGTATGTTTAATGAAGAGTGCTTTTGTTTAAGGGTGTGGGGCAACAGCTAATTTATTTCATTGAGACAGGGCATTTTTAAATAGCAAAACAAAAAGAGTGCCTACTGAATACGGCCCAATAATTTTGCACGCTTCTGTGCCACTCAGAAGGGAATTTTAATACCATTGTATGCCAATTAATTTGAAGAACGTGGATGAAATTTCATTTGGCAATGGGGTTTTTATTTACTGTCATAACTTGCACTCGACAAACTAACATACAGATCAGAACACTGTTATTATTAGGTTTCTTCCCTTTTTGAAGTTTTGAAATGCAGTTCTCCAATCAAAGGGCCTTTTCACACGACCCCTAAGATCCGCTGGCCCCTTAAATTCGGACCAAAGATCTTAGGGTTTCATTGCTCTTCCTTCCTCCCCACCAGAGAAAGAGAGGAAAAAATGCAGCTCACCTGGAGGAGCTTCCCAGAGCTTTGTTTGTTTCTCTTCTGCTTGCTTTTTTTCCTCCCACCTCTTCTCTTAAAGGGGCGGGAGGCAAAAAAAACACAAGCAGAAGCCAGGAGAGCCCCGCACTGACCAGATTAAATCCGGACCTGGGGATTTTCACCCACCTCAAGCAGGTACAAGAAAGTGCAGCTGGGTCGCGCTTAGGTGGGCGGGGTCACACTTAATTTCCTGCAAACTCTGGAGCTGGTGGGAAAACACTTGTAAGGTCCGGAGTTTGCAGCCATTTGCTGCGGAGTTTAGGGGTCGTGTATAAAGGCCCAAAGTCAGCACACATCATGGAGATATTGAACTGTATATAAAAAGACATATGCAGTATTGGGGAGAATGCAGAAAGTTTTTCTCTTTTTTTAAAAAAAGCTTGCAGACTGATGCTGTAATCAACAGCATGAGTTTGGGTCTAAATCAAGATAGTTCCCCTTCCAATCCACAGCTGTGACCCAAAATCCAAGCCTAACATCAGTTTTTGGGATGCATGAGAGGAATGCTGTACGCATATGAGATCAAGCCTGCAGATTATCTTGGTGTTGCTATCCAGTGACACATCCTTACCTTTGATTATCTAATTTTTAAGTCCTTCCTTGCTGCCCTTCTGAGTCTCAGACACAGTATACATCATCTTTCACTATTTCTTGGGACTTTTGGAAAAGATCTCTTCTTTTCCCTCATTTGTTTTGTTTTGTTTTTTATTTTGTTTGCTTTGGATTGTTTTGTTGTTGTTTTGTTTTTGAACTGGTTGTCATACTAGTTATCTTTGTCTCTGTATGTGACATCTTTTAGGAAATCTTCTGGATTTTCCCTTTCCAAAGTTGAATGCATTGTCATTGTCTGACTGAAAATAACCCATTCCAGTTCAGTTAAGCTGACTAACACCAAGCACTTTAATGTTTGTACATTCCATTTCTTGCCTTACGGTTTCCAGTTTACCTTGACTCATACATCTCACATCCCATGTATGTACTGAAAAGTGTTGCATTTACCTTTCACTTTTGTGCATATCAGCCAATAGATCTCCATTCAGCTTTAATCTAGTTGCATCACTAATCAAATAGCTTTTCATACTTGTTCTTGGCTCTTCCCCAGTAGCTGATTGAGTACTTTTTTGATCTGGGAGTCTCATCTTTGAGCACTATCAATTCTTTCATTTTAGACTGTCTCATCATAGGATTTTTATCGTAAGGAAAGTTCAACTGGGGTTTACCATTGCTACCCTCTGTACAGTGCTAACAAAGGTTAGCTTGAGTATCACTGCCATTTCCTTTTTCAACAGTGTCACCATTGCGACCACTGCTACCCAACTGCTGCCTTGAAGAGGGTGGATGCATCTTAATCAGATGTCTCAGTTGTGACCATTCTGCCTTGAGTTACCCTGATAAGAGTCTAGGCTTGTAATCAGGGCCGGCGCATCCATTAAGGTGAACTAGGCAGTTGCCTAGGGTGCCAAAATGGAGAGAGGGCACTGGCCAGCCTGCTGCTCCCCCCCCTGCTGCTGGCCACCACCGTCCGTCCCCCCACTGCCCGCCAGCTGCCCATCGCTGCCCGTCGCCGTCCACCTGCCACCCCCCGCACTCATCGCTGCCACCCCGTGCCTGTCACTGCCCCCCATGCCAGTTGCTGTCTGCCCCCCCGCCGCCCCTGCCCCGCCCCCGCCCCTCACCTAGGGCGCAAAAAAACCTAGCACCGGCCCTGCTTGTAATTGTATATATCCTACTGATGGCAGTGCTTTGGGCTTCACTGACACATCCAAACCCCTTCACCATGTTAAGGTGTGCATCTAAGAAGAGGATTTGTGGACTACACAACTTCAGCTTATGGATATGGGCTCATGTGTTTATGTTAATTTAATCAGGTCCAAAGAGGTAGCCCAGAGGAACAGCATGGGCAAGAGTATCAAAAGCGGATAGATCCAGGACATTTAACAGGAATGTATTCTTCCTGTCCTTTCCCTGATACGGATTGTCAACCAAAACAATCGCACTGGTTTCTGTCCCATAGATAGGCCTGGAAGCCTAAATAATCAATTTCATTCTAGAATCCTGGAAGCTGCGAGACCATAACACATGCTAGCATCTTGTGCAAAATGCAATATTAGAGACTAGCCAGTAATAATCTACTACTGTGGAGTTCAAGGATGGCTTTTCAACAATAGTCATACAACTGTCTATTTTAGTAACCTTGTATTATTAACCACATATTTCATTATTCCTCTCACCCACATGCCAGCTGCTTTTATGAGCAAAGATGCAGTGGCGCTCACTTCTACAAAGATACTGTCCATGCATACATGCTATACAAGTGGGAACATATCCATTAGTATTGGACAAGGACCTGAGTTGCATTGTCTTTGATTATATCAGCTACGCCTTCCAAGTCGGAAAGGATCAGTCAGTTTTATCTGCAAAGAGAAGAGCACTTTGTTTAGAGCTGGTTCTTGAGTGCCATGTGCTCTCTCTTTTCAGAACATAAGAGGCCCTTGACCACTCAAAACAGCCCGAGTGAATGAACAGAGCAGATGCAATGCGGGCTGGGGGAAAATGTTCCCTTTGCCAGCACCACCGCAGAGCAGGGCTTTGTATTTATTCAGCCTTCAGTCTTATGCAATGATCATCCTAGTCCCTGTCTCACTCATGTCCTCATCACCTGCTCCCTAATAAACCATTTGGCTCCAGTCTTTGGAAGAGACAGCGAGAGATCAAAATCCTTTGACGTAAAGTTTTGCATAAACCTGATGATGGCGTTGCCCTGCAATAGGGCTATTTAATTTAAATTAATTCAAAACTTCCTAATTTCCTTTTCAGGTTTCAGTGTTTCTGGACCCTCGGGGAGAAGTCTTTAATGGCAATTAATTAATTAATTAATTAATGCTGGATCACCACTGCTGGGATCAAGACCAGTGGCAGTGATCTGGCAGGGATTTTTTGCTATTAAAGTCCCCATCCACCCTGTGGCCCCGAAAGGTTTCTCTATACCAAAAGGGAGCCTCAAAGTGGGGATAGAAAGCTGTCAACCTATGTTAAATATCCCCTTTGCCAGGTAATGCCACCAGGCAGTTTATACAGCATAACTTCGTGCAAGAGGTTTTCAGCCATTGTATCTTCCACCTTGGGTCATGTCGCGACTCCAGAGGTCAACCAAGGCTTCCACAAAACCACTTGGGATGTGAAAATTCCACAGATGCTGTCAGGAAAAGTATTCGGAGTCATAAGCTTTTTCATGTGGATCTTATTGATGTCCCCTTCCCAACTCTACAAGGGCATTGAGCCTAAATCCTCCAGGTTGGGCGTGGGGGATATACATGATGACAGACTACAGAAGGTTCCTCCACACCCAGATTATTGTCATCTACATCCGTACTATCTCCTGAAGCATGATGTGGGGCAGACACTAATTGGGGGCCCAGCCGTGTGGTGGCCATGAAGGTCATATTGCCCTGTGCTGCTCCTGACAATGCAGTTCAAGTATGAATATAAAAGTCCCCATTGCACAACAAAGGAGATGACAATGATTCACCCAAGACAAGCTTGTTCAGGAAGGGAGTGGGCAGATTGTATCCCATTAGAATCCCTATTCTTTTCCAGGTAATCCTCTTTAGACCCTCAAGCCTGGCAGACTCAGGGTGGGAGCTGGACTCAGGATAGACTAATGCAATTGTGTTTGCCCTTCCCACAAGCCTTGTGTGACAACACCCTGGAAACAGGAGTAATGAATATACAAATCATCAGCTAATCCCAGGAGGAGGGCGGGGGAATGGTATGATATAAAAAGGTGGAGCCTAGTCAGTTGAGGAGAGTTCAGTTAAGTTGAGGTTTTGAGAGTGAGTGCTGGGATAGAGCACTGCTCTGTTGGAGTTCTGTCAGGCAGCGAGGGCTATACTGTTTACTAGTTATTAAAGACAGGGAGGCTTGTAGAGTTGATTAAATCTATTGTATGTTAAAGGCAATGCATACCATCCTCAGACATTGTTATATTTATCATTTTTGCAATAAACTTCATTATTGTTTCAATATTTTACATCTGAGTCTGTCCCAATTCATAAGGTGACGATCTAAAAGGTGGCAGCATTACCAAGTGAATAAAAGGTGGCAGCATTACCATTTCCATCACAATTCAGTGTGTAAAGGGGAGGTGTCATCACAATTTGGTGGCACAGCAGTGGGATGTTGAAATAAACCCGGTTGTGCCTTTGGAAACTCAGTCTGTGAATGGGGTGACGTCACACCTTGCCAGGTATTCTATTCCCCTCTTTAAGACTTCTTGTATCACTTGGTTTTATACCAGTGCTAAAACCAAAAAGGTGTAGTTTTTGATTGATTTGTCAAACAACCTAGTAGCATGTGTTATGTCTTCTCAAGTCAACAAGTAAAAGCAGTCAAGGAATACAGTACTTCTGAACACCTCATTAAAATCAAATGGTTCATTTCATACCCGTGACTGAAGGCAAATAACCCCCAAAACATTTCACTCTTGGGTTTCCTTCACTTTTTTCATATTAAATATTTGATAGTTCATCCACTGGTCAACTTACCTGATGTTCAGAGGACTAGGGAGGAATGCATTATTATTATTATCTGCACACCTTATCTATGTCTATCCATAGGGTGGGATGGCAGGTCAAATAGATTTCTCTAACCTTCGGGGCAACAGTGAACACTTTGGTCCTCGTAGGATTGTTATTTTTTAACACACCGTTCCAGAAAGTACTCTGGAAATCTACATATTTCTTTGCTTTGAAAAATGAAGATAGTTCTGGGCTTTGAAAGCTTTAAATGCATGGAGTTGATGTCCATAAAGTCCTTTGAAGCTTTATGATTATATTAAAACTTTATTGAGGCACAGGCGACTAGGAAACAGCTGTTCTCCTTTTCTAGGTACACAAAATTATCATATCCAGGGTTGTAGCAAATCCCAGTTATTTCTGCTTGTAACTAGGGCTGGGAGGATTATACCCAAGGGTAAGTCTACATCTAATTGCTAATAAAAATCCAGGTACTAAACACCTGCTCTGATGCTATTCTGAAGGGATTTTTTTTTTTCATTTTGTTTTTACAAAGACCATTTGCATGAGCACTCCTTCCTGAAATGTTTGTGTACTTCAATATTTCCCCAGACAACAAAACCAAGACAGAAAGGACAGGGGAATGTGGAATTGATGCATCCTGATCTTTGAAGCCTATTTAATGGTTTGGGGCTCTCAGATGGAATATGTGGACAGGAAACCACTAAAAGCATCAAGTATTAGAGTATGTTTGAAAACATCAAACTCAGTCTCAGTACTAAAACATATCCCTTAGCTGATCCAGATGCATGTAGCTGTCCTGCGTTCCAAACAGATGAGATCTAAGCAAACAACAACAAACAGGCTGTCAGCACAAATTTCCTCAGGACTGTTTCTCACACACTTGGATTTTTTTTTCCCCTATTAGAACAAGCAATTTCTAGCTTGCACAAGAAATCCATATACCGGCACATCCCTTTCTCCAGTCTTTTCCAGGGAAAAGGAAATCCATTAATAGAGAGATACTGCAGAACATGGACTGGGTGCATAAGGTTAAGTCACGTCTAGGCCACAGTCCTTGCTGCATTACACCTTAAGATTTTTTTAAAGCAAACATTATGCCACTGCACTGTATTCCTGCCTTGTTAATAAACAAAGAAAAAGTCAACCCGTGCCCATATCTCCAATTCCGTTGTAGATTTGGCTTGCACTAATGTTTCTGCAGAACTGTGCTCAAATTATGGGAGAACCTTTTGAGATGGGGGATCAATAAAATCCATATTGACCACCTCTGGCCTCCCTTACTGTGCACCAGACTGCATCCTCCAGGTTGGGTTTTTCTTCTTCCAGCCCAGCTTTTTAACTTGAGTGTTATAAAGTAGTATAAGGGGTTGGCCTACCATTGCTGTGCAACAACTGTATCCCTGCTCTAAAAGTTTTCAGTCACATTTAGGCTCCTAGCATGGTGGTGGTAATCTCTCATGCCTATCCCATCATGTCTCCTCTTAATTCTGGACCATTTAATTGGTGTACGCCATTACAGCTTTTCACAACTATGGTCAGCTCCACAGCAATGACCCAAAATTCAGAAGCAATGTAATATTCTAGAATAGAGATAGGAATGAACCTCAGTTTGGAGTTCCATGCAGTTGGTATGTGCAAATCCCCCTCCCCAGCCAATGACCCACTCACCAGCTGGAGAACACTCCTCTCCTCCTCTTTGGCTCTTTGAACAGTCCCCAGCAGAGCACAGGTCTGCCTGTCCTGTGTCCTTATCTAAGTGGGTGATCAGCCTGGGAAGCAGGGCAGGGAAGTCCATATCCCTGCCAAAGATCAGTTGAATGGTCAAAGAGGAAGAGGGGAGAAGCATACACCAGCTGGTGAGTGGGGCAATCCAGCTGGGGAAGTAGGGGAAGGGAACATCTGGCACCTGTGATGCTACGTGTACAAACCAACATGAACCTATAAACCAAGGTTCATCCCCAATCCCATCTCTGCTCTAGAACTATCATATCAGTATAGTGCTAGAAAATTGCAACACCTTCCTAAACAGATCTATGTGAGTGCTATAGCTGACAACAAGTGATGGTTAGTCAGTAAGCTGTTTGAATTTCAGATGATTCAGCAATTTAAAAATATAACATCTAACTTAGGGTCCATTCTCTTTAACACAACTACATGATCAGTGTGTATGTTTCACTATATTATGAAAGAACTATATGGATTTTATAGTCATGTTGCTTTTTAGTAGCTAAGGATTTTGATTTAATTTCACAGGGCAGGGTTAATTTGGTACATTCCTCTCCATCCAATTTATAGAAAAGATGTCACATTTATGGAACTCCACTGATTTTATCCATGCTGGTAACAATCTGTTCAGTGGAAAAAATGAGGGTCTGAATATTAAAATATTTAGCAGACAACTCTGAGTATTCAAAATAAGGCAGAATGAAAACTGAACAGTTGCATTATTTTTAAAATTGACTGAAGTAACTCAAAGTTTTACATGCAGTTCTTTCAAATATGATATTTAGCCAATGCTAAGCTACCATTAGCTGCCTAGATGCCCTAAGCAAATCCGATCTCGTCTGATTTTGGAAGCTAAACAGGGTTGGCCCTGGCTAGTACTTGGATGGGAGACCACCAGGGAATACCAGGTGCTGTAGGCACCTGGAGTAGGAACTGGCAAACCACTCCAGTATTCCTGCCAAGAAAACTCCATGGACATGAGGTCATGAAGAGTCGGTCATGACTGAAACGACACAACACACACACACACACACACAAGGTACCGTTATGCCTCCTGAAAATTTATATCACAAGCCTAGATTCTCTATCCAAACAAAACTTTTTTGGAGTTTTTAAATGTAGTTTAAAGTAGAATTTCAAAGTATCTTTGAAAAACCAATTATCTGTAATGTTCTAATTAAATATAACTTCAGTCAAGTTATTTAAAATTAGAGGTCATAGAATTTTGAAAAAATACACCTAAAACAAATTCTGGTGTTTTTTTTTTTTACCATTTTGAGCATATTCAAATGTCCCACTAATTTTAATGGAGCATAACAGATCAAGTCTAATGAAAAGTATTGTAATGTGTAAAAATACATAAATGTAATTAGGCTCAAACTTTCTACTTTCATATTTTCTCACTGCACAAAAGACTGCTTTGTATGTAGAGGCAATGTTAAGTTCTATATAGATTTAATTTAAATGTTTTAATCAGGATCTATTAATGTAGATTATGTAATTTCATAAAGGGGTAAAATGCATTCACAGTTCTCTTCTCCAACATCTTTTAAAGACAGGAGAATCTGCTGACTCCGTTTCCCTTTGCAATATAAAATGTGAAGTATGTAGTCCCAGAAACTGTGTTTTGGTTTGACATTATCAAATCTTCCTTATTGATCAGTTCCAATCACCTTCCTAAAAATAATGACCAAGCCTTAGATATATGGGGAACCTCTGCCATTACACTGATGCGTTCAGCCTTTCTGTAACAAAAGGAAGCAGGATGAGAGAGCATGGAGCCATTCAGACCCCTGCCTATTGATTGAAAATCATTTAAATACCATCTGAAATGTCACTGACATTTACTGCTCTTTTTTTTTTCAAAACAAATTACACATGTTGACAAGTAAATAACAAGCGATTGCTTATCGTGGCAGCTGTCATCTAGACATGCCAATAAATTATTCATGTTGGTGAGTTTTATTGTCTCCCCCAGTGAATGGCACTGCGGGTTGAAACTGAGAGATGCTCAGAGGGTAGACGATTGTGTTTTTAAGACTTTTGAAGCATTTATACCAGAAAGAGCTGGTGAAAACTCAGCAGTCTTCTTTATCAGTCTGAATATTGGTTTGTTATGTCGGTCCTCCCAATTCCTTGAAAGGAGATAAGAATTTTTAAATGGATTCCGAAGAAAATCAAAGTGTGCTGTTTATGTCCTGCCCCCCTAGAGCACTTCTAGGGGGGGTTTACAACATAATTGCCTCAGAGAGGTGGGTACTCAATTTATTGACCTCTGAAGGATCAAAGTCTTAAGCTGGCTCCCTGAGCCAGTTGGGATCAAACAGAGGTCGTGAGCAGAGTCATGACTGCAGTGCTGCAGTTTAACCACTGCACCACAGGGCTCTTGAATTCAACACCTCACCTTAATTCCCTTTGCCTACCAGCTATGTAAAATAGGAAAAGGAGTTTGAAGTAATATTACAAGGGCTACGTTGTGCCCATATAAGCCAGGGTGGGCTGGTATAGCCCTAGTATTTTATCAGATATGTAGAGGCTTTAGACTTGTGAATGATTCATATTGCCACAGTATCCTGTTGTGTTGCATGAATGTGGAAGGGAGATCATACAGCATATGTATTCCCCTTCAGTCCTACAGGCTCCCCTTTGTATATTCAATCTCCTACTGCTTGCAAGCTTGGCCATACATGATTCCCCAAGCACTTTGAGGCTTACCAGAGCAGGGAAATATTTATATCGTTGCTACTGTGATCTGAGCAGGACTTGGGCCACTGTGTTCTCTTTACTTTCAAGAAAAATATTAAAAGGGCTAAATTTCCATTTAAGAACATAAGAACATGCTGGATCAGGCCAAAGGCCCATTTAGTCCAGCTTCCTGTATCTCACAGTGGCCCCACCAATTGCCTCTGAGAGCACACAAGACTAGATATCTTTTTGATGTTGAGTGCCAGCAATCTGGTCCCATCATGGTTCAAGTGCAACCCGTCCCTCCTGAACAGGTTTGGCTTGTCCCAAAATGTTCTCTAGTTCCTGACAAATTGAAGCCCTCCTCTCGACACCATCACCTCATCCACGCATTGAGGCTTCTGAGCTCTGCCTGCCTGGTGGATCCTGCAGAAGGAACAGGCAGCACTCCTGAAAATGCTACCTTGGAAGTCCGGGACTTCAACCTTCTTCCTAACAACCTGAATTTGGGTTCTAGGACTGACTGCTTTGCCCCTTTTTTGCCAAAAGCCACTTCCTCAAAGGGGGTTTTAGTTCTTGTTTGCAGGAAAGATTTTCCAGATACCAAGGAGAAGCTTCACATAGAAAGAGATAGAAGCATTCTACTCATGACATAGAAGCATTCTACTCACTGCACGTCAAATATTTACAGCTTTTAATGTCCGGCACCCACAGCTCCATATTCGCCATAGAACATAAGAACATAAGAAGAGCCATGCTGGATCAGGCCAAGAGCCCATCTAGGCCAGCTTCCTGTATCTCACAGTTGGCCCCAACAAATGTCTCTGGGAGCACACAAGACTAGATATCTGTCTCCTGATACCACTCCCCCGCATCTAGTCCTTGAAGTACCTTGGTTTAAAGCCTGGAGATTACACATCTCCATCATGGTTTGTAACCTGTGATGGACTTCTCCAGGAATCTGTCCAATCCCCTTTTGAAGGCATCCAGGCTAGATGCCATCACCGGATCTTGTGGCAGGGAGTTCCACAGACTAACAAAACGCTAGATAGAGGCCATCTGTGCTGAGCTGGACGCTGGTTGCATGGATCCATCCTCTGCTGTGGCCAGTGCCTCACTGCCTGGGTTGCCCCAGTTTGTTGAGTTTGGGCCTTTTACACCAGTGGATGCCTCCAGGGCCCTGGGACACTGCAGGCCTGCGGCTTCTCCATTCGACCCTTGCCCTTCCTGGCTGATCAAGACCGCTGGAGGGAGCATGCCGGAATGGGCTTCACTAATAGCCACGGCATCCTTCAGAGACGGGATCTTTCCCAGTCGACTGAAGGAGACGGTGATGAAGCCCATTATCAAAAGACCTGGCTTGGCTGTAGACGAGATGTCTAACTATCGTCCTATAGCCAATGTTCCCTTTATGGGCAATGTGATCGAGCAGGTTGCCGCCCTGCGACTCCAGTCGTTCCTGGAGGAGAACCATGTCTTGGATCCTTTCCAAAATGGGTTTAGGCCGCGTCACGAGACTGAGACGACCCTCGTCGCTCTGCATGATGATATGTTGAGGAGGGCCGACAGGGGTTGCTCTACCCTGCTGGTCCTTCTTGACCTGTCAGCGGCTTTTGATACTGTCGACCACGGTATCCTCCTGGGGCGGCTTTCTGAGGTGGGGATCGGGGGTCTAGCCTTTGGCTGGCTCCACTCCTTCCTTGGAGGCCACACCCAGCGTGTGAGCTTGGGGGGGGGTGATTTGTCGTCCCCCTGGACACTCTCTTGTGGGGTGCCACAGGGGTCGGCTCTCTCCCCAATGCTCTTTAACATCTACATGAAGCCGCTGGCTGGGATCATCCAGGGATTTGGAGCTTGCTGTCATCAGTACACTGATGACACGCAGCTCTATCTCTCCTTTTCCACCGGTGCAGTGGAGGCCATCCAGACCCTTGATCGCTGCCTGGCAGCAGTTTTGGACTGGACCAGATCTCACAGACTCAGGCTCAACCCTGGAAAGACTGAGGTTTTGTTCTTTGGGGGTGGCCCGGAGGGGTACAGTGGCCCTCTTCCCAGTCTAGGCAATTCTGCCCTCCAGCTGGCACAAAGAGTGAGGAGTCTCGGTGTCGTCCTGGATCCGGAATTGTCCCTGGACTCCCAGGTGGCAGCTGTGACTAGGTCGGTATTTTACCATCTTAGGCTCATCGCCCAGATTCGCCCATACCTTGATGGGGACTCCCTGAGGACAGTGGTGCAGGCGCTGGTCATATTGAGGTTGGATTACTGCAACGCTCTCTACATGGGGCTCCCCTTGAACCTTGTCTGGCGACTGCAACGGGTCCAGAATGCGGCGGCCAGGTTGGTGGTTGGTCCACGTAGGTTTGACCGCATCACCCCCATCCTGGCTCGCCTGCACTGGTTGCCCATTGTCTCCTGAATAAGGTTCAAGGTGCTGGTTTTGGTTTACAAAACCCTCTATGGTCTGGCCCCTGACTATCTGGCAGAGCGTATCTCCCGACGATTAGATCTGGCCCGACCCACCGGATCCTCCTTGGCCCTCTCGCTCTGGATCGCCACCCCGAAGGAGGCCCTTAAGGTGGCCACTCGCAGATGGGCCTTCTTGGTGGCTGGCCCTGCAGTCTGGAATTCTCTGCCGAGCGAGATGTGCCTGCCTTTTAGAAAAGCCTTGAAGACCTGGCTATTTAGGGACGCCTTCGGTAATTGCTAGGGGAGAACAGGTAATTTTTTTTTCTTTCTCTCTTTCCCCCTGCCTCTTGCCAACATTGTTTTGTTTTGCTTGTTGTAGATGCTATTGTTTTTAATTTTGTGTAAACCGCCCAGAGTTCCCGTTGGGGAAATAGGTGCAGTATACAAGTTTGAAATAAATAAATAAATAAATAAATAAATAAATAAATAAATAAATAAATAAATAAATAAATTTCTTGTGTCTGTTCTCATTCTCCCAACCCTCAGTTTGAGTGGATGCCCCCTAGTTCTGGTATTTTTTTGAGAGGGAGAAGAGTGTCCCTCTATCCACTTGACTCATGCCCTGCATTATTTTGTTCGTCTTAATCATATCCCCCCTCAGGCGCCTCTTTTCCAGACTAAAGAGCCCCGTATGTTTTAGCCTTTCCTTATAATGGAGGTGCCCCAGCCCAGCAATCATTTTAGTCACTCTCTTCTGCACCTTTCCCAGTTCCGCTATGTCTTTCTTGAGATGCGGTGACCAGAATACAATACTCCAGGTGCAGCCTTACTATCATTTTGTACAATGGCATTACAAAGTTGTCTGTTTTATTTTCAATCCCCTTTTTGATAATCCCTAGCATGGAATTAGCCTTCTTCACCGCTGCCACACATTGGGTAGACACCTTCACCTTTCCACCAACACACCAAGATCTCTTTCCTGATCCATCACGGATAGCTCAGAATCCATGAGTTGATAGATTTGATTTTTCGCCCCAATATGCATTACTTTACATTTTGCTACATTGAAACACATTTGCCATTTTGCGGCCCATTCCCCCAATTTGGAGAGATCCTTCTGAAGCTCTTCACAATCTTCTCTGGTTTTTACCGCACAGAAAACTTTTGTGTCATCCGCATACTTGGCCACCTCACTGCTTATTCCAGTCTCCAGGTCATTGATGAAGAGATTGAAAAGCACCGGACCCAGGACAGATCCCTGGGGCACATCGCTTTTCACCTCTCTCCATTGTGAAAATTGCCCATTGACACCTACTCTTTGTTTCCTGGATCTCAACCAGTTCTCAGTCCATAAGAGGACTTGCCCTCTTATCCCCTGACTGTGCAATTTTCTCAGCAGCCTTTGGTGAGGGACTGTAGCAAAGGTCTTCCTCCAATGGAAGATGAAGCATTTTCCTGCTTCCACAAAGTTCGCCACCACTCCCTTTATGGTCCACAGTTGCTGCCTCTTCTTCGTTTCCCCTCCAAGGAAACTTTACCGTTATTAGGGTCCCTTTATCTGGGAGAGTTCAACTTGATAAGCTTGTCTCGCCGCGGTGTGGCAGGGAAACCCCTAGTCATACGTTCTTAATTGCACATCTCTGCAACAGTGCAGTAGAAGGTTGTTTTCGCCATGAAAAAGTAACTCTTCTCATGTTTCATGAGGTAAATCATAAAGTGATAGTGATTACTTCAAAAGCAAAGGGAAAAGAAACACACACACAAATATTTCCAGAGGCCATGCCAAAATGTGTGTTGTCTTTATGGCTGAGCAGGTGAGGAAGATATAATATTAGGTAAGAAAATTTCTTGGCAAAAATAAAATGCCACATCTTAATAAATCCATATACATATACTTGACTATAAACTCTCTATTCTACAAACAAGAAAGGGCAACAGTGATGCCGTTCTTCTTTGTAAGTATGCTATTCATTCCATCCTTTTGGCTTCATCTCACAGCTCCACAGTATGGTGCTAAACCCAATTTAAGCCAGGGATGACTTCATACAGGGAGAGAACCTTGAACTGGATTTGGCCAAGCACTGTCCTGGGAGCTGGAAGTTTAAGTCAGGAGGATGGAATGAACAGCATACTCTCATAAAGCAGGGAATGAGTGGTTAGAACATGCATTTTAAGGCAACCGTTTTGAGGACTTCTAAATATATTCATTTGCTTGTAGACAAAATGTCTATAAATGTTAAATGTTTTGTGCAAAAATACGTAAAGTCCTAGCAAAAGCACGTGTGAAGGAACAACCCTAACATTAAAATCTTGTACCAAGTCAGTAAAAGAGTTTTATCAGTTTTTAACCATTTATTATCACCGTGTATATTGTATTATTCATGTTTTAATTTTGTAAACTGCCCTGAGTGGCCCCCCAGGACAATGGCAGCAGTATTCTTCTTCTAAATGTATCAGTTTTTAAGCTTTTTCTGTTGATGGTGTTACTTTCACCAAATTTGTCAAAATGGGAGAAGACTTGGGTACCACTACCAAAGACTTCCATGAGAAATTCTACAGTGCTTAGACGTAGAACGCATAAAAGTAGTAATGTATCAGCCCTAGAAATGGAAGTTTGTAAACTCTTCTAGCTTTTTTAGTGTTGCCATTCCATAAAAGACTTGCCATTTTTCTTCTGTATGATCAATAAAAGAGTCTATTTTCAAAATGACTTCATATCGATGGAGGAGTCACG
Organism: Phrynocephalus forsythii; assembly: GCA_029282475.1. Lineage (NCBI taxonomy): Eukaryota > Metazoa > Chordata > Lepidosauria > Squamata > Agamidae > Phrynocephalus > Phrynocephalus forsythii. The sequence goes on from JAPFRF010000011.1 coordinate 159,885,709, forward strand.
ACTGCCTTCAGTATTGATTGCATGACCATAATCACTTCACTTCTAGCACAGTAAATTAACCCAGTGCAATCATTTTTAAGCACAGGAAAAGAAACACGAGATAATGTAAGCAAAATACTTCCCTATGCTTTGAAAATGCAAGACACACAGTCAATACAGTGTCTCATTCCTTTGTCCTAGGAAGTGGATTTGCATAGAGTGAACAGCCAAGACAAGTTTGGACTGACCGTGTGCTACAGAACTGACGATGAAGATGATATTGGCATTTATATTAGTGAGGTGAGATGAAACAGCTGTAAATATTACACCTGCCTGTTCACTTTCTTTCTTTCTTTCTTTCTTTCTTTCTTTCTTTCTTTCTTTCTTTCTTTCTTTCTATTATTATTATTATTATTATTATTATTATTATTATTATTATTATTATTATTATTATTATTATTATTATTATTATTCCATAAAGGTGTGTCCAGGGGCATTGTTTGGCAGTCTCTGCCCCCCAAAACCCTAAGATAATGAAGAGCCTTGCTTTACTGTAAAGAAACTTTCATGAACAAGGGCTGAATTCATTTGATGAAGTGTTATATTTTGTTAACACAGACACACAGACACACACACACACATTACTGGAGGTTTTGAAGAAAAGATGGGACAGCCATCTGCCTGGGTTGGTATGAGGTCTCCGGCCTTGGAAAGAGGATTGGACTAGAAGACCTCCAAGGTCCCTTCTCCCCCCCCGTCTCAGCCTGGCCCACTTAACAGGGTTGGTTTGAAGAGTAAATGGGGGGGAGAAGAGCTGTTGGGGGTGTCAAGAATATTCTTGTGAGTGAGTTTTTCAACTTGCAATTAGAGATATAGAGTCCAGCTGTGGACTGAAGCAAGCTCGGTAAAGTGGCCTTGACAGGAAGGCGAGTGTCCAAGGACAATGGAGCGTAGCTCAGAAGCGTGGATGAGAGAAGCACTGTAACATGTGATGTGAAAGTAAAGAGATTATTGGAAAGAAATGCTATATATACCTTATGTATTGCAATATGTTCTTGCTGTTTAGCCAGGGCTGTTTAGCCAGTAAGCCTGATGTGTTGGCTGTGATAAGGAAGGGCCTTTTCACATGAACCCTAAACTCCGCCGCAAATGACTCCAAGCTCCGGAGCTTAAAATTGTTTCCCCACCAGCTCCGGAGTTTACAGATAATTAAGTGCGACCATGCCCACCTAAACGCTTCCCAGTGCACTTTTCAGGTACCTGCTCTCCGGAGGTGAAAATTCCCGATGCAGATATAACAGTAGTGACTGCCGGGCTCTCCTTGCTTCTGTTTGTTCTTTTTTTGCCCCCCGCCCCTTTAAGAGATCTGAATGCAGTGCCGGGACGGCAGAACGGAGGTGAGCGGCATTCTTTTCTTCCTTTTTTCTCCCTCCCCTCACGCAGCCAGCAGCCAGGAGTGCGGAGGGGGTGGGAATGCAGGAACAGCAACAAACCCCTAAGATCTCTGGTCTGAATTTAAGTGGCCAGCGGATCTTGGGGGTCGTGTGAAAAGGCCCGAAGAGTAGCAGGATTGTTTATGCTACTGGATGTAAGTCTGGAAACCAATGGAACCTGTATATATTTTGTAAATAGACTGCAATAGAAAACCAGCAACGGAGTCTGTCATATTTTTGCCTCTAATCCTTGACATTGCTGCAACTCTGCTAATTGAGGTTAGCTCCTCATACATTCCTTGACAGGGGAAAATGCAGTGTTCAAATGGAACTGCTGCATAAATCACCAAAGTCCTGTTCATTAGATTATCAGTGTAACACGGTTGACAATAACATATCTAATGTATGCATGCATGGATTTAGTGGCAGTGGGTTAGTTGCATCTGTTGCACACTCAGTGATGCAACTGGTGTACAACAGAATACTGTGATGGGGGTTCCTGCATGGCAGGGGGTTGGACTGGATGACCATTGAGGTCTCTTCCAACTCTATGATTCTATGATTCTATGAATTAACTTATGTTGATTCACCAATAACCTTTTCCATGATGATAATTATTCTGACATTGTGCCAGTAGGTTTAATGACTAGGATTTCAGTTCATAAAGATATGATGGTACAGTTTTGCTTTAATTGTAGGGTGTGGAGGAGAATGATAAGTACTGAGCTCAGAATGCTAGGAAATGCAGAAACTAGCAGGGGCAGTAGTGCTTACCTGTAATGGTTCGTTCACGCGTTCTAGCTAATGATTAAACAGGAACTGTCCTATGAGGACGGCAATGAAGTTCTCTGTCTTTCCTGACTGAGCTTCGTAAGCAACCGCTTCATTGTCTTAACCAGTTCTAAAGCATCTAATTCTGAACCATCTGTTCTTTCTTCGGCTGAGATTACCAAATTCCTTTTAGTCCTGGAATTTCTGTGATTTGAATGTATTAGTATATCTTTTCCTATTGTCGAGGCTTCAGATTTGGGGAGGTGAAACCCATAGGGTGTAGATAGAACACAGTCAAATATTCTCCTCTTTTGTAGATCGATCCCAACAGCATCGCTGCGAAGGATGGACGCATCAGAGAAGGAGATCGTATAATTCAAGTGAGTTTGCAAATATTTCAAGCATCTTTTATGTGGTGCAAAACTCTCTCTCTCTCTGTTTCTGTATTAGTGGTTCACTTATTGATTTTGTGATACCTCTGAGAGCCATAAGAAAACCATATATCAAAATTCTGTGTTATAATATCCCCAGATAGTCTTCTAGTGAATATCTGAAGGCCAGGTGCAAGCAGTGTGGGCCAAATGCAGTCCTATTTACTTTCATAGATCAGCTGTGAAAGGCAAAGTGCTACCTGACAGTGTTATGTTGGTGAGAAACTACCTAAGGGTACAATCCAACCGTCTCTTAGCCCTGGTGTAATGTTATTGAATTTGCCATCATATTGCAGTTTTAGCAGGCAAAGTGATTTATAATCCCGATGTTATTCAGCTTCACAGCAACCCTGTGAATCCCAATTGTCACATTACTTCTTGATGCAGTAAAGTTTATGTGGCAAGAACAGGTATTTATCTTGCCAGGGTGAAGTTTTAAAAAGTCAGATTCATTGTGACATGGAAAAACTGCTTTCCCCTTCTGATGATACCCTTAAAGCAAGAATTGTCAGCAGGACTAGTCCAAGATATTTTGCTGCCTGAGGTGAATGGCAACACACACACACACACACACACACACACACACACACACACACACACACACACACACACACACCCACACATAGAACTTCTCAAGGATATATGGTGCCTCCATGCTCTTCCATAGTATATGAAATAGCCTGTATTATTTCAATGCATATATCATGCAGAAGACTGCTTTGCTGCCCATAGCTTTAGTCTTTGACAACTCTCTGTTTCCTTCTCCCCTATGCATGCTACCTGAGATGGCCACTTCACTTTGCCCCATAGTAGGGCTGGCCCTAGGAGTCAGTCAATATTACCCCCTTGAAGTAGCTGCTTGATTATTTCACCTTTTATTTTATTTTTTAAGGGGAAACAATGAGATTTCAGTGTGAGGTAATTCATTTTCATTTTCCAGATAAGAAAATGGAGGCTGAAAGTCACTGAAGTTGAGCATTGTCTTAATGGATAAACACTGAATTCAACCGACATCACTTGATAAGAGATTTCCATTCCTGTCCATGGGACTTGTGGAGGTGGTTCTGGTGAATAACACTTCATCAGAAGCATATGTCTCTAAACCTGGACTAAAGTTTTCCATGTACAAATATCTATAAAACTGAGACACACTTCACAACATATGTATTACAGTGCTCAGTTTCACTGGATCCTTGGATTATAACCATATATATTTGTATTTATCTTCCCTCAGATTAATGGCATTGAGATACAAAATCGAGAGGAAGCCGTGGCACTCCTTACCAGTGAAGAAAGCAAGAATGTCTCATTGCTCATAGCAAGACCAGAAATACTTCAGGTAGCGAATCTAATAATTGTTGGTTGTCATTTCTAGAGCACAATCCTTGTGCATGGAGCTTTCTAGAAAGGACAGGATCTTTCTGACAAAGGTGGTAGAATTGGATCTGTGACTGTCATGAGCCAGGATATATCAGGATATAAACAGAGAGAGAAAGAAAAGAGGGTAAAGCAACTAAGAACTATATTAGGACCAACAGGGAGCCAGGCTGAGGCGCTAGTCAAGTGAAAACCATGAAAGAATACAATCAGTGCTAAAGAGAGAGAGATGATGATGCAGCAGAAGACCAAAGAGGAGAGTGCCAGGGAACTCAAGGCAAGAGGTGACAGAGAGGTTGTTGTTTGTTGAGTCAGACAGACAGCTGAAGAAGGTGAGCAAACGAGATAAGAGCCAATGATGTGGCCAAAGCTTTGTGTCCAACATAGCTGTTAATAATGTTGTCAATGGATTAGGATGGTTTACAAGGATTGGTAGAGAAAGATAGGAATTCTACCTGTGACACTTTGGCAAAATCCTGTTAGTTATATCCACTAGCCTAATGCCAGTAGCATAATTTTCAACAGTATATTGCCACAGATTAAGAAGAAGTCATCATAGTCATTTCTAGGGATGGGCACGAAACGGAAAAATAATGTTTTGTTTCATTTTGTGTTCAACCTGTTTTGTTTTGTTTCCTACCAAAAAAATTAAATTTTTTCGTACAAAATGAAATGGCTCCCCTGGGTCCTAGAGCCACCAGATTTGATGCCGAGGACTCCGGGAGCCATTTTTAAAGGACTCCAACCATTGACACCTTGGCGGGAGCCCTCAGAAAATGGTGGGGAGGGCAGTTCCAGGCAGCAATCCCACTGGTTTAAAGGGCTCCAGCCATTGACATCTTGGCAGGAGCTCTTAGAAAATGGTGGGGAGGGCAGTGGAATTGCTGCCTGGAACTGCCCTCTGCACCATTTTCTGAGGGCTCCTGCTGAGCTGTCAATGGCTGGAGCCCTCTAAACCTGGCCCAGTCAGTACCAGGGGGACCCACAATTTGACAAGGAACAACATACAGAGAAAACAGCCTAGAGCCGATCCCCAGGAGAACATCTCCCACACCCCCAACAGGAAGAGGAAGAGCAAAGGAAGAGGATGCTCTGGAACAATAGATAGGAAGAAATCTATTTGAGAAAATGGATCTCAAAAACCTGGAGCATTAAGGGATGGCATAGAATGTATTTTCAATAGACACTACAATTGGCTCAAAATGAATTGGTCATCTCTACCAAATTAAAAAAAAAACACTCAAGATGTGTGTGTCCCCAATGAAACTACAGAACCATAGAACTTATATAAGGGTTGCCCAGCTTTCGGTCACACAAATACTGAGCATGCTGAGTAGATTGTCACCTTCGTCAAAAATAGTACAGGATTCCCTGCGAAATGATTTTCCATCCATTTTATCCCAGGAACAGTGCTTTTCCACATGGTTGTTGTTCAGGTGATTTAGTGTAAGGAAACCTGGATGGTGTGCTTAGACTGGAGCATTCAGAGCCGTGTTTTTTGATCTTTATAAGAGCTTCTCATCTGGTGGCTTGACATTCTGTTCAGTGCTGTTCAGGTATATATTATTTAGTACTGTGCAGCCCTTTCTTCTTGTAACCTTTCTTCTCACCACATAGTTTTAACCAGTGTCCAACTTAGTGTGACACCCTGGTCTGGTGTTTCCTGCAGCTTTTAACCACCTAAAATTATGGCCCCATTATGTTGCTGCTATGTGCATACAGTATATGACCAAAAAAAAAAAAAAAAACAGCCCAACATCTGTTATCCTCCTGGAAATAGTTCTCTGAATTAAAAGGAAATCTCCATAATATAAAATTTAGTAATGGGTTACTATCTATCCTAAACTGAAATGGCAGCAACACCTAAATATGAATCGAGTGCACTTAGACCACCCTGGAAAGAGACTGGTCTTAGCAAGCCATGGAAAAACCAAAGAGAGGAAAGCCAGAGAGCAGCTAAAGTCTGTCTTAACCCACCAAGTTGGTAGCTACTTGTCTTCATATTAACACTCTGCCCTCAAACATGCCCACCCAACACTAACAGAATTACATTCTTCTGCACCCAAGATCACACCAAGCAAAGAAAACAATAGGACAGAAGTTGCATTAACCCACGCTGACAGGAGACTCAGATCTCTGAAGGCCACTTGCTAGCCTCCCTTTTATTGACGGCATGGTATCCTTATTGACAATGTTTTCTGCATTTGTTTCTTTCTCTTAGCTGGATGAAGGATGGATGGATGATGACAGAAATGATTATCTGGACGATTTGCACATGGACATGCTGGAGGAACAGCACCACCAAGCAATGCAGTTTACTGCCAGCATGCTTCAGCAGGTAAACATCCATTGCACTTCATTAAGCTACATGCTTTCTTAGCAAGCTTCACTTCAGTTTCTAATATAGAATCTGGTTTTGGTTTTGGTTTTGGTTTTGTTTGGTTTTTTTGTTTGTTTTTTTGCATAGTGATGTGGGGGGCGGGGGAGACACCTAGTGCAAACTTTGCCAGATTAAATGAAAAGGAGTTCTGAAGTTACAGTCTCCACTCTTATTTTACACCATTAAACATGCTACATGTTGTTTTATGAGCTCTCTGGAATGGATACAAAAGCTTAAATGTAACCACTACTTCCAACTCGGGTAGACCTTTTCTGGCTGATCTGTGGCAGTTCTGTCTGGTCTCAGATCTCTGAGATCAGTCAGTGAAAGAGGGCTCTGCCAGCCCAAGGCAAAAGAGGATTTCTTCTGCTTATCCCAAACATCTTACTGCTGGTCTTTGTAAAACATACGATTCCACTGCAAAGGGCTAGCTCACTTTGCTGTAGAAGACCCATACCACTAATCTTCATGAGATGTTCCTTGTAGATCATGTCCTCTCCCTTTCTAAGAGTTAGACAGAAGAAAACAGGTTAGCCTTTTCCTTTTATTGACCTGTTTTCTTAACCATTTCTGCCTTTAGAAGAAGAAAAATGAAGAGGATGGAGGCACCACGGATACTGCCACCATTTTATCAAACCAGCATGAGAAGGACAGCGGAGTAGGGCGTACTGATGAAAGCACTCGAAATGATGAAAGCTCGGAACAGGAGAACAATGCTGATGACCAGACAACTGCCTCCAACACCCTGGGCAGCCAGAAGAAGCTAAGATACAGCCACGACACACTGGGCAGCGGCGACATGCAGTTCAGCAACGAGTCATTTATATCTGCCGACTGCACCGACGCTGACTTCCTCGGCATCCCCGTGGACGAGTGTGAGCGGTTCCGGGAGCTGTTGGAGCTGAAATGTCAAGTGAAGTCCACCAACCCGTACAGTCTGTACTATCACAACAGTACCCTGGACATGAGTAAAAGCGACCAGGAAAGTGTGGACAGGGAGTTGGAGATGCTGAATGAAGAGCTGCACAACATTGAACTGGAGTGCCTCAACATTGTGAGGGCCCATAAGATGCAGCAGCTGAAGGAACAATATCGAGAGCCGTGGATGCTGCATAACAGCGGCTTCCGCAACTACAACACCAGCATTGATGTCCGGCGACACGAACTCTCCGATATCACTGAGCTTCCAGAGAAATCAGACAAGGACAGCTCCAGTGCTTACAATACAGGGGAAAGTTGCCGAAGCACCCCTCTCACGCTGGAGATTTCCCCCAACAACTCTCTGTGCCGGACCGCCGAATGTCTGAAGCTTCAAGGGAATGAAGGGGCCGAAAGCGCTCAGAAAAATGTGCTGTCTAGCCCAGAGAGCCACGAATCCGGCGCCCCTAAACTTCACCCCAAAGAAGCCGACCATAGCAAGCCTTTAGAGATCAAAGAGAGGAAAGCCAGCGATGGCAGCAGAAGTCCGTCTCAACCCACCAAGCCAGGTGGCTACTTGTCTTCGTATCAGCACTCTCCCTACAAGCATGCCCACATTCCTGCCCACGCCCAGCACTACCAGAGTTACATGCAGCTAATCCAGCAGAAATCAGCGGTGGAATATGCGCAGAGCCAAATGAGTCTGGTGAGCATGTGCAAAGACTTAAACTCGTCCAATCAGAGCGAGCCCAGGATGGAGTGGAAAGTCAAGGTTCGCAGCGATGGTACCCGTTACATTACGAAAAGACCAGTCAGGGACAGGTTGCTGAGAGAGCGCGCCATCAAGATCAAGGAAGAGCGCAGCGGCATGACGACCGATGACGACGCCATCAGCGAAATGAAGATGGGCCGCTACTGGAGTAAGGAAGAGCGGAAGCAGCACCTGGTGAAGGCCAAGGAGCAGAGGAAACGGCGCGAGTTCATGATGCAGAGCAGGTTGGAGTGTTTAAAGGAACAGCAAGGGGCTGAGGAGAAGAAGGAAGTGAATATCATAGAACTGAGCAACAAAAAGATGATGAAGAAAAGGAATAAAAAGATCTTTGACAATTGGATGACAATCCAAGAACTCCTCACCCATGGCACCAAGTCACCCGATGGCACAAAGGTTTACAACTCATTCCTATCGGTGACCACCGTATAATGATCCTGTGCCAATGCGATGTACATACAACCGTACCCCCGGGGTAGCGATTCTTGCCTCGTTAAATGTGGCAACACTTGTGTGTGTGTGTGTGTGTGTGTGTTGTGTATATAAGACACATTCATCAATTTTGTAACTCAGACATTGAACTTGGGGTGAAAATTTTGAGAGAGAGAGAGAGAGAGAGAGAGAGAGAGAGAGAGAGAGAGAGAATGAGAGTCATTCATCCCATATCTTTAAAGGCAATACTGAACAGCCAGAGCTTCTTTTGGAATACAGTAGGGTATTTTTTGTATCTTGTTAGCCTTTTACATAACATGTTTTAAAATAACAGGAAAAGCATAGTACTCATACTTAACACAGGTTATATCTTTTTAAACTATATTCATATTTGAAAGGCTACTCATGCAGAAATACAAAGACAACTTCAAATATGTATTTTTAACAAGACAGTATTTTGCAATATATCTTTGCTATTGTGCCCTTTTTCTGCACAAGCTTCTGTTTTATCAAATTTTTGCTGAACTACCAAACTCTTGATGCCATTGTTTTTCAGTAACATGCACCATTTATCCTACTAGATGCGTCTTGGATGCTGTGCATACATATTGTTTTGCCTTCTGCTATGCTATGCCTACCGACATTCTACAGCCAGACTTTGTAATCCCTGGTGTGTTGAGTAAAGATTTGGACAACAACATCTAGGGGTTTGCAAACAAGCGCAGTGTATTGTTGAGAGGCTGTCTGGCTGCGGTCTAGGCAGCTATAAAAGCCTAGTTCAATGCAGCAGCCAGGGGTGGTGGCTGATATGCAAAAGGCAGTAATATACAGTCTGCAGTACTATCACTACAGTGAGGAGCATGGGGTCCTCTAGACGTTGTTTGACTGCAACCCCCATCAGCCGGCATGGCGGGACAATGATGAGTAAATGGTGGAAGTCCCAGTCCAACAACCTGCGTCAGGTCATACATAGAGGCAGCCCACCAACATGGCAGTATAGAGACCGGAGGGCACACACTTTCTAAATATGCCATGCGCCCGTCTCCGTAGGGTTCTAGCTAACCCTAGACCCTTTTATTTTCCCTCTCTGAAGGCAATGTGTAGGGATCCCTTGGAAGAGCAGAGGCCAAGGACTACACGGTACAGCTCTGAAAGGTTTAGAAGTCGATTTGCCGAGGCCGTGGCTTGTTGGAAGAATGTGCATGTGGGTCTAATGTTTTTCCAGGACAGTTTGTGTAATATGAAATGCCCTTGTAGTCGCTGTCTGCTTTGTAGATTTGAGTGTATTGAAACGGAGAGCAGTTTTCATGAAATCATGGCTAGTTATTAACAAGTAAAATGAAGTAAAATAAATAAAAAGTAAATTATTGTTTTATATTTCATATCCTTTGAAATTGGATCTGTTATCCTTCACTCCACCCCCTGCATGACAGAACGTTGTGTGGATTGCATCACTGTGTAAACCAATGCCGGATTAACTGCCTGAAGTGAAGGAACAGCCTTGGTAGCTGGGATTGTTGAAGTTGTGTTTATTTTAGGATGGGCATAAATCTTTTGAAAATTCATAAGGTTGGTAGACACCTTTGTACTAATTTGGAAGAAAGTATTTTGTAGTCCTCATTGATAATGAAAAAAACTAGGGTAGGGGAGAAGGAGGTTGACATAGTATGGACACCACAGGAGAATAAGAAACTCACTGGAAAAGATAATAATGTTAGGAACAGTTGGAAGGAAGCAAAAAGGAGGAAACTCAACTATGGCTGCGGTCTTACCAGCATTTTCTGCGCAGTTTTGCTGCGGCGAACTGCACAGTAAAAGATCGCGTCCTAACCGCGAAGGGAAGTAAATCGGTGTCCTGGTCGATTTTGTCCCCGGAACCGCACTTTCACTGGAGTTTCTTAAACCACCGCTAAGGGTTGGTTTAAAAACTTCCCTTAAAAATACTCAATTGTTTGCTTCTCTAATGAGGTGCAACCCCAGGAAATACGCAGTATTTAGCTTCGTACCCCCATTTCCTGCCACTTCCTGTGGGTCCAGCTTGTTAATTCTTCATTGAGAACATATGAAACATGTGGAAGGAAAGCAGGCAGTTTCGCAAAATGAGAAACTGCAGTAGTTGAAAGACGGCTTACCAGTAATCACCCTGGGATGGGGCGGGGGAATTATATGCAACGGAGACTTAGAAAATTGACCCAGAACAAAGGGAAAAGATGTGCAGTAGGTAAGTAGCGACAGGCACAGAGCAGAAAAATACTACCCTGGTGACAGGACACTAAGTGCACATTGAACACCACATGACCGCCCGAAAAAAACAAAAACATAAAATTAAGATGCGCAGAAAACTTTAGTGAGAGTGCGGCCTATGAGATGTATTGACTGCTCCATAAAGGAGCCTTGAGTTAGCAAAAGCTGGGCAGGGCTCTTAATTGATAGGATGTCTTGGTCGAGTCACCATATGTCAGATGCAGCTTGACAGCACATAAAGAGAAAAAAACCTTCCTTTCTTTTTTACTCGATATTTTTGAGTCCTTACACAAAACTTGTACTCAATTCACAGATTTCAAAAAAATCAACACACTAAATTTCCCATGGGGTTGCTGAAGATTCAATTACATAAGCACTACAGAAAATGGAACAAACTAGACAGCATCATATTGACTGCAGGGATCTGCCATACAAAATGTTGGAAAAACAGCAGCTCAAAGTTGCTTTAACGTAGTCAGGTGAAGGCTCAGCATCTGACAGATATCTCAAGAAAGCCAGCTCTCAATTTGGGAGAAACCAATAAAGAACAAAGGTGCCAAACTGCTCTGGCTACTCATTCTCCTCATCTTTAAGTCCTGTATGGATGATTACTTATAAGAAAAAATAAATAATAATGAGCCTAAGGATGAAGTGCAGTATTGTGATGTGAGTGAGAGAATTTTAACATCAAGAGGGGAATGGGACCTGGCAATTAAAAAAAATCCCTACACAGTAGAATCATTGGTACTTGGGGTAATCATTCAAACTCTTTCAAATTTCTAGTACAAGAGAATTCTTTCTAATGTTTGACAGAAATCTCCTCTCTTTTAAAATCAGTCTGTTACTCCAAGGCCCTGCCTTCTAGATCCATGGCAGATAAATTTGTTCTATCCTCCATATGGCAGCCCTTCAAATATTAGAAAATAAGTTATCCTTTGCTTCTTGGTGTTCTCCAGGCTAAATATACCTAACTACCTCAACCTTTCCTCAAAAGTGTAGGAACTGCAAATGTGTAGTTTTGTGTCTCCAAATGCGTAAGTTTTTTCCCCTGTGCATTTATCTGCGACCCAGAACGAAACTGCTTGAAACACATCTTGTTTTAGATGCAGTTGCTCCCATGAACGCAGGCCATGGAGTTCTAGCTGTCAGGCAGCCAGTGGTGGAAGGCTTCCTGGGTACTGACAGTGACAAGGTCAGGGCATCAGCTAAGAGTCGTTGCCCATTGACAGGCAGCCAAAAGAGCCCCTGGTGCTGCCATCCCTACTGGGCAAGAACAACACCACCAGCTGGCCATCCCTCAACTAGCCAGCAGGCCTCTCAACTCTGGCCAGCTGCCCATATCATTCTTCCTCACGGGCTGTCTTTCTGCCGCATGTCAAGTGATGAGGACCCCAGGGCTATCTCTCAACAGCCAGGAAGTCTTCCAGCCCTGGGGAACTGGCAAGGCAAGCCCTAATGTGAGAGTGCCCTTCCTCCTCTGAAGGGATTGCTTGTCTCATGGGGCAACTGGAGGGTGGCAGCAGAAGCCAAGAAACACGTTTGGCAAGAATCTTCCTGGCAAATAAACTGCAGTAGTAGTAGCAGGTGCTGCTGCTTTTGCTACCACCATTCCAGCTGCTCTCGTCCAGCCACCTAGTGGGCAAGCAAGCGCTTTCGAGGAGGAGGAAGGACTCTCAAACCCTGGTCAACCACAGATGAAGCCTTACTGCAGATGTAAATAGGGCACAGTCAGCATCATTGTAAACCAAATTAAACAATCATTGTAAACCACATTACAGTACAAGGAGCAGTGGAAGTCAATTCATATTCCACCCGGGTGGTGTAGATGTTTCAGCCAGGGGTTGGTGTCTTATGCTCTTTTGGTTGGCCTTCTCTGGACATGTCCCAGCTTGTCCATGTCACCCTTAACCTGTGGTGCCCAGGTCTGTGCACACGATTCATTTCAGAGCAAAGCAGATGCTGTTACTGTGTTTGGTCAGGACATTCTACAGTAATGTATTTCTCTGGCACAGTCTAGAATTACCAACGAGTCAGAAGAGACAAAGTCTCAGGATGCTAAGCAAAAAGGTGCTTTATTGAAACAGGTCTGAGACTATAGATAATGCACTGTAATTAATGACATCTGTGAAATGATTCAGGGGTGGTGATAACAAGGGGGCATTGATCTTCATGCTCCAAATAATATAATCATTGGTAATCGGAGTAAGGCACTGAAATGGTCAGCTGCAAAGTTGGCAGCTTGGCAGTTCGGATCCCAGGTGCCACACAGCGGAGTGAGTTCCTGCTGTTGACCCCAGCTCCTGCCGGCCTAGCAGTTCGAAAGCAGGTTAATGCAAGTAGATAAATAGGTACCGCCATAAAAAGCGGGAAGGTAAACAGTATTTCCGTGCAGCCATGCCGGTCACATGGCCGTGGACTTGCACAACACTGGCTCTGTGGCTTGAAAACTGAGATGAGCACCACCCCTAGAGTTGGACAAAACTAGCGTACATGTCCCGGGGGGGGGGACCTTTACCTTTACCTTTAATGTCATATGGGGGAGGTTGAAATGTTTCCTTGCAACACAAATGGAAGAATGGGCGAAAATACTAGAAAATACTAGTTTAATCAATTTAGAAAGATTTTAAAGAAAAGAAGAGGGTGATGATGATGAATTGGCACAACCATCATTGCTATAAACCTGGTAAGATGCTGAAAATGAAGCTATGGTTTCAGACGGGGACAACCCACCAGTTACAGTCTCTCAAGGCATAGCATGCATTTTCCACTGTGCTTGGAATCATTAAGGACCACACTGCCAACCCTCAGTCAAATGTTCTTCTAATCTAGAACTTCCTTCTATTGAGAAAGCAACCAGAAATTTCTGTTTCTCTGGGAATGTAGCATTGTTACACGTCTTCCAAAGCAGTGGCGTTTTGCACTTCTCAGCTATATAGCAACTCCAAAAATTCATGACACACACACACACACACCAAAAAAAAAGTCCTGTCAGCAGCAGTTCTGGTCAGCTCTTGCAGACCTTAAGACAGTGCTTTCCTTGAGTCAACCTCTCTTCCAAACCTGGTGTTGGGAAAAGCTAATGGGGAAAGGTATATAAATGGAAGTGTGAGCATTCCTCTGTTCAGGCCATTTGTTTATATTTTTATGTAATAGTAACCTTAAAGCTACTAAAGATATTTCTGATTTTCTAGCTTTTGTTCCCCCGCTGTATTCCATAATAATTTACTGCAGATATCAATATTGCATTGGATCAGGGCTCTCTCTAAATGGAATAAACATGACATTTGTTTCTATCTTTTTTTTTCAATCCAGACAAACAAAACACATTTGAAGAGTGAGTAGACTGATGTATGTATCAGGGTGGGGAAGAAAGATGCAGGTTAACAACAAACTTGAATTTAGCAGGTTGTTAGGTCCCCATTTTAGGGCAGTTTTCACCAATCAGACATTTTCCAGATGAACTAGAAATCTTACCGCACAATTAAATGGTGGGATTTGTAGTTGAAAGCATCTGGAAAGTGCCTGGTTGTGCACCAATTTAAATGACAGAAAGAGCCCATTTGAAGGAATCAATAACACCATTGACAATTTACCTATGAGTTTTAATCTTAAACTAGATTTGGTCTTTCATACTTGTGCTCCAGATAGTGGCTCACATATGCACTTTGGTGTTTTGGAGGCAAGCTACCCATCCATTTGTGAGGGTATTGTTAGTACACGTGTGCTTGGGGTTTAATGAGAAAAAAACCTTATTTTCTCACATATTTTATCAGAACGTGGTCTAATGATGCAACCCTATTGGCCCTTATTTGATCTTAAATAAGAACATAAGAAAAGCCATGCTGGATCAGGCCAAAGGCCCATCTAGTCCAGCTTCCTGTATCTCATAGTGGCACCACCAAATGTGTCCGGGAGCGCACAAGACTAGATATCAGTCTCCTGGTAACACTTCCCTGCATCTGGCCCTTGATGTACCCTGGTTTTAAGCCTGGAGATTACACATCTCCATCATGGTTTGTAACCTGTGATGGACTGTTCCTCCAGGAATCTGTCCAATCCCCTTTGGAAGGCATCCAGGCCAGATGCCATCACCACATCCTGTGGCAGGGAGTTCCACAAACTAACAACATGCTGGGTAAAAAAAAATTATTTTGTCTGTTCTCACTCTCCTGGCCCCAGTTTGAGTGGATGTCCCCTAGTTTTGGTATTTTGTGAGACGAAGAAGAGCGCCTCTCTGTCCACTTTACTCATGCCCTGCATAATGTTGTATGTCTCTATCATATTCCTCCCTCAGGCACCTTTTTTTCAAAATTAAAGATCCCCAAATGTTTTAGACTTTCCTCATAAGGCAGGTCCCCCAGGCCAGTAATGATTTTAGTCACTCTCTTTTGCACTGAATGTAAAGGGACTAAGTTTTGGCGAGGCATACTGTTAAATGCAGAAAACGGTATTTTCTGGAAGTAAGCAGAATGGACAGTAATGAGGCATTTTTACTGATGGAAGGTTTATAGCCAGCATGGCTTCAACCCATTAAATTATGAGGGGGAAGTCACAAAAGCCCTTAAACCTAACCTCTCAGCATAACTATATGGTGGGTATTTGCATAGCTTCACCATTCCCACACTTAAGGATCACAAACAAGAGTTAGGTTTGGCAATATATTGCCTAGGGAATAGTGGTTGGGGAACTAATTAGGATTATACACTAAGTATGTAAATTAAACCAAATATAATTATCAGTTGGTGGCCTTCGGAAATAGGTTACAGGATACTTGTTAGCAAAATTGCTCAAATGCCTGGAAGACATTTCAAACACCATCTCTTATTTCATTTGGGCAGAGTCATTGTACTGGGGATCTGTGTGGAACACAAACTAATTAAGAAAAGACATTGACAAACAAAGAAGGTGATATATAGTGACTCAAACAATGTGATTCTCCCCAGTTCACCTGCAGCTTCCTAATCCTACAGATGTTGATTAAATTTAAATTCCTTTCAACAGGAAAGACAGAAAATTAAATGCAAAGTGTGGCTAGGCTTCCTCCGGAACCCATGTTTCTGGTCTAATCCTGATCAGAGACAGGATTTTGTGATCCACACTCCTGTCTGCAGACTTTTTAATCTGCACCAGTTGCTTCTGAAAAAAAGGCTTCTGACAAGGAAATCAAAAGGTAACTCACAAAATGAGCAACCCTTTAGGGAAATCTAGTTCCTTGTCCCACTGAAAAATAGTTTTCCTTTCTAAAGACCAACTCTGGAATGGCAACAGGTAGAAAGAGAGAACAGGATGGGCTGGAAACTTTTTCTTCCATTTCCACTGCACTCCAAAATCAAACCCATACTGCTTTTCAGCAAACTAGGTTTCAATGCTCAAAACTTGATTGGTCCTGAATCTCATGCAGAACAGTCAATTCTAATGTGTCTGCTTCTTCTTTTTTTAATGGAGCTTGTGCAAAATGGAATCCACTAACCTCTGTTGCAGACAGAAAGTCCCATAACTGTGAACAGGACAGCTTTTGGCTCATTACAAGTGCAAGCATTAGACCAAGCTGAGTGCATATTTGACAACACAATGCTACCCAAAATGTGCATTTCATGAGGGTTATGTCACGCTTGGAATCCTAGGGTCACTACAGTTTGTTACAGGCTGAAGAATTTGTTCACATTACAATTTTGGGAAATGGGAAAATTCACCTGAGTGCATCAGGAGTTGCTGGAGCTCATGATGCCCTGTGATTAAACTATGTCAATATGTTTTCATGTCAAAAGTATTACATCTGAATAAAACACTACCAGAGACCTCTTGGTAGTGGGGTGGCTAAATAATCTTGTTAAATAAATAAATAAATAAATAAATAAATAAATAAATAAATAAATAAATAAATAAAGTCTGGATTTTGTATCCCGCCTTTTCCCTTCTTATGAATGGTTTAAAACACATTTTCTTAAACAATTAGACAATTACAGCATTTTGTTCAACCATTTAAAACACATTAGAGAACACAATAACAGGAAAATCACATCAGCAAGTCCAATAAAACAAGAAAAAGTGTGATAATACATTTTTGCTTTCAAGCAACAGTGTTTTGGACAGAGCTTTGCATTCATATTGCAGGTTGCTGCGGGGAAATTCAAACCAATGAGGGAAGACATGCATTTCTAGACTGAAGGCACACAGAGAGGAGATGAGGCTACCGCTGTATCCAGCTGCTCCACTGGCTCTGTTATGCCCTGTTATTCCATCTGCAATAATGGAAACATATTATTCAGTCAGACCTTACTTTATAGCCCCTATCTGCCCATAGTACATCTTTGGTATCACAGTAACACTGTTTCTTTTGATTTTGTCATTTCCAGATTAAAACACTTTGTTATTGATTTATGTCCCTTTCCTGTCCACTTCAGTTCACTCACAAGTTAATGCCATGTTGAATTTTTCCATTTCTTTCTTTCCAGTTTACCTTTGTTCATACTTTTCATGATTCATGTTCCAAGTGGCTTGGAATAAAATTTTAGGCAGATAAGAATTTGAGGATCATAACAGCTGTTGCATACTCCAGCCAAGCCCCAAAGTACTGTATAAATTTCAACACAACTGATTCCAATTGTTTATATTAAGTCCAAATCTTTTTTGTTTGGTTTGGTTTGGTTTTTGCCTATAAAAGAAGTGGAGGTTAATAAATGTAATTGAGGTCAATTAACAAGGTGCCAGCCATGGACCTGGCTGTGCAACTAGCAAAATGTTAGTTAGCCTCAATCAGCCATCACAACTTACACGGTTGCAGTACCACATGCAGAAAAACACTAGAACTTTGATCTTAAGTATTATATAAAGTATATTTTTAAATCAATAAACCAATTTTTTTACATTTTTATAATGCTGGTATTATCTATAGGCTGCTGTGTGAAGCAGACCCTATGCCAGTGATGGTGAACCTTTGGCACTCCAGATGTTCTGGACCACAACTCCCAAATTTCCAAGCCTGTATTGCGAATGACAATATTCACTGCTGCTTTTCAGGTATATTAACAACCCATAAAACATTACAATATGATTTTCAAAAGACCTGCATCTTGCATGCCAAGAGATACCTTCCAACAGAATGGAAATGGAACTGAAAAATGAGGGAGAAGACCATTCCTAGTGCCAGCACCACTTAGTGATGAATTTGGCCACTTGACAACTGTTCTCTCCAGGCTTTTAGATGAACAATCAGTGGAAGGACTTTCAGAATAACCCTTTTGACAAGCCAGCCCTCCTTGCCTTCTGAGCCACGGAAGGGCGTTCCAACAGGGAGCCCCATTAAGGAGCAGGGGAAGAGTGCCTCTGTCCAGCTGAACTCTCCATGACCTTCCCCTCAGAATAAACACTTGATCATATTGGAAAATGGGCCTCCCAGGTGTCACAGCCAGACTTTAAACTAAGGAAAGTCTTTATTGTCTCCAGCAAGAGAGTGGGGCTCTGAGGGCTCTTTGATCAACTGTCCTTCAGCTGAGCAAGTCTTTGTTATTGTCAGGGGCCTGGAACAAAAGACCTACAAAAAAAGGCAAATCCAAGGGGGAACATAAATGTAAGTCAGGGGGAAGCAAATTCTAGGGAAGGCTACATTTAGAAACCCTCGGCAGTGATGGAGTTAAGCCAACCTGATTTTGCAAGAATACCACCCAATGTATAGTTCAAACACTGGCATTGACAGAAACAAGAATGTCAATCTGAACCGGAGCAGAAATCCACATATATTCTTTTCTGATTGCTGATATTTTCAGATTCATGTTCAAGGAATGCAAGGTGCTCATCCCTGAAATATGTGCATAGGCAGAAAACAAATATGTGTGGGGAGGGGTGGTGATACACACATACACTCCCAGATGCATATTACAATTTATCCAATGCATTCTCATGTTTTTTTCCAGAATACTGTATGCTCCATTTCACACAATACCAGAAATCCTTTTTTTTATGATGCAGCATTTCCCCACCTGTTGCATATGACAATTGGATTTAAAAATTCTTTTAAATGAATTTTTAGCTCACATGTTCATGATTGTTTTCTTTAGGACACTCAAAGACTAGTCATCCTGATTTCTACCTGTTGAAACAGCAGAAGGATGATTGGTTGGAGGACTAAAGCATGGCTGCAGTTGTGGTGAAGTAGCCAATGAAAACGTATGCTGCTGAAATTTAATTTGGAACTCCATAGTTGACTTCAGATCTGAACCATTTCCTCCGCTTCATATTACAAAACCGCGTGTCCCTGAAATGAAATAGAACCCCATAGACTTTCTGCCCACTGCATGAAAAATTGACACTCCCTAGGATGAACTATTGAGTGAATGCTATGGGACCCTGCTGCACAGACCCATATGAAAGAAAAGCTTTCAGCTTCAAAGGGATTCAAATAGGTAGGGGAGTTCTTTCTTCTGCCCCTGGAAACAGACCTTAATCTACACATGAAAACATAATCTGTGTCAGAGAGCGACAGTGGAGGCTGTCCAGATCCTAGAACGCTGCCTGGCCACAGTTATGGAATGGACCAGAATGAATATGCTCAGGCTGAACCCTGATAACACCAAGGTTCTGTTCTTAGTGGGTACTTCAGAGAGTTATGTTGCCCCTCTCCCCAGTCTGGTTGGGATATTCCTCCAGCTGGCAGAGACAGTGAGCTCTCTCCTGAGACTCCCAGATAGCAGTTGCATCCAAATCAGCCTTCTATCAGCTTCGGTTCATTGGCCAGATTCACCACTTTTTTGATGAGACCTCCCTGAGAGCAATTGTGCATGCCTTGGTGATTTCCTCAGTTGACTACTGCAACACACTCTACTCAGGATTACCCTTGAATCGGATCCATAGACTGCAGCAGGGGCAGAATGCAGTGGTTAGGCTGGCGGTTGGTGCAAGTAAAGATGACCTCATCACCCCCATCCTGGCTCACCTGCACAGGCTACCTGTTGCATCCCAGATCAATTTCAAGGTGGTGGTTTTAAACTATAAAACCCTCCACAACTTGGGACCGGAATATATGATGGAGTGTCTGTCCCTTAGATTAATAAATGCCTTCCCAAATAGATCTTCTTTAGCACTGGTATTTAGGGTGGCCACACTAGGGAAGCCCGAAAAACTGTTAAAAGAAACAGGCTTTCTCAGTGGCCGCCCCTCCTCTTTGGAACAAATTGCCCGTTGACTTCCACTTAGCTCCCACTGTGGCAATGCTTAAGAGTTCTTTAAAAACCTAGCTCTACCATGAGGCTTTTGGCAATGCTACATGCTACTCGTCACCTAGCTGACTATTATGATTTATTTATATGTTTATTATGTTTACTTAATATATGTAAAATATTATTTTTATTTTGCTGTTTTAACTTTCCTTGTATACCACCTGGAGATGTTCTCTGAATTTAGATTGGTGGTATATAAGTCAATCAATCAATCAATCAGTAGGGTCACCATAAGTCCAAGGAAACTCAGTTACACATAACAACAACAAATAACATCCTTGATTATGAAATTGAGTATTCTTCAGCAATATCCAGAGGGTTAAACAATGATTCAATGTGGGCGAGTCTTCTGTGTAGCCAAGCTTTTTCTTGCTCAGAAAGTTTGCACAGTGGGAGATACGATAGCACTTTTCAAATACTTGAACATAGAGAGGTGGAAAATGGTCTGTTCTCTATCATCCTACAGTGCAAGACACATGTTGGAGTAGGTTTTCCCAGCATAGAAAACCAGTTGCCTCAGCAGAAATAAAGACAAGCTGAAGCAAAACTCACCCTCACCAAAGGTATATTTACAGTAGGTCAATCCGACAGCCTAACAAAGTAACAGAAAGATTCCCCCAAAATCATTACATATGGCTCTTCAATATATACAAGCCTCAACCAATCACAACACATTACATCATTACTTTAACCCTAATATACATGTGTTGACAATGTTTCTCTGTTAATGAGATATCCACAGTTACTCAGTATTTTACACCCATGTTCAACATGGCTGCTGCTGAACATAAGCCTTGTTTTCTTTCAGCTTGTAAATTATACCTTGACAACACATAATAATGGGCTCAAGTTACAGGACCTCAGGTGTTAGCTGAATATCAGGCAAAACTTCCTAACTGTTAGAGCAGTACAACAATGGAATCAATTTCCTCAGGAGGTGGTAAGCTGTTTGACACTGGAGGCATCCAAGGGAAAACTGAACAACCATCTGTCAGGTATACTTTAATTTAGATTCCTTTACCGAGTGGGAGTTGGACACAATGGCTTTATAGGCTCCTTCTAACTCACATTCTTTGATTCTATGAGTGTTTCAGTTGGGAGAAAGGAGGAGAGGGAAGCAGGCAATGTTTTTTTTTCAAAGCAGCACCTATGTTGACTGCTCCCCCTCCTCCTTCCCCCCACCCCCACTCCGCTAAGGCTTGGTGATCATTAGCCCTGGGAAAGGAGGAGAGGGAAGCGTGAGACAGAGGAGCTGCTTGGGAAAAAAATCCAATCACCTCCTTCCCTCTCCTCCTTTCTTCGGGCTAACAATCACCAAGCCTTAGCCTGGGGAAAGGAGGAGGGAGAAGTGTTACGGAGGTGATGCTTGGGGTGGGGGGAATTGCCTGCTTGGCACTACCCACACACTGTGCAGTTTGCACAGGACAGCCTTAACTGGAAAGGAGACCCACAAATAGGGCATGATAAGGAGAGACCCTTCTTTCCTTCCCCCACTGTTCCCCCAGGATCTGGCCCCCGTCCTGGGTGGGTGAGACATGGCTGGAGGGGGAGTGTCCCCTGGTGCTACATTTTCTGTGTACATTTTCTGAATAACCGAGAGCAAGCTCATGGCACAGTATCTGTAAGGGTCAGATCTTAGAGTTTTATTGTAGAGAGGGATGATGATAACTACTGGGAAGGAGTAGATCCTGAGTGGGAAATGAGTTCCTAATGGTAGAATTTAGCCCTATTGTCTGAATACTAACAATGCCCACACAGCCAATCAGTCCACTCACTCTTTTTCAGTTGTAAGGATAAAGTAGGCAGAAGAAGAATCACAAATGCTGCCTTGAACACACCATAGGGGAAATATGCAACCAGTAAAAAAATAATTGTCCATGCTACTGGGACCTAGTCTCTATACTTCTGTGGACCATGTTTAGCAGCTCCAATGGTTATTTTTCTGGATGTTCAACCAAATGACTATTTTCTACACTGCCAGTGGATCAAATGACTTTTTGTATCTGCGCCAGTCATTTTTATGACAGCTGATTTTCCCCATAAAAAAATTAAAAATGTCCAAACTGAAATCTTGTCTTTGACTTAAAATATTTTATAACTGAAATATAAGAGTAATAATAAGAGTAGCTAGCTATTATCTATCTATCATTTATCTATCTATCTATCTATCTATGTTGCTTAGCTTTATTATTTTCTAGTTTCAGAAAAAGAAAATTCCCTTGCAGGTTTCTTCTTCTTCCCAGTTTTATAAACAACCCTGTGGTGTCCTTTAAAAATCCACAAACTGCACCGCAGAAATAAAACCCATTTATCTCCAGATAGCAGCCTTCTACCGTTCCCCATTTTATAGGATTGCCCATTAAATGGCTGATTAGTTCTGTGTCTTTTATAAATATTTCAAGAGTTGCAATCTCTTTCCAGAGCTTTACAGGGATATGTGTCCAGCTTCTATTATCCGTAATACTTTAGTTGATTGTTTTTATGGCTCCGTTTTCTATTCACTTCATTTATTGCAAACCTAACTTGCATTGCCTGGATTTTCAACAGTTTTCATGATATCTTAAAATGGCATTCCTAGTGATATGATGTACATTTGGAGGAGATACTTCATCGTACATATTTATTTTAGAGTTTTATACCCTTTCTCTGTTTTTTCCACCATGCTTTCTTGTTCTACAGTGCAAGCAGTGCTTGCTCATTCAAATGATTTCATGAAATTGCTTGCCTGTTAGATCTAGTTATATATTTTTTTAAAAAGAAAGAATTAGGTTATTTAAAAATGATATTCTCTTATAATGAAATAAATTCAGAAAAACCTTTATGTAAATTGAGTCAAGTTGTCAATTTAATTGGCAAAAATAGCAACAAACACTCACATTTGGGGAAAAGACATCCACTAAAGTACAACCCTGGAAAGATGCAACAGCATTACTCTTAATCTAATTAAGCAAAGATTAAAGATCTTATGTGGAATTAGTTGTGGGGAATATTCTAACTGGATAAGCTTTCTGTTATGGTGAGTTTTAGCCATGTGCTTAAAGCTATGGATAGTGTTTCATGCAAAGTTCTTGTGTTTCTTGACCACAGTTAAAATTTCATTTTTGATCCCACTGCTATTATTGTCTGCCATGCAGAAAGATGCCTTTGATTGGTGGCGACCCTATGAATGAGAGAACTCCAAAATGTCCTGTCTGTAACTGCCCTGTTCACCTATTGTAAACTTGTTCTTGTACACATCATAAACATTTGATGGTGTGGTGCATAATGCTCTGTTATCAAAGATATGGGTGTGCCTCAGCACATGATAGTTGTGATGTACTTATTGTGGGCTAGAAACTACAATTAGGGCATAATATAAAGAGACAATATGGTTTCCTATAGAGAAAGATGTCAGACAAGAGTGCATTTTTTCTCCCTGTCAGTTCAATTTGTATATAGAACTAGAGATGGGCAGGGAATGAAAATTTTTTCGTTTCCGTTACCGTTTGTCGTTTCCGTTACATAATGAAATGACAAATGACAATTGTGATGAAAATGAAACGAAACGAACAGAACCACGAAAATTGAGGTTGTTACGTTTTGTTTCCGTTAATGGCGACATGCAATGAAATGAGCTGTTTTAAATGTTAAAAAACACTCTAGACATCCGTAAAAATGCAGTGATAATTATTTATATTGTCTGATAATACCTACCAGGCGGGTTGGGGTCCTTAAAATGTTTGTTTTAGTCTTCTCCCATTGTGATGTATTTTTCTTTTCCCTTTAAAATGGATGTCGCCACCAGCCACAAAATGGAGGCAAGCCATGTGATGGGATCATGTTCAACCAATAGCATGCCCAGGTTGCAGACTGGGTGGGCAGGTCTGGCAGCCACAGAGGGCATAAAAAGGTCTGGCAGCCCCCGTCCTCCTTGCAGTCTCTGGTGGGAGTTAGGGCGGGATTGCTGTCTCTGCGACCCTAGCTTCAGTCCTGCAGCCTCCCTGTGTGTGTGCGTGCTGCGTACCTCTCGGTGAGTACCCTCCCTTGCCCCGCAGTGCAGTCACTCTGCGGCTGCCTTGCACCCTGGGCAACGCCCACCGCTGCCTTTTCAGCCTCCCTGTATACCTAGTCTATACTGTGTCTCTGCCTGCATCCATTTTTTTTTAGTGTTTTCCCTCTGGTCTGGGGCGTTGGGGGATGCCTGCACACGGAAATGTTTTAAAAATCGTGCAAAAATCAGGTAGAAACGACAAACGAAAAAATGAAAAACGGTAACGAAATTTTTCAAAAACTTCATGACAAATGGAAACGAAACGAAACAGACCTCTCAACGACAAACAAAAAACCGAAACGCCATTTTTCTGTTTTGTGCCCATCTCTATATAGAACATATACTACAGAAGGCTAGATTCGTTTCAGGTGAAGGAAGAGTGGAAATGGACAAAAGAAACATCAACAATTTAAGATATGCACATGATGCAATTTTACTTTCAGAAAGCAGGAATGAAATAACTTTTAGTGAAAGTGAAAGACGAAAATGCCAAAGCAGGTCACATTAAGAAGACAAAAATCATGGCTACTGAAGAACTATACAGTATTTTATTTTTGACAGAAGAAATACAAGAAATGTCCAATGTAGAAATTGAATAATAATTTGAATACTTTGCTTGAATCATCCATCCAAAGGCAGATTACCAACAAAGCCAATAAAGAAGACCAAAACTAAAACATCAACACTCTTCTATTTGTGATCATCATGTATGGGGTGGTGAAAGTCTGACAGAGAAAAAAGCGGACATGAAAAAAATAAATTCATTTGAAATATGGTGCTGGAGAAGAGCTTTGCAGATATTCTAGAATGTGAGGAAAAAAAGAAGAAGCCTGAACTTCAGATGGCAAGAAACAGATTGTTCTGCTTTGAGCGCATTATGGGAGGGCCAGATTCTGGACTGAAAAGGACAATAAAGCTGCCTTTTGTCCTTTCAGGGAAAAAGACAGGATAGAAATGCTATATTTTAAATGAATTTAAACAAATAAATAATGCCAAGAAAGTGTGAAGGCAGTATGAAAAGAGGAAGACTAAGTACAGGATAGACTGACTTCTTAAAGAAATTCATAGTCTTGAGTAGACATGGGCACGACTTGGGCAAAATTCTCGTTTCCGTTTCTGTTCCTTGTTTCCGTTACGCAACGGAAACAGTAACGACAATTAAGCCGTCAGAACTCGAACTCGAACCGATAAAAGAAAAAATGGGTCGGATTTGTTGTTGTCGTTCATGGCATCGCGGCGATCGCGCGATGTCAAGCGGCACAGAAAAAAAGTTTTAAAAAAACCCGATTCCCGGGCAAAAAAGCAGGCGAAAATATGCCTTCCTGAGTGAGGGCACCTACCAGAGGGGTGGTTTCTGGGGGGAGGTGTCCCCGGTCTCCCCCCCTCTCCTGTCCTGGGCTGCTCTGGTGGGGGGCATCCTTGTTGTCTCACCATGCCATGCGGTGCGGGGGGATCCAAAATGGTGACCGCAATTTTTTTTTGAAATTGTGGTCAAAAACCCACCAAAGCACCACACAGAAACATGTGAAAATTAGGTATTTTAACTGCCTGAATTTTTACAGTAGCAGCAGTGGGTTTTTCTTGCAATAAACGTCTGTCTCCAATCCCATTGATTTTATTTTATTTTATTTTTATTTTTATTTTTTTACACCTGCTCAATGATGGGCTGGCCATGGGATGGGACCATGCAAATTTTTGGAGCCATTCCACCAATCGCATGGCCACTTGGCCAGGTTTTGACTGAGACTTCTGGGATGTGCCAGTTGGGCATAAAAAGCCCACTATAACCCTAGCCCTAACCCTAACCCTAACGCTAACCCTAACCCATACGCCAGTACACTGTCCTTCTTAGTGGGTCAGAGGCACCTAGAGGTGCAGCCCACTAACTCACCCTAACCTTACCCATAATAACCCTAAGCCTAGCCCTTGCCCTAGCCCCAACCCTAAGCCAGATCTGTACTCGCATTGCACTACACGCAAGTACATTTCCCTTCTTAGTGAGCCAGAGGGCGCCCAGCAGAGGCATTCTTCTCTCACCTCACTCACCAGTCCAAAGTTCCAAAAAACTCTGTATGCCAGTATGCTGTCCTTAGTGATCTAGAGGCACCCAAAAGAGAGGTGCCTCTGCCAGTGCCACTTGGTACGCAATGGCTACACAGTCATGTACCCTTCCTTTTCCCTTTGTAGGGGGCCAGAGGAGGCATCCACCCCAGAGAGGTGCCTCCAGGAGCCTGCTAAATGCCTTCCCTTTGTAGCGGGCCAGAGGAGGCACCCACCCCAGAGAGGTGCCTCCAGGAGCCCGCTACTCTACCCCCCTAAACCAGTACTAACGACAGACGACAAACAAAATGACAAATTTTTGAAAAATTTCGCGACAAACGGAAACGAGCCGAAACGGGCCGACTCCGACACACGACAACTCGAAACGTCATTTTTCCTGGTTGTGCCCATCTCTAGTCTTGAGTTTTAAAAAGTTGAGGAGAGCTGTTGAGGACAGGGCATTTCACATATCACTCATCCAGAGAGCTGCCATAGATAACTGGACAACATGTAGCAACATTTTATATATTGAATATAGTTATCTATTTTCTGAATGTCCTTGTTCTTGCTGCCTTATTGTATTTGTTATATCCAGATCTGTAACTTAGTTTTGTATACCGCCCTGTATAAGATTCAGTTCTAAAAAATAAATATAAAAATACTCTAGTTTATCAGTGTAGTAGGACATTGTGCTTCTTGTATCCATGATTCAAAAGCCAGGAAATGTCCCAATATCACTGCATGATCTCAGGCCTGCATTGCCAGCAGGAAAAAGGATGCCAAACTTTACATGACAAAAGACAATCCGAATGTTGACAATATTGGGAGGCCCGCAGGGTAGCAACTCATAAACGGGCCTTCTTGGTGGCCTTTGGAATAGGCTACGCAGCGAGATTCACCAGGCTCCCTCACTGGCATCCTTTAAGAAAGCCGCAAAAACCTGGCTGTTCAGGGATGCCTTTGGCAACTGCTAGGATTGTACCAAGCTTGTCTTTTTTCTGTGAAGTTTTTGCCACTTGCCTAGTACCTCTTTTTTATACTCCTTTATTGATGTCTTGTTTTTAATCTTTTTGTGCAAACTGCCCAGAGTTCCCCTAGGGCAGTGATGGTGAACTTTTTAGAGACCGAGTGCCCAAGTTGCGATTCAAAACCCACTAATTTTTTGCAAAGTGTCAATACAGCCATTTAACCTGTTTACAGGTGGCTGTGAAGGGGCCATGTCAGGTGCCCACAGAAAGGGCTCCAAGTGCCACCTTTGGCACCCGTGCCATAGGTTCGGCAACACTGCCCTAGGGAAATGGGAGCGGTATATAAATGCAAAAATAAATAAATAAATAAATAAATAAATAAATAAATAAATAAATAAATAAATAAATAAATAAATACAGTACTAATGGCAGCAGTCAAGATACTCTACAAGGTACTCATTACAGTTCCCAAAGTGACACCAACCCTGGAAAATCACAGAAGCAGATGGAAGAGCAGCATTAATGTCATTTTAATTTTAAGTATCTCTGCCCATTTGACACAGGAATCTTGTACAGTAATACCTCTTAAGATGAATGTCCTGTAAAACAAAAAACCCGTAGGACGAAAAAAAATTCCAGGACTGAAGGCTGCTCCTCACTGCCCAACACACAACTGATTTTGACAGCTCTGGGCTGCCAGGAGCAGCCTTTGGGTGTAGGTTGATTGAGGGGGGTTTTCCCCCCATTGCTGGGTGACTCAATCAAAAACCCTTTCCCATCTTTGGGGGTGGTGGGTTTTTGAAAGCACTGCCCTCCCCAAAAGATAGCAAAAGCCCTTTCCTATCTTTGGGATAGGGCTTTTACCGGCTTCCCTGATGGGTGTGTGTATGAGAGTTGGCAAGGGGTGACTCACCCGCTCGCCCCCTTCCTGCATCAGGGCAGCCTGGATCGGAGACCGGGCTTTTGAATTCCCCCCTCGTTGCACCATGCAAAGAGGGGGCTGTTGGCACGGGAAGTTTGAAAGCCTAGACTTCAATCGCAAAAAGGCTTTTGGCTGTTTTAATGCCAGTGCCTCTTTGCAATCCTAGCCCCCTCAGGCTTCCCAGCACTATAGGGGGACACTGCGGAAGGTGGACTTGGGTCTCCCTAAAGTGCTGGGACGCCTGAGGGTCTTGGATCACAAAGAGGCATCACCAGTAATGCAGCCAAAAACCTGGACCTCGATCACACACACAAAAAGTTTGCAAGATGAAATTTTCATAAAATGAAGCAACCTGCAGAATGAATTAATTTTGTCTTGCAAGGTACCACTGTATTTGACATCTGAAGGGCTAATTATAGCTCTTTGAATAAAGTCCTGCTGGGAAGCAAAGGTAAATTTGGCCACAGTTTTTGGTCCTATCATCATATCCCTATGTTCTCCAATCCATTTAACAGATTATTAGCACTATCACCATGAATTAATCATATTTTTGACTGTCTGAAATCCAGTAATTTAAAGACATACAACAATAAAGCTGTATTTTACCAATAACAAGTTTCCTATTTCCACCAAGGTTCCACCAAGCAGGACTTGAAAATCACAGCGCCAGTGGCTATTGTAGGGGTGATGTGGCAGTTTTCAGACATGTCATATGGGCTTGCTATAGAAACCAACCAGAACATTCAGCTCTTGCAGAATGTGGAGATCACTGGGGGCAAATGGTCATTACAGCAATCACTAAAGTGTTTTAGAAAATAGAGGTAAGAGGAGAAACAAGATTGTTTGTTTCTCATGACTAGCTCCTATCATTTTCCATCACAATGCATTAATCAATGGCAATAGACACCATTGTCCTTAGTGTGGTCAATGTTTATAGCTTTAGCTTTCATAGCAAGGGCATAAATATATACATCTCATTACACCTTTGCTGCTATTTGCTCATCATCCACCACTTGGGAATTATAATCAGGATAGTGGAAACCATTAGGTTTTCAGCTTGGAGATCATCTTAGGCATACTATGGCAGGGTCATAAAAGATAAACATTTCTTAGATTGAGATACTGTATAGCTGTTAGTCAACAGTGGTCGTTTTCTTACCATTGACATAATAGCAAATCTCATCTTGATGATTGTTTATGTGTATAACCTTCCCTCCCCATGATATTAGAAAAACTCACATTATTCTGTGGATGAGTTAAACTAGCATTTGGCGTAATGTGCATAAAACCATTTTGCTGAGGGGATAGCTAATGGATATTTAGCACATCAAACTCAGTTACTCATTCAGATCAAAGACTACCAAGGCATTTGCAGGCTCAACAAGAACAATGAAGATTACAAGGTTGGTGTTCAGTTGATGCCAGAGTCGGACACTAGATTGTAAGCTGGTTAGTATCCAAATAGAGCTGCCCAACAGGCCCATGTCCTTTTGGCAACTCAATCATTGTTGTTGGGAGTAGATGCATTTCTGGTCTTCTGAAAACAAACAGACAAAATCCTGTTAACAGAATGAAAGGTGCAGGCAGGGACCAAAGGGGCTTCTGGCCAGTAGTAGTCAGCAGAGCTCAGCATTCTGTTTCTTGTCTATTCCCATGCCCCTGCTTTTTTTCTGAGATGCCAGGGTAGGGAGTGAAGGACTTTGAGATGCCAATAGCCAGGGTCATGCTTGATTCCTTTTTAAAGGGAGCCAGCTCTTCTCTGCACTGTTTATGTCCTTTCTTTTCCTCCCACCATCCTTCATCTTTTTTATTTCAATCTGAAGTTTGTGGTGATGCAGCCCTAAGGCTTTGATGGTTTCATCAATTATGTTGCAGGAGAAAAGGTGAGGAAAATCAGCTTCTAAAGTAAAGAGCAGACTTTCCCATTAACCGAGGATCTTCCATTTTTCTTTCCCTACTCCTGATGTGAATGCTGAATTTAATACAAGGGACCCATGGGCTTGTCACTCCTCCTCACCATGGGCTCTTTGCCCTCCTAGGTCGCTCCCTCAAAGAAATGCACAAATATCCCTGAATCAGTTTGCTCTTATACATCTGTCAAGAGACAGCACAAGATCCTAGTTCAGGGTGTCCAAACGTTTTGCAAGGAGGGCCAGATTTGGTGAGGTGAAAATGTGTGGGGGGCAACCATTCAGACTGAAGGGGGGGAGAAATTGCGTGGTCCGTGCGCATCTGCAACAGCCACAAATGCTCCGGTTTCAAGGTGCCCAAGGGCCCAGCAGCTGTTGCACATCCCGGAAATTGGCCCAGGCACACCCAAGACTCACCACTGCTCTCCCTTTCAAGGAGGTGGGGAAGACACTGCAGCAACAAAGTCAGGAGTGGGTAGGCAGGGTGGGTGGCTGAGGGGATGGACAGAGGCAGGGAGGGCAGGCAAACCATAAAACGGACATCTCTAGCCAGCACAGGGAAGGTTTGGCCGGTGGGGATGAGTTACAAGCTGAGCCGGCAGGGAGAAGAGTCTGAGGGCCAGTCAATATTTTAAATCAGGCCGCATTTGGCCCCCAGGCTGGACTTTGGACATGCCTGTCCTATGGGTGAAAGCTTCTGTACTTGGGTTTAGGAAAACAATCTTTGGTATATTTCTGTTTTTCCTGAATAGGGTGGAAAGATAAGACCTTCTCTATTGCAACATACATTTTTAACTGGTGAACAGGAAAGCAAGTATGAATATATTTTTTTAAATTGGCCTAGCATCTGTATATATCAGGAGAAAGAGAAAGGATCAGAAAAAACCTAGCCTGCTCTTTTGTTTAAGGCCCAACCACACTTGCCAAAAGAACCCCAGTTATACTGTTTTCTTGCTTTTTCCAATTATTTGCATTGTTTCAAAATTTGGAAAACCTGCATCCTTATCCCAACACTGATCAAAGAGGGATAGAAACATGAAAACCAAGAACTGAGTGGGAGAGATATGCTGGACAATGAGGAAAAGGGGATGAGTGAATAGAGGAATGGCATGGAAAAGGGGGAGGAGGGAAAGGTCATACCTTAATTGATACAACCCTTGTGGATTTTTAAAAAGGGGGAAGGGAGTACTGATTTCCCCAAGAAACAGTAGATGAAATGAATTAATACAAATGTAGCTTGTATTATGAACCATATAATGGTTCAAATAGAAAGAAATGAATTGATGTAGCTCAAAACAATGTAAACACAATGTAAACATTTCTGATGATGTATATAACTATGGAAAATGTATTAGTGCAAGAGAAATATGGAAAGAATTGATACAACTGGGGTTCATTTTGCATGTGTGATTGATCTGCTTGTCAACTTCCAGTGCAGAAGAGTTTGTGGAAGACTGCTGCAAATGTGGTGCTCCAGTTGTACCCCAAAGGTATTCCAGGCTGACTTCAACCCATGTTAAACTATATAGCACATACAACAGCCTTACAGTCTAAATGAAGACTGGAAATGCTACACAACTGGTAAGGCTGTGAGATTCTAGGTCATGAATGGAGTGCTGGAGGCCATTCTTGTGGCTGTACAGACCTAAGTTGTTTCACATTCTCCAGCCACCTAAATTAAAACCAACGACTATTGGCATATGACAGGTTAATTTGTCCTGTATGGGAATAGACAGATAACAATGTCAGGATGGACTTAATAAAAATGTAATTAAGCAATCACCTGTGCAAAGAAATATGATTGGTGGATGTAGATATATAAGTCCTGTGGTCTGTAGGACCCCCTGCATCCATTGATTCATTACCCACTGATTCAGTTATCCATGGTTGGCAGATAGAAAAATTAAATAAATAATTCAGCAACACAAAGCAAGCTACTGTCACAAACAGCAGCTGTAAAGCAAGATACTGCCATAAAACAGCAATTTGGGGGCCTGGCGTTCTCTCTTATCCATGTTTTCGTTAATCACAGGAAGGCCTGGAACTGATCCCCAGCAGATACTGGGATCCTACTATATGTTTCTCTATCTACATTGTAACAAGGCTAGTTACTTTGTTGGTTTGTTCACCTGCATACTGTAAATAGAAATCTGCACAAAGACTTCCAAGTGTGGATCTGGATTCTTCCTGTGTGCTGTAAGTCTCACTGCTGGTGCTGAATCAGGGGGATATAATCGGGAAAAGATCTTAACAACTTTGGCTCAGAAAGTACTCTTGTTCCCATGTTCCCAGCACCCCTTGGGGTCTCCCATGCCCCCAATCATTACATTAATAATTTGTCCAGTGCAAAGTAGCTTTTCTTTTTCAATTTAAAAACAACTTTTTTGCTAACCTAATTTTTTAGTCAACAAAACCTGGTTATAGCAACCTATATAGTACATACATAAAACATTACATATGGGATTGTGGCCACTCTAAGCCATAAGGAAGTAGATATAAAGCTTTTGCTTATATCATGGCAAATCCTTAGAACTGAGATGGAATGAAATATATCTGTAATATACGACCAAGCTCTCTAAAGCAGTCCATTGAGCAATTTGCTAACTATAAGCTGTGGCATCTATCAGGGTCAGGACTCAAGTCGCAAGAGTCAAGACTTAAGTTGCACCGGTAAAACTCAGAGTCAACTCTGGTGGGATTTTCCCCCCATTGACCCAACTCGACTCATGACTCTGAGCCCTTCCCCTTTTTTTGTGGGGGGGGGAGCTTATTTTTTAATATGGACTCAGTCTTAGGGATTGGAATTCGGGACTTGGTACCAAGGACTCAGACTTGAACTTGTGATTTAGGCTCAAAAGCTTGCCAAAAACCCTAGTACCTAGTGTCTCTCCACCTGATCATAACACAGAATGCAATTCATCATCTCACCTTCAATATAACTCTGAAATTGCAAGACCATAATTTCATTACATCTTACCCTGTAGTGAATGATCAATCCTGAATGAAGCGTAGTTGTTTTTCCATGGCCTATAAGCAACCTCTTAACTCTGTCTGTGCCTGTTCTCTCCATTGCTAACAGCTGAGCCCTCCTAGTCAACAACACTTTATTGCCAGTTTCTTTGACCAATTTCTGAAAACCCAATACAGAAGACAATGTTTTGGGAAAGCATGCAACTAGAACCCAGTAGGTATTTCTCACTCCTGGCACCCCTTGCGATAAATTGGTGATTTCACCCTGCCTGGTGTTCATTATAAATACAAACAAAATGGTTTGTGCCAACAGAATTAGCACATTGGCCCGAAGGAGCAGGAGGGTCTAATCTGAAGCAAGCAAACAACCACAAAACATGGCAGGTGTTGAAAAATTGCTTGTACAGCATCTGAGTTTATATCAATGGCTGTTTTCTAGTGTACCTGAGAAAAGGAGCTATTTAGTATTTCTAAAGAACTATATTAGTGGTGCCTTCCCTTCTGCAGTAATTGTTCAATATCCAGAACTCTCAATATTACCAAAGTTAATAACAATAATTCTCTCTCTCTCTCTCTCTCTCTCTCTCTCTCTCTCTCTCTCTCTCTCTCTCTCTCTGTGTGTGTGTGTGTGTGTGTGTGTGTGTGTGTGTGTGTGTGTGTGTGTGTGTGTGTGTGTGTGTGTGTGTGTGTGTGTGTGAACAATAAACACTCTCATAACCAACATGGGTGCATCAGGGAGTACTGTCATCATGAAGCAATCATTCCCTTTGGGTATTTAAGTACTTGCTGCACTGTGCAGCAATTTTGAGGGTGTGATTTTATTGGAATCACTCCATCCCTTGCTGTGCCTTGTTGCCGTGGCTTTCTTCTGCACAACCCTTTGGCTAAAGGTCTTGGCACTTCCACTAAAAACATAACAATTGTTAAGAATTTAACCAGGAGCAAGCAGCTGTGGATACTTAAAAATAACACAGTTTTGTACTTTAAAGAGGTTAATTTGGCAGCTAAGTTTTTTTAAAAGGTTGTGAATTTAATAGATTCCCAAATTGTATATTAGGAACCCTGATGTGGCCATATGTGACTGACTGGAGTGCTCAGATAAATCAACCTACCTTCTTTGAGCCAAATATTTTACTCACAAAGGAGGCTACCCATTGCAACACTGTGAGATCCAAGTGCTCTTGACTAATGTCCAATAATAATTCATAAGGCACAGATTGTACTCCCCATCTCACCCCATCTCTGTCAGGTATGACATGACAGCTCTATTATCACTAATTTTAAAAATGCAAAAGAAAGAATTAGCTTCCCCCAGAGGTCAAAATAACCTTTTTCATTTGTATGAGACACTGAATCTTCTCATAATCATCCACAGATTCCAGTGGATGGACAATGACTGCCATAGAAGCACTGGGTTTGGAATCTGGAGATCCAGTTTAAAAGCTTTCCTCAGCTGTGAAGTGCACATAGTGACTTCAGATCAGTGACATGCTCAGCTTAGCCTATCTCAAAAGTGTGGTACTTGATGATGATGGCCCTCTACTTCTGGAGGCTGGCTCTTCTGACTTTGAGTGAAGCATCTCTAGTAAACAATATCAAACTGAATCCAAAATAATCTCCTTTAAGTTTAAGGAGACAAAATGGAACGGCAAGAGAATTCTATGTATACTACCTTTAGCCTCTTGAAAGGATAGTGGGCTATTTATTTATTTATTTATTTATGTATTTATTTATTTATTTATTTATTTATTTATTTATTTATTTATTTATTTATTTATTTGATGCATATACTGCCTGACATAGTGAAAAACTTCTACTCTGGGTGGTGAGCACAACATAGATTAAAACCACAACAGCAATATAACATAATGGAATAATCCAAACAGCGACAAGCACTACACAATCATATGCCAGCATCAAATTAAGCTCCAAAATGAAAATCCTAAACTCCTTTCACAGAGGAAGCATATTTTAAAGGCTTCTTCATAAAGATCTGCTGCAGCTGCAACAAATTTTCTGAAAATAAAAAGGGATGGAGCCTGGTACACATCTGTTGAAAAGAGATTCCATAGTGGTGGGGTCACCACCACAGAAGGCCCAATTCCTACTTGACATTCTTCTGGCTTCTCTTAGCGTAGCCACTAGAAAACACACAGCCTAGGAGGAACAGTTTCACCCACTATTTTCAAGCATGAGGTGCCTGATATGTATTCCAGCCTGCAAATAATGCCTTGAAGGAGATTTCAGCAGGAAATTTTCTGGATTGAAGTAGATGTCAGTCAACTCAGTAGCAACCAATTGTTCTCTCTCTGCCTCAGATTCCTTTTCCCCACCTTTTTCTGTTTAGAGTTGTGTCATTGTTATCAACTGAGCCTTTCACAAGTGAACAGTTAGAGTGACATGTTCTACCAGCTAAATCAGTTACTAGTTAATAAAGTGGCCTTTTAGGCCAGATGGATGGGGAAAGAAAGAAAGAAAGAAAGAAAGAAAGAAAGAAAGAAAGAAAGAAAGAAAGAAAGAAAGAAAGAAAGAAAGAAAGAAAGAAGTTAAGCTTAGTGATGTAACAATATTTTTACACAATATGAAGATTTAATTGAATCTATGAAGAACTGTAACAAATGGGACATTTAATCCTTCTCATTACCAAAAGCTCTGAATCAGTGTATTGAAACAGTAAGTGAGGTTGAGATAAACTAACAAATAAGGGCTGGTCTACTGAGGTGGTAAATCTGCTCTGTAACTTCTTTCCTGAAAGCATTTTATCTGCTGCATAACTGGAGGTTGTTTGTTTGTTTATTTATTTATTTATTTATTTATTTATTTATTTATTTATTTATTTTTTGTTTTAAGCCACACTCAGTTTCCTAATACACACTGTGCTCCAAGATAAGATGGTAGGCATGACACTCATTTTAACTTGGGGGTAAAAATGAGTCCCTGGTGGCTAAACAATGGAAACTGGCCACCTCAACATTGTTTTCATTTGCACAGAAAAGTTCTCAGCCCTCATGGGCTAACACTTCCTCTCCTAAGTATTCAATGCCTATTTATAAGACTGGGTCTTAGCACAAATGAATGCATTTTCAAAGACTGCCTAGATTGGAGGAGGTAGCAATTGAGCAGATTGCTCCCATGAATGGGAAGCTGTCTACACATACCCATGTTAATATGGATCATAGAGAGATGTCACAGTCATACACCAGGAGGATAACTCAATCCAAATCCAATAAACTGCCAGTGTAGAAAATCCATTCCTGCAACTACCAGGTATGTTGGCCATTCTCAAGCCCCAAGTCTGAGTTTTTATTAATTAATTTATTATTTATTTTAGAGTATTTTTACCCCACTTTTCCCCTTGGAAAAGGACCCAAAGCAGCTTACAGTAATGAGGGATAATATACAGTCCAGTGCTATTAAGACATGTTCAAGTATTTGAGAACAGGGAATTGAGGGACATCTGATAGCATTAAAAGACAACATTACATTTAAACTAGGTTGTAAGTTGAGTCTGAGGTATTGGGGGAGAGACAGACAAAACCAAGTTGAGTCACCAGTGCTACTTTGGTCCAACATGACAGCAAGTCCTGTGACACAAGTCTCCAGTTCTCCCTATCTCTACCACCATCATAAGTGACTTTCCAACTCCAAAACCTATACTCATGAACCTATGCGCTGAAAAACAGAACACTTATAACTGTTGTGAGTTTTTTGGGCTGTTTGGCCACATTCTGGAAGTTTTTCTTCCTGACATCTCACCAGACTCTGTGGCTGGCATCTTCAGAGGGCAAGGAGCTCAGGGAACTAGGAGTTCTCTCTGTGCTCTGAAGATGGAGTCTGGTGAAAGGTCAGGAAGAAAAGCTTCCAGAACATGGCCAAACATCATGGAAAAACTCACAACAGCTCTCAGATCCCAGCCATGAAAGCCTTCAAGAATATACAGAACACTTGTTTGACCAGCCATCGAACTGGCACAAACCTCTGAACTGGCAGTTCATGCCCATCTTTAGTCACTTATGATTTTGTGTGGGCATGCTTACCCTCTAAAAATAGGGTTTACCACAACTTTAATGATCTCTGGAGCATGATTTCCATTTCTCTTGAAATGGAGGAGAATGGGCTGAAATAAAGGATTGCCCTGTGGGAGATGGCATCTCTGGGATACTCCTTGGCTGCTGCATCTGTACTGGCACAACTGCTGACATTGTCTTGTGTGATACTCCTGGGCATCTCTGCTATTGCCTACAGACAGAAGAAGGCAAACTACATGGCCTGCTACCTCCCTGCATTGACTACAAGATTCCGGATGCAAAGCTTCCTTGCCCTTGTTGTATTTTGAGACAAAGTGCTAAGCTCTTGTGTGTGGGAGAGATACCAATCCTGAGAAGCCGGATTCAAAACTGAATAATAGCATAGCCCTAGACATCAACCGTATCCGTGGGCATAGAGTCAAGGGTTACATTCATCACCATGGTTTGCAATGGCCAACCTAATAAAGCATTCTAAAAGACCCCAAAAGCTCAATGCAAAACCAAAATAAAATAAATTCACCAGCCCAATAAAAATATTCCTCAACACAGCTCTTTGGTATTATACATGAACCATGCAGCTAATTTTCTTTTTTATGTCTTGATATTGAGTTCCAAAACTTTTTCATTAATGTAATATCAGCCACAGCTTTATGAGCCACTGGATGCAACCACTGATTTTAACATCAGATTCAACACGCACCACTGCGTGTGGTAAAATGTAAGATGAATGTTGCATTAGGAGGGTTGAGGGCAGGCCATTGTATGACTAGGAAAAGAAAGGCTGATGAGATGCAGCCATTAAAAACAAGGCAAATGGCATGGCATGAAATCGAACTAAAAACAGCTATAAACAGTGCAGACACCTTAATAAAAGACTGGAGAATATTTATTTCCCACATAAATTCTATTGTATTTCCAAATCACAAACAAGGAAATAATAAAGATATCCCCCCCTTCTCTTTAAGAATTCAGAGGCAGCTCTCCATTAGAAATCAACATTTGGCACACTTTGTCTTAAAACATGACTTGGCAGTTTCACAGCCCTGTGGCGGTGTAGTTGGCTTTCTTTTTTTCATGCTTCCAGGCTCACCCTATCTAATCCGAAAAATATCTCCCACAGCATAAGAAAGTAACAGTATGTTACTAGCACTCTTGCATATACTGTATAGACTTGACCATGGCAAGATCTAGAAACATCTGTTTACTTCCTAGAACTGAACTATGAAGTTTTCCTGTGTTGTAAGAGCTGGGCTGGTTGGTGTCTAAGAGCCTCGTGGCACAGTGGTTAAATGCCTGTACTGCAGGTAAAACTGTGCTCAGGACCTGGAGTTCAGTCCCCTGTAGCTGGCTCATGGCTGACTCTGCCTTCCATCCTTCCGAGTTTGGTAAATACAGTACCCAGCTTGCTGGGGGGGGGGGCAATGTGTAGCCTGCATAATTAAACTGTAAACCGCCCAGAGACTACTTGAAGTTGTATGGAGCAATATATACGCAGAACACTTTGCTTTTTGCTTTGCCTTTTGGTGTAAGCAACTTAACTGTGCAATCTAATAATTTTGGATTTGAATGTCTGGATTGTGTAGGACTATTAAATGAATGCCCAATTTTCCTGTCACAAAGTATACAAAGCATCATCTTAGCTCTCTGGGAAGGACTGTTGTAACACATTCTACATGGGGGTGCCATGTGTCCTTTTGGGGAGAAAGGCAGGATAGAAATGTTTTAGATGAATAAATAATAAATACATAAATTTGGTGGCCTTTGGAAAGTGTCTGGTAACTTCAGCAGGTCCAAAATATAGCAGCCAGATTATTAACTGGAGCTGGCCACCGGGAATCTCAAAACTCCCCAGTTACAAGAGCTCCACTGGCTGCTGATCTATTTCTGAGCTCAGTTCAAAGTGCCGGTTCTAACCTATAAAACCCTAAACAACTTGGGTCTCTGCATGGCGAAGATAACCAGTTACTAACAAGAGACAGGGACAAGGTAGAACTACTCAACACCTTCTTTGCCTCTGTTTTCTCCAGAAAGGGGAAAAAGATTTCAGTTTGGCCAAAGAGTAAATGAGGTAGGACAGGAACTGCAACACAGAATAAGTAGAGAGGTAGTACAGGAACACTTGGAAACATTAAATGAATTTAAGTCTCCTGGGCCAGATGAATTACACCCAAGGATATTAAAAGAACTGGCAGAAGTCATTTCAGAACCATTGGCAATAATCTTTGAGCAGTCCTGGAGAACAGGGGAAGTCCCCATAGATCGGAGGAGGGCAAATGTTGTCCCCATCTTCAAAAAGGAGAAAAAAAAGAGAACCCAAATAATTACTGCCCCATCAGCTTGAATTCAATTCCTGAAAGACCCTAGAGCATATTATTAAGCAGTCAGTCTGTAATAACTGAATAAACAATGCTGCCATTATGAGAAGTCAACATGGGTTTCTTAAAAACAAATCATGCCAGACTAATTTGATCTCTGTTTTTGATAGAGTTACAGGCCTGGGGGATGAGGGTATTGCTTATCTAGATTTCAGTAAGGCCTTCAATAAAGTTCCCCATGGTATACTTGCAAAGAAGTTAGTAGAACGTGGGATAGATAGTCCTACTGTTAAATGGATTTGTAATTGGTTGAATGGTGGCATGCAAAGGGTGATCATAAATGGCTTCTCTTCGGCATGGAGAGACATGACCAGTGGGGTGCCCTGGGGTTCTGTTTTGGGTCCAGTGCTATTCAATATCTTTATTAATGTCTATGGAAGAATAGAGTATGTTGATTAAATTTGCAGATGATACCAAATATGGAGGGGTTGTTAATTCCCTAGAGGATAGAGTGAAAATCCGAAATGACTTTGACAGATTAGAGTGCTGGGCCAAAGCTAACATAATGGGTTTCAACAGAGGGAAATGTAGGGTGCTGCATCTAGGTTAAAAAATGAGTTGTACAGATACAGGATGGGAGACACCTGGCTGAAGAATAGTACATGTGAAAGGGATCTGGGAGTCTGGGTCGACCACAGATTGAACATGAGTCAGCAGTGTGATGCAGCGACCAAGAAAGCCATTGTGATTCTTGGTTGCATCAACAGAAGCATAGTGTCTAGATCAAGGGAAGTGATAGTACCACTCTATTCTGCTCTGGTCAAACACCATCTGGAGAACTGTGTCCAGTTCTGCGCACATCAATTTAAAAAGGATTATGACAACCTCGAATGGGTCCAGAGGAGGGCAGTCAGGATGGTTAAAGGTTTGGAAGAAATGTCTTGCGAGGAGCGGCTTAGGGAGCTGGGAATGTTTAGCTTTACAAAAAGAAGGTTGAGAGGGGATATGACAGCTAAGTTTAAATATTTGAAAGGATGTCATATCAAAGAGGGGACAGGTTTGTTTTCCATGGCATCAGAGACTAGGACTAGGGGTGATGGTTTCAAACTACAGGAAAAGAGATTCAATTTAAAAATACGAAGAACTTCATGACAGTTACAGCTGTTCGGCAGTGGAATATGCTGCCATGGAGGGTGGAGGAGTCTGCTTCTTTGGAAGGTTTTAAGCAAATCTGGATGATCATTTGTCGAGAGTATTGTGATGGGGGTTCCTGCATGGCAGGGGGTTTGGACTGGATGGCTCTTGAGTTCTCTACCAACTCTGTGATTTTATGAACTTGGTAAAACCATTTCTTAAACATCCTTCTTACATTGAAAGCCCTTTTAGAGCTACTATAGGTTGGTTCCCTCTTGACAGCATTTCACACACACACACACACACACACAGAGAGAGAGAGAGAGAGAGAGAGAGAGAGAGAGAGAGAGAGAGAGAGAGAGAGAGAGAGAGAGAGGCATGTAGTAGAGCAGGAAGAGAAAGAAGAACATCTCATTAAAATAGACACATAGAATCAACTGTTGTATGGTAAATGTGCACCTTCTTAAGCTCACTGATTTGATGGGTCTCCTCTAGCCAGGACCAACAGCTGGATCGAGGCCTTTGAACAATAGTTTGGATGGGAAGGGTTGTTTTAATCTGAAAAGTTTGGTTCAAGGAAAGCCGAAAAAACGCCTGAGGAGTTCTGCCCTTCTGGTGGCTGCAAATGCCAGTGAAGTTTGAAATTAATTGCACTCAATGTAAAAAAAAAGGGGGGGGAGAGAAGGAAATAAAAGAAACATTTACTGCCTCAAAACAGCCCCGTGCTTCTGACATTTCCATATCAGTGTAACATCCTCCTGATTTTAGCACCAGGAAAGCATAAAACAAGCTCTTACAGCAAACACCATGAATTTTTCTGTCCTTTTAAACTTTAGCTCGGTAAGGTTGCATATACTATAAAAACAGAGCGAGAGAATGGAAGACTTTTATTCTACATAAAGCAATTACCATTGCTGTCAGCAGCTACCAAATTTACTGCTGAAGGAAAAGGAGAAGGAGAAAGGAATGGGCAAAGTGGCTGAGATTTAAAAAAGGGGGGGGAGCCAAGACAAACACGCTGTGGATCAGGCAAAGCAATTTGACTTTGTTCAAGTGTCACAGTCAAATATCTTGAATTAATTTAATCCCACAGATGACACCATGGAAACTGATGGTCTCAGATGCACTCGTTTCATGATTCTCACTTGTTCCAGTCCCATTTGGTTGTTGCAAATGGTACCAGTAACAAGAAGGCACTCCGTGGTTCAGTTTGTATGGTTTGGGAGTCTATTTATTTGTCCTCCTTTGTTCTGGATTCTTCTTGAAAGTTTTGCCTCCGTTTTTGTGAGGATTGGTGTGGTTCCTTCTCAACTGGGACAAATACTGGTATTCTGCTAGCCCTGTTCATCAGCAAATGCAAGCATGAGAAGCTGCCTCAGAAACAGGGATGGCTTTAGGACTGGGCCAAGATGGATAGATGCCCAGAGTATCCAGATAAAGGAGGAATCAAAATGAACACACCGGTTCAAAGTTTACTGAATTTATTCTCTGTAGAAGCCGGTTTGGGTTTTTTTAATTTTTAAAGGAGTAAGCATCTTCCCTATCTTATCCATCCTTTTCTTTCAAACAAGGCAGGAAGTGAGGTACCAGCCTCATAACATATGAGTGTTG
Source organism: Phrynocephalus forsythii (assembly GCA_029282475.1). NCBI lineage: Eukaryota > Metazoa > Chordata > Lepidosauria > Squamata > Agamidae > Phrynocephalus > Phrynocephalus forsythii. Next base: position 159,927,586 of record JAPFRF010000011.1, read on the forward strand.
TTGGCGCACAAGCCTTGGCAGCAGTGACGTAAAATCTGAAACTATATGCCTCATGGCCCAATGATTAAACTGCTCTACACATGTGCAGCCAAAATCTGCTCATGACCCAGGGTTCAATCGCAGGAAATCAGCTCAAGTGTTCACTTGGGTGACCCTCTCCCCCGTTTCCCCTTTTTCCCTGTTCCCCCTTTTTTCTTTTCTTTTTTTCTTTTCTCTTACCTGCTTGCCCGCCTCGAGTTATCTGCTCTGCCGCGGTTTGCCTGGCTGGCCCTTCCCCGGCCTATCTCGGGAGCTTGCAGCCTTTCCCACTGTTGCCTCACTGCTCCCCCGGCTTGGCCTCTGCCGGTCCAGTGCAGCGGGGGGGCTTGACGGGGTGTTTCCATCTCGCCTCTGCCTTGCCCCTGTGGGGTTCGGCTGAGGCGCTGGGGGTGACTGCGCTTGGCTTGGTTGTCGGGGGCCTTCTCTCCCTCCCACTGCCTTTTCTCCGGGGGAATTACATCTCGGGCGGCAGCTCGGCCGCCGGCGCCATTTCCATCCCGCGGCGTTCTCGTTGTTGCCGCCTGCTTCCCCCTGTGGACCGGGCTATCGGGTGGCTGGTTGGCCGCCGGAGGTAAGGGGGCCCCCGCCGTCTTCATTCCTGGGGGGCCTTGGTTCTCGGGCGGCGGGTTGGCCGACGGCGTCCCTTGCTGTGGGGGTGGGGCCAGGCGCGGACTTTCCATCTCTTGCCGCAGCCTGGTCCCCCGCCGGGCTGGTCCTCGGGCAGTAGGTCGGCCGCCGGTGCCACCTTTGGGACTATCGGGCGGCGGGGCGGCCGCTGAAGCTGAGCTAAGGGGGCCCCCACCGTCGTCGCCCCTGGGGGGCCTTGGTTCTCGGGCGGCGAGTCAGCCGCCGGTGCCTATTGCCGGGGGTATGGGGCCAGGCGCGGATATTCTATCTCTTTGCCGCAGCCTGGCTCCCCACCGGGCTTGGTCCTCGGGCGGTAGGTCGACCGCCGGTGCCACCTTTGGGGGGCCATGGGTGGCTATTCCATCTCTTGCCCTCCCCATGGAGGGAGGGTCTAGGGCCCTGGGCGGCAGCTGGCTGCTGACTCTGGGCAGTAATTTTGGCTGCCGGTACCACCATGCCCGATGGACCTGCTCTGGCTGCTCCCCTGGTATTCGAACGATGGGCGGTAGACCCGCTGCTTATTCCATCAAGCCGGTTTTTGGAAAGGCCTTGGACTCCGGAACCCTTGGACCATCTAATTTGGACTGGCCTGGTTGTAAGCTGCAAGCCGCTTGGCCGTATTATTTGACTGCTGAACTATCTATGATCCCAGAGGTGCTGGTTGTCCCGGAGTGGCCCTCCCCTGGGATCAATCGAGCCATGAGGCTGTTGACCCCAGTTGTAGACTCCCTCCGAGCCTTCTTTGCTGCTCCCCTGAGTTTGACATCTATGGCCATTTGCTGCAGAGTTGCTCTATGGACTTGTTGAGTGGGAGAAGCTTTATATTGTTTGTTGTGATCCTGATCCTTCCCCCCTCATTTCCTCCCATTGTGATACTGCTGCCCCCCTTTCCCCCCACTCCCCTCCCCACTTACTCCATCTGCCTGTGGGTTACCCTTGACCTTTCATATTTATTTTTACTATTAATATTGTCTATTGTATTGCTCCGTTTTGCTGTTAGGTTAATTGGTTATTGTATTTCGGTCATTTTATCTTGTACTGTATTTTGGTGGTTACTTTTGATAATCTTACCTCTGTATTTTTTTCCTATATTTGGTACTGTCTGGTCTGGGCCCTTGACCACTTGAGATCGGCCGCGGGAGATACGCTGTGGGCCGGCGGGTCGATCGGGCAAGGAGAACTCGGGACAGACAATTATTGCCTGTCCCCCGTTCTGACCTGTCGGCTCACCACCAAATGGCTGGGATCCAAACCGCCTGTCCCCCCGACCTGTCCTGTCTGCTTATCAATGCCAGGTCGGTACACAATAAGATCCCTCTCGTCCACGACCTGATTGTGGACGAGCGTGCCGACCTGGCTTTCATCACGGAGACCTGGGTGGGTGAGGGGGGTGGGGCTTCCCTCACCCTCCTTTGCCCCCAGGGCTACCGTTTTCAGCAGCTGGGCAGGTCGGAGGGGCGGGGGGCGGGAGGGCTATGGTCTTTAGGGACTCTTTTCATGTCAGTAGATCCGCGACCTTGGTGAGTCTGGGTTTGGAATGTCTCCATCTTATGGTGGGTCAAAGGGACAGGTTTGGGGTAGTGCTTGTGTACCGTGCTCCCCGCGACCCTGCACTCTCCCTTCCGGAGCTCTCCGAGTTCATCTCGGCGACACTTTTGAGGTCCCCCCGCCTATTGGTGGTGGGGGATTTCAATGTGCACGCCGAGGTTGGGCTGTCTGGAGTAGCTCTGGAATTCATGGAGTCCATGGCCTCCATGAACCTGTCCCAATTAGTCATCAGACCTACTCATACAGGTGGACACACCCTGGACCTGGTTTTTGCCTCCACATTGCGGGGTTTTGATCTGGGGGTCGGGAGATTGCTGGCCCGGCCCATGTCATGGTCAGATCATTATCTACTGACTTTCTCTCTTGCGGTAGCCACCCCGCCCCACGGGGAGCCAGGCCCGTCCATCTGGGCCCACCCCCGGGGGCTCCTGGACCCTGTGTGGTTTTCGGAGGCCCTTGGGGATGTACCAGACGGTTTGGATGATGATCCGGCCGACTCCCTAGCCCAACTGTGGTTTGAGGAGGTGGCTGGGGTTGTTGACCGGATCGCTCCCAAGCGCCTGATCTGATGCCGAGCCCATTCATCCCCTTGGTTTACCGAGGAGCTACGGGCGATGAAGCAAGAGCGGAGAAGGCTAGAGAGCAGATGGCGGAACGCTCGGACGGCTCAGAACTGGGCTGCGGTTAAGGCGTTGAACGGTCGCTATTCTCACGCGATAAGGGCGGCTAGGAGATCTTTTGCTGCCCTGAGAATTGGTGAGGCCTCGAATCGTCAAGCGGAATTATTCCGTGTGGTCCGAGACCTCACCAATCCCGCTCTGCCGGGGCCTCCTCCTAGTGATTTCACTAGTGAGTCATTTGCAGCCTATTTTAAATCTAAGATAGAGGCCATCCGCTCCGAGCTGGACGCCGGTTGCCCTGATCCGGCCCCTGTCACGGCCAGTGTCGGGCCGCCTCAGTCAGCTCGGTTTGTTGAGTTTGGGCCTGTTACACTGGTGGACGCCTCCAGGGCACTGGGACATTGCAGGCCTGCGGCCTCTCCATTCGACCCTTGCCCTTCCTGGTTGATTAAGAGCCCAGGGGGGAGCATGCCGAAATGGGCTTCACTGATTGCCTCGACCTCCTTCAGAGACGGGATCTTTCCCAGTCTTCTGAAGGAGACGGTGGTGAAGCCCATTATTAAAAGATCTGGCTTGGCTGTGGACGATTTGTCCAACTATCGTCCCATAGCCAATGTTCCCTTTTTGGGCAAGGTGATTGAGCGAGTCGCCGCCCTGCGTCTCCAGTCGTTCCTGAAGGAGAACCATGTCCTGGATCCTTTCCAGTCCGGGTTCAGGCCGCGTCATGGGACTGAAATGGCCCTGGTCGCGCTGCATGATGATCTGTTGAGGAGGGCTGACAGGGGTTGCTCTACCCTGCTGGTCCTTCTTGACCTGTCGGCGGCTTTTGATACCGTCGACCACAGTATCCTGCTGGAGCGGCTCTCGGAGGTTGGGATTGGAGGCCAGGCCTTGGCCTGGCTCCGGTCCTTCCTTGGGGGCCGCACCCAGCGAGTGAGCTTGCGGGGTGAGTTGTCGGCTCCCTGGACACTGTCTTGTGGGGTGCCTCAGGGGTCGTCACTCTCCCCAATGCTCTTTAACATCTATATGAAGCGGCTGGCTGAGATCATCTGGAGTTATGGAGTCTGCTGCCATCAGTACGCTGATGACACGCAGCTCAATCTCTCCTTTTCCACCTGTGCAGTGGAGGCCGTCGGGACCCTTGATTGTTGCCTGGCTGCGGTACTGGACTGGACCAGGTCCCACAGGCTCAAGCTCAACCCAGGCAAGACCGAGGTTATGTTCTTCGGGGGCTCGTCGGAGGGGTACAGTGGCCCTCTTCCCAGTCTGGGTGGGTCCGCCCTCCAGCTGGCGCAAAGAGTGAGGAATCTGGACGTTGTCCTGGACCCGGATCTGACCCTGGAACCTCAGGTGTCAGCCGTGGTCAGGTCGGCCTTTTACCATCTTAGGCTTATCGCCCAGATTCGCCCGTACCTCGATGAGGGCTCCTTGAGGACTGTGGTACAGGCACTGGTCATGTCGAGGCTGGATTACTGCAACGCTCTCTACATGGGGCTTCCCTTGAACCTTGTTCGGCGATTGCAGCGGGTCCAGAATACGGCGGCCAGGCTGGTGGTTGGCGCGCGCCGCTATGACCGTGCCACCCCTATCCTGGCTCGCCTACACTGGTTACCCGTTGCCTCCCGAATAAGGTTCAAGGTGTTGGTTTTGGTTTACAAAACCCTCCATGGCTTGGCCCCGGCTTATTTGGCGGAGCGTCTCCCCCGACAATTAGACTTGGCCCGACCCACCTGCGCCTCAGTGGCCTTATCACTGCGGACAGTCACTCCGAGGGAGGCCCGTAAGGCTGGTACTCGTGGCGGGCCTTCTCGGTAGTGGCTCCATCCATTTGGAATAAACTTCCCAGTGATCTACGGCAGGCTCCATCGCTGGCAGCATTTAAGAGGAATCTTAAGACCATCCTCTTTCGAGAAGCTTACAGCGATGTCTAAGGTCCCACTCTGGTTTTTTTTTTTAATCCCGCCTAATTACTCCTGGACACCGTTGTTTTGTTAATTGTTGTTTGCAATCGATTTTTATCTGTTTTTATTCTGAGGCTGTGAACCGCCCAGAGTCCCCATTGTGGGAATGGGGTGGTATACAAGCGTAAATAATAAATAAATAATAAATAATAAATAAATAAATTCATACTTCCAAAGTCAGTAAATTGATTAAAGCAAAGTGTTATGCTTATATACCACCCCATACCACTTCAAGTAGTCTCTGGGTGGTTTACAGTTTGTTTGTTTTTAAATTACAGTATGCAGGCTACACATTGCCGTCCCCCTCCGCAAGCTAGGTACTCATTTTACCAACCTCGGAAGGATGGAAGGCTCAGTCAACCATGAGGCTGCTACCAGGGATTGAACCCCAGGTCGTGAGCACAGTTTTAGCTGCAGTACAGGCATTTAACCACTGTGCCACAGGGCTCCTAACTCACAGGGGTGGGGTATGGGGTGTCGCCTGCATAATTAACTTATAAGCTGCCCAGAGAGAGCTTTAAGCATGGTATATAAAGAGCACACTTTGCTTTTTTAAATATTTGTGCACAAACAGCTTATAGTATGCAGATGGTGTTTTTGGACTGCAGCCAAGATCTGTTAAACATACAAAATCAACAAATAAACATATGGGTAGTACACACACACACACACCGGTGCAACCTATCTGTATTTTGGCATTGTTAATTACCTCTGGAAGCACAACCATGCTCCCCAATTGCATACAGTTATGCAAAAAAAAAAGATGGCCATTTTGGTTTCTCTATATAAATCAAAGATCTGGATTTCTGAATGTATTGTCTGGATCCAGGTGTCCCTATCCAGATGATTAAGATGAACCAAATTTGGGAAGACCTGACTAACAGAATGTGAAAATTAGAGATGGCCACAAATGAGAAACGACATGCTGTTTCATTGTGTCATAAGGTTACAAAATGTTTTGTAACATAACAAAATGACAGACAGTGTTTTGTTATGAAATGAAACAAAACACCATTTTTCTACTGTTGAAATGGAACAATTCATTCTCCCTTGACACCCCCGCCTCCCAGGTTGGGTTTGACAGGTCAGGCTGTCAACAAACTAGTGGTCAACTATTCAAAATCTAAAATCGTGGTTTTTACAAGTAAATTTAAAGCATTCAAATGGGTCTGTAAGGGAAATGTCATCGAGCAGGTTAAGTCATTCAAGTATCTGGGTATCCACTACAATTATAGACATACATGGACTTCTCATCATACGTCTGTTTTAAATTCATGTAACATTTCTTCCACCGCAATTTTGTGCTTCTTCTTTAACTATAGTAATAGGTATGTCCCTCCCTCTTTGACAATATTTAAGGCCAAGACTCTTGCCCAGGTCTTATATGGGTCTCAAATCTGGTACAAAGCCATAGATCACTCAGTTGAGCGTATACAAGCCTCATTTCTGAGGAGTATCTTGGGCCTACCCAGATGTGTACCCTATGCTGTTCTCTGTTTAGAAACAGCTATGACACAACTGAAGACTTTGGCTTGGCTAAAATCAATAATTTTTTGGCTTGGAATCTTTTACAACCCAGTCCAATCTCGCCTACTATATCAGCTCTTGCTAGACCCCGATCTCCCGGTAGAGATTTCCGACATACTTACTACACTTAAAACAGCAGGACTGGACATTGAGCAGCTCGGTATGCTTAGACAATCTGAAGCCTGCAAGACTATTAAAGATAGGCTACTGGACATTGAATGGCAAGAATTTGTGCAGTGAAGCCCCCCTTCAACAACATCCCAGTTTGCCCTGGGAAGCCAGCCTCAATTTAACATCCCAGTTTGCCTGGTTGAAGCCAGGAATACCTTTTATCACCCAACTGTGTAGATACTCTAGAATATATTTTTTCTACTGTCTAGATGCCCAGAAGAAACATCTGACTTGTGCAGGGTGGGAAGACTTTACTCACTTGGAGGAGGTGGCTAGATGCAACTCTCTTCCATCTGATTTGTTTTGTTTCCGCGGGTTTGGTTTGGGTGGAATAAATGCCTTATTCTCAGAGGATCTGTCCATGTCAAAACCAACTGTTTGGGTAGATACTCTAGAATATGGCTTTTTGGCTGTGGGGAAGATCTAAAGAGACTGTCTATGCTTCATGATACACTGGCTGCTGTCATCAGAAACATCTGGCTGAATACTTCCTGACTGTTCGAACAGTAAGGCAACGGAACCAATTACTTCAAGAGGTGGTGAGTGGAGGCATTCAAGAGAAGTTTGGACAGCCACCTGGCAAATATCCTTTGATTTTATATTCTTCCATTGAAGGGGGGGGTTGGACTTGATGGCCTTGTAGGCCCCTTTCAACTTCACTATTCTATGATTCTATGATAGATAGTATTAGGCTTGCTGACAGGAGGCTGGAAACCAAGCCCTGTGAGGAAAGACTGAAAGAACTGGAGGGTGTTTAAAAGCTTTTTCAATTGTGCTAATCCACAAAAACTAATTAAGCCAGCATCTACATTTGCATGGCAATCCTCGGCTTGGTACCTAATGAGCTTTCTTTAGAAGAGAGATTATTGAATAAGCCATCAACACATATTTTACTCTTTTGGAAGCAAATGATGAGTTCCTGTGGTATTTCCCACTTGAGCTGAGCTTTGGGAAATCAAATCACTTGTCTTAATTATGACCTTTGTGCTCTTATAATGTAATGTTTTCCAAAGTCCTTTTGTCTTTGTTGGCAGAAGTGGTTTGCCAGTATTGGGGCATTTTCAGCTACCTCTTCGTCTGCCAAATAATCTTTGGCAAACATCCAGCTGTTGATGGAAGGGTTTAGCAAGGCAACCGTACAATGAACAGAAACCATTCCTCTTCTGAGTGCCTTTTTCACAGAGACTTCCTCTCACCCTTTCTTTGCAGCTGCCCATTGTCTAACCACCATTTGTATCATTATTTTGCTGATATAGAACTGGTGACGTGGTGTCCAGCCAACACCTCTCCAGCCCAAATACTAGAAGGTGAATTTGGGGATAGATTTCAGGAAAGGCTTATTTATAATCCCTCACCTTTGCTTCCTTCTCCACCACTTGTTAAACTTGCTTGAGATCTTAGCCTTGAGAGGACTGACATCAGCTCTCATAGACATCCACTGTACCACCCAATTTTGGACTCTTGTCTACATTTTTTTTCACTATCCATGAAAGGAGTGAGCAGTGCCTGAAGAAGTTTCTTCATGAAAGCTAGCAATTTGATTGATTCTTTCATGACCCAAAAAGGTATCACCTAATCTTACATTTGTGTAATCTTGTTAGATTGATAATCTTAGGGTCCACCTATCGCTCTTCCTCACTTTAACTTCCTTCCATGTTTCTCTAAGGAGTAGACATGCTGTCTGTCCTTTGCCATGTGCCCCCTGCAGTACTTGTCTATCCAGTTAGGATTAGAATTTAAGCTTCCCTATCCAAAATACACAAAATACAATTATTTTAGTAAAATAAATGGTTGTTTGATTTTAATTGCAGCTCCTGATTTATTGTAGGTCTATGGTGAGACTGAGTGCACAGATACTTTCTGTATCAGCACCTACACTGATACAGAAAGAGACATGATTTTATTTTCCTCTTTCTCATGTTGTGAACACTCACAATAAAATGTACAAACAACAAAAGCTACTTTGATTGATAATCTGAACCAGTACCCAAATGGCCTTTTGAAATTCTCCACCCTATCTGTGGGAAGGTAGGCTGGTGGGTCACTTTCATTGAATTTCTCCAGAGGAATGAGAAATCCTTCCACAGTTTCTCAAAGATGAGCCTCGCCATTGATGTGTTATTTAGAGATGGGCATGAACTGGGAAATGGTGATTTATTTTGTTTCATTTTGTTTAAGGCTTCGTTTAAGGCTTCATTTCGTTTCATTTTTAATGATTTTTTTGAAAAATTCATTTTGTTGGTTCGTTAATTCGTTATTCATTTTACCTGCTTTGCACAATTTAAAGCATTTGACCATGTGCAGGCATCCCAACGCCCCAGACCAGATGGAAAACATGTTTAAAAATTTAAAAATTTATTTATTTATTTATTTATTTATTTATTTATTTATTTATTTATTTATTTATTGAATTAATAACCTGCCCATCTTCCCATGGGAACTCTGGGCGGCTTACAGAGGGCTGAGCAATTCAGCTAGCAAGACAAATGTGGAAAACAATAACAACAATATAAAACAACAACAATAAAACAGCTTTAGCACCCTTGGCATAAGAAACACGAGGCTCAACAAACAGCGGTAACTGAGCGAGCATACACAGATGGCGGGGGGGAGAGACTAAACTAGGTCGCCAAAGGCCTCACAAAAGAGCACAAAGTTTTTAACGCTCTGCGGAAGGCCAGCAGGGACTCTGCAGAGCGCACTTCACTTGGTAGACTGTTCCAAAGAGAGGGGCCAGCCACTGAGAAGGCTCGGTTACGGGTGGAGTTTTTCCGGGCCTCTCTAGGGGTGGCAACCCAAAGCGAGTGCACCCATGACTGCCAAACTGGACGGGCCGAGGTTGATCGCTGGACGATCCGCTCTGACAGGTAGTCCGGGCCCAAGCCATGGAGGGTTTTATAAACTAAAACCAGGACCTTGAATCTGATCCGGGATGCAATTTAAAAAATTAAAAAAACGATATGAGAAAACACATAAAAGAGACGTTTGAAACACTCCTCACCCCCCTGCAAGGTATTATCGGGCAGAAAAAATAATTTTCGCTGGCTTTTTAAGTATATTCAGGATGTTTTAATACCTTAAAAATGTCATTCTGCACAGATTTGCCGCCATTAACAAAAGTATGTGGCAGCCATTTTGTCCCCTTTAAAAATGATCTCTTTAAAATCACATTTTTAGATCTTTTAAATCACTGGCATCAACCTAATAGCTATAATCATGCATAAAATTATTTTATGATATTTTTCAAGTGTTTCTCATCCATTTAAAGCGTTCAGAAACAGCTCATTTATTCGCACACCACCATTAACTAAACAAAACATAATGAACCAGTTTTTCCCAGTTTGTTTCATTTTATTTGGATTCTAACTCCTAGGTTTGTTATTCATTTTCTTATGTAATGAAACTAATAATGAATAATGAAACAAATAAAAAATTCATTTCGTGCCCATCTCTAGTAGTATTTTCTTTCTTCTGCACATCTTTTCACCAGCACTCTGCAGCTTCATTCGGTACCCACATTTCTTCATCTGAAAAATTAGATACAGAAAAATGAAGAAACTTAAAGCAGTAAGAACTTGACAGCGCAAGAGTCAATGAAAAATCTAGTCCCTCACTGGGAGAGAATTCACTTCGCCTTATGATTAGCCACCATTTTGTCAGTGAAGGATATTAGAAAACAGGCAAAGATTCTTATTCACATTGCTTTAATTTTGAGGAGGCAGCTGGGAGCACATTGGAGATTTCTTTATATGCTTGCAGAGAGCTGACAGTCTCAATCCAATTGACTAAGTGTCTATGTGTGAAATGTGTGCAGGATTTGAGCGGGGAGGGTCACAATAGCATAAGGAGTAGGGACTCATATATATTGCATGTAGAGATGGGCACAAAATGAAAAACGGCACATTGTTTTGTCATGTCAGAAGATTATGAAATGTTTCGTAATGAAACAGTAGACAACGTTTCATTATGAAATGAAATAAAACACCATTTTCCCCTCTAAAACAAAATGATTCATTTAGAGTAAATGGCAGGGGAATGTCCTCGAATTTGGAAAGGTTGGGGGGGAGTAAAGGAGCTGCGGTATGAAGCTCCAAAGGGGGTCTGAGTAGTTAATTGAGAGAGTGTGCGGTGCACGTGCCAGCAATTTAGGAGTTAATTTAATCACCAGCTTAACTCTTATTAACTCCTAAATTGCTGGAACATGCTGCACGCTCTCTCAGTTAAGCCCCCCTAGAGCTTCACAACTCAGCTCCCTTAACCCCAAACCTTTCCAAATTTCAGAGGACTACCTAGAATCGCTTGAGGAAGGTACCTCTGCCACTTTGGTTCTTTAGGACCCAGGGGAGCATTTTATTTTATTTTATTTTATTTTATTTTATTTTATTTTATTTCATAGCAAAACTACTTTAAAATTTCATTACAAATGAAATGAAACGAAACTACTCCAGAAATAAAATGAAACAAAACACTATTTTTCTGTTTCATGCCAATCTCTAATTGCATGAGTTGCTATGGAAGCTGGGTATGGGAGGGAGGGAGGGAGGGAGGGAGGGAGGAAGGAAGGAACAAACAAACAAAGAAATGAAGGAATGAAGAAATAAACTAACAGACACAGATGGACAGACAGACAGACAGACAATCAAATAGATGGACTGACTGACTGACTGCTAGGGGCTTTGCCTCTGTACTGGAGGCTAAGTGGAGAAGACAGCACTGTGTTTCACTCCTCATTCTAACTCAGAATGACTTTATTTTTCCCATTTTTTCTGTGTGGTAGGGTTGGGTTAGGATGTACAAATGTGTACAAATACTTGAAATTATTCTAATACAAACTGAACTTGACGAGTCCCCTCCCTGATATCCTCTGAGTAGCAGGTGAATCAAATATCAGGGGGCATCTACATTGCTTATTTACCTCACGGTTTGCATCAGCTCTGGCACAGACAAAATGGAATCAAAAAGCAGTGACTACATCATGCAAAATTCAATGCAGAAAAGGAGAATAATGGAGAATCATCTCTTTTTAGTTGGAATCATTTCGTTTTAGGGTTTGACTATTCTCAAAAGCCAAATTGGCTTTGCTGCAATTTTGATTTGCAGCCTATATTTTGTTTGAAATCAGTCAGTTCTCACACATAGTGATGTCACACAAATTGTATTCCAGCCCAAACATACTCGTCTTTTTTCTTCCTCTGGTCCCACCTCCTCCAATCCTTCTTTCCTGTGAGCCTGCCTCTGCTGTTCCTTTTATGAGGGGAAAATAAGGGGAAATAATAATGATGACCCAGAAATAAATAAACGGAAGCATTTAAAAATTAAATAAATTTAAATTTAAATAAATATTTTTTAAAAATTAAAAATAAAATCTGAGGACTTAAGGGGAGAGGAAAGAATGTGGGGGGTCTGTTTCCGTGGTCCTGAACCTCACACCAAGACTCCATCTATAAATACACACACATCTTTACAAGAACATATCCCAACTAAGCCTATTTCAGTTTGAAAAAGTAGAACTGAAACCAACCCACCCACCAGTGGCAGAGGGAGGAAAAGCTTTAGGAACAAAAAAAAAGGGATTGGTCAATTTGAATCAGCCTTCAAGTAGAAAATACTTTGAATCTACTGTTTTATAAGTGAGCAAATACCATGGTATTTGACCATGTAGTTTCTTTTTAATGGGCAATTGTCTTTTGTTTAGTTCAGCTGATGGGGTGGTAGTTAAATCTTGCTTGATACTTTTCTTTGCTTTCTGCACTCTGTGATTGCTGGATCACAAAGCAAAGCAAGTTCCTATTGTCTCCAAATAATTTTTTAAAAAACACAAATTCATTAGTTATCTGGACAATTACAGTGATTTTGCCAATACAGTGGTACCTTGTATAACGTAATTAATTCATTCCAAATGAAATTGTGTTATACAAATTTTCCGTTGTACAAATTGTAATTTCCCATAGGAATGCATTGAAAACATATTTAATCCGTTCCAATGCATAGCCATGACTAATGAGGTTACCAGAGAGGTTGAGCTGCTGCAGGACCCGGTGCGGATCATCCTCTTCATCATTGTTGTCGCCCACAGACAGCAAGGGGTGAGGATGATGGTGGTGGTGGTGGTACTGCTGCCACTTCTTTCGCCCCACCCGGGCGACTCTCCGCAACTGGCCCTGGCCCGCACAGCTGCTTGGCCACCTGCAGGCTGCCTCCGGGTGCATCCCTCGTGGGCGGTGGTGGTGGTGGAGCCGCTGGCAGCAGCAGCACCAGCAATGGCAAGGGCCACTTCGCAGTGAGGCGTCTGGACCAGCCACTTTTCCTCCACCTCCTGGAGGAGCGGGCACCGCTGAGAGGATCAAAGCACCTCGCACCCTGGAGTTCTGCCCAGGACCTCCCCAGCACAAGTGAGTCATGTGCTGAGGCAAGGAGGGAGGGTGGAATGGGGAGGGGAGGGTGGAAGGAGAAATCCCGTTGCCAAAGAGGGGATTACCGAAAGGGGACAGGGAAAGGAGTGGAAAAGATTCCTCGCGCTCTCCAATCGGCTCTTTCCCACAGCTGCCCACCACCTCTCCCTGCCCAAGGGCCTCGGGTCTTGGCGCCCAAGGACCCCCTCCGCATCAGGAGCCAGGGCAGCTGCAGGGAGCTGAACAGAATCAGCCAATGGTGAGTGGGCGAGATCACTGGGTGGGAGAGGAATCCCCTCCTCCCTCCCTCCCGTCCAATTTTTTTCCTCTGCTGCCTCCCTGGCACACACGTTAGTTATGGCCCGGCCGGGAGGTGGCAAAGCCAATTGTACTTTTCTGTCAGAGCTTGGCTCTCCTCGACTCGGCGAGAGGACTGACTGGTGAGGTGGGATTCGGGCTGGGTGGAGGGGTGGGGGGTCACATCAGCCGGCATTCTAGCAACAAGAACACTGACAAGATTGGCGGATGCACCCGAGTGCTGGGGTCGGTGGCGTGCCCGGCTTCATTTGCATGCCCGCTGTGCTCGTCTCAGCTCGTGCACAAAGGGCTCTGTTTTTATTTTGGTGCTTACGCAGGGAGGAGGACTCAAGGGTTCCCCCTCTTGGTTCCATGGCAGTGGCAGTACAGCTAACAACGTGAAAGCAGGGGCAGCAAAGCGAGTTGTGGGGACTGGGTGCAGAAGTGACACTGATGTGTGCCTGCTTTGAATTCTCCAAGCTTTTTACGTTGTACGGATCTTACGTTATACAACCCCTATGTTATACAAGGTACCACTGTACTGTATACTATAAATCAGTGGTCCCCAACCCCCGGTCCGCGGACCGGTGCCGGTCCGTGGACCGGTTGGCACCGGGCCGCCTGGGGAGGCCGGGGAGGCTCCTCCCCTTTTCCTCCGCCGCCCTCCTCCTCCTCCTCTTCTGTCCCGCGGGCAGCCGGAGGAGGAGTCGCCGCCACCGGGCACGGCGCACGGGCGGGTGTGGGGAGCCCGGGGCTCCTGGGCGGGTGGGCCCCGCGTCCTCCTCCTGTCGGCGGCCGCCGCGGCCACGGCAGCCGCCCGGGGTTCGGCCGCGACTCCGCGGCCGGTGGCGGGGGCCCCGCCGCCGCCGCCGTGGCCGGCTCGGCGGTCCCGGTGGTGCCCTCGGGCCGGAGACGCCACCCCCACCGGCCTCCCTCCCCTCCCCCCCCCGCTCGCCCGCCCGAGGCCGCAGCCGGAGGCAAGCGGCGCGCAGAGGTGCCCCACCGAGGCGGGCGCTCCGCCGCCAGCCGGGGCGCCCCGCCGCCCGGCGCGGAGCCACAGCCGCCGGCCGCGGAGCCACAGCCGAACCCGGGCGGCTGCCGCGCCCGGCCGCCGCCGCCCCGCCTCGGTTGGGGCACCTCTGCGCCGCCACTTGCCTCCGGCCGCCGACTGGAGGAGGAGGCGGGGCCTGCCCGCCCAGGAGCCCCGGCTTCCCCGCCCGTGCGCGCGGGAGGGCAGTGCACGCCCGCCGCCCGCAGCGAGCAAGCGCCGCCGCCACCACCGCCGCCGCTGCTCCCCGCCACCGCCGCCGCTCCCGTGGCCCCCAAGGTACACACCCCAAGCCCCCCCGCACCTCCCCCCTCCTCCCTCCCCCTCCCCTCCCCCCACACCCTCCCCTGCCCCCCACACCCCATCTCCCCCTCCCCACCCCCCACCCCGGGCCACGGGAAAATAATAAAATAAATACCGGTCCCTGGAAACAAAAAGGTTGGGGAGCACTGCTATAAATGACCCCTGTTGATATTCAGTTCAGATCGCAAGCAGCATTCTTCTGTAAACAATGACAATTATTAGTGGCTAAATTAATCCCACGTTATAGATAACAAGCAGGAACAACATGATCATGAGTATTTCTAGACACTGATGTGATTTGTGAGATGGCACTGTTCATAAAGAAACATAGCTGGGAATTATAGCAGATACAACATAATGTTGCCTGTTTTACATATGATAATTGCCTAAGAAACTATTGCAGAGTTTTGAATTTTGGCCAAAAAAAAAACTAGCTGGACAGCAGAATTGCAGAGACTTACAGAGTAGAAATAGCTTCAAGTCTCCCCAAAGTAGACCTCCCCTTATTGCTCTCATCAACAGGTACTTACACTTTCAGTAATGCACTTTGAGATATTGGTAAGCAAAATGATAAAAAGTGCAAATTACACACAGTTGAACAGATCAAATAGATTGATTGACAGTCACCCCAGCCCAGAAAGATGCCTCCCAACCAGACCTACTGAAGGTAGCATGTGAGGTTGAAATTTTATCTTATATTGAGTCCATGAATATGGGTTTTAAATACATGCATATATTTTCTCTCAGCTATCTTTCTCTGGATTCTTGTCCTGTATTTTTTCTTGCCCATTAAAATTAAAATTATTTTAGATGGGTTTCTGTATATTTATTTATATATATATATTTATTTATTTACAAAATATAATTAGCTGCCCCACTACCAAGTGGTCTCTGGGTGGCATACAACAATGTATTAAAACTATAAAACAACAAACTATTAAATAAAATACAATTTAAAATAACTACTATGCAATACAAATTATAAAACGCTGCTGCTCGTGAGGTCAGCCAAAACCACTATCTAATTAAAATGCTGTCTGAACAGGAACGTCTTTGCCTGGTGCCGAGAAGCCAAAAGTGTTGGTGCCAGGCGGATCTCTGTAGGGAGGGCATTCCAAAGTTTGAGGGATGGCATTCCTATTTGAGGGATGGCACCTTCGGCAGGACCTCCTGGCCTGATCTTAGGGTACGGGCAGGCTCATATAGAAGAAGATGGCCCTTTAGGTAATCTGCCATTCCTGATGCCAGATTTGTGTCCTTTAATTCTTTTGTGTCTGTTTATCCTACATAGAATGCAGAGGGTCATTGTTGGCAAAAGGCGGCTTAGATAATATTGGCCAATGAATAGGTAATATTACTTTGTATATTGCATGTGACATTGTAAGGTCCTGTAATTGTATTGAAAGACTAAATGTGAAAGCAGAGCTGGCATCTGCATTTGTAACTCTTCTTAAAGGGTTGCTGTCTTTCAGTTCACAGACATAGGAACATATATTTAACTTCCACAAAAAGTACTTGGATTATATATTCCAGTTTGGACCACTTTTAAAAAAAAAAATCTCCAATTTTAAAAGGGTTCTCTCAGCTCATAGGCATATCTTTGTCAATCTAATTCCTCACTGAAACATTAACACAATAAAGATTTTTGATCGCTAGAGATGGGCACGAACTGAAAAAAATGGCAATTCATTTCATTTCATTTTGTTTTCCGTCAGATTCGGGTTTGTTAATTACGAAACGGGTTTGGTTTTTTTGGTTTTTGTTTTTGAACCCCACCAGTGGGGTTTTTTATTATTATTTTATTATTATTTTTAATCCTGTCATATTATTTTTATTTTATTTTATTTTATTTTTATTTTATTATATTTTTATTATATTTTATTTTTACTGCCAACCACATAGACCGCCTACCAGCTGTAGCATGGGCTGATCAGTTGTTTGTTGTTTTGTTTTGTTTTGTTTTGTTTTGTTTTGAGCGACTCACGGGTCAGGTCTGGTGTTCACAGGCTGGTAACGGGCCCGCGCACTTGATCTTTTTTTATTTAGTTTTGTTTAATTTCGCCAGCCTGTGGGCCAGTTTGGCAACCTGCGGGTTGGTACTGGGGCTCACCAGCCAGTACCAGGCCCCGCGCGCTGGATTTTTTTTTTTAAAAAAATATATATTTTTTACTGCCAACCATGCGTCTGCCTACCAGCTGTAGCACGGCCGGTCGGCTTTTTTTTTTCCCTTGACGCCCCCCTCTCTGCAGCCAGGAGGACCAACTGGACCAGGAAGGACCATCCAGCAGTAGTACCAGGTAGGAGACACCAGCAAATGAAACAAACCAAAACGAAACAGAAATTTCTGTTTCATTTCGTTTCTCTTAGAGGGGGCAGTTCATTATTCATTTCATTACGTAATGAAATGAATCATGAATAACAAAACGAACCAAAAGTTCATTTCATGCCCATCTCTATTGATCACCATTCTCCTAGAAATTGGGACTCGGGATGGAAGAGAGTTGGAGAACAATGGTGAGACGCTTGAATCCATGTACTGATCCCAAACAAAGCAACTTGTCCATCACCCTGCATTGGCTAATTCATTAGACAATATGAATTTCCTTCACTGATATAATCTGCAAATATAAACAGAAAGAATGTCTGTTCTAGACAGAAGAAAGTGTGCCATGCACATGCATCCCTGTTTTGTGGTGGCTGTGACCGTCGTCTCCGTCATATTACCAGGCAAGGAAGGTAAGCTGACAGAACTTCTGAGTGACAAGCATTGATTTTGATGGGCGCATAGGAACACATATTTAACTTCCACCAGAAGTGCTTGGGTTTCATATTCTAGCTTGGAGCATTAAAAAAGAAAAAGATTGCCAAGTTGTAAATGCTTGAAATTAACACACATTTCTTTCCCTGAAAAGCTTGACAGATCCTTTGTTTTAATGGTGCTAGCAGGCAGAAAGGCCCAGCCAAAACACTAATACTAGTCTATTTAAAATGCAGTAGGAAAACCAAAATAGAGCACATGGGGTTTCTGCCAGCCGTACAGCAGCCTGGTTGGTTTTACAACTCTTTCTACAAATTTCTCAGGGGAACCCTGCTCCTTTGCCAGATGTAAGGAACAATAAGCCTTCCAACTGTCATGAATTTGGGGGTAGGGGTGGGGAACAGGAGGGAAGTTCCCACATCTTGGCATCACCACATCACATAGCTGTTTAGAAGTTCCATGCCTCTGGAAGTAGAGAGCTAGAATGTCAAAAATAGGATTAACATTCAGAAGTAATGAAATTGTTTCTGTCCCATCCTGTCTTTTGATTCAATTTTGTTACATCACTTGATTCACTTTTGGTCTATATTAGTACAGATAAAACGTTGTTTCTGGAATTCAGCTACCATCCCCCACACCATTCCCCCAAAGAAAAACTGTATTTCTGTGCAGACAAGTCTGATTTTTTTTGTCTCCATAACAGAACAATGCCAAGGTTATTTCTGTGGAGAATCGGTAAATCCTGAAGGAAACGTTTGTCAGAATAAGAACATAAGAACATAAGAACATAAGAAGAGCCATGCTGGATCAGGCCAAAGGCCCATCTAGTCCAGCTTCCTGTATCTCACAGCGGCCCCACCAGATGCGTTTGGGAGCGCATGAGACTAGATATCTGTCTCCTGATACCACTCCACTGCATCTGGCCCTTGAAGTACCCTGGTTTAAAGCCTAGAGATTACACATCTCCATCATGGTTTGTAACCCGTGATGGACTTTTCCTCTAGGAATCTGTCCAATCCCCTTTTGAAGGCATCCAGGCCAGATGCCATCACCACATCCTGTGGCAGGGAGTTCCATAGACTTACAACGCGCTGGGTGAAAAAATATTTTCTTTTGTCAGTTCTTACTCTCCCAGCACTCAATTTGAGTGTATGTCCCCTAGTTCTGGTATTTTGAGAGAGGGAGAAGAGCTTCCCTCTATCCACTTTACTCATACCCTGCATTATTTTGTATGTCTCAATCATATCCCCCTCAAGCGCCTTTTTCCAGACTAAAGAGGCCCAATTGTTTTAGCCTTTCTTCATAAGGGAGGTGCCCCAGCCCAGTAATCATTTTAGTCGCTCTCTTCTGCACCTTTTCCAGTTCCACTATGTCTTTCTTGAGATGCGGTGACCAGAATTGTACACAATACTCCAGGTGGGGCCTTACTATTGTTTTGTATAACGGCATTATAATGTTGGCTGTTTTATTTTCAATCCCCTTTTTGATAATCCCTAGCATGGAATTGGCCTTCTTCACTGCTGCCACACATTGGGGAGACACCTTCATGGAGCTGTCCCCCAACACACCAAGATCTCTTTCCTGATCCGTCACGGATAACTCAGAGCCCATGAGTTGATAGATGAAGTTTGGATTTTTTTGCCCCAATATGCATTACTTTACATTTGGTTACATTAAAACGCATTTGCCATTTCTCAGTCCACTCCCCCAGTTTGGAGAGATCCTTCTGGAGCTCTTCACAATCTTCTCTGGTTTTTACCACATGGAAAAGTTTTGTGTCATCTGCAAACTTGGCCACCTCACTGTTTATCCCTGTCTCCAGGTCATTTATGAACAGATTGAAAAGCACCGGTCCCAGGACCGAGCCCTGGGGCACACCGCTTTTCACTTCTCTCCATTGTGAAAATTTCCCATTGACACCTACTCTTTGTTTCCGGGATCTCAACCAGTTCTCAATCCATAAGAGGACCTGCCCTCTTATCCCCTGACTATGCATGAATGTTATGTAAACATATAAATAAGAATGTTTTCCATGCTGTAGAGTCATCCATGGATTCTTAACACCCTGAAGTAAATGGTTTGGCAGTTTTTCCTCTAGTTTGAGGTTTAAAGATTCATGGCATTTTTGGCCTTCAGATGTCACCCTTCCAAAAAGCAGCCGGCATATTCATGCATTTTGTCCTGAGAGCTGCTCATATGTTGAGCAAATAATAAATAAATAAGCAAAAGAACCAATAGAATTTCTATACAGAAAAATGGAACTAGAGCCCAGTTAACAGTTATACAGTATCACTGCAACCTTAGGGCGAGCCCTCCCTTGACTAGGGAATCAAAACCAATCTAAAAAGGGAAGGATTAATATATGCAATCGGAAGTATGTGTGAATTTTCCCTCGGTTATTTGTTTCTGAAGTAGAGGCTTTGTACTAGTGGATGGAGCTTTATAGCTAAAGAAATAAAATGATTGGCACCATTCCATCAGAGTTGTATTGAGGGAGCAATTGGAGATGAGACCCTGTCAGTGGTTGGAGCCCATTTTGACTCAGAGAGGTTACAAGATTATCTCAGCATGCACATCATAGACTTTAATTTGTATTCCACTGTCCTTATGCTGACAGAATTGCAAAGAGGCCCTGATGCAAATAACGGACACTTTTCAAAAGTGTTTATAATAGGTACTTTTCAGTGTACACAAAATATTTCTTTAAAATGTTTTAGTTAATGGGGAGGGGAATTGTGCTTAGTGCAATCTAATTTTACATGTGCACATGGTTGTTAGCTCTTATACAACAGCTGAAAACGTACCTAAAAAAATGGATCCTGGGGAGTGCAGGAGAGTTAATGATGTAAAGAGGATCTAGGTCAGTGATGGTGAACCTTTTAGAGACCGAGTGCCCAAACTGCAATTCAAAACCCACTAATTTTTTTTGCAAAGTGCCAATATAGTAATATAACCTGTATACAGGTGGCAATGAAGGCGCGATGCCAGGGGCCCACAGAAAGGGCTCTGAGTGTCACCTTTGGCACCCGTGCCATAGGTTCACCATCACTGATCTAGGTGGTATAGCTATTGTAGGAAAAAGCCATTTTATTCATTTGATGACTGATTGCCCCGTGTGGTGCGCGCATCGGCAGAGGCAGCAGGCCAAGCTCCTGGACGGGAAGTTAGCTCAAAGATGGCAGCCGTGATGGAGATGGCAGGAGCAGTAGCAGTGTCAGGACCAGGTAGGGAGGTAATTTGGGCAGTAGTAATTGGGTGAACATAAGAACATAAGTCTCCTGCTGCCTGGCGCAACCACTGCTGGGCCTCCAGAGGCAGCGGCGGCTAGGGCTCCAGAGTCATGCCAAGTTTCAGCTGTCTGTATTTCAAGGATCTTCAAACTGTAATGGAGACATTCTCTTATGTTATTGCAGTACCACATAATATCCAACTTTGCAGGTGTCAGAAACCCGTCAGATCTCTGCAAGTTTTCACCCATCTGTGCTGATGGGGGGATTACTGTTTTGTGTGCTTAAAAGTCCAGTTTTGAACTGCTAAGCATTATTAATAGCAATCAATGGTGTGTGTGTGTGTGTTTGTGTCGTTACAGTTGTGACCGACTCTACGTGACTCCATGTCCATGGAGTTTTCTTGGCAGGATTACTGGAGTGGCTTGCCAGTTCCTACTCCAGGCACCTACAGCACCTGGTATTCCCTGGTGGTCGCCCATCCAAGTACTAACCAGGGCCGACCCTGCTTAGCTTCTGAAATCAAGCGAGATCGGATGTGCTTAGGGCATCTAGGCAGCGAACAGCAATGGTACTATATAATAATAATAATAATAATAATAATAATAATAATAATAATAATAATAATAATAATAATAATAATAATAATGATGAATGTCAGAATTTAATGATTCCTCTCCAGAGTACATAACCACTCCCTCCCACTAGAGGCCAGGACCACCCCATCCCCAGGATTCCCATCCATTCCCATTCCAGAAACAGGTGGGAGCCTCAGGCACAGTCTATCTGCTAATTATCAGGCTGTACTTTCAACAATACCTAGACAAATCAAAAAGCCTTCACCACCAAGGCCATAGCTAACGACCCACACTTTATGGGTTTCAGCACCTTAGGCCATTGTTCACCTTAAGGCTATTGATACTGTTATCTATAATGAGCCTATACAGGCCACTGTTCATCTTATGAGCCTATTTCAGACCAAGGTTACAAGAGGTCAAAGCGGACTATAAGATGGAGGACTCACAACTAGCTTTTTCAAACTGATGAAGCTGTTTGGATGAGCAGCAAAACATTTCTATCTCTCAAGAAAAAGAAGTCCAGTAGCCATGACTCAACTTCCAGATAAACTCACCTGGATGACTGAGAATCTTCACAGACCTCTTGAGGTACAGTAATTGGTTCTATTGCCATACTGCTCTAACAGGAAGCTTTTCCTGATATTCAGACAAAAACCGTGTTCTCTTAACTTGATACTGTCATTATGTGTCTGGCACTCTGGGATGACTAAGAAAAAATCATGCCCCTCCTTCTCATAAGAACATAAGACCATGAGAAGAGCCATGCTGGATCAGGACAAAGGTCCATCTAGTCCAGCTTCCTGTATCCCACAGTGGCCCCACCAGATGCGCTTGGGAGTGCATGAGACTAGATATCTTGAATTTCTCTCTTTTTACTCCGACTCCAGGAATCTTCGATGAAGATGAAGAATATTTGAAACTCATTTAACTTACTCCTCTCTCTTTCCCCCTCTCTCACCTCCTATCATCCCCTTTGTTTTTCTTCTTTTACTCTTCTCCCCCTTTTCCCTTCCACTTCCCTTCCCCCCTCCCCCCCTTTTTTGTTTTTTTTTCTTTTTTTTTCCAATTTTAATTTTTGTTTTTGGGATTTTTTTTTCTTTTTTCTTTTCATTATCCCTTTTCTTCCCTTTCCCCCTCCTCTCCACCCTTCCCTTTTTTGTTTTTGTTTGTTTGTTTGCTTGTTTTGAGGGGGCGGTGGTGGTGAGAGGGTGGTTTAGAGGGGGGTAGAATAAACTTATAGAATTTTCAGTAACACGCTACTTAAGAGTTAAGGAGATCTAGGCTGGCTAATGTCTGTGGATGACTTCCTCCCTCCCATCCCCTTGATGCACATGCTAAACAGTATGATAGCTGGTGGGGTGGGAGAAAAGAATAGTTTTTTAGGGTGGAGGATTAGATTTATTTTAGTTTATTTTTTATCAATTGATGGTGTTTTTACTTTTGTATGCACAACGGGACCATTCCAGAATATTGTAACCAAAAGAAATAGGTTATGGGAAAGTTTATAAAATTAGCAACGTTGAATGTAAAAGGTCTGGGGTCATTTTCGAAGAGAAATAGAATCAAAGCGATGATCAAAAGGCACAAAATAGATATTGCCTTTTTGCAAGAGACTCATCAAATAAGAGATGGTATTAACGAATTAAAAATTCCAAATGTTGATATTTATGAAAAAGCTTTGGCACATCTAAAGCAAGAGGGGTTGCCATTATAATCTCAAGGAATTGTGAATGTGTTGTTGAAAATGTGGTAAAAGATTCAGAAGGTAGATATATAATATTGCAAGTTCTAATGGGGAAAGATCATTATACTTTGGTTAATCTGTATGCACCAAACGTTAACCAAGGCCGCTTTTACAATCTCCTTTGGGATCAGATTGAATTGGTTAAAAAGGGGTATTTAATAATGGCAGGGGATTTCAATATGGTCTTAGATAAAATTAAAGATAAATCGGTATGTAAAAAGGAAGAGTGGAGGACAAGACATACAACTCTAGCAAAGTTTATAAATACAACAGGATTGAAGGATGTCTGGAGAGAACTGAAAGGAGATGAAATAAAATACACCTTCTACTCACCAGTGCACAAAACCTATTCTAGGATAGATTTTGTGTTTGCTTCACAAAGCCTAATACCCAAGATAAATAATACCGAAATTGAGATCATAAAAACATCTGATCATGCTTTAATGTCGATTGATTTAGCAACAAATAAAAATTATAGAGAAGCTAAAAGGTGGAGAATGAATTTAAAAATATTTCAATATCCAGAAGTGCTGGAAAAGGTTAAAAAAGATTGGTTGGAAACTTGGGATATAAACGAAAAGGCAGGTAGCCAAACGCCAATCATATGGGACACCCTGAAAGCGGTAGCTAGAGGCCTTATCATAAAAGAAAATATTAAAATTAAAAAACAGGAAGAACTCAATAAAAGAAAATTAGAAAAATTAATAGCAGATTTAGAATCCCAATTTTTTCTTTCTAAGGATAATAAGATACTGAGGTTGATTGAAGCAAGGAAAAAAGAGTTAGAAGATCTAGATTTACAACAAACACAAAGGAATCTTCTATACCTAAAAAGAATTTTTTTTTAATACAGCAACAAGAACTCAAAACTTTTAGCCAGATTAGCACAGAAAAGACAAGACAAGAATACAATAGGGATTATAAAAGACTCCTCAGGTAAGACATGCACACAAATGAAGGAAAAGTTGTCAGCTATACAAGAGTTTTATCAGTTGTTATATACTGCAAAAAATAAACCTAAGGAGGATATAGAAAGGTATATCACTAAGAATTTAAAGAGGGTCTTGGAACAGGAAGATATGCTGGAAATGGAAAAGCCTATTACAGATCAAGAGATAAGCGAGGTAATAGACAAATTAAAGAATAATAAAACGCCCGGAGTGGACGCTCTGGGACCTGAATTTTACAAACTTTTTAAAGCAGTATTAATACCTAAATTAAAGAAGCTATATAACGAAATTTTGGATGGAGAACAAATTCCGAGATCTTGGACCCATTCTTTAACTATTTTAATTCCAAAACCTAATAAAAATTTAATGGATATTGGGTCATACAGACCAATATCCTTATTAAATCAAGATGCTAAGATTTTCACAGCAATTTTGGCTAAAAGAATGAATAAATTTATAGCTAAATATATTAAAGAGGATCAATGTGGTTTTATCAAAGGTAGACAAATGGCAAATATTATTAGAAGGAATTTGAATGTTCTTTATGAAATGGGTAAGAGTACTACTAAAGCTGGGATGTTATCTCTAGATCTTTATAAAGCTTTTGATTGTGTTCAATGGCCCACATTAAAAATATTGTTAAAAAAATGGGATTTGGGAAATCCTTTTTGGGAGTAATAAATCAACTATATTCAACGGGCACTTCCTCAATAATAGTTAATGATGGATTGACTGAACAAATCACCCTAGGCCGAGGAACTAGACAAGGATGTCCTCTTTCTCCAGTCCTTTTTGTATTGTTATAGAGCTCCTGGCAAATGCCATAAGGGACGACAAATTTATTAAAGGTATAGGGAAAGATGGGGCAACTAAAATTAGTTTATTCGCGGACGATGCTCTTTTGACTATTGTAAACCCAATAGAGAATATTCAAAGAGTAAAAACTCATTTAGAAGAATTTGGAGAAATAACAGGATTATGTGTAAACTGGCAAAAATCAGAGAGTTTATTCTTCAATTATGGAAAACATGACTTAAAGATGATTGAAAAATCTGGACTTAAACCGGGAAAAAGCATTAAATATCTAGGATTAGAACTCCATAAAGAATTTACTAAAACTAAAGAAAGAAATATTTCGAAATTAGAAGAGGAGATGAAAAACAAATTATTATCCTACTCTAAACTAAAATTATCGTGGTTTGGCAGAATTGCATTGATAAAAATGAAAATACTTCCAAAAATTAACTTTATTTTTAAAATGTTAACGGTTCAGTTTTTAGAAAAGGAAATTAAAACTCTCCAAGACATGATAAATAGGTATTGTAATGCAGGGAAAAAATCAAGAATAAATAAAAGTCTATGGTATAGATCTCAGAAAGAAGGAGGAATAGGTATACCCAATATAAAAAATTATTATGTAGCCAATCAACTTAGTTCTTTGGGGGAAATTCTTTTTAAACCACAGAAGTTAATATGGTGGGAGCAAGAGTCTTTGGATATAAAGGGGGAAATAAACACATTTTTATTCACGGAAGTTAAAAACAAAGTAAAGATTGACAACCCCCTATTGAATAGTTTAATTGTTACATGGAGAACATATAGGAAAATCTTGTCTCCGAAGGGATCCCCACTGGCTTTAGTTACTGACTTGGAAAGCTTTCCAGACGAAGCATTATTTGGAGTTATTTAAAATTAAGAAAATAGCTAGACTAAAGGATTGGATGCTCAAGATTAAAACAATTCAGGATATAAAAAATATTTTGCAACCCAGTGATTTAACATGGTTAAATTATATTCAACTAGGAAAATGGATAAAGGACTGGAGAAAGAGAAATAATCAAATCAGAGAATGCACAAAATTTGAACATTTCCTACTATCGCTTGAGTCTGAACAGGAAAATTCAGAGAAAGGAATAACACGTAAAATATATAAAATACTACGGGAATTATCAGAAATGAAGGAGTTAAACACCTTGAGAGAAGTTTGGAACCAAGACCTTAATGTACAGATAGAGAAAGAAGACTGGAAGAAAATTTGGAATATGAGAATTTTGAGATCATTGTCAGTCAGGATAAAAGAAAACTACTTCAAATTGGTTTCCAGATGGTATTTAACCCCATTAAGACTAAATAGAATGAATCCTGCTTACTCTAAGATATGTTGGAAATGTGAAAAAGAGCTTGGTACTTACTTGCATCTTTGGTGGGAATGTGAAATAGTCCAAAGGTTCTGGAAAAAAGTGTTTTTAGAGCTAAGTAATATGATTAAGATGGATATAGATTGTAATCCAGAGATAGCATTTTTATCATTGTTAACAAGTAAAGATTATGTTGTTACAACAAAGGAACTAATAGCAAATTTTATGACAGCTGCTAGATTAATTATAGCAAAAATTGGAAGTAAACTAGAATTCAAGATGGAAGACTGGTATAATGAACTTTGGGGTATAGCTATAAACGATAAACTGTCCTGCAGTTTAAAGGTTAAACGAGGAGAAATGAAAAAAGACATTTTCTACGATATCTGGGGTAAATTTTTAGATTATGTACTAGTCGAAGGAAAAGGGAAAGAGTCCACGAATATCTCACAACAATTCTGGAGAAGAGAACTTTAAGAAGACTACTAGAAGAATAGAAGATGGAGCAACGAATAAGAATGTATGGATGGCCCCGTGGGATGGGGGTGCACTTATATTGTTTGTTGTAGTTTTTTTTTACTTTCATTTTTTATGTCGTTGTATGTAGTTTAAAATTTAATAAAAAAAACATTTATAAAAAAAAAAGAGAGACTAGATATCTGTCTCCTGATACCACTCCCCTGCATCTGGCCCTTGAAGTACCCTGGTTTTAAGCCTGGAGATTACACATCTCCATCATGGTTTGTAACCTGTGATGGACTTTTCCTCCAGGAATCTGTCCAATCCCCTTTAGAAGGCATCCAGGCCAGATGCCATCACCACATCCTGTGGCAGGGAGTTCCACAGACTAACAACATGCTGGGTGAAAAATATTTTCTTTTGTCTGTTCTTACTCTCCCAGCCCTAAATTTGAGTGTATGTCCCCTAGTTCTGGTATTTTGTTAGAGAGAGAAGAGCTTCCCACTATCCACTTTACTCATGCCCTGCATTATTTTGTATGTCTCAGTCATATCCCCCCTCAGGCACCTTTTTTCCAGACTAAAGAGCCCAAATGTTTTAGCCTTTCCTCATAAAGGAGGTACCCCAAGCCCAGTAATCATTTTAGTCACTCTCTTCTGCACCTTTTCCAGTTCCACTATGTCTTTCTTGAGATGCGGTGATCAGAATTGTACACAATACTCCAGGTGCGGCCTTACTATTGTTTTGTATAATGGCATTATAATGTTGGCTGTTTTATTTTCAATCCCCTTTTTGATAATCCCTAGCATGGAATTGGCCTTCTTCACCGCTGCCACACATTGGGGAGATACCTTCATGGAGCTGTCCACCAACACACCAAGATCTCTTTCCTGATCCATCACGGATAACTCAGAGCCCATGAGTTGATAGATAAAGTTTGGATTGTTTGCCCCAATATGCATTACTTTACATTTGGCTACATTGAAATGCATTTGCCATTTCTCAGCCCATTCACCCAGTTTGGAGAGATCCTTCTGGACCTCTTCACAATCTTCTCTGGTTTTTACCACATGGAAAAGTTTTGTGTCATCTGCAAACTTGGCCACCTCACTGTTTATCCCTGTCTCTAGGTCATTTATGAACAGACTGAAAAGCACCGGTCCCAGGACAGATCCCCGGGACACACCGCTTTTCACTTCTCTCCATTGTGAAAATTTCCCACTGACACCTACTCTTTGTTTCCTGGATCTCAACCAGTTCTCAATCCATAAGAGGACCTGCCCTCTTATCCCCTGACTGTGCAATTTTCTCAGCAGCCTTTGGTGAGGGACTGTGTCAAAAGCCTTTTGGAAATCCAGATAGACTATATCCACCGGTTCACCCAAATCCACATGCCTGTTGACTTTTTCAAAAAATTCTAAAAGATTTGTCAGACAAGACTTACCCTTGCAGAAGCCATGCGCCCTTCAAATATTCGAAAAATGCTAGCATGCTGCCCTTAAGACTTATTTTCTCTAGGCTAAAAGCCCCCAGTTCTTCCAGCCTTTCCTCATAGGGCTTGGTTTCCATTCCCTGATCATCCTTGTCAACCTCCCCTGAGCGTATTCCCATTTGTCAGCATCTTTCTTGAAGTGTGGGGTCCAGAGCTGGACACAGTACTCAAGGTGAGGCCTAACCAGTGCTGAATGGAGGGGGACGAGCACCTCAAGGGATTGGGAAAGTATACTTCAAGGCAGCCTAAAATAGCATTTGCCTTTTTTGTGTGGCCCCATCACCTTGTTTGGTCATACTCAGCTTATGATATACAAGAATTCCAATATCCTTCTCACTTGTAGCATTGCTGAGCCAGTTGTCCCCCATCTTGTAACTGTGCATTAGGTTTCTTCTTCCTAGGTGTAGTACTTTGCATTTATCCATGCTAAGTTTCATTCTGTTGGTTTCACCCCAGTGCTCAATCCTATCAAGATCATTTTGAATTTTGTTTCTTCTGTCTTCCAGGTTATTAGCTACTCCAGCCAATTTTATGTGATTAACATGCTTCGTCAGGAAGCCCAGGACCAGAACAAAGGAAGACATCTACATATGCAGGTCCAAAGCACCCCATTCCCTGCACCTTAAAGTCTCAGGAACAACTGAGATCCCCAGAAGGCAAAGGGACTTTTGCACTCCTGATCATATCTGTTAAGGCACATTTTGTACTTCCATGCAAGCCAACATAAGCTAGTGTTAACCCAAGCCTTCATCTGGCAGAGCATTTGGTTTCTGATTTTTGTTTCAATCATTGAATAAAAAACAAAATATGAATTAATGTAGAGCATTAGTAATATTCTTCAGGAAATATAATGTAATAAATAACATATAAACAAATCTGACCAACAAATGCTCAAATGATGTTCCATATTTCATTACAAAGCACAGTGACTCATTAAGCGCCATGTTATTTCAGCTTTAAATTCTAAAGTGGCTAACTGTGTTCACCTCCCTATGTGTTGCCATTCAAGAAAAGGCCTCAGCCTTTAACAAGAGCACATTGAATCTGGTTCAATATGTACAGAGGGAAAGATGTTATTTTCTCTACGTTTGAAAGAAAGGCAGAAGAGATTCCCTCTTAGCCACAATGAAACATTATAATCTACCCATTGACAATCTCCTTCAATTCACAGCAGGTTCGCCACCTGCTTTTCTTTTACACAAACAGCCTCAACTCCGCAGGAGACAACCTCCTGCTGTCAGGATTTCAATTCAATCAGAAAAGGGGGGACGACAACAACTCAATTCAATTTTTAGTCTCAATGGGAAATACTATCAACAAATACAGTGGACCCTTGTATAACAAACAGCTTGTATAACATAAAATCTGTACAACATAAAAATTCTGGAGATAGGGGAACTTTGCTTAACATAATCACCTATGGGGAAAATCCATACAACATAAAAATTGGATTACTCCATTTCAATGCATTCCTAAGGGAATTTCTATAAAGGAAAGTTTGCTTAACATAATTTCATTTGGAACGAATTAATTCCTTTATACAAGGTACCACTGTACATTAAGAAAGCAAAGGTGTGGCTGACCGTGGGTTCCATTTGAATGTATGTCTGCACCATTGGATGTATGTGCCTAGAGCGCTGGATGTTTCTCATTAAGATTACTGAAAGAACAGGAAACTATCTAAAACATGTCAAAAGAGAGCACAGATTGCTGTGCATGGAATCAACATAGATCATGGGTTACTTTTAATCTGTCTCCTTGAGGATTATATATATATATATATATGGTACATGGCTTTAAAAATTTTTTTAATTTAAATTTAATATTTGATTGTGAAAGAAATAGGAGAAAGATAGACTTTAATCAGCTCATTTAACTGAGCGAGGCAACATAATTCATACAGAACAGTGCAAGGTACAGCTCAAAATTTATCTGAAAAGTTATAGAAATAGGTTTTGTACCAACAAAGTTATGGCCCCTCAGCTACAATACTGCAGATGATTTCTGTGTGCATAAGTTCATTGGTATAACTCACCATGGCAAATTGTTACTAAGGAGCTACCAGATCCATTACTAGGAATATGATTGTTGTGCAATTGGCCACGTGCCTTGTAACATCACCAGAGTCTTGCTAGTCAAAAATAATTGGCTTCAGTTAGTTATGCAGTTTAATTTAGTCACCCGCAAATTGCCAAAACTCTTCTGAAGACCACAAACTAAACCTGCAAAGGGTAAGTGCAGCCCAAAGCCTTTTTGTATTGTCCTAAGACGTATAGTTGATATTAAGCCTTCCCTTCCTGTTTCTTTTTGCCACTCAAAAAGACACATATGTTTTGTTTCGATTATAGAAGTAATTTATTTATCTCATTTCTTTAATTTATATAGCACCCCATTAGCACTATGTGCAGTTCTGGGTGGCTGAAAACCTTTTTCTTTCACACTGGCTTATTAAAAATTGACATTAAACAAAACTCATACCAAAAAAATAGCCAAAATTGTTTGCAGTTTTTTTAGCAGCTATGAAGAAATTATCACTTTAGCTGATATTTATTTTTGAGTGAAGAACTATGGTTAATTTTTATCTTATTTCATATAAAGTCTCAGATAGCCATTTTGAAAGTTACATAATACATAGCTTGTGGCGTGAGTGTCAAAAGAAGGAAGGAAGAATTAAAGTTCAGTGGCTTATTACAAGTCAAGGGTGAAGAACTGGTTTACAGGAGCCTCGTGGCACAGTGGTTAAATGCCTGTACTGCAGGTGAAACTGTGCTCACTAGAGATGGGCACGACTTGGCAGAATTCCCGTTTCCGTTTCCGTTACTCGTTTCCGTTACGCAACAGAAACGGTAACGGGAATTACTCCGCCAGAACTCGAACTCGAACCGACTAAAGAATAATTGGGTCTGATCTGTCGTGGTCGTTCCTGGCATCATGGCGATCCCGCGATGCCAAGCGGCACAGAAAAAAAGTTTTTAAAAGTTAAAAAAAAAACCGATTCCCGGCCAAAAAGCAGGCGGAAATATGCCTGCCTGAGTGAGGGCTCAGGGCACCTACCAGAGGGGTGGTTGACCCCCCCCCTCTCCTGTCCTGGGCTGCTCTGGTGGTGGGGGAAATCCTCGTCGTAGTCGCTCGCAAAGCACCGGACTCGCCGCTGGCCGCCGCAATTCAAGCAGAAGCGGCACAGAAAAAAAGTTTTAAACTTCCCCCCCATTCCCGGGCCAAAAAGCAGGCGGAAATATGCCTGCCTGAGTGAGGGCTCAGGGCACCTACCAGAGGGGTGGTTGACCCCCCCTCCTGTCCTGGGCTGCTCTGGTGATGGGGGAAATCCTCGTCATAGTCGCTCGCAAAGCACCGGATTCGCCGCCAGCTGCCGCAATTCCAGCGGAAGCGGCACAGAAAAAAGTTTTAAACTCCCCCCCATTCCCGGGCCAAAAAGCAGGCGAAAATATGCCTGCAGTGCAGAGTACACCTACCAGAGGGGTGGTTTCTGGGGGGGTCCCAGCCTCCCCCCTCTCCTGTCCTGGGCAGCCGGACTTGAGTCGCCATGCCATGCGGTGCGGGCGGGGGATCCAAAATGGGGCGGCGACAGCAATTTTTTTTTGAAATCGTGGTCCAAAAACACACAAGCACCACACAGAAACATGCGAAAATTGCTATTATAAACTGCCAGAATTTTTACAGTAGCAGTGGGTTTTTCTTGCAACAAAATGTCTCCTCTTTCCTTTCTCCATTGATTTTATTTTATTTTATTTTATTTTACACCTGTGCAATGATGGGCTGGCCATGGGAGTGACAAATGCCCATGCAATTTTTTGGAGCCATTCCACCAATCGCATGGCCACTTGGCCAGGTTGACCACAGAGACTTCTGGGGTGTGCCAACCGGGCATAAAAAGCCCACTAACCGTAGCCCGAACCCGAACCCGAACCCTAAGCCTAACCCATACGCCAGCTACACTGTCCTTCTAAGTGGGTCAGAGAGGCCCCCAGAGGTGCACCCCAATACTCACCCTAACCTCACCCGTAACTAGCCTAACACTAGCCCTTGCGCTAACCCTGTTGCCTAAGCCAGATCTGTACTTGCATGCATTGCACTAGTACAATTCCCTTCTTAGTGGGACACAGTGGGTGCAGAGAGTCTGCCAGTCCGCCACTTGTGGCTCTGGGTGACTCCTGCAGGCTTGGCTCGGCTGGCAGCATGTGTGACATCATGCACACCATGCCCCCGAGGCCTGACTGATGCAGGGAAGGCACCCCAAAAAGAGGGGTGCCTCTGCCAGTCTGCTGTGTCTCTGCATGCAACTGGGTATGCAATCATAGCCATATGGCTATGCATGCATGCCCTTTTGCAGCAGGTGAGGAGAGGAGACCCCCATGTATGAGGGGTCTCCAGGAGCCTGCTTTCCCTAGCGGGTGAGGATAGGAGGCACCCACCCCCAAAAAAAGAGGTGCCTCCAGGAGCCCGCTACCCCCCAAACCAGTTTAACGACAGATGAAAAAACGAAAAATGAAACGACAAATTTTTGCGAAGTTTCACGAAAAACGGAAACGAGCCGACACAGGCCGCCTCCGACACACGACAACTCGAAAACATCATTTTCCCTAGTCGTGCCCATCTCTAGTGCTCACGACCTGGGGTTCAATCCCAGGTAGCAGTCCACCACAGATCTGCAGACCCATAGAATTTAGATCCAGAGTATCAGAAGAACCATATCTCCCCATAGGTGGCTTCTTAATTCTTAAGATCTTTAGGGGAATTTATAACAATCTTGCATGCTGTAACGCTGGGTATCAAAGTGAGGGAAGTTTTTAGTACCTAAGGGTTCTCTCCTTTCCCACTAATCTGTTGCTAAAGTTCTTTTCCCCACCACTGGCTTGCCGTTCTTCAGTTCCTAGGGTTCTATTTTAAAATTTGCTTTGTTTTACTTTGTTTTACTTCCTTTTGTTTATTAGTATCTCATTGCCCCTGATTGCCAACCATGCTGCCAGCATGAAGAGTCTGCCTCCCACATGGTGCAGAATCGCCTCTCATTATTTTTAGCTTTTATCTTTCTTAAGACAAATTTAATTGGTTCCAGGGGTCCATTCGTTTTATGAAAAATTCATCTTAAGATGCACAGTTTCCCATAGGAATGCATTGAACCGTATTTTCCATATTACTTCCTCAGAGTGCCGTCAGGTGGAGCTGTTTTGGGTGGTCCGGGACTTTCTTCAACCAGAAAATACAGTGGAGGTTCTGGACCACTCATCAGTTTGCTGTGATAAATTTGCTGTTTGCTTTGAGGGAAAATTTGCTCAGATATGCAATGAATTGGACTCCCCTATTGGTGAAGAATCAAGGGATGTGTCCAGTGTGCCATACTTTGGTCCAGTGTTACTGGATGAGTTTCAATTATTGAGACCCGAGGATGTGGACAGGGTGCTTGGATCTTTCCTTACCACCACCATGCCACTTGACTCTTGCCCTCCTTGGCTAATCAAATGATCTGCCAGGGGGGTACGCACCTGAGTCCAGGAGGTCGTGAACACCTCTTTAAGAGAGGGAATGGTCCCTGCCACCTTGAAAGAGGTGGTGATTAGACTACTCCTAAAAAAAAACCCTAACCTGGACCCAGGACTGGTTGTTAATTACCGACCAGTAGCAAACCTCCTTTATTTGGGCAAGGTGTTGGAGCAGGTGGTGGATGGTCAAATCCAGACACTGCTGGATGAAATGGATTTTCTGGATCCATTTCAATTGGGTTTCAGGCTGAGTTTTGGTATGGAGACTGCCTTGGTCACCCTGTATGATGACCTTTGCCAGGAGAGAGACATGGGGAGTGCAACCCTGTTGATACTCCTGGACCTCTCACCGGCTTCTGACAGCATCGACCATGGTGTCCTTCTGGACAGATGGGCCAGGTTGGGAGTTGGAGGCACCACTTTGCTGTGGTTCCGATCCTTCCTGGCTGACCATGTCCAGAAGGTGGTGCTGGGAGACAATTTCCCTGCCTCATGGCATTTACCTCATGGGGTTCCTCTGGGCTCTATACTATCCCCCATGATGTTTAACATTCAAATGGAACCACTGGGAGTGGCCATCAGAACGTTTGGGTGGAGGTCATTGGGTTGAGGGCACGTGAAATTCAAAAGCCTGCCCCATAAGACGGATTTTTTTGAAAGACATCCAGTAGGAAAACTGTTGTCTTGCAAAAATATGCCTACCTGGAAATTTCATTCATCTTACAAAGAATTAGCCTTATGAGGAATTCATCTTGCGAGATACCACTGTATTTTATTCTGTCCTGAGTTCATTATTTATTTATTTATTTATTTATTTATTTATTTATTTATTTGTTTATTTATTTAGATTTGTCACTGCCCATCTCCCCTGAGGGGACTCTGGGTGGTATCAAAAGACACAATAAAACAATAGACATTTTAAAAATCTACAAATCATCTAAAACTAACAGTATACATATAAATAATTATGAAGAGAAAATGAAGAAGCTTTAAAAAGAGAGATGATGTTAGCCATCTCCAGGACAGACAGCTGCTTGTTCCACCCCAGGCAAGCTGACAGAACCATGTTTTCAAACTTTTCTGGAAGGCCAGGAGTGAGGGACCTCTCACCTCTGGGCGCATGCTGTTCTCAAGGGCTGGGGTCACTGCAGAGAAAGCTTGTCTCCTAGAACTTGTTAGGTAAGTAAGTAAGTAAGTAAGTAAGTAAGTAAGTAAGTAAGTAAGTAAGTAAGTAAGTAAGTAAGTAAGTAAAAAACTAAACAGCGGCTCAAGCATCCAAAAACAGTTGGCCACACCGAGACTAGAAGCTGATGATGATGAAAGGTGAGCATCACCACAAGTAAAAAATGTTCTGTTTCAGTTTCCTATACCATTTCCCAACCTCAACAGGTGGTGAAATGGAGGAGGCCCTTTTGGTTCTACCCAAGGGGTATGTGATGTGCAGTAAAATACCATTGTTGCTGCCATTTCCATTTCCACAATCTTCATGGAGCCCCTGAGGTATTTGTGAGGCCTCTGCCTCATCATTCCACCTCCACATGGTGTGTTGTTGTGTGGAGGGGGGAAGGTGACTTGTTTCAGGAAGCTTTCAGAGCAGCAATTCACCTTTTGAATGGGTAATGGCTCTCCTATCCTCATTTAACCCCTCTTTGTGGTCACTTCCCAATATGATATGTACTTTTGACCCCTTCCAGGGCTTTTCCTTCTAGATGTTCTGTAGTCTGAACAATCCCAGGAGTATCCCAAATGCAAAAAAAAAAAGTCCAGCCTCCTTCTGCCTTTCCCCTCTCTTTGGCTTCCTCAGCTTTCTTCCAAACTCCTACTCTGCCCCATCTGCCCTGTTCTCATTGCCTCCAATGGCCCAGTTATGGCCAAATCTTTAATCCGTGAAGAGTAATGGCCTCGGTGGCCAAACAATATAGCTGCTCTCTGGCTTAGAAAGGCTTCCTTCTCCCACTTCCCTTTCCTGTGGCATGTTTTGATTTGGTATTATAGGTGCGCCTGGTGTTTGGATACCATTCAGTTGAAAAACAGTGTAATCATAAAGATGACAATAGTTTTCCACAAGGATCTGAAAAGCCATAACTTAAGCAAAGAACTGCTTGGCAAATCCTGACCTTCTCACCTATTCTTTACTCACCCAATGCCAGATGACGGGCAATCCTATCCGCCTGATATGAGGAAATGATTTAACACCTGCAGGTCAAACTTTTATACAGTCCTAATTTACTACCCACTAGTGGCCCCCTTTTTTATAAGTCAGAACAGGATAGATTAGATCTTGCATGTAAATTTTATGTTTTGTCATTCAAGAGATTTATGGTTTTAGTT
Source organism: Phrynocephalus forsythii (assembly GCA_029282475.1). Lineage (NCBI taxonomy): Eukaryota > Metazoa > Chordata > Lepidosauria > Squamata > Agamidae > Phrynocephalus > Phrynocephalus forsythii. The sequence continues at coordinate 159,963,297 of JAPFRF010000011.1, forward strand.
ACACCTAGTGCATGCAATGAAGTAAAGCCATGTAATAGCTAGCAATGTCGTCTTCAACTCCATGAAACGGCAAAGCACCGGAGGATATTACACCTCTAAAAAGCCACAAGAATTGGAAAGCATTTCAATCAGAATGCAGCTCAGGTTAGTTAAACTTTACAATGGTGTGCACACTTAAAGGGGTGGATGCAATGTAAGAGTGGGGAGAGAAGAGAGAAGGAGGGAGGGAGGAAGGCAGGAGGATTATTTTCACAAAGACACTGAAAATACTATTTATCCTTTAAGAAAATATTATGTCATAAGCACAGATCTTTCCTTCTCTTTCTCTGCTAACAATGCATGAAAACTATCCAGCAACCTTGTTTTTGAAACAGAAGAGTGCGTTTTCAGCAAGATATGGTTTATATTTTTCCCACTGAAGACTCTACAGCAGGGGTTCCCAACCTCTAGTCTCTAGATGTTCTTGAACTAAAACTCCCGTAAGTCTTCTCCTATAGCCATGCTGGCTAGGAATTCTGGTGGTTGCAAAACAAGAACATCTGGGGACCCAAGATTGATTTACAGTGACAGCAACCAAGTAACGCTGCCTGGCCTAACGTTTGAAATTTGAGTGCTATCCTATCCTAGGTAAAGATCATCATTCCTCTCGAGCTTCTCAAATGTGAAATGAAGTTTAGAAATGCAATCATTTTTGGACTACTGTTCAGAGGGTCTCTACCAGTATACTATTGCTTTAGTGGATCTATCCATCTGGAGCAAAAAATTATATCTAACCCTCTCTACACAGCAGATAAAGTTGCACCAAAGCTGGTTCATGCTAGGACCAGTGAAGGAGTATTCTCATCTGACCATCACTTTTGTCTTCATTATAACTTATGGATCCTGTAATCTTCTTTTTTCTTAGTGTTTGTCCCTCTTGATGGTGGGGTCCACTATTCTTGTTTTGGCCTTCGACTTGGCATGGTCATGGTCATGGTCTAGGTCTGGATGAATCTGTGACAACTTCGTGGTCAAGGCTGTTCATCCAGCACTATTTTGGTCACCCCCTTGGTCAGGATCTGCTGGCCTCCAGGGTGAGACACTTTCTGGCTAGAATTTCCTCATCAGCATGCAGAAAATGACCAAACCACTGCAGTCAGGCTTCATGTATCTTGTTAGTGATCGGTGCAATGCTGTATTTTGATCAGATGTACTCCCTGGATGAGGGACTTCCTAACTTTATATGGATTACCATACATGATTGCATTGACTGATTTCATAAGAACACCAGTGTTACTTTCCAAACCTCATAATGGATTTTTCTTTCCTTTTTGAGTGCTCTTTGTAGCTCTACTGTTACCTTTTAATGTTCTAAGATGCCTCTTCTAACTCCCTGTTCTTAACTTGAGGGTATGTCTTAAATGTTCTGGACTATATATTGTCTCTCATTGTTGTAAGCCACCTTGGGTCCTTTTCCAAGGAGAAAGGTGGGGCAAAAATTTTCAAAATTAATTAATTAATTAATTAATTAATAATTGTGCACATGATCCTTTTGCATGAGGCCAGAGGTCCATCACAGCATCTTTGTCTCCATGGCATCAAGGTGATATTGAACTTCTTTAGTCGCCCACCAGCATTTGTACCATAGAGTACAAGTCATACAATGGTGCAATGGATCTTTGACTTTAAAATGGATGGTGATCTTTTTGTTGCACATGACGCTTGATGTCATACGCTATTTTAGCCAGGCACTATTGCTCTTGGATGTGACTTCATGATTCAGACTCTCATCTGCTGTGATTGTGGAACCAAGTTATTTGAACTACCCATTTCTTGGGGATTCAATACCATCAATTTGGATCACACCACATTCATTTGGGTCAGTAGTCAGATATTGTGTCTTCTTCACATTTAGACCAAACCTTTTCAGACCATTACTTCATACTTGGGCTTGGTGCTCAAGATCTCACTTAATCTCAGATGTAATCATGGCATAAAGGAGCATAAAGGAGCATCCAGGGCACTGGATTCTGCAGATCTTGAGTGACTGCATCCATAACCATAATGAAACTGTGATATGAAAAATCTTCCGATGTACCAGCAACAGCCTGCACATGGTTCTTCAGTGACACAGCTAACAAGTTCCTGTAATGACCACCTAGCAGGTTTTGAGTAGGATACAGTTTGCATGCAACTTACTCCATACAGTTGGCTTTATGGGTACAGACACCTTCTGTTGCCAGTTTGGTCCCACAAAAGCAATATGAAAGAGATGAGCTAATCTAATATCTTATATCGGATCATGTTTTGGATTGAAGTGGTTGGCATTTGGTTTAAAGCAAAAAAAAGTCACTTCCAAACTGCCAGTTGCCTTATAAAGCAATTTTCAAAAGGATGTTTGAAGACCTTCTCACATCAATGACACCTGTCAAAGTGTGCACATGGGAAAAATCTATTAGATTATAGCAAAAGATTTAACTCCTTTCCTCCCTTTACAATTTGGCTACAACAGAGCAGACTCTTGGTTTCAACTTCAGTTTCCCCTGGTGGGACTGCCATCTCCCCGCCCACACAGTTGTCCCTGATGTAACCTTTAGAAGGAGATTAAAATTATTGATGCTATACAAGGGTAAGCAAAGAGGTGAAAAGGGAGTGAACTATACAAAGGACAAAAAAAAAAAAAAACCCGCCCATCCCTAAGCAAACAATTTCTTTTCCACTTTCTACTGAGTTCTATGCAAAAGTATCTGAGCTGCTTCTATCTTTCATCAACCCAAGTCATCAATACCTGTAGGTTTTATTTTGGCAAAAACAGGCATATGGATGGAGAAAAAAATATATTTTTTTAAATTAAAAAAACACATTTCCCTACAGTTCTTGGCCTTAAGTAAAGAATAAAGTGCAATTTCTCACAACAATGCCATGCTAAATAGAAATAACAAAGGTTGTGGGGATGGGGAAGCGTTAGGATTTTTTTTTTTAAAAAAAAGCCACTGGGTGTTTTAAAAAACAAAAATTCCCAAAGAAGTAATGAACCCATTTATATTTCATTTGGAAAAATGTGTAAAGTGGTTGTTTCTTGGACTTGGATGAATCACGAACCAAGATGAACCACCATTTTGCTGGTTCCACGCCCATCACTAGTCCTAGTCTGCCACTCTATCAGCTACACCACACTGGGTATGCCTAATGCAGAATAATGACTGCAATTATGGCTTACATTTTGCTTTACACCAGAATAATGGTATCATGCCCTTACTTCCACAAATGTGGAATCATTAAAGATCTGTTTATAGTACCCTCTAATGATTAACTATGCAAGCTCGCCCACAGGGCAAACTATGGCTAAAATCCGACTGCTCAACTTTGGGATGTACAACAAGGATGATGACATCAGCCAACAATGAAAATATTTAATTTAATTAATTTAAAACTTCCTATCCATTCCCTGCAGGTACCAAGGGTCCCAGAGGCCCCCCTTTTTTTGCCCTGGGTAAGCCTTCAGATGGGAGTTGGAGGAAGCCTAATATATTGGATATCACTGGCGCTGTCCTTGCCACCAGACTGGGGCCATAAGTGGCAATTTGAAAGCACATTTTTTTATATATTAAAGGCTCTCTGCTCATCCTGAGATTGCCAAATGCTGCTCTATGACATAAGAAATCCCTAAGGGGGCTTTGTAACCTTCGGAGCAGAAGTAGGATATTTTAAATGAAGTGAAAAATGTCTGCTGCTGGCTGATAACGTCTTCCTTGTTGTATGGCATAAAAGTATGCCAGCTGGATATCAACTTCTATTTGCCCTTAGGAGATTGCAGCCATGAGAGCCAGTGTAGTGTAATGAACAGAATGCTGAACTAGGACTCAGGAGACCTGGGTTCAAATCCTTTCCTGGCAACTCCTTTGGGAAGTTGGCTAACTGCTCATAGAAATATAGAATCATAGAATCATAGAGTTGGAAGAGACCTCAAGGGCCCAAAGAAGGAGACTCCACCACCCTCCATGGCATCATGTTCCACTGGCAGCATATTCCACTACTTCACTATTCCAGCAGCCTCAGAAAAGATTTCGCAGAACATAAATGCAACAATTGTAGTCACCTTATATATCCCCCCTTTAGTTTTCTTTCAAGCACAGGATAAATCTATGTTGCCATTAGCCAGGCCAGTGTACGATGTTAACATATAAAGGGTTGTCAAGTACTTGCTTACAAAGGACAAAGGAATGGACTTTAGAGAATAAGCCAGAAAATTTTGAAAATAGGTTCTAAATCTCTGGACATATTAAAAGGCAACACTGTCCACAATGTCCAGCTTTCCTTCACTCATCTCTCTCTGACAACATTTCGGATGAGCCTGCTAAGGGGAGCCATATAAGGTGTCTACAGTAGGGATTAGGGATGGACACCCAACGAAAAATGAAATGCAGGGGGCGGGGTGGCAGGGGGCGGCAGATGGCAGGGGGCGGCGGGCAGGAGGGCAGAGATGGGCGCGGGAGGTGGCAGGCGGATGGCAATGGGAGGCGGGGGGATGGGCGGCGGTGGCCAGCGGGGAGGAGGGGCAGTGGGGGGCAGAAGGCTGGCCACCCCCTCTCCATTTTGGCACCCTAGGCAACTGCCTAGCTCACCTTAATGGGCGTGCCGGACCTGGGTTCAGGTGGATGAGTTATTCAACTTCAAAGGGGATGCCTCCCTGAAAAAAGCATTTCTAATGCCAATGTTATATGCTTGAAAATTGTGATCCCAGCCCACTAACAGCATGGAAATTACAGTGGAGCTTCCTCAGGCTCTTCCCTTGAAGCATATCCAATTTGGAGAGCTTTGGGTTACACATAACAGAGTTATTGAGCTCCAAAGGGAGGGTACTTAAATTGAAGGAGTAAGGATCAGCACACTGAGGGGAAGCTGTCAATTATCCCTATAATTGATAAAGTGCACTAGACACACTCCTTCCATCAAGCAAGGAACTTAATATCTCTGCCCCCAGAAACCTTAACCTTTCCAAATTTCAAGGGGTTCCCTAAAATCACTTGCAGAATTTAATTTAAAAAATTATTATTATTTTAAAAAATATTCAATGGAAAATTACTGATCTCAGGCATGTGAATGGCAGGCTTCACTTCCCCAAGCAATTTTATGGGACCCTTTGAAATTTAGAAAAGTTAGGGTTTCTGGGGGCAAAGATATTAAGCCCCAAAGGAGGTGGGTTGCTTAATGGAAGGAGTGTGTCCGGCGCACTTTACCAATTTAAGGGTTAATTGACAGCTTCCCCTCTCTATGGTTAAGCACGCCGAAGACACTCATTCAATTAAGTAACCCCAACCTCCTTTGGCATTTAATAACCCTGCCCCAAGAAACATTAACTTTTCCAAATTTCAAATGGTCCTCTAAAATCGCTTGAGGAAGCACACCCTATCACTTTGAGGAAAATTCATGGCTGGGTTCTGTATTTTCTACTGCACATTTTTCTTAAAGGGCTTAAAGGGTAGAGTACAAATCGGTTCATTACTAGTTCATTTCTTACATTTTTTAAAAAAGATTGTTTCTAACAAAACAAAATGAATACGGGGGAATGAAACAAAACAAAATGAATCTCAATTTTTCTGTTTTGTGTTTTGTCATTTCTGCTGAAGAATGCTGTTTTGTCATTTTGTTAGCTAATGAAATGAAACAAAATGGGGAAGCAGGGTTTTGTTACAAATGAAACAAAACTCCATTTTCCTCTATAATGCAACAATTCATTCTAGAGGAATTGGCAGGGAAGCTTCCTGAAGCTCTTCCCTGAAAGCTCCTGAAATTTGGAAAGATATTGGGTTCAGGGAGCTGAGTTATGAAGCTCCAAAGATGGTGCCCCTAGGAAAAAAAACCTTCTAATAGTAATCAGAAGCTTATTGGGCCAGCGATAGCGCTGCTGCCACTTTCCATATGATTCCAATTAGAAGGTTTTTTCCTAGGGGCACCCCCCTTGGAGTTTCATAACTCAGCCCTCTTATCCCCAAATGTTTCCAAATTTCAGTGGGTTCTCTAAAATCGCTTTCTGAAGGTACTGCTGCTACTTTGGTGCCACAAAGTAAGTAAATTTTGAGTGCATATTTTTAAAAAATATCAGGGGTAACTTCCTGAAGCAATTTTAGGGAAGCCCCTAAAATCTGGAAATATTTTGCATTAAGGGGACTTAATTATGAAGCTCTAAAGGGGTTTGGGGTAGTTAATAGGCAAAGTGTGCTGGAAGCATGGAGGCAAACAAGGAGTTTACTCTATGGTATTAACTCCCTACTTGCCTCCATATTCCCCCACAGGAGGAGCGAGGGGGAAAACACTCCTTTCTGTGTTCCTCCCCTACCCCCACCTCCTAGCTGGGGCTTTTTGACAGGTAGGGTTTGGAGAGGGGGCTCCCCTCCCCCCATACACAACCCAACCTGTAAAAAAAAACCCAGCTGGTAGGCAGGGGAGGAGCAAACAGAAGAATGGAGCAGGGATTTCCCCCTCCCTGCTCCTTTCTGCATTTTGTCCCTCCCTCCTCTTCCCTTCTGGAGCTTTTTGACTGGTCAGGGTGGGTGTGGGTGAGGGTTGCCCCTTCTCTAAATCCCATCCTGTCAAAAAGCCCCAGCTGGTAGGTGGAGGAAGGGGCAAAAGGCAAAACGGAGCATGGGGGGGAATCCTGCTCTGTTCAGCCTTTCACCCCTCCCTCCACCTCCCAGATGGAACTTTTTGACAGATTGGGTTGTGTGTGGAAAAGTGGTGCTCCCCTCTCCTAACCCCCTATCTGTCAAAAAGCACCAGCTGGGAGGCGTGGAAGGGGCGAACATCAGAACAGAAAATGGAGGGGGGAAACCCTGCTCTGTCCAATTTTTTGCCCCTCCCCCACCTCCTAGCTTGGACTTTTTGACAGGTTGTGGTGTGGGGGAAGGGAAGATTGAAGTCCCGGGCTTCCAAGGTAGCATTTTCAGAAGTGCTACCTGTTCCTCATGCAGGACCCACCAGGCAGGCAGAACTCAGAAGCCTCAATGCATGGATGAGGCGATGGTGTCGAGAGGAGGGCTTTAGATTTGTCAGGAACTGGAGAACGTTTTGGGACAAGCCACACCTGTTCAGGAGGGATGGGTTGCACTTGAATCATGATGGGACCAGATTGCTGGCACTCAACCTCAAAAAGGCAGCAGAGCATCTTTTAAACTGATAACTGGGGGAAAGCCGACAGGAGCTGAGTTGCATCCGGTTCGGAACACCTCATCCGCGGGGAGGTTGGAAAGGGTAGAGAATCACATAGAGATGACATAGCAGGTATTAGCACTCGGAGAATAATGGAATGTGATAGTTTGTCTACTGAAAATAATAGCTGTGAGGGGAAAAGAACAAGGCAGCAGCTGTTGTTGCAGGACCCACTGTACAGGTGCTTCTACGCCAATGCTCGAAGCCTCCGAGCAAAGATGGGAGAACTTGAACATTTGGCAGCTAGGGATAACATAGATATAATAGCCATAACAGAAACCTGGTGGAATGTGGAGAACCAGTGGGATACAGCAATCCCAGGCTATAAACTCTATAGAAGGGATAGAGAGGGGTGGGTTGGAGGAGGAGTGGCCATCTATGTCAAAGAAGGGGTAAAATCCAGCAGAATGGAGATGGACAGAGGGTCTGACTCCACCATAGAATCACTGTGGGTTAAACTACCAGGTCCCAGGAGTGATGTGATAGTTGGAGTATTCTATCGTCCACCAGATCAAAAACTTGAGGGGGACCTTGAAATGAGGAGAGAAATCATGGAGGTGGCTAAGAGGGATAGGATAGTAATCATGAGGGACTTTAATTATCCCCACATTGACTGGGCCAATGCGAGCTCCGGGCAAGAAAGAGAAACCGGGTTTCTCGAGTTGCTGAATGACTGTGCCTTAGAGCAACTTGTCATGGAGCCCACCCGAGAACAGGCACCTCTGGATCTAATTCTGTGTGATACTCAGGACCTGGTCAGGGATGTGAATGTCAGTGAGCCTCTGGGGAACAGTGACCATGCTGCAATTTCCTTTGCCATGCATGTCGGAGGAAGAGTTTCAACGAAATCAGACATAAAAACCCTTGATTTTCGAAGGGCAAACTTCCCTCAGATGAGGAAACTAGTTAGAGAGAAATTGAAGGGGAAAGTTAGAATAATCCAATCTCTTCAGAGTGCATGGAGCCTGTTTAAAACAACAATAATAGAGGCCCAGCACAAGTGCATACCACAAAGAAAGAAGAGCTCATTTAAGTCCAAGAGGACACCGGCATGGTTAACGAGTGGAGTTAGAGAGGCTCTAAAGCACAAGGAGAGGTCTTTCTGTAAATGGAAATCCTCCCCAAATGAGGGAAATAAAAAGGAACACAAACTCTGGCAAAAGAAATGTAAGAAGATGATAAGGGAGGCAAAGAAAGATTTTGAGGAACGCATGGCTAGCAATATAAAGGGTAATAATAAAAGCTTCTTTAAATATGTTAGAAGTAGAAAACCTGCCAGAGAACCAGTTGGCCCTCTGGATGGTGAGGAAGGAAAAGGGGAGGTTAAGGAGGACTTGGACATTGCAGAGAAATTGAATGACTTCTTCGCGTTTGTCTACACGACAGAGGACCTTGAGTGGATTCCGCTGCCTGAGCCGCCCCTCTTGACTAAAGAATTAAATCAAATACTGGTTAAAAGAGAGGAGGTTTTAGGACTAATCGATAAATTGAGGATTAACAAGTCACCGGGCCCAGATGGCATCCACCCAAGGGTTATTAGGGAACTGAGAAATGAAATTGCAGATCTCTTAACGGTTATATGCAACTTGTCTCTTCAAACGGCCACAGTGCCGGAGGACTGGAGGATAGCGGTTGTCACACCAATTTTTAAAAAAGGAAGGAGGGAGGACCCAGGAAACTACAGGCCAGTTAGCCTTACATCTGTCCCAGGGAAGATGGTGGAAAGCCTCATCCAAGAGAAAATCTTAAAACACATAAAAGAACAAACCTTGCTGAGAGAAAATCAGCATGGCTTCTGTAAGGGTAAATCTTGTCTGACAAACCTTTTAATTTTTTTTGAAAAGGTCAACAGGCACATGGATTTGGGTGAACCGGTGGATATAGTCTATCTGGATTTTCAAAAGGCTTTTGACACAGTCTCTCACCAAAGGCTGCTGAGAAAATTGCATAATCAGGGGATAAGAGGACCGGTCCTTTTATGGATTGAGAACTGGTTGAGATCCAGGAAACAAAGAGTAGGTGTCAATGGGAAATTTTCACAATGGAGAGAAGTGAAAAGCGGTGTGCCCCAGGGCTCTGTCCTGGGACTGGTGCTTTTCAATCTGTTCATAAATGACCTGGAGACAGGGATTAACAGTGAGGTGGCCAAGTTTGCAGATGACACAAAACTTTTCCGTGTGGTGAAAACCAGAGAAGATTGTGAAGAGGTCGAGAAGGATCTCTCCAAACTGGGGGAATGGGCTGATAAATGGCAAATGCGTTTTAATGTAACCAAATGTAAAGTAATGCATATTGGGGCAAAAAATCCAAACTTCATCTATCAACTCATGGACTCTGAGTTATCCGTGACGGATCAGGAAAGAGATCTTGGTGTGTTGGTGGACAGCTCCATGAAGGTGTCTCCCCAGTGTGTGGCAGCAGTGAAGAAGGCCAATTCCATGCTAGGGATGTTCAAAAAGGGGATTGAAAATAAAACAGCCAACATTATAATGCCATTATACAAAGCAATAGTAAGGCCCCATCTGGAGTATTGTGTACAATTCTGGTCACCGCATCTCAAGAAAGACATCGTGGAACTGGAAAAGGTGCAGAAGAGACTGATTACTGGGCTGGGGCACCTACTTTATGAAGAAAGGCTAAAACATTTGGGCCTCTTTAATCTGGAAAAAAGGCGCTTGAGGGGGGATATGATTGAGACATACAAAATAATGCAGGGTATCAGTAAAGTGGGTAGAGGGAAGCTCTTCTCTCTCTCCCAAAATACCAGAACTAGGGGACATACACTCAAATTGAAGGCTGGGAGAGTAAGAACTGACAAAAGAAAATATTTTTTCACCCAGCGCGTTGTAAGTCTATGGAACTCCCTGCCACAGGATGTAGTGATGGCATCTGGCCTGGATGCCTTCAGAAGGGATTGGACAGATTCCTGGAGGAAAAGTCCATCACAGGTTACAAACCATGATGGAGAAACCAGGGTACTTCAAGGGCCAGATGCAGGGGAGTGGTATCAGGAGACAGTTATCTAGTCTCATGCGCTCCCAAACGCATCTGGTGGGGCCGATGTGAGATACAGGAAGCTGGACTAGATGGGCCTTTGGCCTGATCCAGCATGGCTCTTCTTATGTTCTTATATTCTTATGTTCTTATGACTTGTCAAAAAGCCCTAGCTGGTAGGTGGGGATTGCAAGGAAGAAGGAAGGAAGCAGCGGTAAATTGAAACTCTGTTTGAATTTACCTCTGCCTTCCTTCTCCTGTGCTGCCCCCTCCTCCCAGGGTGGTTTTCTGGACTGGCCCCACTGCCCACAGGACTCCCTGTCCAAAACACATCCCTGGGAGGAGCAGATTGCAGGGGAGAAAGGAGCAGTCAGGGAGGGAATTTACTTCTGACTGGCTGCACATTTCTTCATACCCCCAGCCTCCCAGCTGGGATCCAGCTGTCAGAATCAGCTAGAAGGCAGTGGGGAGGAGGCTTTTGGATCCCCCACCACAGCAGCTAGATCTTTGGTGCCATGGGGTATTTAATTCATTTGGTTTTGTTTTGTGAGTAAATTCATTAAAAAAAATTTTTTTTAAAAAATTCATTATGATACGAAATGAAATGCAGGGGACAAAACAGAATGAAATGAAACATAGTTTTTTTCATTTCGTGCCCTTCCCTAGTCTACAGTTGTAAATTATAATGCAGCAGTTTTAACCCAGAAGATTGTTTGGTTTATCACAATGTCAATTAATGTATCATTTAGCCAATCCAGTGAGGCAATCAGAGGCTTATACTCCAGCAATGTAACCTGGAGTATCTGTGAGTGAGGATGGACTCAAAAACTCTAACAGTGCTTATGAATTTCAAAAGCATGGAGGAAGCACTGAGTAAGGAACACAATTCAGGAATTTTGCTTATATTTGGTGTCTTAATAAACTCTGACTCACTATTCTGAATCTACACCTCTTTTCAGACATTCAGAGTATGGAGACTTTTTGCCCAGGACAGTGTATGGTTGGGTTTTGTTTTTGTTTTTGTTTTTGTTTTTTTGTTTTTGTTTTTTTGTTTTTTGGAAATGTGATGATAACACAAAGCAGATATGCAGTCTCTGCATTTGAAAAATATCTTTTCTTCTCAGAAGGGCATGCTGTCAAAGCTTACTGTGCTTAAAAAGAACTCTTGTCATTTGTGGCCATGCTCTTTGTTTTACACTTATTGTGAAACAAAACAAAACAGCAGGCCTCCTAATGGAAAGAAAACTGGAGAAAACCTGTCCAAAATGCTTCTAAGGATGCCTGAAAATGCATGCTAAAATAACTAGAAGCCATCACTCATGACACCCATAAAGTGACTCTGCATTACTCTCATGACCCTTTTGAAACATAACTTTACTGCTCTTATCACCAAAAAGGCATTTATTTCAGGTAAGGAGATTACTTGCAGTGTGTTGCTTCCACGCTGAAGGGAAGGACTGTGGCTACCACATTGTGCCATACACATGGGGGGACACCCCCCCAAAAATCTTTCACTCATCAGAAGGGGTTGTGAAAAAAAATATATACCACAGTTTTATTTTATGACCATTTTGCCATGCCACATTGTTTTCACAAACCTAAGCAACAAAAGAATGCTGTGTTGTCAGATCAAAAGACACCACAGCCCTGCAAATCTCCTGTGCGTTCCCACTGTGGTATTTATTTCATTGTGAGAGGTAGCCAGGAGCAGTCTAATCGTTGTACTCCTAACGCTCCGAGGAAATTCTGAAAATTAGGCCCACCTGATTTATGCACACCATTCTGACTTGGGCACAAAGTTTCTGTTTAAAAAGAAGGAATAAAACGGGTGTTAGAAATGCATGGTGCAGATCTCTTGGTTAGCACTTCATAAAATGATGCTAGCATATGATGATCCCTGAATACACAGTAAAGTTAATCACATGGCTCAGAGCCCTCCTTCTTATCCATTTTAGTTCAGAATTCACAGCAAACTTATTGGTAAGTGTCATGTGGCTGAACCACGCATTCTCTGAAGATTATATCTGTGTATTGCAATGAGGAAATACAATTCAAATTGGGTAGTTACTGTTTAGGTGTTGGACGCTTCTTTTTCTGTTCCATTGTGAAGAGTCGGAGTAATATCCTGAACGGAGCTTCATGGGGTGCAATGCAAATAAATTGGTCACAATGAAGTTATTGCTTCCCTAATTTGATCCTGTGACTGATAAAACCAGCTTGATTATGTTGGGAGAGCAGACCGCCTATAAATTCACATATGTTTACAATAGCAAGGTTGGATAGACTGCTTTCATATATAGAGATGGGCATGACTCAAAAAAATTGTGTTTTGTTTGTTGTTTGGTCGTTTAGGGGTCCGTTTCGGTTTGTTTTTGTTTTTGTGATGTTTTTGCAAAAAATTTCATTTTCGTTTCGTTAGGTAACGAAATGAAAAAACGAAAATGAAAATGAAAAATTGCTGTTTCATTAGCATTCTTTTTAGTTCAATGCATCTGCTGCAACAAAAATGAAAAACACCGCAAATTTGGTTGTTTCGTTTTCATTTTCATTTTGTTTTTTTAAAAAAATTCATTTTGTTTTTGTTGTGTAACGAAATGAAAAAACGAAAATGAAAATGAAAAATCGCTCGTTTCGTGCCCATCTCTATTCATATACACTGAGAGAACAGCTTTAGATTCAGAATATTGGACTCAAACTCAGAATGGCTGTCTGTCAATAGCAAAGCAAGCTAAACTGCAAATTACAGGAGTTAAGAAAATATCCTGCTGAGGCAATCACACTTGATCAGCACTCAAATAACTCCTTTTTTTCCTGGAAGGTATTTTTAGCATACATTTGTACCTTCAATCACACAATATAGAGATGGGATAAACAGAAAACATAAATATCTTTCTTTCTGTCCTCTCACCATAATGCTGTGCAGCATTAAACCGATATCCTCATCTTAAGGCAATAAAATTTATTTAAAATTAATAAAATACTTTCTATCTCCCCCCACCCCCTCCCACTGAAGTTCTGAGACTACCTTTTGCCCTTTGGAAGGCTTTGGAAGGGGGGAATCTTTTAATTCCCCAAAATCACTGCTGAATTATCACCACCAAGATAAAGACTAAAGGCTTCCCCCTTTCCTGAGCTCCTACAAGTCTGTCCCAGGACAAAAGGAAGCACCAGGGAGCCTTGGAAGCTCAAACAGTGGAGACAGGAAGTAATTAATTGATTTCAAATAAATGTTACCCGGTATGAGCTGATTACATCATCCATTTACACCACACAATTACACAAGCAGGATTTTAGCCAACTTCCTTAATGTCAGTTACTACCCACTTTTAAAATAGTGTCCTTGGACTTCTAGCTTTAAGTATAAGCAATAAGAAAGTTGCATGGTGTGAAGAAATTAAGGAGCTGGGGAATATGAATTCCTTTGGAAAGTCGGGTGGCATATAAATAAATAAATAAATAAATAAATAAATAAATAAATAAATAAATAAATAAATAAATAAATAAATAAATTCAATTGCTGGTGTCTTCATTGCTTCTGTTAATGCCTGGGAAGCTAACCAAAGAGGCAGAGGTCAGCATGTGCCCCAAAATAAAGGGACCATTCTCACCTTCAACTTATCTCCTGTTACTAAAAAAAATGTTTCAGAAAAAAGGACTGAAACAGGAATTGATGCTTCCACTCTTATCTTTTACCTGAAGGTGTATCGATGTAGTCCCAAATAAGATCTAACACTTTACCTATTATCACTTTTGAATTGAAAGGAGTCAGTGGGCTTCCATCCCAGAGAGTTAACATAGAGACTTTTTACACGACCCCTAAGATCTGCTGGCCCCTTAAATTCGGACCAGAGATCTTAGGGGTTTGTCGCTCTTCGTGCGTCCCCACCCCTCCACACTTCCTGGCTTCTGGCTGTGTGAGGGGAGGGAGGAAAAAAAGAGACAGAAGAATAAAGCCTTACCTCCTGGTGCTGGTGGATGCTGCCGGGGGAGCCCCGGTCACTTCCTGGTTCCTCTTAAAGGGGCGGGAGGCAAAAAACAAAAACAAAAAGAAGCGAGGAGAGCCCAGCACATCCGCATCAAATATTTTTCACCTCCCAAAAGCAGGCACAAGAAAAGTGCTCTGGGTCGCGCTTAGGTGGGCGGGGTCGCACTTAATTGTCTGCAAACTCCGGAGCTGGTGGGGAAACATTTTTAAGCTCCGGAGCTTGCAGCCATTTGCAGCGGAGCTTAGGGGTCATGTCCATAGATTTCAGCTGTGGGAGCAAAAGCAGAACAGAACAATGCTTTGTCCTGAAAGGGAATTAAGATGTTGTTGGCAACAGGTATGTAATGCCCCATTTACTTTTATAAAGGGAAATATGGAAACTATTTAGTCAGCTTAGCCACCTTGGAGGAGAAAGTGCTTTGTTTACCTGCTTTGTTCACGTTTTCACTTATGCGCCCCTTTAACTATCCCCCCTCAGGCACCTTTTTTTCCAGACTAAAGGCTACAGCATTTAGGGCTCTTTAGTCTGGAAAAAAGGCACCTGAGGGGGCATATGATTTGAGACTACAAAATTATGCAGGGCGTGAGGAAAGTGGGTAGAGGGATGCTCTTCTCCCTCTCACAAAATACCAGAGCTAGGGGATATCCACTCAAACTGAGGGTTGGGAGAGTAAGAACAGACAAAAGAAAAAAAAAAAATTTACCCAGCGTGTTGTTAGTCTGTGGAACTCCCTGCCACAAGATGTGGTGATGGCATCTGGCCTGGATGCCTTCAAAGGGGGATTGGACAGATTCCTGGAGGAAAAGTTCATCACAGGTTACAAACCATGATGGAGATGTGTCATCTGCAGGCTTAAAAGCAGGGTATTTCAACGGCCAGATGCAGGGGAGTGGTATCAGGAGACAGATATCTAGTCTCATGCACTCCCAAATGCATCTGGTGGGGCCACTGTGAGATACAGGAAGCTGGACTAGATGGGCCTTTGGCGTGATCCAGCACAGCTATTCTTATGTTCTTACATTCTTATGAACCTATTCAGACCAGGGGTGCATGAAATCAAGGTGAACTATAAAATGGAGGACTCACCACTAACTTTCCTCAGAATGACAAACATTTCAATCTCTCAAGAAAAGAAGTCCACTTGCTGTGACTCACCTTCCAGATTTTTCACCTGCTGTTCCGCAATGCCTAGAAGCAGCTCAGTTGGAATCTAAGGGGATGGACTGTGTTCACTGTCCATTTGCTGTGCCAGGAACCATGACTTCTGTGTGAATCCCAAATCTATGCTACCCCTCTGCTCAAGTGTGAATAGTTTAGCTTTTATTATTTTCTGAGTTGTTCCTCTTGAATTCATTTTCAGTATGTTTCCCCATTTCCTCTTGTGTTTTGAAACAAAAGCTTTCCTTGTACCCATTTGGAACTTTTGCAGTTTTGTCCCCTTAAATTGTTTCCCCCCCGCCACCTCCTTTCTCAATCAGCTGTCTGGTTTATTGGCTGAGATGGTTTATGGCACTAAAATGATTCCTTGCCTCAACCAGCTTCTGGGATTTCTTAGTGTTTGTCAGGGAGTGGTGGCAATTACCTCACAAGCTCTGAATGTCTGTCTCTGATCATTCTTTTGGGGGTTTTGATTCCATGGTGTGCAGCCATGTCTAGGAAAATGCAGTGTTGAACATGATACAATTCGAGCCAGCTTCCAGGGCTTTCACCACCTCCATCTCCTCCCTGGGGTCTCCCACCTCAGGATGAGCAAGACAAGTGTGGCTGAGTGGTCTATACTATAGACTCTATAGAGAGGGAGTTCAGACCGGGGAATCATGACACATGGTTCCTGCTGGCATTGGATGTTTGTGGACACTATAAAGGGATAGATTACATCTGTTTGAGGTGTCTTTCTTGGTTCCATAAGGTGAAAAGGCATAATTTAGATGCATCCCTGGCTAAAAGCTGGGATCCAGTCCAGTGATGTAATGCAGAAAACATAATCAATAATTGGATACAGCTGTGGTTTTTTGCCCAATAGCATTCAGAAATCTAACACTACTTTCCCCCTCTCTCCCTCTTTCTCTCTCTCACACACACACATAGATACACACACACACACACACACACACACACACACACACACACACACACACACATCTAACAATTTAAAACAAACTCTACCACTGCATCTTCAAATAATGAAATTGTGTTTCCGTGTAGCTTGATCATGTTGCTTGATGAGGAGCCAGTATAAAACTATAAAATAAGGCCTCATGTGTGGCTATTTTGGGACCGAGATTAATGAAGTCTCAATCTCAAAATGGACACAGAGTGCCATTTTCATTTTCTATATGCAGTTCTTAACCAACAAACTTGGCTTGAAGTTATTCTTGGGATTGGAAATATGCTACAACACTAATGGAATTGGAGATATTTGTCAGTCTCCATAATGACCACATGGAGGGACAAAAGTCTCCTTGGATGGAGCATCGACATCACACACACACACACACACACACACACACACACACACACACACACACACACACACACACACACACACACACACACACACCTTGTGTTAAATATGGCAATTGTGGTGCTACAAATATTACAATAAAATATTATGAAACAAATAAAAATAAGAAAGGGGGAACTGAAATAATACTTTATAAAGAGGGTGAAGAGCTGGTGACAAAGTGGAAGGAGACTGATAGCTTCACACACACACACACACACACACACACACACACACACAGAGAGAGAGAGAGAGAGAGAGAGAGAGAGAGAGAGAAATGTATCACTAAAAGTGACAAAAGATAAAAAAGCAAAAGCAAAAGCAAAGTGTTCTGCTTATATACCACCCCATACCACTACAAGCCATCTCTGGGCGGTTTACAATTTTCTTTTAATTACAGTGTGCAGGATACACATTGCCCCCACAGCAAGCTGGGTACTCATTTTACCGACCTTGGAAGGATGGAAGGCTGAGTCAACCTTGAGCCTGCTACCAGGGATTGAACCCAGGTCATGAGCACAGTTTTACCTGCAGTACAGGCATTTAACCAAAGTCAATATTTGATGCAATCATTTACATTATACATGCAACTTAGAAAAAATTACTGCAATCTGAAAAGTAGTGGTAAAACTGTGACCAAGCAAATGACCTTCTCTCAAGTAAGCCACATGGCTACCTTGGTTTAATCTTACCTACACGTTTACCCAAAAGTAATAGATGGGAAGCATGGCTCAGAGTGTAGAAGAATATTCACAGTGAGCACAGCTTCTCTATTTAGAAAAATGGCCGAACAATTTAATGAAATGTTGAGGACATGTTATATTAATGAGTGGTTAACAACTAGCAAAACCTATTTGATTCAGAAGGATCCAACAAAAGGAGCAATACCTGAAAATTACAGGCCAATAATGTTTTTACCAACTATGTATAAACTGCTGACAGGCATAATAGCTGATAGAGTCCAGGATTATTTGGAAGCAAATAACATCATGCCAGTAGAACAGAAAGGGAACAAATGGGGAAGTAGAGGCACAAACGATCAGTTACTCATTGATAAAATGATCCTAAAGAATTGTAAAGCCCAGAAAACTAATTTATATATGACTTGGATTGACTATAAAAAAGCCTTTGACTCAGTACTGCATAGTTGGATTATTAAGTGCCTGGATGTCATTGGGATATGTAAAAGTATTGGTGCCCTCATTGAAAATGCAATGAATAATTGGAAAACAGAATTGTTTGTCAGGGACGAAAGCTACAGATTGGTTAACATTAAATGAGGGATTTTTCAAGGTGACTGTCACCTCTGCTATATACTATTGCCCTGATTCCCCTCTCAATAATTTTGCAGAAGATAAATTTAGGGTACCAAACTGGTAAAAATCATCATCATCATCACCATCACCACCATCACCACCACCACCACCACCACCACCACCACCACAGAGCAGACAAGATAACTACACTGGATTTTGTATTACAAATCACTAGTCGAACACTTCCTAAGTGTTTAGGACTACGTGATATATCGGTGAATTATGCAAGCAGATCCCAGTAAGGTGGCCTTCTGAATCTGACTGATGGTGACTTTGTCAACTCCAATTTCTTCTAAATACTTGCTTAGCTTTTTAGGCACCACATCCAGTGTGCTGATTACCACTGGGACCACCTGTACCAGTTTATGCCAGAGTCTCTGAAGTTCAATTTTCAGATCCTGATATCGGGTAAATTTTTCAAGTTGTTTCTCTGTGACTCTACTATCACCTGGTATAGCAATATCAATGATCCACACTTTTTTCTTCTCCACAATCACAATATCCAGAGTATTATCCTCCAAAACCCTGTCTGTCTGTATTCGGAAGTCCCAAAATAATTTTGTATGCTCATTTTCAATCACTTTATTATTATTATTATTATTATTATTATTATTATTATTATTATTATTATTATTATTATTATTATTATTATTATTATTATTATTATTACTATGACATATCAGTAGTGATATATCAATAATGTCATATTTTTTCTGCCACCTAAGTTTGAACTTAATAGTCATATGCCACCAAGTCATGATGTGGTGGTAACTCTTTTCATAATTTTCCACATAGAGAACATTCTCTTCTTCTGGGGAAAAGCTGAGAGTATTTCATTGTCCAAGGCCACACATGCTAACTCTCCTCCCAGGAAACACAGTGGGGAATTGAAATCTCAGCCTCTAGCTAACACGGTGATCTACCCAGCCAGCAAAGGTTGATAGCATAGGTGTTTAAGAAAAGAAAAGAGTGTTAGCCCATCTCAGACCAAGTACATTCAGCCTAAGCCACTTGCAACCGGCCTGGGTCAATCGACGTGACAAGTGTTTCCAGGCTACTGAACTGTCTTCCCACTGAGACCGCCAAGGGTGGTGCAGCGCACGCTGTGTGCAGAGTGGCTTTACACTCTAGAAACTTGATTTAGGTTATTTCCTAATGTATCTGCTTTGTGCCGGGCATGTGTTCATGCCAATTACTGGATCCTTCATCTGGATTTGGTTATTTAACATTACTAATCATTCTTCTGTGCAGCGAGAAGAAAGAGAATGAATTAGAAATTATCAATTAATTTCCTGACTCCATGCTGCAAAAGGGCTTGATGCTGACAATGCATGATAAAGTGTATTTACTGTGCATTCCCAGGCAGGGGGTCGAGAGCTTCAGGTCTTCCACACAACTGACTGAGAAAAGTCTGCTTGCTAATTTCTTTTTCTTTTTCCCATGAGCACCTTTGGCATTATTTACTTTCTATCACTATTGGGGGAGAATCCCCTTATAGCATGTTCAGGATATTAGGGAAGTAAAGAGGCAATCTATAGAAGTAGAAGGTAAGATATTGAACTAGATTCCCTGCAGCAGAAGTCCTCCATGTAGAGGTAATATGTTAGGATGACGGAATTGATTTCCAAGCCAGTGTAGCTGTGTTGCATTCATAAGAGAAGATATTGGATGGAGAGTAGTCAACATGAAAGGCAATATTAGATTTCATCGTTTGTGAAGGCTACAGTACACTAACAATGAATAAATCTCCCATGACAGTGAGTGAGAAGTTGTGGAAATCTTTTACATGTGGCCTATTTTTCCCATTATTCTTTTAAAATCAGCTCTTACTGTATGCATGCTTTCTTCCAAATTGCTCAGTCTTTAAGGGCCTTTTCACACGACCCCTAAGATCCTCTGGCCACTTAAATTCGGACCAGGGATCTTGAGGGTTCGTTGCTCTTTCTGCGTCCCCACCCCTCCGCACTTCCTTGCTCCTGTCTGCGTGAGGGGAGGGAGGAAAAAAGAGGAAAAAATGCAGGCTCACCTCCGAAGCTGCCCGGAGCCCCGTCGTTGTCCTGATTCCTTCTCTTCTGTTTGTTTGTTTTTTTGCCTCCCGCCCCTTCTCTTAAAGGGGCAGGAGGCCAAAAAAAAACAGAAGCGAGGAGAGCTTCGCACTCACCAGATTAAATCCGGACCTGGGGATTTTCACCCTCCTAGAGCAGGTACAAGAAAAGTACGCTGGGGTGCGCTTAGGTGGACGTGGTCGCCCTTAATTTCCTGCAAACTCCGGAGCTGGTGGAGAAACAATTGTAAGCTCCGGAGCTGGCAGCGGTGTTTAGGGGTCATGTACAAATACCCTAAGTTGAATGATTTGATGGTATTTCCTGAATAACTAGTTCTCCTTGAGTGTTACATCTGTTGAACATCTGCAGACAGTAGGCATTTGGAGCATCTTACATTGGAAGAAGGTCACTGATGAGATGGGTTCCTTGCACCCCTTGGTTCTGTCTACCGTATTTTCCCTTTTATGGCACACTATTTTTTCCTAAAATTGTTAGACTAAAAATTGAGGGTCATCTTTTACACTGTAGGCAGGCGGCATGGGTTCCTAGTTCTCATCTTCAGTGCCAGCTCCTTTCCACATCCACAAACCACTATTACAGTATTGGGCGCAGAGGCACTCTTCATAATCCCCTCTTTTACACACATACACACACACACACACACACACACACAAACACGCACACTTTTAAGGCACCTGTACTTGCCTGAAAGCCTGGTTGATTTCAATGGGATGTCCCCACCAGACGGCTGGCTCTCTCTGACCTGCCATCCCCTCCCTCGCTCAGCACTCCTTTCACCCGGGTCCCTCAGCAGCAGTGAGAGTCTCGGGGCAACACTTTTAGGCTTACAGGAGAGATTGAAAAACAAAGCTGTGAAAGAAGCGCCCATTCCGCCGATGCCCGCCAGATCCAAGGCAAGAAGACGGGGAGGATCTTTCCAGGACGGACTCCTCTTTCTCGGCTTCATTTTAAAATCTCTCTCGGGCAAAAGATGCTCACAATCTAACACATGCTGAGGGCAGCAAGGGAATGGCCTGTAAGAGAAAACGTAGCCGCGGGAAGGGAAAATCCCCAGGCTTTACAATGTGTGTGTGTGTGTGTGTGTGTGTGTGTGTGTGTGTGTGTGTGTGTGTGTGTGTGTGTGTGTGTGTGTGTGTGTGTGTGTGTGTGTGTGCTTCTGCGCCCTTGGACGCTGCAATAATGGCTTGTTGTGGGTGCGGAAAGGAGGTGACGATCTCTCCTGGGCGGGCTCCTCTTTCTCTTCTTTATAGTTTTGGGTCGGAAAAGTGGGTTTATATATATGTATGTGTATACACACACAAACACACACACACACAATTTTCTCACATAGGGGACCATCATGTATTTTCCCATATTGCTCTATCCTGTTGATAATGGCAGAATACTGTGTTAATATGAAACACATCAAATTCCTTTCATAGTCGAGGCAGCAATCATGGCTGCTGGAGAAACAACTCATGCAGATGGGAGATGCAAATAGAAAGAAGAGGGAGCAATAGAATTGGTGCACTGAGCATCACTCCTCACAACATGAGTTTGATTCTGAGCTCAAGTAGCTAGCTTAAGGTTGGCTTGACCATCAATCTTTCCAAGGTTGTCAAATTAAGTTCCCAGCTTGTGGGATGAGGGGGAGGGCAATGTGTAGCCTGCATAATTAGATTGTAAAGGGATTATACACAACCCCTAAAATCCGAGGCAAAGGGCTCCCAGATGCGGAGCTTAAAAATATTTTCCCACCAGCTCCGGACTTTTAAAAAAATTAAGTACGACCACGCCTACCTATGCACGTCCCAGCACACTTTTCAAGTACCTGGCCTCCAGGAGGTAAAAAATCTTCTGGTGCGGATTGTAAAGCTGTGAATGCCAGCCTCCCTCACCTTCTGTTTGTTTGTTTTTTTGTCCCCACTGCCCCTTTAAGAAACAGGAATCCCTAAGGGGCTGCTTCCACTGGCAGAGGGAGGTGAGCCTGCATTTTTCTCCTTTTTTCCTCCCTCCCCTCACACAGACAGGAACAATGGAGTGCGGAGGGGTGGGAACACAGGAAGAGGGACAAACCCCCATGATCTCTGGTCCGAATATAAGTTGCCACCAGATTTTAGAGGTTGTGTAAAAGCGCCCATTGTTTGCTTTCTGTGTGACCTATCAAAACAAGATGTTTGGAGAAGTTTGAATGTGTACTCTTACTGTTCTAGTTTCTGTTCTAAAAATACATTACCCCAATCTTATTTTACTTCTTTTTCCTCCATCTGGCAGTTAATTCAGTAGTGTTTGGGGGTGTTTTTGAATGCCTACTACTGCTTTCTGAAAAGAAAGGGATTGTTGCTAGGTGCTTTTTAAATATTAAATTAATCCAGCCTATCATTGAGAAGATATGGGGATATTGAAGATGCATATTTTATACACAGAAAATTTTCATAACCTCTGACTGAACCTACTTAGTGAAGGATTCCAGAGCAGTTGCTCAAACTTCTACTAGTACCTAGGAAACCAATGAGTCTCACTGAAGTAAATGGACCTCGAATCTTGGCACAATGATTGATTAGGACTTCAGTCTCACCACAGGAAAAAGTGTCTTTGAACAAAGAAGCACAGACAAGCCATGGGAGAGAAGAGAGAAAGGAGTAATGGAAGGAAAGAGATGGGCCAACGTAGAAAGAGGAATACATAGAGAGAAAGAGAGAAGGGAGAGTGTGTGAATGAAGCAATGGAGAAAGCTAGAGGAAAGCAATAGAAAGAGAAAGAAGCCATAGGCAAGGGGGAAGGAAGACAAACAAGAGCCCTGGACATTTGTACAGCTGTTTTCTTCAAGAACTGTTTGTAGGAGGTCCACTTAAATCATGTTTTATGCATGGTGGAAAATCACAATAAAGAGATTGTGTGTGATGTTTTAATTATAATACCACATTCTTCTCACGTTGCTCCTCGTGGTGCAGTGGTTAAACAGCTGTACTGCAGCTGTAACTGTGCTCACAACCTGGGGTTCAATTCCAAGTAGCAGGCTCAAGGTTCACTCAGCCTTCCATCCTTCTGAGATGGGTAAAATGAGTACCTAGCTTTCAGGACGACAATGTGCACTCTTCATAAATAAATTGTAAACTGCCCAGAGAATGCTTTAAGTGCTATGAGGCAGTATGTAAGCAGAAGACTTTGCTTTTTTCCTTTTTGTGTTCCATCACAAGCTTTCTATATTATGTCAAGCTTTATATATGAAAGTCCAGTCTGAATGCTGATGACACTGGTGTCAGCAGTCAAAATGATCTACAGCATCTCCTCTTATGCTCCCTCACAGGAGTTTGATCACAATGGCTGGTGACAAGTGAGACTTGCATACTTCAACAATGCATTTCTTATAGACAAACAATAAATACCTAGAACACTTGTTGAGAAAACTGTCGTGACAATTATTTTGTGTTTGGATAACATGTGGGATGTTGATGCAAAAGGGAAATAGTTGATGGGATTTTCCCTTGTTTCATATCTGATTATGATTGGCAGTAAACACAAGGTGGTATCCACAGACACAACATTGGAAGGGAATATCAGGCCATTTGCTGGTGTTTGAAATAAATTGTGGATGCATAAACAATGTATTGAAGGACATTTTCTGAAGTATGTGTGTTGAGGTACAACTGAAAGTTTCACACAAATAAAATCACACATTGCTTTCCTGAATTAATGGGGTTACACGTATTTGCTACATGAGATACTTTCACTTCCATTAGATTTCTGAGAGCAGTTATGAGCAAGGGGAAAAAGTATTTTATATGAATTTTCTCAGAGTTTGGATGTGTTAGGTTAACTCCCAGAATCTCTCAGACTTTCCAAAAAGTAGTACTTGGAAGCTTTTAGTTTTCATTTCTTTTTAATTTTTATTTATTTTATTTATTTATTCTTGGACTTATTAACCACCCGATTTTCCCAGAGGGAACTCAGGGCGGTGTACAAACATGTCACCCCAGGCGACTAAACAATACAATCACAAAACAATCCCCAGAAAATAAACATAAACATAAACATAAAAACAAAAAAAAAACATAAATATAAAAACATAAAAAAACAAATGCACATCAAACATCCAAGTACCATTAAAAACTACTAGTAAATACTAAAAAGAAAAAAAGAAATATATATATATAATGGATAAAATGACATAGTGTCATTTATTATGTCTGGCAAGAAACTAGAAAGAATTAAGTCGGCAAGAAGCTAGAAAGACAGGAGTCGGGGGGGAGGAGAAAAAAAGAAAAGAAAAAGGGTGCTCAAGAGGGCCCCAAAACATTGGCTGAAGAGCCAGGTCTTCAAGGCCCTTCTGAAGACCAACAACGACTCCGCCTTCCTAATCTCAGCTGGCAGCTTGTTCCAGTAAGCCGGGCCCACCACCGAGAAGGCCCGGTTCCGGGTCGAAGCCCTACGGGCCTCCCTCAGTGTCGGCACTCTGAGGGAGAGGGAGGATGAAGCTCTAGTTGGTCTGCACAAGATTGTTCTCTGGGAGATCCGCTCCGCCAGATAGATAGGTCCCAGGCCATGGAGAGTTTTGTAAACCAAAACCATGACCTTGAACCTTATCCGGGAAGCAACGGGCAGCCAATGCAAGTGGGCCAGGATGGGGGTGATATGGACATACCTGCTCGCACCTACCACCAGCCTGGCCGCCGCATTCTGCACCCGCTGCAAACGCCGGACAAAGGTCAAGGGCAACCCCATGTAGAGGGCGTTGCAGTAGTCGATTTGCGAGATCACCAACGCCTGCACTACCGTCCTGAGGGAGTCCACGTCAAGGTACAGGCGAATCTGGGCGATTAACCTAAGCTGATAAAAGGCTACCCTGGACACCGCCACCACCTGGGCTTCCAGGGACAGAGCTGGGTCCAGGACAATGCCCAGACTCCTCACTCGATCCGCCAGCTGAAGGGTCAATCCCTCCAGACTGGGGAGAGCGCCACTGTACCCCTCCAGAGACCCCCAAGGAACAGAACCTCTGTCTTCCCAGGGTTGAGTCTGAGCCTGTTAATCCTGGTCCATCCCACGACTGCATCCAGGCAGCAGTTAAGGGCATCCACAGCCTCCGTTGCAGAGGTGGAAAAGGAGAGTTAGAGCTGCGTGTCATTAGCATACTGATAACAGCAGACTCCAAAACTCCGTATGACCTCAGCCAGCGGCCTCATATAGATGTTAAAGAGGATGGAGATAAACGAAAGCAGTTCTTTTTTAAAAAAAAATCAAACTGAATGCACTGGACATGAAAACACATCTCCTAAATGACATTTCCGGTGTGATCAAAATCAAAAAGTTGCTGACTTTGGTTTACATGCGAAGACATACAAGGTCCTAAAAAGAATCACAAAGCAATATTGCCATCCAGCTTCGGACCAATTAAAATATGCGATAAATTAACACTCATTAACAACATGCACCTGCATCATACTGTACCAGCTGTGAAAATAACAAGTGTTCACAAGCCCGAGATCACATTTCCCTTCACTCCTCATTAATCAACATCACTGAATTCTGTTGAGTTACTTCAAGTGATGGCTGCTTTTATGCCATAGCAAAAACAGATAACTTATTGCAAGCAGTATTGTGCACAGTAAATAGGTTCCACCTGGAATTTAGGCTTTAAAATGTACCAGAGTGTTCCTAAGGCAGGATGTATTAATCTAGCAACAAAGCCTACTTAGGCATTGCCATACCTGGTGCTGTGTACATGCTCAGACCAAAGTTGGAAGAATGTTGACTCCCAACCTGTCCTTCATTGAGTTGTTGACAGCTACAATGCTGAGTCAGAAGAGGAGAAGTTCTCCATATGTGTAGATCTTACATTTGACCAAGATCCTAGGAAAATTTAGTTTGGAGGTTCTAAGTTTTGGAGGTTCTGTCTTTCAAGACTGGTGCTATAGCATGATAAAATAGGGGAGCACAGCTGTTCACTCCCCTCTAACCATGCTCAAAGTGTCAAGTCCAGTAATACCCAGATTTGGAACCATGTCACAAAACTTGACCTACATGAGATTGTTCTTGCTCTGCTCTGCACAGATGAAGATGCCAGTTCACTCAGGTTCACCAGTTTGGTTTGTTGTTGTTCTGTCGTTCAGTCGTGTCCGGACCAGAGCTCGCCAGGCCTTCCTATCTTCCACTGCCTCCCGGAGTTTTGTCAAATCCATATTGGTTGCATCGATAACACCGTCCAACCATCTCATTCTCTGCCAGCGTCCTCTTTTCCTTTTGCCTTCAGTCTTTCCCAACATCAGGGACTTTTCTAAGGACTCCTCTCTCCTCATGAGGTGGCCAAAATACTGGAGCCTCAGCTTCAAAATCTGTCCTTCCAGTGAACATTTGGGGTTGATTTCTTTCAGGATGGATAGGTTTGATCTCCTTGTATGTTTGGTTTAACGTACAGCAATTTATTCAACTCATGTTGCAGTCCTATATCCATTTACCTGAGAAGAAGCTTAAATCTAACAGTGTTGTCCTGCCACTCATGTCATCTTTGATGACTATGATGAACAGGGGCTCCTTGTACCATTTAATAGTTGTGTGAAAATAAGGGTTGTAGCTGGTGTAGCCAATCATGTTCGCTCCCATGCCATGATTAAATGCCACACGGGAACCCTGTCATCTTTTTTTTTTATGATGTCCTTATAGCCTTTGCTTTGCCATGGTCTATGATGCAGCTGGCAGATTGGCAGTTATGGCTGTTTGAGAAGGATTGGATGCAACCACTAGCCCCTCTGTTCTCACTTTGTAGGGCAGGGGAAGGCAAAGGAACTGGGCAGTCATTGTTTCATCTCTCTGATTTTATCATGGCATTCATGGAGCCTAAATATATTAGATGGAAAATTTATGTTGCCCCCTCCCCCGTTGCTCCCTTTGTGGGGAGCTTTATTGGAGTATCTTGCTAGCACTGGGGTACATTTATTGTGTCTCAGTCTGTATTCCTAGAGCTTATGATGTTTTTTTTTTTTTTTTTCTTTCTTCTGATTCTCTCTCTTTTTGTGGTGTCTGAAACACTGACTCAATCATTATATAGAAAATGACATTTCTATATTGAATTGTGTGCAGACCTTTGTGTTTATTTGGAAGGAAAGTATGGAATTAAAATGTAATCATACTCTGAAGCTATATGTAACCCAGCAGATGATACTCATCATCATCTTTCCATTCCTCAGTTTTAGATCATTTCAGCATGCCATTTTTTTATTCTTATTGAGAGTATATTTACAGGCTGTGTTTGGAAAAAGGTGTTTCCTGGATGGCTTATACTCAAGAAAGTGGGCAGGCTGGGTCTCAGCAACCCTTCAAGTAAGACAAAGATTGATCCTGCAAGCATGTGCTGATCTCAGTTGCATCACAGAGACTTGGCTGGATGAGTGGGGGAATGGGGTGTCAACCTCACTCAGCTCTGTTCTCCAGGTTTCTCTGTGGAACATCAGGCCAGACCAGGGGAACAGGGCGGTGGTGTAGAAATAGTCTACAGCAACTTCTTCCCTCTTGCTGCTTTCCACATTTGGCTACTTTTGACAGTATAGACCAGTGGTTCTCAACCCTTGGGTCTCCAGATGTTCATGGACTGCAACTCCCAGAAATGCTGGTCAGCTCAGCGACTGGTGAAGACTTCTGGGAGTTGCAGTCCAGTAACACCTGGGGACCCACAGGTTGAGAACCACTGGTATAGACCATGGCATCCTCCTGACTCATCTCTCTAAAATGGCAGTTGGGGGTACTGCATTAAAATGGCTCCAATCCTTACTGCAGGAAAGAATGTTAGGTGATTCATGTTCAACACCACGGCCGCTGACCTGTGGAGTCCCCCAGGGTTCTGTTCTGTCTCCTATGTTATTTAACCTCTGTATGAAACCACTGGGGGAGATTATCAGGACTTTTGGGGTTAAGTGCCACCAGTATGCTGATTATACCCAGCTCTACCTCTTGTCACCTCCGGATTCAAAGGGAGCTACTAGCAAAACTTTACACAAGTGTTTAGCTGCAGTATTGAACTGGATGAGGATGAACAAAATGAAACAGAGGTGCTTCTGATCAGTCAAAAGGGAGAACAACCTGAACTGGATGGTGTCACCCTCCAATTGAAAAAAGAGGTGTGCAGATAGGGGGTGCTCTTGGATTCATCCTTGAGCCTGGATGCCCAGGTCATGGCTGTGGCCAGAAGCGCTTTTGCACACGCTAGTTACACACCTTTCTGGAGAAACCAGCTCTGGCCACAGTGACACATGCCCTAGTGATGTCCTGGCTAGACTACTGTAATGTGCTGTATGTGGCACTACCAATGAAGTTTCTCAGGAAACTTCATCAGGTCCAAAATGCAGCAGCCAGATTGCTGACTGTGGCGGAGTACAGAGATCACATTACACCCCTACTAAAGCAGATCCACTGCCTACCAATCAACTATCAGACATAATTCAAAGTGCTGACAACCTACAAAGCACTGTGCGACCTGAATCCTAGCTATCTCAAAGATCGAATCCCACAGTATGAACCAGCTCAGGTGCTAAGGTGATCAGGAGAGGCCTTTCTCTCCATCCCACCACCTTCACAGGTGTGTCTCCGAAGAACACATGAAAGGGCCTTCTCTGTTGCTGCTAACAGACTGTGGAACTCCCTCCCACTAGAGGCCAGGACTGCCCCATCTCTGATGTCTTTCCAGAAACAGGTGAAGACCTTTCTCTTCAGGCATGCTTTCCCTGAATGATGGTCTACCTATTATGTGTCTTTTATATGAATTTATATGATCACACCAACTTTGTGTTTATATCCCCTTATAACCTTGTGAAACTGCATTGACACTATGTTTTCAATGTTAGTTTCCACCACTCATAACTTTTACATGGAACTTTATTCTCTTTTTAACTGCTCACGTTCTCTTGTAGCTTTAATGTAATGTCATTTAATGCTGTAAGATGTCCCTCAATTCCCTGTTCTCAATACTTGAACATGTCTTAATTGTACTGGACAGTATATTATCCCTCATTACTGTAAGCCGCCTTGGGTCCTTTTCCAAGGAAAAAAATGGGCTAAAATACTCTAAAATAAATAAAATAAAATAAATAGTTAACAAAATTAACAATAATTTTATATCTTTTTGTATACTCCATTTTTTAAACTAAAGGAAATACACATAGATGGATGCCCCTTTGTTATAGCAATGCCATGAAGCGTCTTCCAGATTTCCAGCTTTATACATATGGTTGTCATTTTCCCCAGTGAAATTTCATGGCCCAGTTCACTGCCCAAGGCTACTCTGCTATGACAGGGTTCAGCCTCCACAGTATCACACATAATGAAAAAAAGGAAACTCGCAGCCAACAAAATTGGCCACGGATCCTCCTTGGGGAGTTGCGCTGAGCGGATCAAATGAGTTAATGTGTTTGCTGGGGGAGGGAGGGTTAACTCAGGAGATTCTGCTCTGTTTCTGCTCTAAACAAAACAGCTTGTGTGTATTGTAGCTGCTTTGAAAAAAACCACAAACAACAGGCGACATTAGGCATTCTCCTGTTTTATTGGGATGAGAAGATTACCGTGGCGTACCTGGACATGAGAGGTAAAGGCCAAGACACCGTCAGAATGCTGTTGACCAACACAGCAAGTAGAGTCATCGAATGAAAACCATCCATCAAAAATTAAAAACACAATGTCTCCCACTGTGTTTTCTTCTTAATAAAAACAAGATTTTCTTCCATATTCTGAGTCACGCAGCTGGGCAATCTGGAAACACAAGAAGCCGCTTTATTCCAAGTCATGTTTCAGGAAGGATTATGGGCAGAGCCCTGACAGGATCTGCTTCTAAATGGTAAACAAATAAAGAGTTTAACAGAGTTGTCCCTTGCTGTGACTTCTGTATCTCAGTGCTTCCACCCAGCACAGCCCTTTCAAGATGTATCTAGTGTCTATTCTCATATTGTTATATCCCTTGTCTCCTAAAATTTACTTCTTTACTTTATTTTGTCTCCCCCAACACACATACAGTCTATTAAAACTGCACAATAACCAATCATTAAAAGCAGCATAGGAAAATAACATTAAACACCAATTGTATAGCTGTGTTAAAAAAAACCACTTTTAAGTTGTTTTTTAAAAGCATTCATAATGTTTAAAAAAATTTTTTTTTTTTTTTGAAAAATTAAAAATTTAAAACATTTTAAAGCGCTATAAATGAACTGAGATTTCACACAGAGCCTATCAGTGGTGATGGTCTTCTCCCACGCCTGGTGTGTCTGGATTCAGTGATGACACCCTCCTGATACCTATCTTTCCTTCTGCTTTCGCTCTAGTCTCCAACTGTGTCTTTGTCATAGTCTTCTCTCTTGCAGTGTGTCTCCTGGTGTGTCTTTGGCCTGGTCAGTATCTGATAACGTTTCCCTGTTGGTAGTTTCAGGGAACACCAACCCATGTCTCTTATCGAAATGCAGGTCATCAGTTGACATGCCTTCTGTTTTTGTAAGATGCTCTCTATTGCATCAGAGTATTTGTCCATTGTCCACCTCAACTTGATAAGGTGGTAAATTATCTTGTTTTAGTTCTACTGCCTTGTTCCAGATTTGCTCATATTTTTCTAGAAGAGGAACCCTCACTGTAATTAACTGTATTTCCTGCCTGGAGTAACTGCTTTATTTGTTTCAGCAGAGATCATATTCTGTTGCTCCTCTCCATTCAAATCTCTAAAGGACATTTCTTCTAAGGGAAACGGTCTCAGTTCCATGCCTTGTGTTAGAATTGAGTTCAAATCTTGGGATGGAGTGTTCTAAGACTGCTATATGGGAATCCATTTTTGCTGCTTTAGACTTTCTCAGGACTCTGTTTGCTGTGCTTACATTTTGCCATTATTTGGAAAATAGCCCAATGGTGACATGATGTGATTAAAACCCTAGTCCTTGCTATTAGAGATGGGCACGAAACGAAAATGTTTTTCATTCCGTTATCCGTTATTTGTTTTGTTACGTAACGAACGAATAACAGAGCCCACAGCAATTTGGGAACGAACCAAACTGAACCAGAATAAATTAGTTCGGTTACGTTCGGTTCGTTCCTCCCTGCTGGCGATGACAGCCTGACTGTCATCGCCAGCGGGGGAGGAATGTGAGAGCCCCGTTCTTGCCTCCGCACGCGGAGGCGGGACCGGAGCTCTTTCTAAACTGATTTCTGCTGTGGGGAGGTGACAGCCGGCTCGGCTGTCACCTCCCCACTGCAGAGATAGGTCCAGAGAGGGCCGCGGTCTCGCCACCGCAAGCGGAGGTGAGGCTGCGGCTATCTCAATCTCCGATCTCCGCAGCGAGGGGATGACAGCCTGCTCAGCTGTCATCCCCCGTGGCAGAGGGCTATCGGGAGAGGGCTGCAGTTTCATCTCCGCAAGCGGAGCTGAGGCCACGGCTTTCTCCCAAGGGATCGCTGGAGATGGGGCTGTGATCCGGCGTCCGTATACAGAAGCCGGATTGCAGCCCCTCTCGCCGCCCTCCACCACGGAGCCTGACAGCCCACTGGGCTGTCGGGCTCCAGGGCAGAGATCGCTGGAGAGGGGGCTGTGATCCGGCTTCCACATGCGGAGGCCAGATCGCAGCCCCCTCCCAATCGCCCTCCACCTTCCCTCCATCAGATGACAGCTCCGGACACGGTCATGACCGGCGTGGGGAAGGCAAGACTCCTGTTCTCCCCTCTGCATGCAGAGGGGCGAACGAGGGTCGCAAAGGGATCTTCCCCGCGCCTGTCATGACAGCTCCCTTCGCTGTCATGACCGGCGCGGGGAACATGAGATTCCCATTCAGCCCCCCTCTGCATGAGTTTAAAGTGCTCGCTCTTCCCTCCACCACCCGGGTGGTGGTGGGAAGAGAGCGCTGCTTAAACTTGTTTCCAGGATCCCGAAAATAGCAACAAGCAGCTGTTTGCTGCTACCTTCGGGAACCTAGAAAGGAGCAGCGTGCTCTCCCCACCACCACCCGGGTGGTGGAGGGAAAAAGAGTGTGCTCTCTCCCACACTTCCCCCCTCCCAGAGCCAGCACCCAGTAGCAGCTCGGCGCTAGCTTCGGGAGGGGAGAATATTTAAAAAGCCCGCTCCCTCCTCCTACCTGATGGGGTGGGGGAAGAGCGAGCTTTTTAAATCTTCCCCCAGCCCTCCTGGGGCCATCAAGCCAGCCAGGAGAGTGCTCCCATGGCTATGGGACTTTTTCTCCTGGCCAGCTTGCCAGCGGCTTGGCGGTGCCTAGCACCGGGAGGGGTTCCTGCAGCCTGCAGGAATGCTCTCCTGGCCAGCATGCCGCCCGCACCTGTCCCCGCAGCTGCGGGACCGCTCTCCCAGGAGGCTTGCCACCGGCTCCGGCGGCACCCAGCCCTGGGAGGGCTCCTCACGGCCGTGGGAACACTCTCCTGGCCCGCATGCCACCGGCTCCACTGGCTCCCAGCCCCGGGGGGGGGGGCTCCCCGCAGCTGCAGGATGGCTCTCCCAAGAGGCTTGCCGCTGGCTGTGGCGGCGCCCGGCCCTCAGAGGGCTCCCCGTGGCTGTGGGAATGCTGTCCCAGGCGGCAGGCTTGCCGTGCCGAAAAACGACACTAAACAAAACAAAAATGAAGCGGGCCACGTGGCCCCAAACAATGACAACAAAACAAAGTGGGCCCCAGGCTCAAATAACAAACATGAAATGCCATTTTGGCATTTCATGCCCATCTCTACTTGCTATATTTCCAGAATTCACTCGCAATAAACTTGAAGACACAGTATGCTTTTATTTGACATATGACCATTCTGGCCAAGAAGCAGTCCTTCTTCCGAAAATTTGGTAAGTAGCCTACTATGGTTACTTATTCCTGGACAGCTTTTGCCCAAGATTGTTTTGCAACAACATGTGGCAAAAAGGGCCAAAATCCTGATGCTTAATGCAGTAAACGTGGCTATACTAGGCCCATTGAATCAATTGATGGAAATTGGACAACTCTAACTGCAGCTCACAATGACTGCTTTCACACAACCACTAAAATTTTCAGAAAATTTTGATCCAGAGTGGTCACATGGTTGATGTCACGGATCGGATGTTCCCATGGTTGCATTTTGAAAATCCGCAACCGTTCTGATCCCATGACTGAGAACCACAGCAAAGACACCATAACGGGGATGAAAAGGTTTTATTGCGGATTTTCTGTGTTCCCACGGACTCGAGTAACTGTTCAAAATCTGCATCGGAACAGCGACAAGGAATTTACCACCTCAAGACCAGGTGCTGGTAAAATGCACTGGGTTGCACTTAAGTGGGCATGGTCGCATATATATTTTTTAAGTCCACTGCTCATGGGAACACGATTTTATGCTCCACATCTGTGAGCCCTTTGCAGCAGATTTTAGTGGCTGTGTAAAAGCAGCCAATGTTAAAATAAGTCACAGTTAGAATAGGTCCATTTGAATTAATAGAATGTACGGATTAGCTCTTTTTTGTAAGATGTCCATCCATATTCTTCTAGCAAGCACTAATACAGCTCAGGTTAAATGAGGGTCAAAAGAATAAAGTAAAGAATAGTTGTTGTGAGTTTTTTTGGGCTGTTTAGCCGTGTTCTAGAAGTTTTTCTTCCTGACGTTTCGCCAGATTGTGGCTGGTTTAGAATTGGGAAAGGAGTACGACAAGGCTGTATACTGTCACCTTGCCTATTTAACTTATATGCAGAGTACATCATGAGAAAGGCCGGTCTGGATGAATCACAAACCGGAATTAAGATTGCCGGAAGAAATATCAACAACCTCAGAAACGCAGATGATACTACTCTAATAGCAGAGAGTGAGGAAGAATTAAAGAACCTCTTAATGAGGGTGAAAGAGGAGAGTGAAAAAATGGGCTGAAGCTCAACATCAAAAAAACTAAGATCATGGCCACTGGTCCCATCACCTCCTGGCAAATAGAAGGGGAAGAAATGGAGGCAATGACATAGTTTATTTTCTTGGGCTCCTTGATCACTGCAGATGGCGACTGCAGCAACGAAATAAAAAGACGCCTGCTTCTTGGGAGGAAAGCAATGGCAAACCTAGATAGCATCCTAAAGAGCAGAGACATCACTTTGCCAACTAAGGTCAGGATGGTTAAAGATATGGTTTTTCCAGTAGTGATGTATGCAAGTGAGAGCTGGACTATAAAGAAGGCTGATCGCCGCAGAATTGATGCTTTTGAGCTGTGGTGCTGGAGGAGAGTCTTGAGAGTCCCCTGGACTGCAAGGAGATCAAACCTATCCATTCTGAAAGAAATCAACCCCGAATGTTCACTGGAAGGACAGATTTTGAAGCTGAGGCTCCAGTACTTTGGCCACCTCATGAGAAGAGAGGAGTCCTTGGGAAAGTCCCTGATGCTGCAAAAGATCAAAGGCAAAAGGAGAAGAGGATGGCAGAGAATGAGATGGTTGGACGGTGTCATCGATGCAACCAACATGAATTTGACAAAACTCCGGGAGGCAGTGGAGGATAGGTAGGCCTGGCGAGCTCTGGTCCATGGGGTCACGAAGAGTCGGACACGACTGAACGACTGAACAACAACAACAACAACAACAACAACAACAACAACAACAACAACAACATGGATTAGCTCAGGAGTGTCCAAACTTTGGCCCTCCAGATGTTTTGGACCACAATTCCCAAAATTCCAAGCCTGTATTGCCAATGACAAAGGACTGTGGGAGTTGTGGTCCAAAACATCTGGAGGGCCAAAGTTTGGGCACCACTGGATTAGCTCATTCACCAAACCCCTATTGAGTCAGTGGAACGACTTCAGCCTGATTTACTGTGCAAAGCAACAGCATGCTAGCCAGCATTTCCTAGGGCTAGGGATCATCCCAGTGTAGTTCTCATGAATATTTTCATTAGATCGTTCATATGTGACAAGAACACTGCCTCCCTATACCGCCACATTCTTCAGTCCCCAGTTTGGAGATAACTTCTGACCAAAAGGCTTCTGACGTAACTACCCTTTCTCTTTGGAAGAAGATGCCTGTAGAAAAAGGCTTCCCATATAACAGTTCTTCCTGTATTTGCAGTGTTCATCTTGTGTCTGGAAAGACAGTGTTATCCTTTTGGATGCTTGTATCCATTTTGTGCTTGCATCCATTTTGTTATCCATTTTGGTGCTTGGTGCCGTGTTATCCATTTTGGTGCAATACTCCAGGTACTCCGGGAGTACCTGAGGTATTGTGTACAATTCTGGTCACTGCATCTCAAAAAACATATAGTGGAACTGGAAAAGGTGCAGAAGAGAGTGACTAAAATGACTACTCGGCTGGGGGACCTCGCTTATGAAGAAAGGCCAAAACATCTGGGGCTCTTTAGTCTGGAAAAAAGGTGCCTAAGGGGGGAATATGATTGAGACATACAAAATAATGCAGGGCATGAGTAAAGTGGATAGAGAGACGCTCTTCTCCCTCTCACAAAATACCAGAACTAGGGGACATCCACTCAAACTGAGGGTTGGGAGAGTGAGAACAGACCAAAAAAATTTTTACCCAGCATGTTGCTAATCTCTGTAATTCCCTGCCATATGATGTGGTGATGGCATCTGGCCTGGATGCCTTCAAAGGGGGATTGGACAGATTGCTGTAGGAAAAGTCCATCACCGGTTACAAACCATGATGGAGGTGTTTAATCTCCAGGCTTAAAACCAGGGTACTTCAAGGGCCAGATGCAGGGGAGTGATATCATGAAACAGATATCTAGTCTCGTGTGCTCCCAGATGCATTTGGTGGGGCCACTGTGAGATACAGGAAGCTGGACTAGATGGGCCTTTGGCTTGATCCAGCATGGCTCTTATTATGTTCTTATGTTCTTATGTCTCTCCCCCCCCGCCACCTCCACCCAGCTTTCCAATATCATTATCTCTAGCTTTAGTCCATTGACTAGCTTGAGTTCCTCTGTTAGTTTCCATCTCCCCTGTGCAACAGGTAAATACTGTTCTATACTGATGCTTTCCAATTCAGTGTCCAGTGGAGAGTTTTTGATAAGTATGCTTGGCTCACGATGAGAGCAAGCACTAGGCTGGATGTCTTTCTATTGTATGTCATGCTCCTGAAGATACATCACCATGCATTGCAAACATTTTGGTGCACTGGGTAATGTTTTCTTCCCTCGTTAGATATCTATTGTGCATCCATGTGTGTACTGATGAAACCCCTCTTCTGTGAAAAGTACTGCAAGCAGTTTTCCCCCTCAATTTAGGCACAGTCTGTATGTTTCTCCTAAGAGATCTTCTCACAAAAGTAACTGACTGCCCTCCTTGTGACATGAGTGCCCCTTAGACCTGGGTCTGGTGTGTCACATGGAAACCCAACTTTTCAGGGTTGTAACACTTGAAGTGGGAGCTGCTGCTGCTGCAGTGATCTTTACCTTTCAGAAAACATTGCCTCTTAATGTGCCAATTGGCTCAGGAGCTCCCAGTTCCCTGAAAGGTGGTTATAAAACTTAGCTATAAAATTGCCGAATCCTAGAAATCTGAATCCTTTGATGTCTTGGGGTAGTGGCATGTCTCAAACACACACACACCCCCAACCCCTGAATCTACTTGTAGGCCATTTGAAAGATCTTGGGAATGATATCTGGCAAATGTTGCAAATACAGCTGAGTGTGCCAGAATGTATTTTTACATCAGAGATGGAAAATAGACTTGCTTTTGACAGATGTGGCAATAGATCTTCAAGAGCAGGTAACAGAATGTGGCTTTTTTCAGTGCTATGTTCAAAGACTTCCCTGGTTATTTTCTAATTGATCCCTGCCTTGCTGTTTATCCATGCTGTGCTTTTTCTCCACTAGATCCATAATTCCCTGTCTTTGTAGTTCTTCTTTCATGAGGCTGCTGACACTTTCGGTTTAGGCAACATGGTTGGATTCACCCTTTATAAATAATGGGTTATCCCTCCATTTCCCTAAAACATATTTCTTCCTTTGACATTCATACTGGTTTTTATATAGTGTGATTCTGCATTCTTAAAGTTTGTTTACTGTTATACTGGGGTTCACCAGTATAGGTTGAACCCCAGTATAAATAGGGACAATTCTACATGTGGTAACACCAAGGCTGGCTCTTCCATTAAGGTGAACTAGGTAGTTGCCTAGGGCGCCAAAATGGAGAGAGGGTGCTGGACAGCCTGCCGCCCCCGCCACCCCCCTGCCGCTGTCCACCGCCGTCTGTCCCCCCACCGCCCACCAGATGCCCAGCGCTGCCTGCCCAGCGCTGCCCGCCGCCGGCCACCGGCCGCCCCTGCACCCATTGCCACCCACCCCCATGCCCATCACCGTCCCCCGCCATCTGCCACCACCACCCCCTGCTGCCACCGCACCACCTTCAGGAAAGCGAGGATCAAATAGCAGTTTTTTGAATTTCCCGCAGCCACAGTGAGGGTGCTGTGGCTGTGAGAAATTCAAAAGCCTGCATCACTTTCCCAAAGAGTAGCACCCCTGTTCTTCAATCCTGGTTTTCCCAAAGGGTAGAACCCCTGCTCTTTGTTCCTCACTTTCCCAAATGGTAGCATCTGTCGGGAAAGCAAGGATCAAAGAACAGGTTTTTTTTAGTGCAGGGGCCATGGGAAATTCAAAAGCCTGCTCTTCGATCCTTGCTTTCCCAAAGGGTACCCAAAGGGTAACACCTGAAGCACCCCAGTATCACTGTACTCAGGTTAAATTGCCGCATTGGCACTTTGCAAAAAAAGTGGGTTTTGAATCACAGTTTGGGCACTTGGTCTCTAAAAGGTTCGCCATCACTGTCCTAGAACTTGGAAAAATTAACCCTATCCTCCATGGAGGATTGGGGATTCTGGAAATATCAAAAAAGTGCTAGCTCCTTGTTTGTAATAGCATAAAATCAGCATTGTCTGATTGCTTGTGACCAAGCAACAAAAGTCATGGTTAGAGATGTAAAATTTCCAGAAATTTTGAAGTTCAGAAAAAAACCCAGTTTTTTTTTCCAGTTTTTTTCTGGGGGAAATGGAAATTTTCAGAAGGATTCACAAAAATGCTACATTAGCACTCCTTACCCCCACCCCTTTACAGTTTGAAAGTCATTCTGTTATTTTAGGAAGATAAAATATGACTATGGACAATTTGATTTGGCATAAAATTATCACAACTAGCATATTAAAATATAGCATATCCAAACAATTATTACAAGCAGAGTTTACTTTTTTTAATAATATTAATTTGCAATTGTAAGTAACAAATGAAGTAACAATATTTTGAACTGTTTACTAGTTTATGCAGAGCAAAGAACCCTCTACAAAACAATGTTTAAAAATCCACTATTAATAATTCATAATTCCTCTCCACAGTATTAAATAAAAATGAAATAAATACCTCATTCTCATAAAAGGAATTGAAGATGGAGGAAATGTATAGAAGGAAGTGGGACTAAGCTTCAATGAATGGGCATGAAATTTAATCAGAATGATTTTTGTTGCTCTGTATTTTCTTCCATTGCTTTGATGCCTAGTGAAGAGGACAGAACAGAACCAAACACACTCACCCACATGCAAAAAACAAAAGTGAAACATTTTTCTTCTTGTGACAATAGCAGCACCTTCCTAACCCAGGCCTGCCAAAGTCCGGCCCGGGGGGCCAAATCCGGCCCGTCAGGCCATTCTGAGTGGCCCGCGGCTGACTGGCCCGCCCCTCCCTCCCCCTCCTTCGCCCCATGTTTTTTTTTTAAAAAAAAAAATCTTCTGCCAACACTGACACCGCTGGGAAGCTTGGGCAGCTGGGCGGACGGGCAGTCCGGTGCCACCGGCACCGCAGGGGAAAGTGTGGGGGTGGGCAGGCCAGCGGGCCTCTGCCACCACCAAGGAGCTTTGGGGTGGGCTGGCAGGTGAGCCATTGCCACCACTGGGGAGCTTGGGGGGTGCAAGGTCACACAGATAGCCTCTTCCAAGGGGCAACCTGTGGCCACGGCTCCCTATGCTTCCTTTGGTCACCACTTTCCTTCTTTCCTCCCTCCCTTGGTCCCCACCTTCCTTCCTTCCTTCCTCCCTCCCTTCCTTGTTCCCCACCTTCCTTCCTTCCTTCCTCACTTGGTTTCCACCTCCCTCCCTCCCTCCCTTGGTCCCTGCCTTCCTTCCTGCGGGTGGGGTTGCAAGGGGTCAGTGGGTGGGGTTTATTGGTTTGGGCTTGCAGTGGGGTGGCAGGGTCGGGGAGCAACCAGCCCCTGACACATTCTCAGCCACCA
This sequence comes from Phrynocephalus forsythii, assembly GCA_029282475.1. Classification (NCBI taxonomy): domain Eukaryota; kingdom Metazoa; phylum Chordata; class Lepidosauria; order Squamata; family Agamidae; genus Phrynocephalus; species Phrynocephalus forsythii. Next base: position 160,002,521 of record JAPFRF010000011.1, read on the forward strand.
AATCTGGCCCTCCTTACAAAAAGTTTGGGCACCCCTGTCCTAACCTAAAGGAAGAAATGCCTCTTGTTCTTGCATTGGAGAGTTCAATTTGTAATCTAGGACTTGCTTGTCCTCAGTGCACATAAATTAGAATAATCTGATGCTATGCATAATTTTTAGAAATGATTTGGAAAATATTTAAATATTTAAACATCCCAATTTTTCAGAAAAAAACACACCAAAAGGCTTTTTTTTTTTTGGGGGACTTGTTTTTTTCTGAATTTTTCCAGTTTCCCCCCAGATATTCACATCTCTAGTCATGGTATTTGCAGTAGGTTGACTGCCTTTCGACAGTCAACCTACTGCCCAACATGTCTTTTCATGCTCCAGTATACCAATATTCTCTGTCCAACACACACACACACACACACACACACACACACACACACACACACACACACACACACACCATTCCCAACATTTACACTCCATGTGACAGACAAATCCTGACAAAAATCATTTGAGTTGTCTGAGTTGTATTGGATTTGATTTTTAAAAATTCTTAATCTAATTAAATAGCCTACATGGATCACTGTGGCAGGGTCATTGGTTGCTTGAATTCCAACATATTCAACATACTCAATTCCTTTAAAGTTCACCATCAGTCAACTGGATAGCTCTGTTTAATATTATCAAGGCCAGCATATGAAAAATACCTGTTCATTTTCAAAGCTGGGTAGTGGTGTACTAAAGCTTTGAAATGTAGAACACTTCCATTTGTCTCATATTGTAAAGGAAAAAATACCAACAATTATATGCCCACTTCAATAGACGACTCTATGCATACAAACATTAATAGCAAACAGCCATGTTTATTGCATTCAACCCATATAGAGTGGTACCTTGTATAAAGAAATTAATTCGTTCCAAATGAAATTATGTTAAAAAAATTTTCCTTTATACAAATTTCCTGTAGGAATGCATTGAAAATGGAGTAATCCCATTTTTATGTTGTACGGATTCTCCCCATAAGCGATTATGTTAAGCAAATTTCCCCTAACTCCGGAATTTTTTATGTCGTAGAGATTTTATGTTATACAAACTGTTTGTTATACAAGGGTCCACTGTAGAGATGGGCACGACCAGGAAAAATGACGTTTCGAGTTGTCGTGTGTCGGAGCCGGCCCGTTTCGGCTCATTTCCGTTTGTCGCGAAATTTTTCAAAAATTTGTCGTTCCGTTTGTCGTTTGTCTTTAGTACTGGTTTAGGGGGGGTAGGGTAGCGGGTTCCTGGAGGCACCTCTCTGGGGTGGGTGCCTCCTCTGGCCCGCTACGAAGGGAAGGCATTTAGCAGGCTCCTGGAGGCACCTCTCTGGGGTGGATGCCTCCTCTGGCCCACTACAAAGGGAAAAGGAAGGGTACATGACCGTGTAGCCATTGCGTACCAAGTGGCACTGGCAGAGGCACCTCTCTTTTGGGTGCCTCTAGCTCACTAAGAAGGACAGCATACTGGTGCACAGAGTTTTTTGGAACTTTGGACTGGTGAGCGAGGTGAGAGAAGAATGCCTCTTCTGGGCGCCCTCTGGCTCACTAAGAAGGGAAATGTACTTGCGTGTAGTGCAATGCGAGTACAGAGCTGGCTTAGGGTTGGGGTTAGGGCAAGGGCTAGGCTTAGGGTTATTACGGGCAAGGTTAGGGTGAGTTAGTGGGCTGCACCTCTGGATGCCTCTGACCCACTAAGAAGGACAGTGTACTGGCGTATGGGTTAGGGTTAGGGTTAGGGCTAGGGCTAGGGTTATAGTGGGCTTTTTATGCCCGACTGGCACATCCCAGAAGTCTCAGTCAAAACCTGGCCAAGTGGCCATGCGATTGGTGGAATGGCTCCAAAAATTTGCATGGTCCCATCCCATGGCCAGCCCATCATTCCGCAGGTGTAAAAAAAAATAAAAATAAAAATATAATAAAATAAAATCAATGGGATTGGAGACAGACGTTTATTGCAAGAAAAACCCACTGCTGCTACTGTAAAAATTCAGGCAGTTAAAATACCTAATTTTCGCATGTTTCTGTGTGATGCTTTGGTGGGTTTTTGGACCACGATTTCAAAACAAATATTGTGGTCACCATTTTGGATCCCCCCGCACCGCATGGCATGGCGAGACGACGAGGATGCCCCCCACCAGAGCAGCCCAGGACAGGAGAGGGGGGGAGGCCGGAGACCCCCCCCAGAAACCACCCCTCTGGTAGGTGCCCTCACTCAGGCAGGCATATTTTCGCCTGCTTTTTTGGCCGGGAATTGGGTTTTTTTAAAAAACTTTTTTTCTGTGCCGCTTGGCATCGCGCGATCGCTGCGATGCCATGAATGACAACGACAAATCAGACCCAATTTTTCTTTTATCGGTTCGAGTTCGAGTTCTGATGGCTTAATTGTCGTTACCATTTCCGTTGCGTAACGGAAACGAGAATTTCGCCAAGTCGTGCCCATGTCTAGTCCACTGTATTATGTTCTAAAATAGATATTTATATATTTAAAAGGTTCTATATTGTTAGAATTTTATCAGTATCATCATGATCTCCATATAGAAACAAAATGGCCCATCATGATAATCTGAACTAATGACACAGTCCATGACATTTCTATTAAATATTCTCATACAGCCTCATCCTGATTATGCTTGCTGGGGAGTAAGTCCCTCCATGTTCAGTTAGACTTGTTACCAGGTCCATGTACACAGGCTGGTTTTAGCTGGCCAATACAGCCACAGAGCAACTGAGCCAACATTACTGTAGCTGAACCAGAATGCCTCCAGAAATTGCTGGGAAATAACCTCATCACAGTCTACATAGGCCCGCTCAGTGCATCTGTAACCTGGTGCTGAGGTATTCTGGACCTGGCCAAACCCTGGTCCTCCTTCATCCCACCAAACTGCATCACTGATCCCAGATTGGCCCTTCTTCCCCCAGACCTTAGTGAACAGAGCTCTTTTCCCAGCAGAATGCTTTGTGGGCAACTCTTGGAAGTCAGTAGGCAGACGAGCACTTTACTGACAAACAGTTATATTATTTCCAGAAGGGATTTTTTTTTTCCTCAGCAGAAAGGGCTATAACAGGTGCTGAGTCATCTTTGACTGATGATTTCACTGCACCTTAGCAATGTAACAGCCAGCTAAGCAAAGACATGTTTCAATTCAGTGGCTTAGGATCCATCCTTTCTGTACCTTTTTCAGTGGTGATTCTACCAGCAATTGATTTGGATTACTTGAAAGGACATGCCTAACATTACCGAAGACTCAGATCAGTCCCTTCCACTTCAAGGTTATTATTTTGCCATGCTTTGGAGAACCTCTATGTTTTTGCAGCCCATTTCCCTGTGGAATTGATGCCTGCCTTTAGAAGCAACATGAAGTCTGTGAAAGGCAATGCCAAGGTAGGGTACGAGACATCATATCTGTCTGAATGAGACTAGGTAAAGAATATTGCACAGTTTTGAATTTTGGGTTAGATTTCTCTAGCTGCACAGCAAAAGGGCAGGGATTCACGAAACAGAATACCTTCTAGCTCTCCAGGGCAGTCAACCCCTTCTCTCATTAACAGGCACTTATGGTCTCAGTGACTCACTCTGAGACATTTGGATGATAAAGAATTTAAAAAGCTTCATTACTTATTGATTCACAGCAAATTGACTAACATGATTCTTTCAGCAACAGCCTTTAATAGACTCAAGAAGAGAGAGAAAACACAGTGCATAAAGGTGGAACACTCTTTGAATTCAGAGGCAGAGGAAGAATGATGAGTTAGTGCCAAGCAGATTGATAGTTACCTCTGTCCAGAAGGGTCCCTCCCAGCCAAACCTATTTAAAGGCAGCAAGCAAAGTTGCAAAAACCCAAACAAAGAATGGAGAAGGCATGAGAAAGAAGCAGAAGAGCAGGTGGGAGGAGGATGGTGTCAAATTGAAACTGGAAAAATCCAGATTAGACAGGTTTGGAAGTTTGGAGTGAGTGGCTTTGGATCTATGGGGGAAAGGGTCCATGGTTCCAATCCAATGAATCCAAGCCACAAACATCACAAAAGCCCTTAGAATTATCCATTAGTTAAGCTGGTGAGCATCTTAATTAAGAGAATTAAGGCTCATTAGAAATTATGGAAAAAACATGAGTATATACTAGCTTTGGATAGCAAAGGAGATGAAAAGTAGGGCAGTTCCTAGTTCTCACATTAAAAGAAGACACAGAGACAACAAGATAACTCTGCACTTATTAGAAAGCATTTTCAATGTGTTTGCATATTTATTAGTAGATGCAGCAAGCAGTAAAGCCTCCCCAACAGCCTATTAATATTTGGCAAATATCATGCAGTGGCAGACAAAAAAATAAAATTGCAATAGTATGGGCTGTGGGTTGTATACTCAGAAGAAAGAAGACAAGCAAACTGGGCTTACGTGACATACAGCCAAAACTCCAAATAACACTTTAGGTGTAAGTATATAAACCAACTGCTTATTTTCTAAGCTTACTTGCATCATTCCTGGGTGTTTGATATTACTCAAACACACCACACATACTTAAAAATCTCTCATAGTAAGACAATGAGCCTGAGTGGTAACTGGATAAGGATAGACTGTTGTAATTTTTGAACTGCACCGCCAGGACGTATACAGTAATTTTCCCAGTTAGAATTCTGAGGACTTTAGCCAAACACACACACACACACACACACACACACATACACACACACACACACACACAGTTCTCTCTGATGTTTTTAATAACTTACAGCTATGTAATAAAGGCTTCCTGTTGGACATGATAAGACTTCATGGAGACAGAAGAAGTGTCTGAAAGGCCCAAAATTCAGTGAGAGCTGCAAGGCATTAGGTGTCTGGTAGTCTCCCTGTCCAATATGCTTAATGCAGAGTGCCTCTCAGGAAATTATGATTAAATAAAGATTAACAGCGAGACGTATGTTAGTAGCTTCCTAGCAAGGATAGTTCAATAACTTCATTTACTAAAAATACTAATCTTCTTCTGCACAGTAAAGCTAAATAGGTTCTAACTTATTTTCTCACCTTTCATCAATAAACAACTTCAGATTGAGGGTCCATTATATGACCATGGGGAATTGTCAAATTTGCCATGGAAGTAGCCAAACTGCAGTCCAATGTTCCAAAATGAAGGGCCCATGGAACATGGACTATGCAGGATAAATTAGGTAGCCAGACTGATGAAGCTGTTTGGATGAGCAGCGAAACGTTTCTATCTCTCAAAAAAGAAGTCCAGTAGCCATGACTCAACTTCCAGATAAACTCACCTGGATGACTGAGAATCTTCACAGACACAGCCAGAGAAATATTATTATGGGTCAACATATCTGATGGCAGCATTCTCAAAGTGTCAATCAAAACAGTTTAACAAAATCACTTAGCAACAATTGCTACAATAATGTGTGAAAGAATGGCTAACAAAAGTATAAGCTGTTCAAGATACTGTGATTATTTTAAAATTCTGTGAGAATAAGTGTACTGCTATAAAGGACCCACAAATAAACACTACTTGAGGAGAAAGTTTGTCTGCACCGTGCTTTATAAATATTCTGTTTGCTATTTCTTATCCCAGTTTTAATCCCCAAGTACTTCCTAGTAAATCCCACCAGTTTGGATGAAATACATACCCATTGTGACCTTCACCCTTTCCCTGACTCAGGTGCCTAACCAGGAGGGGGATAAAGGGTTAACACCATGTACCAAATAAGGAATGTGGAGGTGGAGCCCAAGTGCATAAAAGGCTCAACCTGAGGAGTTTTAGTCTACAGAGAACATTCATCCAACGTGATAGGGCGGAGTTAGTTTGTGAGAGGTTTGAAGTAAAAGACAGAGTTTGAGTGTTCCTACTTTGAGAACTTTTAAGTATTTGTACACAAATGAATCTGAAACATCATTGTATTCAATAAACTTTATTTTATTTGGTTCCACATTACACTTTGACTGGGACTCAGTTATTTTAAACTGGGTACCGTGGATGTTGGCAGCAAAGCTAAATAGGTAGCGAGTGCAGGTCAATGGTCCATGAAACGACTGGGGGCTGTGCATGGTAGTCGCTACACTCATGTATTCTATCTGAAATTAAGAAGAGAGGTAATGGTGAGTGGGTTCCATTGGCACTAAGAGGACATTTCTAAGTCTCAAGCAACTTTCCTTCTAATAATTCTTTCATAGACAGTTATTTTTACTTTCAGTCAGAAAAAATAGAAGCAAATGGCAAGAAAAGTCCAAATTAGTATGAGTAATAATAATAATAATAATAATAATAATAATAATAATAATAATAATAATAATAATAATAATAATAATAATAATAATAATAATAATAATAATAATAATAATAATAATAATAATAGGCCAACAGTAGGCGTTAGAAACAAAAAGTAGAAGAGAGTGATGCTGCTGCTCATAGAAATGTCCAGTCTCTTGTTCTGCTTGGATAAAAGACCAAGATAATCAGCCATCAATTTCACATACACACACACACACACACACACACACACACACACACACACACACACACACACACACACACACACACACACACACACAGAGAGAGAGAGAGAGAGAGAGACGGAGACAGAGACAGAGACAGAGAGACAGAGAGAGAGAGAACTTGATGGGGGAATTTGGAGTGATCCAGCTAGCATCGAAAAGGTTCTTATCATCAGTGTAATCAATTTAATCTCAATCTTGAATTATACTTCCATTTGCATTTCTCCTCCCAAGAGAAGGATCCAAGCAGCACCTCAAATTATAGATGGGCACAAAATGAAAAATGACACATTGTTTCATCACATCATAAGCTTAAGAAACATTTTATAATGTAACAAAACGGCAGACAGTGTTTCATAATGAAACAAAATGTCTTTTTTTTTTAACTGGAGAAACAAAATTATTTGTTCTCTCTTGCTACCCCACCTCCCAGGTAGATTTTTTTGGCAGGTCAGGCTATGGGGAGGGGGCTGCCCTCCCTCCCCACAGCCCGACCTATCAAAAAAACCCACCTGGGGTAGGGGAAGGGTGCGACAAGGCAAAAAGGTTTTTACTGCTGCCTGCTTGTTGCACTTCTCAGCCAGGCAAGGGGTGGGTGGACCCTTGCCTTCACTGAGAAGGAACACCACGACCTCCCCCCATCTCTGCGACACATGCATGTTTGGAAGGAAAGCCCTCTTCCCGCACACCTGGCCGAGCCATGCAAACATGCACCGATCTCTGGGACAGGTACATGTCCAGGCAGCTCAGCCGGGTTGTCAGGGAAGACCACCTCCCCACCCCCCAGCTGAGCCGCGCAAACGTGTGCCAATCCCTAAGACAGGTGCATGTTCAGGCGCCTCGGCCAGGTTGGAAGGGAGGCACAATGATCCCCTCGTCCTTCTTCTTGGTTGCTTCATTCTCTTTGCACTGACAGGTGACTTTGACAAGTCCGACCTTACAAGAGCTGCTTGTAAGTAGAGGTACCACTGTAGTTAGGAAATGAAATGAAACACTAATTTTCCATTTCATGCCCAATCTCTACTTCAGATCCTTCCAATTTCTCCCTTTTGATTATTGATGCCCCTGTCTCTTTCCTTGCCCTTTGTTACTGATCTCATCTTAAAGCCTGCAGCAATTCCCCCCTTTTTAGGTTTAGCACTGCACAAATGCATCAGCCTAGAGTGGATGCTGCCTTATATCTGAAACAGCATAGCATCACTTTGGAGAATATTTTTCAAAAAAAAACTGAGAGAAGAGGAAGGTGGTTTCTCTGCCATCTTTTCTGCTGTCAAAAACTTCTGCATCCTGAATCACACCAAATAAAGTGCAACCCTGGACCTGTGCCATAAAAGTGTGGAAGAGCTTACAAAGGGTCAGGGTCGATTGCTTGTAATGAAATGGTGATTACCTAAAAACAGGACAAACCAAACACAGCCAGACTAATAAATGATATATTCATCTTCTCCTGCCATAGCTGGGTCTGCAGTGCTCTGACTAGGGGATGGGCAATAAACAGCACCCAAAGAGATAAATCTAAGCCCTCTCAGCTGAGTTTCTCGGACAGATGTTGACTTTCTATGGAGCTTCAGCTGCCAGTTTGCTTAGCTTCTGGTGCTTCTTTCTTTTGCTCCAGCAACTATCAGTAGTTTGGGGAAAGGGATTTTAAGGAATCTAAAGCATGCTGATAATTCTCTAGCTGCTCTGAAAAACTGCTCTCCCCCCACTTTAGCCAACATTCCCTTTCCAAAGTGGGTAGCAAGGTTCCCAGCTGTTTTACATGGGAATGTGCAAGCAGATACACAAATGTACATGTATGTACGCACAGATACTCATCTTGGAAACTGTGTAGTACAAATATGTACCAACAAGTGGCTGTCAGAGAAAGGATTTTTTTTTACAGTTGTCTGATGTCTACAAACCATTCTGTCACCTAGTTTAAGGTACTTTTGGCACAAGAAGCATACAGTTTCCTGGAGCATTTCACGTGTAATGTAAATTTTCTTTCTTACAGACATATATTTTAATTGCACCTTCTGCTGTTTTATTCTTACAGCATTTTATGTATTTACTGTATGCCCCCTGGCGAGAGCTTGATAGAAATATTGAAAACAAATAAAACAGAAGTCATCGTCTTAACCATTTCATAAGAGAGAAATTATTGCTTTTTCACTGATGATACATTGCCAAATTTTATATATATATAAAGGAGAGTTTTAGAAATATTTTTATTCCTCCTAATAATATGTTGCCATATGCAACACTTCTGGGAGTTAGTCAGAAGTAAATAGAATTAGAACTACACCCCACTATCAGCCAGCACAAAGATATCACACACTGAATTTATTGGCAACATTTATTCTTGCCAAAAACAGAAGAGGTGGAAGAGGGGGGCTTAGCTGAAGATATGCTCAAATTCACAATTCATTCAAAGCTGATTCCTCTCATAAGCCATCTTTTTATTGCAGGTGACCACTCTCAGAAGCCCTGAAGTTGGCAACAAGAACCCAAGTCTTCCTGGTAGTTCTGCTTTGTATCTCCTTCCCCACTAGCATCCAATTGCACATACACCCCAGGCTTTCTTATTCATTCATTCATTCATTCATTCATTCATTCATTCATTCATTCATTCATTCATTCATTCAGCTTATATGCCGCCCACTACCCAAAGGTCTCTGGGTGGCTTACATTCAAAATAATTAAAACAGTTTAAAATAGTTAAAAATAGAATATCAATAAATAATCAAAGCAATAATAAAAAACTTACACTAAAATCATTACACTAAAATTGTCATCAGAGGGCCCACAGTCTATATTGTATCAATTAAAAAACTTCTGGAACAGGAAGGTTTTTACCTGGCACTGAAATGTCATCAATGTTGGCACCAGGCAGATATCAATCGGGAGGGCATTCCATATCTTGGGACTGGGAGCAGCTGCCGAGAAGGTCCTATGTCTACAAGCCATCCCTCTCACCTTCTTTAGGGATGGCTCTTTCAAGAGGGCCCCCTGGGTAGGTTCGTATGGAAGGTGGTGGTCCTTCAGGTATCTAGGTCCTAAATCTCTTGAGATGCAAAAATGATGAGACCTGAGCAGGGCTGTTAATGATGGGGCTTTGATTCCTAGGGTCACCATAATTGGGAATGACTTTGTATGTGTAACAAAAAAAATTAGTCAATGCTGTTGTTTTTAAAAATCTTGCCCTTTGTTTTCTGACACTCACCTCTTGTGGCGGGGTCTAGTGCAGATAAGATGAGCCATTGCTCAAACTTATATCACTGGAAATAGGTGATTGATTGCTGTGTGAGCCACTTGCCCAGTTTGACTCCAGCAAATTGATTCTCATTTCCAGCCACTGTCAGATTGGCATTGGAGGGGTGGGCATCTCTCATCTGTGGGTTCATAAGCTATGGTCTGTTAAGCCAAGTGTGACTATGTATTCTTGAAGGCTTTCACAGCTGGGATCTGACAGATGTGAATTTTTCAGGCTCTGGAAGGTTTTCTTCCTGACGTTTCACCAGACTCTGTGGCTGGCGTCTTCAGAGGGCAAGGAGCTCAGGGAACTAGGAGTTTCTCTCTGTGCTCTGGATTATAAAATGAGTAAGATTGGTTTGTTTGTTTTTAAGTTGAGGAAACTTGTCCTATGCAGGAAAATAGGTGTTACTCATTGTATTGTGATGAAGAGATTTAGAAGTTTCAATGCAAAGAGGGGTAGCAATGATCCTTGATGGGCGTTGTTAGCGATTCTATTGTGTGAAGTGATAACGTTTGCTTGTGGCTGGGTGGGGAATCGTTGAGCTTTAACCTTTTGCACTTTGCACCTTTCAGTACTGGAAGCCAGGCTTTGTTGATTTTTAGACTTTCTTCTTTTTTGTAGAAACTGTGCTTATGTTTGTGGATTTCAATGGTTTCCCTGTGTTGTCTGACATAGCGACTGGTAGTGTTGTCCAGTACCTCTGTGTCCTATAAGAGGATTTCATGTCCAGTTTGTTTCAGGGTGTGTTCAGCTCAGAGCACAGAGAGAAGTCCTAGTTCCCTGAGCTCCTTGCCCTCTAAAGAGTCTGGTGAAAAGTCAGAAAGAAAAACTTCCAGAACACGGCCAAACAGCCCGAAAAAATTCACAACAACTACCAAGTGTGACTATCTGGGTGTGGCGTATGACTCTCAGAGAGAAAAGCCTGACTCCTGCTTCCATATTGCCCAGGCTATCTACTTTTTTTAGTAGTCACAATAAAGAAATATCTAAGGGAGCTCATTAATAATGACTTTTTAATTATTTCCATATTTTCATGTAACTGGTTCTCTAAAGAGAGGACCATTTTATTTAGACTGTCAGTTTCATAGACTGCTTCTAGACTAGCAAAATGGAATTAATTTCAAAGTTGAGAGGTTTCATGAAGAACAACACACCTTTCATTCATTATTTCAGTTTACAGGTTAGCACACAACAATAGGAACGCTGCAGCTCTCAGTAGCAGGTGGCCGTTGTGAACAAAAAGGCTAGTGGTTATAAGGGCCAACAACAGACAAACAGTTGATGTTAGACAGATGTAATAGATGAAAATAGAGTTAAATGTCTTCAGATGTTGTTAAATGCACTTTAAAAAAGGAAAGGAAAAAGGAAAGGAAAGGAATAATGAAAGGGGTGAGCAAGTTAGACGCTTGGTCCATGCAGCCCGTTTTTTTTAACATTGACCAGCAGCAGCTCTGCAGAATTTCAGGCAGGAACACAGAAACATAGAATCATAGAATCATAGAATCATAGAGTTGGAAGAGACCTCATGGGCCATCCAGTCCAACCGCCTGCCATGCAGGAACCCCCATCACCTTGCTCCTGACATATTGCCATCCAGCCTCTGCTTAAAAACTTCCAAAGAAGGAGACTCCACCACCCTCCATGGCAGCATATTTCACTACCAAACAGCTCTAACGGTTCTTCCTAATGTTTGAATTCAATATCTTTTCCTGAAGTTTGAGACCATTACCCCGTGTCCTAGTGTCTGAAGCCATGGAAAACAAACCAGTCCCTTCTTCAATGTGTCATCATTTCAAATATTTAAACATAGCTATCATATCCCCTCTCAGCCTTCTTTTTGTAAGGCTAAACATTCCCAGCTCCCTAAGCCACTCCTTGTAAGTCATTTCCTTCAGACCCTCAGTCATCTTGGTTGCCCTCCTCTGGGCCTGTTCAAGATTGTCAAAATCCTTTTTAAATTGAGGTCCACAGAACTGGACACAGGTCTGATCAGAGCAGAATAGAGTGGTACTATCACTTCCCTTGATCTAGACAATATGCTTCTGTTGATGCAACCAAGAATATTGGCTTTCTTGGCTGCCTCCCCCACTGCTGACTCATGTTCAATTTGTGATCGACCAAGACTCCCAGATCCCTTTCACAGGTACTATTTTCCAGCCAGGTGTCTCCCATCCTGTATCTGTGCAATTCATTCTTTTTACCTAGATGCGCCACCCAAAATTTCCCTCTGTTGAACCCCATTCTGTTAGCTTTGTCCCAGGACTCTAATCTGTCAAGGTCCTTTTGGATTTTCATCCTATCCTCTAGAGAAATTAGCAACCCCACCCAATTTGGTATCATCTGCAAATTTGATCAGCCTACTCTCTATTCCTTCCTCCAAGTCATTAATAAAGATATTGAATAGCACTGGACCCAGAACAGAACCCTGGGTCACCCCACTGGTCACATCTCTCTAAGGTGAAGAGAAGCCATTAATGATCACCCTTTGGATGAGATCAGTCAACCAATTACAAATCCATCTAACAGTGGCACTATCTATCCCGTATTCTACTATCTTCTTTGCAAGGTTCCATGGGGAACTTTATTGAAGGCCTTACTGAAATCTAGATAAGCAATTTCCACAGTGTTTCCCTCATCCACCAGGCCTATAATTCTACAAAACAAAAAGATCAAATTGATCTTGCATGACTTGTTTTTAAGAAATCCATGTTGACTTCTGTTAAATAATTACAGACTGTCTGCTTAATAATTTGTTCTAGGATCTTGCCAGGAACTGAAGTCAAACTGACTGGGTGGTAATTATTTGGGTCCTCTTTTTTCCCCTTTTTGAAAATATGGACAATATTTTCCCTCCTCCAATCTATGGGGATTTCCCCTCTTCTCCATGACTTCTCAAAGATTATTGCCAACTGGTTATGAAATTACTTCCTCCAGTTCTTTAATATCCTTGGGTATAATTCATCTGGCCCAGGAGACTTAAATTTATTTAATGTTTTCAGGTGTTCCTGTACTACCTGTCTACCTATTCTATGTTGCAATTCCCATCCTACCTCATCTATTCTTTGTTCCAAGGGAACCGTTTTTTCATAAGAACATAAGAAGAGCCATGCTGGATCAGGCCAAAGGCTCATCTAGTCCAGCTTCCTGTATCTCACAGTGGCCCCACCAGATGTGTTTAGGAGTGCATGAGACTAGATATCTGTCTCCTGGCACCACTCCCCTGCATCTGGCCCTTGATGTACCCTGCTTTTAAGCCTGGAGATTACACATCTCCATCATGGTTTGTAACCTGTGATGGACTTTTCCTCCAGGAATCTGTCCAATCCCCTTTTGAAGGCATCCAGGCCAGATGCCATCACCACATCCTGTGGCAGGGAGTTCCATAGACTAACAACACACTGGGTGAAAAAATATTTTCTTTGGTCTGTTCTTACTCTCCCAGCCCTCAATTTGAGTGGATGTCCCCTAGTTCTGGTATTTTGGGAGAGAGAGAAGAGCTTCCCTCTATCCACTTGACTCATGCCCTGCATTATTTGTACGTCTCAATCATATCCCCCCTCAGGCGCCTTTTTCCAGACTAAAGAGCCCAAATGTTTTAGCCTTTCCTCATAAGGGAGGTGCCCCAGCCCAGTAATCATTTTAGTCGCTCTCTTCTGCACATTTTCCAGTTCCACAATGTCTTTCTTGGGATGCGATGACCAGAATTGTACACAATACTCCAAGTGCGGCCTTACTACTGTTTTATATAATGGCATTATAATGTTGGCTGTTTTATTTTCAATCCTCTTTTTGATAATCCCTAGCATGGAATTGGCCTTCTTCACCGCTGCCACACATTGGGGAGACACCTTCATGGAGCTGTCCAGCAAAACACAAAGATCTCTTTCCTGATCCGTCATGGATAACTCAGAGCCCATGAGTTGATAGATAAAGTTTGGATTTTTTGCCCCAATATGCATTACTTTACATTTGGCTACATTAAATCGCATTTGCCATTTCTTAGCCCATTCCCCCAGTTTGGAGAGATCCTTCTGGAGCTCTTCACAATCTTCTCTGGTTTTTACCACACGGAAAAGTTTTGTGTCATCTGCAAACTTGGCCACCTCACTGTTTATCCCTGTCTCCAGGTCATTTATGAACAGATTGAAAAGCACCAGTCCCAGGACAGAGCCCTGGGGCACACCGCTTTTCACTTCTCTCCATTGTGAAAATTTCCCATTGACACCTACTCTTTGTTTCCTGGATCTCAACCAGTTCTCAATCCATAAGAGGACCTGCCCTCTTATCCCCTGACTGTGTAATTTTCTCAGCAGCATTTGGTGAGGGACTGTGTCAAAAGCCTTTTGAAAATTCAGATAGACTATATCCACTGGTTTACTCAAATCCACGTGCCTGTTGACCTTTTCAAAAAATTCAGACAAGATTTACCCTTACAGAAGCCGTGCTGATTTTCTCTCAGCAAGGTTTGTTCTTCTATGTGTTTTAAGATTTTCTCTTGGATGAGACTTTCCACCATCTTCCCTGGGAGAGAAGTAAGGCTAACCGGCCTGTAGTTTCCAGGGTCCCCCCTCCTTCCTTTTTTAAAAATTGGTGTAACATCTGCTATCCTCCAGTCCCACGGCACTGTGGCCGTTTTAAGAGACAAGTTGCATATAACCGTTAAGAGATCTGCAATTTCATTTCTCAGTTCCCTAATAACCCTTGGGTGGATGCCATCTGGGCCCGGTGACGTGTTAATCTTCAATTGATCAATTAGTCCTAAAACATCCTCTCTTTTAATCTGTATTTGATTTAATTCTTTAGTCAAGAGGGGCGGTTCAGGCAGCGGAATCTGCTCAAGGTCTTCTGTTGTGAAGACAGATGCAAAGAACTCATTTAATTTCTCTGCAATTTCCAAGTCCTCCTTAATCTCCACTTTTCCTCCCTTACCATCAAGAGGGCCAACTGGTTCTCTGGCAGGTTTTCTACTTCTAACATATTTAAAGAAGCTTTTATTGTTACCCTTTATATTGCTAGCCATGCGTTCCTCAAAATCTTTCTTTGCCTCTCTTATCATCTTACATTTCTTTTGCCAGAGTTTGTGTTCCTTTTAATTTTCCTCATTTGTGGAGGATTTCCATTTACAGAAAGACCTCTCCTTGTGATTTAGAGCCTCTCTAACTCCACTCATTAACCATGCCGGTGCCCTCTTGGACTTAAATGAGCTCTTCTTTCTTTGTGGTATACACTTGTGCTGGGCCTCTATTACCGTTGTTTTAAACAGGCTCCATGCGCTCTGAAGAGATTGGATTCTTCCAACCTTCCCCTTCAATTTCTTTCTAACTAGTTTCCTCATCTGAGGGAAGTTTGCCCTTTGAAAATCAAGGGTTTTATGTCTGATTTGCTTGACACTCTTCCTCCAACATGCATTGCAAAGGAAATTGCAGCATGGTCACTGTTCCCCAGAGGCTCAGTGACATTCACATCCCTGACCAGGTCCTGAGTATCAGACAGTATTAGATCCAGAGTTGCCTGTTCTCGGGTGGGCTCCATGACAAGTTGCTCTAAGGCACAGTCATTCAGCAAGTCAAGAAACCCAATTTCTCTTTCTTGCCTGGAGCTCGCATTGGCCCAGTCAATGTGGGGATAATTGAAGTCCCCCATGATTACTATCCTATCCCTCTTAGCCACCTCCATGATTTCTCTCCTCATTTCAAGGTCCCCCTCAAGTTTTTGATCTGGTGGACGATAGAATACCCCAACTATCACATCACTCCTTGGACCTGTTAGTTTAACCCACAGTGATTCCATGGTGGAGTCAGACTCTCTGTCAATCTCCATTCTGCTGGATTTTACCCCTTCTTTGACATAGATGGCCACTCCCCCTCCAACCCGCCCCTCTCTCTCCCATCTATAGAGTTTATAGCCTGGGATTGCTGTATTCCACTGGTTCTCCACATTCCACCAGGTTTCTGTTATGGCTATTATATCTATGTTATCCCTAGCTGCCAAATGTTCAAGTTCTCCCATTTTTGGTCAGAGGCTTCGAGCATTGGCGTAGGAGCACCTGTACAGTGGGTCCTGCAACAACAGCTGCTGATTTGTTATTTTCCCCCCACAGCTATTATTTTCAGTAGACAAACTATCACATTCCATTATTCTCCCAGTGCTAATACCTGCTATGTCATCTCTATGTGATTCTCTACCCTTTCCAACCTCATTCCCCGCGGATGAGGTGTTCCGAACTGGATGCCACTCAGCTCCTGTCGGCTTTCCCCCAGTTATCAGTTTAAAAGCTGCTCTGCTGCCTTTTTGAGTTTGAGTGCCAGCTATCTGGTCCCATCATGATTCAAGCGCAACCTGTCCCTCCTGAACAGGTTTGGCTTGTCCCAAAATGTTCTCCAGTTCCTGACAAATCTAAAGCCCTCCTCTCGACACCATCACCTCATCCACGCATTGAGGCTTCTGAGCTCTGCCTGCCTGGCATGTCCTGCACAAGGAACAGGTAGCACTTCTGAAAATGCTACCTTGAAAGTCCGGGACTTCAATCTTCTACCTAACAACCTGAACTTGGCTTCCAAGACTGACCGCTTGGCCTTCCTGACATCATTGGTACCAACATGTACCATGACCACTGGCTCCTTCCCGGTTCTCTCTAACAAGCTATCTAGATTTCCTGTGATGTCTGCAACCTTTGCACCTGGCAGGCAAGTGACCATACGGTTATCATGCTCATCATAAACCCATCCCTCTGTATTTCTAATTAAAGAATCCCCTAGCAGAAGGAGCTTCTCTCCTGCAGCCTGTTCATCTACATGTACCTGATCCTGTATCTCATCAATTGTGATGAGGGAGAGATCCTCAGGTGGAACCAGTTGTTCCTCTGTGTGTGTCTCATGAGGTGTGATGAGGGAAAGAGCCTCAAATTGATTGTGCAATATGAGACTCTCTGAGTGATCCCTTGGCCTTCTACTCCTTTGAGTCGCATTCCTCCACACATCTACCTCCTGAGTTGTGGAAGTGACTTCATCCTCAGAAGTGTGCCTTTTTGGAGAAAACTGAGGCAAAGATGGTGTTGAGTAGTTCTGCCTTTTTCCTATCTCCTGTTAGTAATTGGTTATCATCGCCACACAGAAAGCCTATCATTTCCTTATTTTTCCTTTTGCTGCCAACATAACTAAAGAAACCCTTTTTACTATCTTTAATCTCTCTGGCAAGTCCTTCACAATTTTACCTAGATCCAAAGTCGGACTCCTAGTATCTTCTCATACAAAGCTTGTGCTTTACCAATTAGTTGCATTCAGTACATCACCCAGGATGAGATTTTTCAGACTTTTGGAACTTTAAATCCCATAATTCTCCATTCTGGAGGTTCTTTCTGACAGATACCTAAATCTGGCTCACCTAGGGAAAAGGCCAAGCTCCATCCAGACTTCCTGTTCCTGCCCTGGTGTTAGCTGGGAACCTTCTTTCTCAATGGTAAACTAGGCGGAGTGATGCCTCAAAGCCTTTATTCCAGCTGGCCCACATTTGGGTGTCTGCAAGGTGTCTTTTTTCAGGTAGAACTTCCATAATGGATAATCCCTGAAATATCCCTTCCCTAGTCACCAAGAAATAGACAGCAAACACCATTTGGAATAAAAAGGGAATATTTTTGTCACAAGATCTCCATCTGGAGGTTGAAACCTAAGGCTGAGATGTTATGGAGAGAGATAGTTTCAACTGAGAGTGGGAGGAGGCAAAGTTATCCAGAGAGTATCTAACTTTTCAAGGAACAGATGGCTTAGAGAAGACAAATGAGGGAAAACTGCAGGGAACCCTCACTAACTGTCTGCCTCCTATCGCTTCTTATAGGCAAATAGCATTAAATCAAATTGTCAGTAGCAAATAGAGCAAACATATTGCATAAATGAGTATTATGTCAGGACTAGAGATGGGCATGACTAGGGAAAATGACGTTTTCGAGTTGTCGTGTGTCGGAGGCAGTCCGTTTCGGCTCGTTTCCATTTTTCGCGAAATTTCGCAAAAATTAGTCGGTTCGTTTTTTTGTTTTTTCGTTGTCATTAGTACTGGTTTGGGGGGTAGCGGGCTCCTGGAGGGAGCTGCAGGAGTCAGCCAGAGCCACAAGTGACGGACTGGCAGACTCTTTGCACCCGCTGTGTCTCACGTACTGGCATGTACTGCAATGCAAGTAGATCTGGCTTAGGGTTAAGATGGGTTAGCGCAAGGGCTAGGGTTAGGCTAGTTACGGGTGAGGTTAGGGTGAGTATTGGGGTGCACCTCTGGGTGCCTCTCTGACCCACTTAGAAGGACAGTGTACTGGCGTATGGGTTAGGCTTAGGCTTAGGGTTCGGGTTTGGGCTACGATTAGTGGGCTGTTTATGCCCGATTGGCACATCCCAGAAGTCTCTGTGGTCAACCTGGCCAAGTGGCCATGCGATTGGTGGAAAATTTGCATGGTCCACTCCCATGGGCGAGCCCATCATTGCAAATGTGCAGGTGTAAAAAAATAAAATAAAATAAAATAAAATAAAATCAACGGAGACTTTTTTTTTTTTGCAAGAAAAACCCACTGCTGCTACTGTAAAAATTCAAGCATTTAAAATAGCTAATTTTCGCATGTTTCTGTGGTGCTTTGGTGGGGTTTTGGGCAACGATTTCAAAAAAAAAATTGTGGTCGCCATTTTGGATCCCCTGCAGTGCATGGCAAATGGATGCGCCCTCCCAGCCTGGTACCAGCAGCGCAGCAGTAGCAATAGCCAAGGAGAGGGGGGCGGGGAACCCCCCCCCCCAAATAAAACACCCTTCTGGCCTGGTAGGTGCCCTCAGACAGTTTTCGCCTACTTTTAGGGCCGGGAATTGGGTTTTTTTTAACTTTTAAAAACTTTTTTCTGTGCCGCTTGGCATTGCGTGATCGCCGCGATGCAAGTAACGAGCACGACAAATCAGACCAAATTGTTCGTTCGTCGGTTCAAGCTCGAATTCCGGCGGAGTAATTCCCGTTACCGTTTCTGTAGAGTAACGGATACGAGTAATGGAAACGGAAACGGGAATACCGCTAAATCGTGCCCATCTCTAGTCAGGACTAACAACTGCCTTTAACCCATAGCCCTTTCATTGTACTCTACTTTCAACAATAATTATCCACATTTTGGAAAATATCCTTGGATTTTTAACCCTGGGTGCAAGTGATCTAGTGTAACCTGTGTACATTCTCTCCTATTGATTCTTCTTCCTCTTCAGCTCATTGACTTCTTGACACAAACAGTCTGCTGAAACTCCCAATTTTTCCTTAGCCCATTGATTCTCACCGCCAGCTATTTTTAGGCTGGCCTGCTAGCCTTGAAACAAATCTATACTTGACTCCACAGTTACCTGTGTCAGACTTGACATTTCGTGCACTTTCCTGTGCAGGAGTCAAGGGTACTGAGGAAATGGGATTAGTCAAAGCAGAGGGTGAAATGATATTCCTTAATCCTTAGCACATCATATCACAATTAGAATAGACCCATTGAATGAATAGAGTTTATGAAGGATGTGACTCACCAAATCCCTACTGAATGAATGGGCCTACTCTAGTCATGACGTACTCTAATGGAAACAGGATTTCAGTCAAACTGCAAAAAGTCCTCTTCTTGTACCTTGAGAGCATCTGCTGTGGTTAATTTTTTATAAAAATCAACAGAGATTGTTCTGGCTCCAAACCAGTGGAGTCAGAAATTTTTGGACCTCACAGCATTTGACCCCCAAAGCTGCCGTAGTCCCTCACCACTGGCCAAGCTACAGTATCTTGGCTTTCTGGGAACTTAAATCCAAAACATCTGAAGGTCTTGAAATTTGGAGTAATGACACTTTGTGTGATTTTTTTGGTATGTGCTCCTTCAATATACAGAGGTGAGCTGTATATTGAAACAATTAATACTGTACAGTAATAACAATGCTGAAAACCAGTCCTGTAACACTAAAATATCAGGAGAGGGTGCCCACTGCTCCAAACTTTCTCTATATGAATAGTTTTCTCTCATATGAATAGCTTTCCTGTAAATAACCACACTTTATAAACAGAGAAATATCCACACACACCAGAAGTTTTGGAATGTCTTGATAGGTTCAAAAGTTCCAGCATTTTTACTTTATTTTACAGAAAAGTCCAAATATAGGCACTCCACAGCATCCTTTTCATGGTACAGTATGGTTTCCAGAACAGTCCTGTGGCGAGGTGCTTCAGATCCTATATTAAAAACATATACAAACTATTTTTTTCAAATAAGGGTTTTTTCTAAAAGCAGCCCTTAATCTCAAGAATGATATTGCAGTGGATCTTCAGATCATGCTCTTGAGGCCATCATGCAGCATAATGACCAAAATAAAACTCAAATTTCCATGCTGATAGATTTTTTTTACTACAGTGGCTGCAGGGTGTCATTCTAGCATGGTAATATTAGACTGAAATGTACAGGTTCTGATAGTTCACCATTCAAGACAAATAAAAGGGACCAGGAGGTGGGGGGAGAGGACAGTGCATGGAGATTAATCTATTGGCTCAAAAACCGTGTATACTGGTTTGGATGAAACGCTACATGATTTTTGAGAGTGGTGGCACCCAATGTCTACAATGTCTACACAACCAACTCCTGGTAGGACAGGAACAAAAAGAAAGGTGTTTGATTAGAATTTCAGGTTCATCGATAAGCATCATGAAAGAGTCTTACATGAACAAGTGTTAGTGGGAAAAGAAAGAATCAGTGTGTTAGATGAATCTTGTGACTAGGTGGACCTAGCCAGTTACTGGTCCCTAGAAACAGAAACACTGAAGAAAATGTGCAATGATTGCCAAGATCTGTGGATACGCCATCCCTGTAGAACTCCAGCACCACAGCATGGCCCACCATTGACTTTCCAAGTCTCTTATGTCCTCCTCAATCATTGGTCTGACACCAAATGCCATTTTTCTCTGTGTCCAAATTGCCACCTCTTATTTGTGAGGGCTAGAAGGGAGTGGAAAGAAGCCTAATTCAAATACCCTTCCTAATATAATCAATTGGCATTACCTTATCAAGCTTCCCTATAAAATATATAATTATTGATTTTTGCCACTCCAAACACTCCTGATTTCTCCACGGAGCAGTATTATTAAATATCTTATTTGGCTTATGCAGTTCAAAGCATTTCATGCTCTCTGATGGTTCATTTTTCTTCCGTTCTGTCTCCCACAAAGATGGAATTGCTCCTTGCTTTAAAAAAATATAACTCCACAGCAGAAGAACAAACATACATAATACCTTCCTAAACTGTAAGCCAAATCAGGTTAACCCATTAGGGTCTCAATCAGACTAGTGTTTGTCCTGTTTAAGTTCCAGGTCCAGCATGAATCCTATTGCTATTTTCTCCAGGACCCAGTGACATCTTTCTACCACTGGTTGCGACTGATTTTCTGTGTCTTTCTGTTCTGTTTGTTTGGTTTGGTTTTATTGTGTTTTGTTTTGTTTTGTTTTTTGTTCAACTGAGCTTGAAGGGTTTGTTTGTTTTTCCAGCATACAAAATGCACTGTTTTGTATCAGCACTGTATGGAGCAAGCTGCCATAATGGACTTCAGATAAGCAAATATTTATTTATTTATTTATTTATTTATTTATTTATTTATTTATTTATTTATTTATTTATTCTGCCAGATGGGTGGTACACAAATCTTATAAGTAAAGCAAATGTCAGTGTGGAAAGCCTCCCTGAAAATCAATTTCTTACTTGCTTCCTAAGTATTATTATGAAGGAGGGTCATTGGAGATCATGCAGGAGCTGGTTGCATAGAGTTGGAGCCACCACAAAAAAACTATATGGGCCACTCTTGCAGACGATTTATGGTCCTCTCTCAGGGTGGCCACCTGGAGGAGCCTTGACTGAGATGATTTTGTGGGCCAGCTAGATGACATTAAGGAAAGACACTCTGCCAAGTAACATAGGCCCAAACCATGGAGGTCTTTGTATGTAAGTGTCCAAACCTTGAACTGATTCAGGATGCAATGGGCAAAGGGTGGAGATAAGACCAAACTGGAGTGGTATCATCAAATTTACTCTCACCCACCACCAGTCTCCAGATTAGACCCAAAGGAAGCCCCATGTAAATCTTCTAATCATAGTTGTGGCACCTCCAATGACAACAGATATTGGATTTTTTTTGCCTCCAACTAGGGATTATCTCCTAAAGTATATACAGTATAGCAAAAAAAAAT
Source organism: Phrynocephalus forsythii (assembly GCA_029282475.1). NCBI lineage: Eukaryota > Metazoa > Chordata > Lepidosauria > Squamata > Agamidae > Phrynocephalus > Phrynocephalus forsythii. Next base: position 160,024,476 of record JAPFRF010000011.1, read on the forward strand.
TGCACTGACATAGGCACTAGATAACAAAGGGCAAAGTGGCTCAGTGCTGAACCTTCTATCGATTTTGTTCAGTTTGTGTTATTGTGGAGCATCACAATATGCCAGATCTCCCTCCGCAAAAGCTGTCAAAACAACCTTTCTTGTTACAACTTTGGGAATAAGTGTGCCTAACATTGGAGTGTAAATGACAGCATTCAGGTTTTGATGCAGACTTACAGGCTTGCACTTGCTTCATCCTTGGCCACTTGGTTCTTTATCGTATGGGACACGTGCTCTCTATGTCCTTGGTCACTTTATTCCTTTCAAGTTCTAACTCTCTGCCACCTGCCTTTCATCGGTTTCAGATGTTATAGTGTACTGCCCAGCTGCAAGGGGAGTTAGGAAGAGGGGTTGGCAAGGAAGAAAACAATGAGGGGGGAAGTCCTACAATGAAGGTAGGGACTGAGCAAGTGGACCTTCCTCAACTCTCCATCATCTATTACAGTGGTGGTGAACCTTGGGCACTCCATTTGTTTTGGACCACAACTCCCAGAATTCCGAGCCTAGATTGTTAATGACAAAGGACTGTGGGAGTTGTGGCCCAAAACATCTGGAGTGCCGAAGGATCGCCACCACCACTGATCTATTGAATTTCTGCTTGGGAAGCACAGAGAATGAGAAGTTGCAGGAGGAGAGATTGGTTTGGGACAAGTTGCCCTACTGCAGGTTCTCAGTGGGGATTTCAGAGCTGTGTGGATGTGAGTTTCTTAACATGATGATTTTGACTGCAGTGTGTCCCCATATCCTCTATAGCAAGGAGACACAGTAGCAACAAGTTTTTATTTATTTATTTATTTATTTATTTATTTATTTATTTATTTATTTATTTATTTATATTTCTCCCATACTCTATCTGCAGCCCAGCTTGGTTGCTTCCAGAAATGGATTGGTAGGTTAAATAGAGAAAGAGTGAAAGGTTTATTCTGGAGGACACTGCAGTGCAATTGACATGCCTATCATTCTAGATAAAAAAAATTAAAAAGGGGAAGAACCCAGCTCTGCTCTTTTGCTAATTGCACTAACATTCAGTGCACAGGCGCCTGCAGTGCTAAATGCTCCTAGCCAATTTCTAGCAACAATTTGGAGTCATAATTGCATATTGGACAAATTGCTAGTGAATAGGAAATTAAATAAAGTGTGCTAATATGAACTGTCGTGGAGGGAGTAAAGAATGTGATGGTGTTACAGGAAAGCAGTAGACAATTGCCTTGCTGTCCTGGGCAGATGAAGATGCCTCCTTCTCTCAATCTGGATCTGCATGTATAATTACATGTTGTTGTCTAAACCTTCTTGAGGTTTTCCCATAGCATGAGGTTACAATACAAGCTGCACAACTTAGAGGGAACTTTGGTGGTGAGTCAATGACTGGATCATATCCCTTCAAAGTGCAAGTCTGCATGTATCCTTTTTTGACATTCTTCCACAGAAAGTACAGTCTAAAGCTGATAAAACACTAGCAGACATTTACTGGCCTGCTACATTTCCTTGGTATTCCATGTACAGCTTCAGGACATCACTACATCTATTCTTCTTTGAAGTTACCTTCAAGCCTCTGGATCACACAGTACCTTTCACCACCTCTGAAGGCAACAAGGGTAGCAGGGCTCCTGCTGCTGACATTTCTTGGGATGTGACACTGAGACTACCACACCTTAGCTGTCATGCTCTCTCAGTTTAGATTTATTTATTTATTTATTTATTTATTGCACTTATATACCGCTCTATTTCCCATAAAGAGGACTCAGGGCGGTTTACAACAATAGAGATAAAACAATAAATCAATACAACAGCTAAAACAGTAATTTCCAAGAATAAATAAATAAATAAATAAATAAATAAATAAATAAATAAATAAACCAGTTGGATCCCTAGAGATCACCAAAGGCGTCACGGAAGAGAAAGGTCTTTAGGTTTTTCCTAAATGACACCAGCGAGGGAGCCTGCCGTAATTCACCGGGGAGCTTGTTCCACATAGTTGGTGCCACTACCGAGAAGGCCCGTCCTCGAGTACTTGTTTTACGGGCCTCCCTCGGATTCAAATAATGTCACCAAGGAGGTGACTGTATTGGCCATTTGCCCTGAAATTTATGTCAGATGGAGATGAAATTGAATTAGAATTAAAATGTGGCTGTAGCATCACTGTGCTTTGTCCCTGGCCCTTTCACAGACTATTAAGAAGCAGCGCTTCTAATTTTTCTCTTCCGCTGCCACCAACTAGCTTCTCTAGTAAATTAATGCTTTCAAACTGGATTTTAAATTGAATAAATATAAAAGGAGTTTATTTATTACAAAGTATAATCAAACTCATAAAGGGTAACGTGTTTAGGTATAAATGAAAGGAAGAATATAGCTCAAACACATTAACATTAGGTTACAGACTACGCTGATCACCCAGTTCTTAAGTTTAGAGACACTCATCACTTAGTTTTCCTCACAGACGTTCTACAATCCTATCGCTTCTCTCTCGAGTCCTTAGCTGTCTCTCAGTCAGACCCTATCTATCTTTTTCTCAGTAAGTGTAAGTCTTTCAGTCAGTCCCTATCTGTCCAATTCAGTGCTGGACTAAGCCTTAAATCCTCTCAGTCCCCTCCCCTGAACTCTCTCATTGGTCCACAACCAACCAATCTACAGAGACACATCTATCAAAATTATTCAACACAAAGGGGTTAATGCCACAGTGGCAACCATGCAACAAAATACTCAATGCATGGAGCACCATGGTGGAATCATCTTTTTCAATCTTTTTTGTTCAGCTGACAGGGGTGACTTAGATTTGTTCTGATCTGTTTGACATCACTATTGTGTGTTTTCTGCCCAATGTGACTGCCTCATTCAACACCAAGTGGCACACATGTGGGTGTCAGTTTGGTTCATCTGAGCATGCCTAGTCTCCACACAGTGTCTTTTTAAAACAGGGACAGGGGTTTTTCATGAAAAAAAAATCAGAAAATGTTAAAAAATTTAACTCTGTGCCTATATTGACTAACAGATTTTCACTAGGACACTTAGGGAAACAAGAGAGAGGGAGGAAGGGGGAGACAAAGAAATTGTCACCTCTTGAGGGATATTCCATGCTGCAAGAAAATGCCTAATTTTGGTTTAAGGAGAACAAGGAATGTAAAGGACATTTTAATTCGCACTGAGTCCTTACCTGGCACTTGGGCCCAGGGAATACCTTGCCAAAAGGATATTTCAAATGTCAGAGGCTGATAGTGTGTGCCGTCAATCCACTGAGGGATCTGCTGGAACATTGGATGAACACTGTCCAAAATTTCCTAAATAACAAGAGGCAAGTTGGGCAATTCTAGACCCAGGTGTCAACAATCAGTGGTGATAGATACAAGGACACGAGTCTGAGCTAGGGATGGGCATGAAACACCAGTGCTAGTCTGTTTTTTGTTGTTGTTGTTGTTTCCAGTAGTTTTTAATAGTCTTATTGTTATGTTGTTTGGTTTTATCATTTTGTTGTTGATTGTTACGTTGTAAACCACCCGGAATTCCTCTGGAAGACGGTGCGGTATATAAGTACTAAAATAAATAAATAAATAAATAAATAAATAAATAAATAGATGTTTGGTACTTCTGAGCCTCACCTCCGTCAGGCACTCATTCAGAGGCAGCACCTGGAAGGGGCAGGGGAGGGAAGCACTGAAAAATAGAGATGGGCACAAAACGAAAAATGAAACACTGTTGCATCATTTCATTTGGCAACAAAACATCAAAACAGTGTTTCATTTTTCATTTTAGTTGATATCTTGCCTTCCCTGATTGAAAGTGCAACAACCAGATAGATTTGCAGCTGGCTGACCAATCGCACCCAATGTGTGGTCCTGAATGAAGTTACTTCTACATGGAGAGAAGTGTGCATTGGGGTCCCCCAAAGTTCTGTCTTGGGCCCAGTGCTCTTCTACATGTTCATAAATGATACTGATGAGGGGATTGAAGGAGAACTCATCAAATTTGCAGATGACACAAAGCAGGGGGGTTGCCAATACTTTGGAAGATAGACTCAACATTCAGAAGGATCTTGACAGACTTGAACATTGAGCTCTGTCCAACAAGATGCAGTTCAATGGTGAGAAAAGTAAGGCCCTGCACTTAGGCAAGAGGAACCAGATGCATAAGTACAGGATAGATGGTACCTGCGTCAACAGTAGTACCTGTGAGAAGTATTTAGGTGTCCTAGTGCACCACTGTCTAAGGATGAAACAGCAGTGTGCTGCAGCTGACAAAAAAACACACTCCTAGGCTGCATCAAGAGGGGGATAGCATTAAGATCATGGGAAGTGATAGTGCCACTCTATACTGCCCTAGTGAGGCCACATTTAGAATACAGTGTCCAGTTCTGGTTACCACAATACAAACAAGACACAGAAGTACTAGAAAAAGTGCAGAGAAGAACAAGAATGATAATGAGGGGACTGGAGGTTAAATGATATGAAAAACAACTAAAAGAACTAGGCATGTTTAGCCTGACCAAGAGAAGACTGAGGGGAGACATGATAGCAGTGTTCCAATAACTGAAGGGAAGAGGGCATTGATTTATTCTCAGTTGCTCCTGATGTTATAATAAGAACCAGTGGGTGGAAACTCCTCAGAGGAAAGTCAACCTGGAAATAAGGAGACATTTCCTGGAGGTGAGAGCCATTAAACAGTGGAACAGCTTGCCTCCCAAAGTTGTAAGTGCCCCATCACTGAAGGTTTTCAAAGAAAAGTTAAGCATCCATCTGTCTGGGATGGTATGAGGTCTCCTGCCTCGGGCAGTGGGGTTGGACTAGAAGACTTTCAAGGTCCCTTCCAACCCTACGATGATTCTGTAATTCTATGAAGATAGTGCAAGATATTGCCAATGAAAACTCTAATTATTTTGGCATTCACAATGTATTGGCATGACTGAAAACCTGTGAGCTGTTTATGGCTAGTGTTTGTAGTGAAATACTTAGATCTCTACTTGTATTTTTATGTCCTAGATGCTTTGGTCCTAAACTCTAACAAAGGGCCTTTTTACACGACCCCTAAGATCCACTGGCCACTTAAATTCGGACCAGAGATCTTAGGGGCTCCTCGCTCTTCCTCTGTCCCCACCCCCCCTCCGCACTTCCTGGTTGCTGGCTGCCTGAGGGAGGGAGAAAAAAGAAAGAAAAGAATGCCGGTTTACCTCCGTTTTGTTCCCGGCAGCATTCAGATCTCTTAAAGGGGCGGGGCGCAAAAAAAGAACAAACAGAAGCCAGGAGAGCCCCGCACTCACTATCCTTACATCGGATCAAATATTTGTCACATCCAAAAAGCAGGTACAAGAAAACTGCTCTGGGTCGCGCTAAAGTGGGCGGGGTTGCACTTAATTGTCTGCAAAGTCCGGAGCTGGTGCGTAAACATTTTTAAGGTCTGGACCTTGCAGCCATTTGCGGCGGAGCTTAGGGGTCATGTATAAATGCCCAAAGGTACTGAAACCTGGAATTTATGCAAGCATCCTGGTCCGCTGGGACAACTATGCCTGTAATTGGGACAACTATTAGCAAAGAAAACTTTGCCGCACAGGAAGTTTGAGAATTATAGCCTTTATTGAAGTCTTCCACATAAAAGAAACAGGTCATATGAAATGAACACTTCCTTGAAAGACTTTTCAGCTTCCTAGTCAATTTGTTTTCAGTAAAAGAATTTTGTATTTATTGAAACCTGGTTGTCAATATTTAAGCTGTTAGATTGATAAAGTACCTTAATGAAATTGAGTTACTGTGGGAAAATTTTATTTAGTTAGACTACAAAGGTTTTATTTTGTTCTTTTGGCTGCAACAATGGGCGTTTATACACGACCCCTAAGCTGCGCTGCAAATGGCTCCCAGCTCTGGAGCTTAGAAATGTTTCCCCACCAGCTCCGGAGTTTGCAGACAATTAAGTGCGACCCCGCCCACATTAGCGCAACCCAGCGCACTTTTCTTGTACCTTCTCTCTGGAGGTGAAAAAAATTTGATGCGGATAAAAGTGCCGGGCTCTCCTCGCTTGTCTGTTGTTTTTTTGCCTCCCGCCCCTTTAAGAGCCCCTTGAGAAGGAACCAGGAAGTAACGGGGCTCGTGGCAAGTTCGACTGGCACGGGCAGGTTAGTAAAGGCTTCTTTTGTCCTTTTTTCCCCCCCCCACGCCGACAGGAGCAGGAAGTGCTGAGGGGTGGGGACGCAGGAACAGAAATGAACCCCCAAGATCTCTGGTCCGAATTTAAGGGACCAGCGGATCTTAGGGGTCGTGTGAAAAGGCCCAATGTCAGCTAGACAAACCCGATTTCCACTGGTGTGAATCATAGCAAATCAAACTATATTCTCCCTGCTGTCTCCGCAGACTGTTACACTGCCATTCTAGACTCACCTATCCCCTCTTGTGTAAGCCCTATTGAACTAACATTGGTACATTCAGATAAACATAGTACTGGAAGCAACCAGGCACTGGCTTTCTATCAACATATTCAATATCTACCACAGTTAGTACAAGACTGTCCCTTACTCTGGAAGCAGCAACTGTCCACATTCTACAGGACTGTCTGCTGGAACCCCCACCTATCCCCTCATTGTGCCAGAAGCCTTGCCCTCACAGCCCACTGGTGTGAAAGTGCAGAAAATCACCTCAGTTTATCTAAAACCTATCAAGAGCTGCAATCATTTCAGCAACTGCTTGGTGCTGTTTTCTTCAGCATTACGACTCCCAGTGGGTGTGCTGCATTATTGGCTCTGGTAATTCACCTTCCAAATGGTGGTGATTATGTAATTAAACAAGAAGATCAAGATTTCAGTTCAGCGCACTAATGCTTACAGCAGGTTTATTAATTTTTTTCATATAATTTAATGTTGCTACAAATCTGCATCCATTTTGCCCACTTTTTGAAGCGTTTTGCTTTTATTGGATTATTATTCAGCTCCGCACACAAGTTTCATGTCATATACAAAGCATTTCCCAACAAATATATTAACTTTTCCTTTAAAGAAATCCACCCCTCTACAGATTCATATCACTATATAAATTATTTTAATAACACAATAATAGAGTTTAGTTAAAGTGTGCAGCTACCACTATGTAGTGGGAAACATTTCAAGGCAATGCAATTTCATAGATATTTGTGCCCTTGAACTATAATCAAGAGATAGGTTACAAGATCAAGAGGTCATCTTTTTTTTTCCTTGTTAAACCTACTGGCTCAAATCCCCATCCAGAAAACTGGGTCTTTGTGTATGTTTGGATGCATGTTTCTGTGCTATATGCCTGAAGCATGGGGCTGCCAATAACTGTAATAAAAATAATCATCTATCTAAGGTTCAGCATTTATCCAGAGATTGAGTTTACAGAAAACACTGACTTGTAAGGCATGTTGTGACTCAATTCATTGGGATTGGAAAAAGGAGAGACTCGAGGTCTCATGTTAGGGTGGATTCGGGTTTCTTCCCGTGTAGAAATCTGGTTGTTTTGGCGACGTTTCGACGAGGTCTCACTCGTCATCTTCAGGCTGGTGTTCTGGCTTCTTTCTTCTTGAAGCAAAGTGTGGTCTCAGTTGAAGTCCTTCTATAAATACTGCTGGGGGGGTGTGGTTTGCTTGCTCTGTTGCTGATTGTAGGTTCCTTTGTTCCTTTGTTCTTTTGTGATCTGCTGTGTGGCTGAGGCGATCGTTAAGGGATTAACTGCTGATGGCTGTTTAGATGGCTGTTTACATGCTGGTGGGTTAGATGGCTGGTAGGTTCTGGCAGTATCCTGGGCTTTGGTGGAGTGGGGTCCTGTGTCTTGTGAATTCATTTTGGTCTGGCTACGTGTCTGTGGTCTCCCAATGTTTTTTTGGGGTGTGTGAGTGTGCTCCATGTGGTGACTGGAGTGGGGTGCCGCAGTAGATGGTGCAGTCGTGGTTTTGTTATTGGATGGTGGTTTCGTTTCATCTGTGGGAAGGGTCTGGGTTTGTGTTTGGTGTGGATGGAAGGTGGTGGCATCTTGTGTCCTTTTGGACCTGGTGTCAGTCTTTGTGACAGAGGCTCGTCTGTTGACCAGGGCTAGTTTCCAGATGTCAGGCAAGCGGGAGGTGTCATCTCGTTTATTCATGTTGTTTGGGTGGTTCTCTATTTCAATGGCTTCCATGATTATTCGACTGTTGAAGTGTTCAGTTTTGGAGATGAGTTTGGTTCTTTCAAAGTCAATTTCATGACCTGTTGTTTTTATGTGCTGGAAGAGAGAGGAAGATTTTTCTTCTTTTTTGACTGCGTTCTTGTGTTCTGCGATGCGTGCGCTATTCTCCTGTTTGTTTGTCCGATGTATGTGGCTGGACAGACTTTGCATGGTATTTCGTAGACTCCTTGGTTTTCTAGCTCAATCTTGTCTTTGGGGTTTCTTAAGATGTTGGCTATTTTTTGGTCGGTGCAAAAGGCTGTCTTGATATTGTGTTTGTGGAGAATTTTGCTGATTTTGTCTGTGGTGCCTTTGATGTAAGGGAGGAGGGCGGTGCCGTTGTTCTCTTCTGTTTCTTGGTTCTTGGGGGGTGTTTCCTTTTGGATTAGTTTGGTGATGGTGTTTTTTTGGAATCCGTTCGCAATTAAAACATTCGAGAGAGTGTGTAATTCAGTTTTTAGGTGGTCTTTGTCAGCGAGGCGTTTGGTTCTGGAGATGAGGGTTTTTGCTACGGAGTTGATCTGTGCAGGGTGGTGGTGTGATTGTGCATTTAAGTAGCGGTTTGTATGTGTTTTTTTCTGGTAGATGGTATGTCCTAAGGAGCCGTCGGGTTTTTTGTAGATTAGGACGTCCAGGAAGGGAAGTTGGTTGTTGGCTTCTATTTCCATAGTGAATTGTATTTTGGGGTGTAGGCTGTTGAGATGTGTGAGGAAGTTGTTCAGGTCATGAAATTGACTTTGAAAGAACCAAACTCATCTCCAAAACTGAACACTTCAACAGTCGAATAATCATGGAAGCCATTGAAATAGAGAAACACCCAAACAACATGAATAAACGAGATGACACCTCCCGCTTGCCTGACATCTGAAACTAGCCCTGGTCAACAGACGAGCCTCTGTCACAAAGACTGACACCAGGTCCAAAAGGACACAAGATGCCACCACCTTCCATCCACACCAAACACAAACCCAGACCCTTCCCACAGATGAAACGAAACCACCATCCAATAACAAAACCACGACTGCACCATCTACTGCGGCACCCCACTCCAGTCACCACATGGAGCACACTCACACACCCCAAAAACATTGGGAGACCACAGACACGTAGCCAGACCAAAATGAATTCACAAGACACAGGACCCCACTCCACCAAAGCCCAGGATACTGCCAGAACCTACCAGCCATCTAACCCACCAGCATGTAAACAGCCATCTAAACAGCCATCAGCAGTTAATCCCTTAACGATCGCCTCAGCCACACAGCAGATCACAAAAGAACAAAGGAACAAAGGAACCTACAATCAGCAACAGAGCAAGCAAACCACACCCCCAGCAGTATTTATAGAAGGACTTCAACTGAGACCACACTTTGCTTCAAGAAGAAAGAAGCCAGAACACCAGCCTGAAGATGACGAGTGAGACCTCGTCGAAACGTCGCCAAAACAACCAGATTTCTACACGGGAAGAAACCCGAATCCACCCTAACATGCATACCTATACCCGTGAAAATCTACGAAAACAAATATCCGACCTCTACGGGAGGAAACCTTCCAGCTGACCAGAACCTACGAGAAACTAGAAGTCCGAAGAGCCACCATCTTATGTGACATTGCATTCCTACGCAACTGCCGAGACAAAAATGTGATCCCCACAAGCTTCCAACTGAAATTCCACTCAAAAACCCCATCCAGCGAAAGGATCCTGAAAAGAACAGAACTAGCCCTAATCAGAAGCGAACTACACAGGAAAAGATACCTACTAGATCAAACCAACAGAGACCTACTCACTCTCCACCTCAAACTCAGCAACAAAATCCACCCAACACTCTGGAACAAATCCAAGCAACTGGCCGCCTGGAGAGCTGAAACAGAGACCTCCCACAAGACAGACACACACACCAACAAACTCCACAAACTGGAAAACGCCAGAAGCCCAACCCCCCCACACAACAGCCCATGAAACAAACAGTTCACAACACATCAGACAGGACACTCACCATCGCAGAGACCAAAGTCCTTTCCAAAGGATTCAACTTTGCAATCGCCCCCAGACACATCCCCACCGAAAACATCATATGCGGAGTGGAAGCCAGCCTAACCAAAATCAACCCAGATGAAGCCAACAAAATCAGACTCAAGTCACCAATGTCCTCTGCTCCAGCAAACCACCCAGAAGCAATTTACACAAAGAAGAACAAAAAGCCCTCTCCAACCTGAGGAAAGACAACAACATAATCATTCTCCCAGCAGACAAAGGCAATGCCACAGTGGTGATGAACACATCCGACTACCAAGCCAAATTATCCAACCTACTACAAGACCCTGCTTACATACCTTTGAACACAGACCCCACCACCTACCTGGAAAAAACCACCAAAGCCAAAATAAAAGCCTCTCCCTTAAGTGAAGAAATCAAGCCAAGCATCATCCCCAGAGAGAAATCATCCAGATGCCCCAAGCTCTACGGCCTCCCAAGATTCACAAAGAAGGAACACCTCTCAGACCCATAGTCAGCTCCATAGGCTCACCTCTACAAAACCTCGCCAAATTTCTTGCCAAACAACTCCAGCCCTATGCAGAATCCATCACTTCATACGTACAAAACTCGTTCCACTTCATAGAAATTATAAAGAAACAAGACCTACAACCCAATGACCTACTCGTGAGCTTCGATGTTGTTTCGCTCTTCACACAAGTGCCCATTCAAGAAGCCTTGACAGCTATCCACAACAAATACAACCCCCAAGCACATCCTAGATCTGACCAACCACTGCCTAACCAACACATACTTCATCCACAATGGACAAAGATACAAACAGATAGAAGGAGCACCCATGGGATCACCCCTCTCACCGGTCATCGCAAACCTATATATGGAACACTTTGAAACCAACGCGTTACAGAAGTCCGAACATAAACCCAAACTCTGGCTCAGATATGTTGACGACACCTTTGTTATCTGGCCACACGGGAAAGATAAACTGAACAACTTCCTCACACATCTCAACAGCCTACACCCCAAAATACAATTCACTATGGAAATAGAAGCCAACAACCAACTTCCCTTCCTGGACGTCCTAATCTACAAAAACCCGACGGCTCCTTAGGACATACCATCTACCAGAAAAAAACACATACAAACCGCTACTTAAATGCACAATCACACCACCACCCTGCACAGATCAACTCCGTAGCAAAACCCTCATCTCCAGAACCAAACGCCTCGCTGACAAAGACCACCTAAAAACTGAATTACACACTCTCTCGAATGTTTTAATTGCGAACGGATTCCAAAAAAACACCATCACCAAACTAATCCAAAAGGAAACACCCCCCAAGAACCAAGAAACAGAAGAGAACAACGGCACCGCCCTCCTCCCTTACATCAAAGGCACCACAGACAAAATCAGTAAAATTCTCCACAAACACAATATCAAGACAGCCTTTTGCACCGACCAAAAATAGCCAACATCTTAAGAAACCCCAAAGACAAGATTGAGCTAGAAAACCAAGGAGTCTACGAAATACCATGCAAAGTCTGTCCAGCCACATACATCGGACAAACAAACAGGAGAATAAGCGCACGCATCGCAGAACACAAGAACGCAGTCAAAAAAGAAGAAAAAACTTCCTCTCTCTTCCAGCACATAAAAACAACAGGTCATGAAATTGACTTTGAAAGAACCAAACTCATCTCCAAAACTGAACACTTCAACAGTCGAATAATCATGGAAGCCATTGAAATAGAGAAACACCCAAACAACATGAATAAACGAGATGACACCTCCCGCTTGCCTGACATCTGGAAACTAGCCCTGGTCAACAGACGAGCCTCTGTCACAAAGACTGACACCAGGTCCAAAAGGACACAAGATGCCACCACCTTCCATCCACACCAAACACAAACCCAGACCCTTCCCACAGATGAAACGAAACCACCATCCAATAACAAAACCACGACTGCACCATCTACTGCGGCACCCCACTCCAGTCACCACATGGAGCACACTCACACACCCCAAAAACATTGGGAGACCACAGACACGTAGCCAGACCAAAATGAATTCACAAGACACAGGACCCCACTCCACCAAAGCCCAGGATACTGCCAGAACCTACCAGCCATCTAACCCACCAGCATGTAAACAGCCATCTAAACAGCCATCAGCAGTTAATCCCTTAACGATCGCCTCAGCCACACAGCAGATCACAAAAGAACAAAGGAACAAAGGAACCTACAATCAGCAACAGAGCAAGCAAACCACACACCCCCAGCAGTATTTATAGAAGGACTTCAACTGAGACCACACTTTGCTTCAAGAAGAAAGAAGCCAGAACACCAGCCTGAAGATGACGAGTGAGACCTCGTCGAAACGTCGCCAAAACAACCAGATTTCTACACGGGAAGAAACCCGAATCCACCCTAACATGCATATATATATATATATATATATATATATATATATATATATATATATATATATATATATATATATATATATATATATATATATATATATATATATATATATATATATATATATATATATATATATATATATGTGACACTGTATAATAAAAACATTGTATGCATCATCATCATCATCATCATCATCATCATAAATTGAAGAAGAGAAACATGCATTGGCAGATTATGTAAAAAATAGTACAGAGCCAGCTGATAGCTGGCATAATAAAGCACTGCATGGGCAGTTCCTCAAAAAAGTCAAAGGAAAAGTAAATGAGGAAAAGACCTGGTTATGGCTCACCAATGGAATACTGAAAAAAGAGACCGAAGCCCTGATTTTGCAGCTCAAGAACAAGCTATCAAAACAAATGCAGTTAAGGCTAGAAAAGAAAAATCAGTTGAGTTCCCCACATGTAGATCTGTAAAGAGGCAGATGAAACTATCAACCATATATTGAGCTTTTCCAAGAAAATTGCTCAGTCTGATTACAAACAGCGTCATAATGTAGTTGCTCAAATGGTCCACTGGAATTTGTGCCAGAACTATCATCTGCCCGTAGCAAAGAACTGGTGGGATCATAAGCCTGAAAATGAGCATGCAAAATTACTTTGGGACTTCCGAATACAGACAGACAGGGTTTGGGAGCATAATACCCTGGATATTGTGATTATGGAGAAGAAAAAAGTGTGGATCATTGATGTTGCTATACCAGGTGATAGTAGTCGCTGAGAAACAACTTGAAAAAATTACCCGATATCAGGATCTGAAAATTAAACTTCAGAGACTCTGGCATAAACTGGTACAGGTGGTCCCAATGGTAATCGGCACGCTGGGTGCGGTGCCTAAAGAACTAAGCAAGTATTTAGAAGAAATTGGAGTTGACAAAGTCACCATCAGCTGCAGAAAGCCACCTTACTGGGATCTGTTCGCATAATTTGCCAATACATCACATAGTCCTAAACGCTTGGGAAGTGTTCGACTAGTGATTGGTAATACAAAATCCAGCATAGTCTGCTGTGTGATGATGATGATGATGATGATGATGATGATGATGATGATGATGATGATGATGATGATGATAAAGACAAAAAATGTGGTACTTTAAATACTATTATGTTCAAGTACTGTTCTTCAGGCATATGGATTGTGCCTGAGCTTGATGGCTAACCAGCCATACTTGGGCACATTGTAAATTACTTCCTTATTCCTGTCTGCTAGCAAGAGCTGGAGGCAACCCTTCCTGTCCCCTTAATACAAGTCTGAAATTATGCGGTTGATATAACTTTCCCAGATCTGTTGGTAAATTTTACAGTCAAAAAATACATCGTCCCAAGTCTCTATGCAATCAAGCTGAAGCAAGACTGGTCTAATCAAAGGGATAAAGACCCCACCAAGTAGAGAATGGTGACTGATGCCCTCTAGGCCAGTGGTGGTGAATCTATGGCATGTGTGCCCAGGGGGGCACATGAAGCCCTTTCTGTGGTCATGCGAGAAGCTCCACCCCCCCTCAGCACTGCCCCCTCCATTCGGAGCACGGAGCACGCCATGATGACTTGGTCCTTGGAGCAGGACGAGAGAAGAGGCAGCAAGGGGAAGGGGCCAGACCAGGGGAACAGTAGCAAGTGGGGAGGAGGTGAGGGAGGAGGAAAGAGAGCAGAGGTGGGAGTGGAGGCCCTTCAACTTACTTTTTGATTTACAGCAAATCATATAAAATCATTTTATACAGTATTTTAGTTTTGATAGATTGTTTTAGTTTTCTTTTCATTCACCCTTTTAATACAGTATTTGCTTAATTTCTTTCAATATTGCTTTTTTATTTATTTAAGTCTAACTTTTTCCACACCACAAACTATGGGGGTACATCGCATCTTGGGTACACTTTTGTTTTGCAATGTGGAATAAATTGTAAGTGATAATTTTCTTATAATGATCCCATTCATTTCCAACAATTTATTTTTTGTAACCCAAAGCATTTTAACCCATGGTATTACTGTGATCAGGTGAAATTGGCATATTGGCACTTTGCAAAAAATACATGGGTTTTTAATTGCAGTTTGGGCACTCGGTCTCTAAAAGGTTCGCCATCACTGCTCTAGGCCATCAAGGGATGACTACACTGAATGACAGCCCTTTCTCAATTTCATATGTGTCTTTGCTGTGTATATATTTATATTGTGTATTTTAAATTTTAGCTGTTTTGGAAGTTGCCGTGTATACCTGCAATTATGTTGACTTGATTTGTTTCTGGTTCTGTGCACAGATTATAATTTCCTAGTGGCCATTGGCTAAAACCTTAAATAAAATCTATGGATTATGCAGTGTCCGCACTATTGTAATTGTGATTGTGGAGGCCTGGTTTCACTCACCCTCAGCAAATAAAAATGCATACATTTCCCTTTTGCCATGCACACATGTCCTGTGAATGCTAGATATATTGGAGCCTGGAAACATTAGTGAAAATTACTAACATATTTAGAAATTTATATTGCTTTAATATTAGTGTTTGTGATCATGAGAAGGAGGGATGGAACATTAGTGGCATATTACTAGTATGCTGTTGTTCATTTATTATTTTAATTAAAAAAATGGAAATAATCGAAGGACTCACAAAATGGCGATGAGCTTTTTTGAAATGACAAGTAAACTTTAATTGTACTAAAACCCGTAACACATTTGTGTAAATGCCAAAAGGGAAAAGGGAAAAAAAGGCAACTGCTGGGTGGCTGTTATTCCATAAATTGTTACAATTAATGTTGTTTGTCATGTTCTTTCATACGTCAGATAGAGTAAGACCAAAGAACGTTATTGTGGCACCCTCAAGGCTATTGGATTTTATTTTGGCATAAACAATCATGGACTACAGCCCACTTCGATCAGATTTGTAGATTACCTTGGTTGGCAAATTATCATTCATATGCTTGGATAGGAGGGTGAATGACACAGACTGGTAAACAGTGAGGTCAGGTGGGGCTGTAATGCAGACAGTACAAGCACTGATCATTATCTTTACAGTGAGGCTTAACAACTGGAAGGTAACCGTGACATCTCAGCAAAGATGAAGTCTATGGGCCTTTTTACACGACCCCTAAGATCCGCTGGTCCCTTAAATTCGGACCAGAGATCTTGAGGGTTCGTTGCTGTTCCTCCGTCCCCACCCGCTCCGCACTTCTTTGTTCTGTCTGCGTGAGGGGAGGGAGGGGGAAAAAAGCCTTAGACAGGGACAAAAGAATAAAGCCTTACCTCTGGTGCTGGTGGAAGTTGCTCCGACCTCCGTTTACTTCCTGGTTCCTCTTTAAGGGGTGGAGGCAAAAGAAAAACAACAGAAAGAAGCGAGGAGAGCTCAGGCACTCTCCGCATTAAATATTTTTCACCATCAAAGAGCAGGTACAAGAAAAGTGCGCTGGGTCGCGCTTAGGTGGGCGGGGTCGCACTTAATTGTCTGCAAACTCCGGAGCTGGTGGGGAAACATTTTTAAGGTCCGGAGCTTGCAGCCATTTGTGGCGGAGCTTAGGGGTCGTGTATAAATGCCCTATAACACATGTTGTGTGATAAAAGGCCATTGTTCCTGTTCAAGCCACAGGAGATAAAAGGGTGAATCACCACACATTTTATTGTTCATAGTTTCATAATGGAGTCTTGCCTTTAAATTCTTTTTATTCTTGTGTTTCAGAAATTAAGGAGAGGGCGTTCTGGGAGGTTTCTTACCATTGCTAAATATTGTTCTCTTACCATTGCTCAAAATTGCAGTTTCTTTTGTCAGATTTGTTGCAGTTTATGATTTGATAGGAAACCTCTCCTGTTTGTTCTACAGGTAAATACAGCAGGGCACTGATACAAAGGGTATCATAAGTCGCATTGAAAGATGAGCAGATGTATGAACTCCTGATGTGTGGATGACAATTATAGTTTTGTTAAATTAAACATGGGGCCATAGTTGGCATCTGGGGATCAATATAGTTTCTTTGTGCAATTGACTCAGATGATCCCATCTATGTTTCCATATTCTTACAATTGTGTGTGTGTGTGTGTGTGTGTGTGTGTGTGTGTCCTTGCACAAATGCATCAGACCTCCAACCTTGCCTGCCTGATTTTATGATGTTTTGCTGATTGCATAGCTCCTATTGCTGTACCGAGTTTCTACCACCAGGAGAGAATGTGTGTGTGTGTGTGTGTGTGTGTGTGTGTGTGTGTGTGTGTGTGTGTGTGTGTGTGTGTGTGTGTGTGTGTGTGTGTGATCCAATTCAGTGACAGGCTCATTTAACTAATGTCTGTTTCCTGTATGCAAAGAAGCCCCAAGAGGTTTCCCATGACAGTGTTCTTGGTTTTTGCTTTCACCAAAACAGCTTGGGATGGCTTGTCAGCCGTTCTCCCCAGAGGCTAAAAAAATGACTGAAATAATATCCCTCCACAATTTGATAGACATGTACTCTGGTGCTGCCCTTTTGTACTGGCATGACACGAAATTTTGAAGTATGGCTTTTCTGCCACTTCCAATCCAGTTAGGAAACAAGAATCTTACCTCTAAGAAACCAGTGAAGAGGCCCCCTGAAGCAACGTAAATGAGAACTCTCTCTTCAAATTATGCATAGAAAGCACGGGGAAGGGCAGCTGCTGACTGAGAATGGGTCCAATGCTCTTTCACAGTCAGCATTCATATCAAAAGACAGATTGTCCAACCCTATAGGCTTCACAAGGCTAGGCAGACACACTTCTGAACCAATAACATGTGTCCCCGTTGCATTAGTTACATATGTGTTTTCTCAAGTTTTCTCATTTGTCATGCACAACACTCCTGTAAGGAAGGTATATTGAGCTATATGCCTCTACAAGTGTCTTTCAAGGCTCAGAACTTCTGGTGTGCTTCCTAACATTCAACTCACCAGATTATTATTAATGTATCACAGTAACCAGTGAGGCAGCAAATGGAGGATGCCACAACAGTGTCTATTAGATGAAGACCTCTCTTTCTCTCTGGAGATGGCTATGAGCAGGAAACAGCCACACATGAATTAGTAGGGTTTGAGTACATATGCACAGCAGCATAATCCTTCATCATTGTGGTGGATCTTCAGAGACTTGGCATGTGGCTCCACACCTGTCTCTAAGGACTGGTGCATTTTCCATTGAGGGTGGGAGCACACAAGTGTTTCCAGCAGAGGAGAGTCAATATCGGTGGACAGCATTTCCACTGAGACTTTCTTCTCTCTTTCTCTTCCATTGTAAAGCAGCCTGCAGGAAGCTCTGACAACATCTTGTTTTCCTGAAGCAGAGAGAGAAATCTACGCAGAACCCAGGTTGGCTACACTAAAACTCTCCCTAAACAAAAATAAACTGCTGCAGTCCCTCTCTTCATCGTTTCAGATCCAGGAACAACTATCTCTAATGTCTATCCCTGGTTTCTCTTCCCCAGCCCCAGCAATTTATTTTTGTTCCCTTAGCTTGAGGGGGAAAACCTTTGGCCTACCAGATATTTTGGACCACAACTCGCACAGTCCTTTATCATTGGCAATAAAGGTTTATAATTCTGGGAGTTGCAGTCCAAAACATCTGGAGGGTCAAAGGTTCCCCACCCCTGCTTTAGCTCCACAAGCCTGGAGGGATCCTAATCAGTGCTTTCCCCTCTCAGCTCTATCTGTGACTGATGTCTTATCTAAGTCATTAGCTCTCCTTGTTAAGCAAATGATTTGTAGCTAGGTGAAAATGGGCAAATATGAAATCAGGATACCCAGGGTGATGTAACAGTGATCTTGATTCAATTCCCAAATTGGGAATTAGTACTAACCCATTCTACAAGACAAAACCCTAACTCAGGAACTCGTGATGATCCTTCTTTGATGCAAATATTTTGTTGTGCTATCCTGATTAATTAGCTTGAAGTAAAAGAACCTTCCTATACTGCATATTCAATTGCTGGAACCAAATATCTTTCTTCTCTTTTGTTTTGTGAACCTGTAACCATGGGGACAGGACAGAGAGGCATCACACCCCAAAATTTCACACATTGCTCCCCAACCCACATCACACACCATTCATGTGTTTAGGAATCCCAGTGGTCAACGTTTGTTCTTACTTGCTTTGGTTCCGCCCCCCACCCCCACCCCAATTGGTGTATTTCAGCTCTGAGAATTAACCAGGACTGAAATGAATTTTCTTCTTTCTTTTATTTTCAAACATTAAGGTACCTCTGCCCAAGCTCACATCCCAAGGCTCCCAAAGATTTCTCCAGGTCAGAAGCAATCCTTAGAACCTGAAAAGTGCAGAACAGAATATAGGTGTTTCATAAACTGTATGCTACAATCCTCACCATTATACCAAAGTAAGGCTTGGCATATCTTTCTTTGCATATAATGAGTCTATCTCATATATTAGTTTCACCTTTTGAGTTGACTTACTGAAATAAATGAACATTTGCACAATATTCTAATTTTTTGAGTTTTACCTGTACTTTCATTTGAAAATTAAAGTCCATGGATGATTATGTCATGTGAACTGAACCATGAACCAGCCCAGTTCATGCTTTTTCAGATTTGTGGTTCTGGTTCATGCTCATCTCTAATCTATACCTATTCAATGTGTGTGTGTGTGTGTGTGTGTGTGTGTGTGTGTGTGTGTGTGTGTGTGTGTGAGAGAGAGAGAGAGAGAGAGAGAGAGAGAGAGAGAGAGAGAGAGAGAGAACAAAGATAGGTGGCAACATTAGATGTGTATGGGGTAACACTGTGCATTCCTTAGCTTGCCAAGCATAAAACTTTTTTTTAAAAAGTTAAACAATGTTCATAGTTTCTTTCAATTTATGTCTGTTTCCAAGGGACATTAAAAGAGATTTTTGGCATTTCAAACAAGCCACACAATAAAGATATACAAGTGGTACCTTGTATAAAGAAATTAATCCATTCCAAATGAAATTATGTTAAGCAAAATTTCCTTTATACAAATTTCCCATAGGAATGCATTGAAAACAGAGTAATCCTTAATCGCGACCATTTTGTTGTATGGATTCGCCCCATTGGCGATTCTGTTAAGCAAATTTCCCCTGCCTCCAGAATGTTTTATATTGTACAGATTTTATGTTATACAAACCGTTTGTTATACGAGGGTCCACTGTATGTTCATTTTCCGTCCTTGCCTGTTTGTTTCCTTCCTTCTTTTACAGGCCACAGGACTAAACACTGCCATTTTTGCAGAAGTTGGGGTGTGCTGGCACTCTTCCAGTTTTACATTAAAAATAAAATATTGTCTGGCCAAGGACAGAATTTTCTATGTAACCGTTAAGTTATCCACCTTTGGCTGTAAGGAGGTATTGAAAAGGATGCAGAAGTCCTGTCTCTTAGGAGGCAGCTCATTGTATGCGGGGATTCTAACTATACAGTATTAGGATGAAACCTAGAAATACACCTCCTCTGGACTGGGACTGTTTCCTCTTTGTAACAAAATCTGGGAAAAAAGAAGCCAGATTCTCCAAAGCATATAGGGGATATTTTCATCTATCTCAGGCAATTTTTAATAGAGCCTGAAGAGAAAGAGTTTATGTTTAGGAGGGGGTTGAAAGCGTTGGACCCCCTTTGGAGATGCATATAGCTTGAACTAACAAAGCTTCAGCTTGGCCGTTTCCGTGTCAAATCCTTTGGTTCACTGAATCCCACCAAAACTCTGAGCAGCAACTGCACATTAGTTCATGCATCATACTTTCCAGATGTAGGCCACCTCCCGCCCCCCCCCCAAAAAAAATCGGGTGACAAGCATGCAAGGATATAATTTTTGTATGCCTTTCATGAAACAGTTTGTCATGCCGTGTTTGAATAATAAAAAATGTAATAAAATCTCTGTGTAGGTTAATAGAGTTTATCTGTGCATGCAACAATGAATGTAGCTTTTCATCAGGTTCAACTTTTCAGCCACCCCTGGATCCAGGCCTGGGAGAGGGACAGAGAACAAATGAAACAAAATTTAAAATAAGATATTTGATGTTTTAAATTTCTATTGAAAGACAAGATATTTTTTCCTCCTAGGAAAACACAAAACTGTCCTACTGTAAGATGGCTATGCTGATCAGTTCTGTATAATGTGGAGACGGAATAGGTTCTGAATAAGTTCTGCACCTTAGACTGCTCATTTAAAGTTCAGGCTAAAATTCAGATCCATTCCTTCAGGGTTGCCAAACTCTACTGAGAGGCACCACCTTGACCTTAGCCTCCACATGCAAATGATCTTAACCAGGTCTATAGAAAGTGTAAAGCACAGAGTATTTTATCTGAAATTATGTTGGATTCTGCCTTGCTGTGACATCTTAACATCCCCCATACTACATAATACTATGACACAAGTTATATTTAGGCTTTAACATTTGGGTGGACTTGTGCTAGGGAGGAGTGCCTAGAGATAGTTTAGACCAGTGATGGCATACGTTTTAGAGACCCCAAATTGCCCAAAATCCACTAATTATTCACAAAGTGCCAATACAGCAATTTAACCTGAATACAGGTGGCTGTGAAGAGGGCAATGTTGGGTGCCCACAGAAAGGGCTCTGAGTGTCACCTTTGGCACCCATGCCATAGGTTCTCCAACTTTGATTTAGACTTTATTTCCTCTAGGACCCACTGGTTCATTCTTCCAGCAGTGCAGGGTATCTGCAAATATCTCCTGATACAACAGCATGTGAACAGGGTTACCAATCTGTGGGCAGCTGACACTATTGTGTAAAGGGAGCAGTGCAAGAAGTCATGTTTATGTATCAGGAAGATTTCCAGAACAGGGAAAGGTCTTACAGTGGTAACTGCAAATAAGTTCTATTTAAATCACCTAAAACCCTACAAACAAACAAACCAGAGGTGATATTTACAGGTAACGCTGCAAAGAGAAATAAAATAAGACAAAAGCAAAGCCAAATTTAAAAAAATTAATTCAGGGTTTATTTAATGCCTCCTGCTTCTCTCTGCTTACAGTATTCCTCATGGGAGTGAATACCAATAAGTCCTCTACAGGAGACAGGCTAAGGAATTGGCCAAATATTGTCTAATGTGTTGACACAGACCTTTGGGAAAGAAGTTAATTAAAGACCACAACTAACCTGCGGGGAAAACCGTATATTAGCTTCACCAAACAAAAGTGTGCCGCAGCAGAAACCTTGCACGCTCAAGAACAGCAGATGTGTCCGCCTTTGAGAAAAAACATTTGGGACCTTCTGACCAGAAATACAAATATAGCATGGAACATTATCAAGGGGACAAGTGAAGTTACAGTGATATGCTTTTGATATTGAAAGGAATGTTGTAGGATTGGAAAATGGTAGTGTTGAATTGGTAGAAAAAGGGAGTGAGGATAGATCATAATGGTTTGCAAGATATTACGCCACTAGACATTTTCTTTTTAGCTCATGGGTAGAGCAAGTGTTTATAAGCAGGAGGTCCTGGGTTCATTCTCAGACTTCTTCAGAATGGTTTGGAAAAGACCATACTGTATAAAGCTGTGATTCTCCCCTTCCCTCCATTAAGGACCATTTTACATCTGCCTACATTACAGTTTTACCAATTTTATATCTATTCTCCGAATTTGGGAGATGTATTTTGGACAGGTGCATTTAGATGTACTGGTACTTAGCCTAAAGAGTTTGAGGTCATCATCGAGCATTTCACTATTAACTCTAACTCGAAATAATCTCAGGAAATGTAAAAGTAGTGATTCACAAATAATAGGCATGTTAGAAGAGCAAACATGATTCTGAACACATGCAAGAATATTTAGTGTTAACTCCTTTCCTTTTCTGTCTTCCATCCCACAGGAGCAGCCTGGTCCACTCACAGGGCTGTTCACCCCCATCACACATGACATTGCACCAATCACAGAAGTAGCCCAATCAGCTCTTGCCCATCTCTCTCTTTTAGGTGGTGCACTCAAGTCAGCACGCACACCTCTTCCCCCTTTGTGTGGCATTTTTCTCCCCTGGGCATCCGTCATAACCCTTTTTTGTTTGGGCCATTGTGTGCATGTTCATGTATATGCGCACTCGCATGTGTATACAGGTTTTGCATGATGTTGGGGGCCAGTCTCTGCATGCCTGGGCCATTGTGTGCATGTTCAAAACGTTTTTGGGGACCACTCCTCTTGACTGTCATTACGTGCATTGCTGGCCATTATGAGTCAATGTTTTCCTAATCTTTCAATATTCCTCATTACAAAGTCCAAAGTGATAAGTTCTCCATGCTACCTCCTTGATGTAATCTTCAGGTGGGTCTTAAAAAACAAAACAAAAATGTCCAAACATTATAAGGAGGAGAGCTTGTTGGAGCAACATTAGCTTGGTAACATAAAAATTACCTATCTTGTCAATGCATGTACTGAATATACTATTTATGCTCTGTTTATATATGAGCTGGTGTGATATAAGCTTAATACCAGTAAATAAAATGGAGTTAAAGCCCCCAACAGCAAACCAAAAGGCCATTTCCAAGTCACTGAATCCTTTGCATTTATTAAGACAAAATAAAACAAAAAACCCTCACCTATGACACTTAAATGAACACAGAATTCATTAGCATTGATCCTGACTATCCCCTGCCAGGGATCCTGAAAAGTGAAACTTGTTGAAAATACATAACCAACACCCAATACTCACTTGTCCCCCTCTATTCAGCACTGGTTAGGCTTCATCTTGAGTATTGTGCCCAGTTCTGGACACCACTCTTGAATATTTATTCATTTTGGAAAATGACACTGAGCAATTATAACACTGAATGCTTCTCATTTGGGCCATTTTTTTTGCAAATTCTGAACATACTTAAGTCCCATAGATTTTGCATGAGCCTGTACTTGACTCTCTTCCATGGAAATCAGTGAAAGCTATAGTGCTTAACTCATGAAGATTTTGATTATCGAAATGCTACATATGATAGGGAGGTACTTCTATTTTTAGACCACTGTATTATTTCTTACATATAGACCTCTGCATTTAGTTATTTAGTTGTATATTTAAGAGACAAAAACAGTATTCAATCAAGTGTGGATCACCCACACTGCAATACAAAAGGCGATCTGTTTACTTAGCTTTCTAAGGCGGGTAATAAAAATGGCACGGGCCATTTGCTAAAAATAACACTCATGCA
The DNA here is from genome assembly GCA_029282475.1 of Phrynocephalus forsythii. Classification (NCBI taxonomy): domain Eukaryota; kingdom Metazoa; phylum Chordata; class Lepidosauria; order Squamata; family Agamidae; genus Phrynocephalus; species Phrynocephalus forsythii. Next base: position 160,048,211 of record JAPFRF010000011.1, read on the forward strand.
AATGTATTCTAGGCAATCCTTTGGAGTAAATGCCTTTCTGTGAATAGGGCTATTATGGCCATTGGCTGCTGTCCTCATATTGCAACATGCTTCCATAATTACAAGCACCCTTGTCCGACAATATTCAGTTTTCAGAAAAATAGCTGCATATGAAAGGAACCTAAACCCAACGTGATGTTTATTTAAAGCTACTAAGGGTTTTTTTTTCCATGAGCAGTTCCCTCAAAATTAAACTACCTTCTTGGTTTTCTTCTAAATTATGTCAGAGATTTTTCAGCCTTTGATGGATGGTTTCCCCCTTACAGTGCTATTGTTATTACTTTTTTTATATAGCAACTTGGGCAACAGGGACCTGTGGTTTATTAGAACCAGTGCTCCATCTGCCACCCTTGCCTTGGGCCAGAGTATGGGTTTCCAAGCCAAATCCCATTCTTTTCATGTCTGTTCTGTGCCACCAACTAGCAATTCACTTGCACAATAGGGGAAGCTTCACTGCCCATCTCAGAGGTAGGCCTGTCTCTTTGTGGTGAGGCATCCAGGATATAACCCTCCAGTCATTAGTCTCACACTTTTACTCCCCTTAATCCTTTCCCCTCATAAAACATAACTCTCTATCTTCTGCTCAACAAACCCATTACGCCTTGGCAGGAGAGGGGGGAGAGGGGAGTTTCAGACATATCGAGATACTCTTTTATACCCAATGTGGTGCAGTATATAGAATAAAAGATGAGGAGTCCAGAGATCTAGGTTCAAATCTCTCCTCAACCATGTAAACTCACAAGGCATGGGGGGAGGGAACTGGTAATTATTGCATATCTCACTTTCCATGAAAGCTCTGTTAGGGCTGCCATAAGTCAGCTCCAACTTACTGATAATGGTGAGGGATACACAGTCAGTCAGTCAGACAGTCTGTCTGTCTGTCTGTCTGTCTGTCTGTGTCTGTCAAAGAAGAAGAAGAAGAAGAAGAAGAAGAAGAAGAAATTAGAGTTGACAAAATTAGAGATGACAAAGTCACAATCAATAATAATAATAATAATAATAATAATAATAATAATAATAATAATAATAATAATAATAATAATAATAATAATAATAATAATAATAATAATAATAATGCGGATGAAACTATCGACCATATATTAAGTTGTTGCAAGAAAATTGCTCAGACTAATTACAAACAGCATCATAATATTGTTGCTCAAATGGTCCACTGGAATTTGTGTCAGAACGATCATCTGCCCGTAACAAAGAACTGGTGAGATCATAAGCCTGAAAAAGTGATTGAAAATGAGCATGCAAAATTACTTTGGGACTTCCGAATATAGACAGACAGGGTTTGGGAACATAAGACCCCAGATATTACGATTGTGAAGAAGAAAAAAGTGTGGATATTAATGTTGCTATAGCAGGTGAAAAAATTACCCGATATCAGGATCTGAAAATTGAACTTCAGAGACTCTGAATAAACCGGTACAGGTGGTCCCAGTGGTAATTGGCATGCTGGGTGCAGGGCCTAAAGAGCTAAGCAAGTATTTAGAAGAAATTGGAGTTGACAAAGTCACCATCAGTCAGATGCAAAAAGCCACCTTACTGGGATCTGCTCGCATAATTCGCCGATACACCACTGAGTCCTAAATGCCTGGGAAGCATTCGACTAGTGATTGGTAATAAAAATCCTGCGTAGATAATAATAATAATAATAATAATAATAATAATAATAATAATAATAATAATAATAATAATAATAATAATAATAATAATAATAATAATAATAATAAATATGCTATCAAGTCAATTCTGACTTATGGCATCCTTTTTAAAGGTTTTCAAGTTGGAAAATACACATACGGTAAATGTTTTACCATTCCCATTTTCTCGGAGTGTCCTCAGACCATGCAGTTTGCCCAAGGACACACAGCCTGGTGCTACTCGGAGAAAGCACAGTGAAGAATCGAACTCCCAGTCTCTGGTTCCACTGCCAGTGACTTAAACTATCCAGTCAGCTTTTGCAGAGTGAAGAGAAAGATTGTTTTGCCTTTATTGGCCTGTTAATCTCTCCAGCCTGCATTGAAACAATAGTTCTACACAGCTGCCTTGGAAAGCCAAGTCCACCAGTGATTTTTCTATCTGTATAATTTTCTTAAGGCTCTTTAAATGGCAGGCTGTTCTAACCAGGGCTTGAAGCCAAGTCATCACAAGGTATTGTCTCAAAGAAACCATTTCCAGTATCAGATTATGCCATCAAAGCAATGCACGCTGACCGAAGCCTTTTACATTCAAACAGTATTATTCTTGGAAGTGATCCATGATACACACTTCAACACTCATCAGTCAGAGGTAACATTTCGGAGGATGCCAACTGGGCTGAGCCACACCATTGAAATTAATGGGTAAGACATTCTAGGCAGGGATCTCTGTGTTGCAGTATTAATGAATTATTTACTGAGCCTGCTAACAATACAGAAAGTCCTTATTAAGATTAACTAGAATGCAGAACTGTTTAGAAATAAGCCTGGTATAGACTTTTAATCCACATGTGGCAGTTATAGATTTATGTCGAGTATTAAAAGAACAAAAGCGCTTTCAGAAAAACGACATGTTTTCAAAGCACTTGCCTTCGTGACAAAACTAGAGATATAAATATTTGTATAAGTAGACACATGCTCACACCCAATCCTGCCGAACCTCCTCAAATAAAGAATATTGATGGGTTTTGAAAGATTACTGAATGATAACTATAGTACTTAATTAAATGAGCTAGATGAAACCAAGAAACAAAGAAAGATCACCGGGAATACATACACACAGAAAGGACCTGGGCGTAAATCATGATTACAACCACCCATAAAATCTTTGACCCTGACACATGATACAAAGTTCAAAGGTGATGTTACATTATGTATTTATGCCTTGTCCAAGCCATTATTCATTCTACTTTCATTTAAAAAGATATATATAAGTTGTTACCATCAGTGTTTCTTTTATAGAGGCATGTCCCCCATATAAAAGAAGCACTTGTGGTAACAACTTTGATTGTGAAAAATATAGCCCTGAAGGAGACACAGTTTCTCATTTGTCATTTGTTTGGTCTTCTTGATTTAGGATAGTGTCCTGTGAGGGTAGGAAGAACAAACAAGGTGGTAAAAGCAAGTTAGTTTTTGGAATAATTTACTGTATATAAATATGTGAGGAATAGTTCATCTGAGCCCACATTTTTCTTTGAAAAAAAGATTTGCATCTTAAACATGCTTAGCAGTGTTGACCCTTTCTTTAGGAAGAATGAGGCAATGGTAGATAAGGGCCGCTAAATTATATCCCTTCCTTGAAAACCCCGCTGACCAGTCTTCAGCTGTGGCAAATGCCACAGTCATGAAACAGCTAGTCTAGCTTTTGAAGATGGTCATAGGCAGAGTTTAGAGAATTGGCCCAGCCGTTTTCACAGTGTAAAAAGGCTATCCAGAGCTGTCCAGGCTTAAAATACCCCAAACCAATCCCATCTACAAAGGTTGACTCTGAGTGGGAGGTTCTTAAACACAACTTTTCAGGCTAGCCGACTGTGTGCAAGGCAGTACTGGATTTTTTTTACGCTGCTTATAATGGGAACTCACCTTCTTGGCCTCGTCATAAGCACTAAACAAATTGTGGGCTGGAATGTGAGCAGTTGTAGACCTTCCACTCCTGTTTCTGTCAGGAGGAGAGGTTTTTGTTTCATCCCCACCACATGCAACAAAACATTACAGAATTATGGGATAGGGGTTTAAAATTCTTCAATTGAATATGTTGGCATTGTTTCAATTTTTTTCAAAATTATCAGGAAAAAATAGTATTTTAAAAAAATATCTTTTAGTATTTAAAATTTTCAGTATTTTTAGTATTACTTGAGCTACTAGCATAAGTATGGTGAAACCAGTTCTTGGTACAAAGGGTTTTGTCAAGGTGTCCTGGGCTGTGATTGCAATGAATCTTCCATTTCTGGAGAAATGTTTCAAACAATGGTAATTTATTTATGGTCCTTTTCAAAGAACTAATTCTACTTGTATTTGTCTTTATGCAGAAATTTAAATTAAGAAGACATATACAGTAGTCCCCTACCATAACGTGGTTCATATATTACAGTCTCAGTATATCACTTTTTTTTCTTGAGAGAAGCACGCTTTTTAACCCATTCCTGGCACTTCAGCAAACAGACCTGGGGCTGCTCCTGCCTGCTGTGCTTGCAAAGAGAGGTATTTAATCCCCTCCTGACACCGCAAGCACAGCAGGCAGGAGCAGCCCCAGACTGTTTTAAATTGAAAAAGAAGTTTATTGATTACAAGGTAGAATCAAAATCTTTAAGGGTAACACATTAAAGTATAAACAAAAAGAAGAATATTGCTCAAACCCACTTTAGTTACTAATAAATTAGAACATATGCACACCCAGTTCCTAAGTTCATAAACTCTAGACACTTAATTTTCCTCACTCTAAAAGTCCTATCTCTTCTCTCTCTATCTTTTCTCCAATAAGTGTTGGTACCTATCTATCCCTATCTGACTAAATCAGTGCTGAGCACAGCCTTAAATCCCCTCAGGCTCCTCCCCCAGACTCTCTCATTGGTCAACAAACCCACCAATCAGTACAGACACTTCTCATGAATTATTCATTATAACAGGTAAATGCCACACATGTTGCCAAAGGAAAAGACATCTTGATTTCTGCAGTTTGCCTTCAGTTTCCATTGAGCTTTTTACTGTACATAAGATGTCACATAGGGAGAATTCCTGAAATAGTATGAAAAATCTGTAGCATCCCTTAAGAATGGATGACAAAAATCTAGAGCCATTTCATGACAATATCGCCAGAAGTGTGGGTATGTGGAAAAACATCTTCATTTACATACAACATTAATCTATATATCTGCTTTATATGAGTTCCTTTTCCTCCTTTGATTTCAAAACCAACACTGCAAAATAGATTGGCCTCTGGGATACTGACTGATACCAAGATGCCGGCTGCAGCAGACTAAATAGGGTTTTTAGGAGTCAAGTCAAGGTCCAGTATGCCACGTGGCATGACTTTCACAGCTAAATAATGTACTCAGCACAAGCAACTCTCTTTGGTCTGACTCCTCTGCTGTTAGTTTTCTATATACTGAAGTGACTTAAAAAGACAGACACTTGAGAAGATTGGTGAATTGAGCCCTTCCTTTGCTTCATGGAGAGGCAGAGGAAATGTGTATGTGAGTGTGTGTGTGTGAGTGTGTGTCTAACATACTATGTTAAGGCAGCATAGATATGCTTCATTACTAATAAAAAGATATTGAAAATTGAAAACTTCCTTCCAGAAACAGGAGAAAACAGGTGCCAGCAACAAGGGGGAATCTTTTTTCTTTTTCTTTGTCAGTTGTCTTTAAGGTTGAGTTGAGAACCTGTCATCAACCAAATCCACAACCAAGTTCTGAGAACATGGTAAACTGATAGTGAAAATCTCACTTTGGTTCATTTCCAGTGACCACACAAACCAGGAAATGAACCAAATCAAGCAATCCTACCCAGTCCCACTGCAAAATTAATCATCATCATCATCATCATCATCATCATCATCATCATCATCATCATCATCATCATCATCATCATCATCATCATCTATCTATTTCTCACAGGGATCCAGAAAGGTGCAGGTAAGAATGCTTTGGGGATGGGCTGCAGTGGACCAAATAGTGGGCTAAATACCCATCTGATTGTATTCACATGCAAATACCTTCCTCGCATTTCAATGAAAAGAATTCAGACACTACTAACCAGCTTCATGCTTTAACCAATTTCACAAGTGCCAGCGAGAACTTGCGACTATGCTGTGTTGGCTCTGTGCCAAGTGCAGGGGGTATGGCCAAGTCATAATGTGGCAACTTCCCTTAAAAATTAACATGAAGAAAGGACTAAAAACAACTTGCATGGGTATAATTTTTTTAAAAAAATAATTACATTATGTTTTCCAGAATAGCTGAATTTTTGTGACAACAATCCCAAAACTATTATCTGAAAGTAAGATATGCTGGTATCAAAGGGATGTACTAGGTAAATATGTTTTAAACTGAGGAGCAAGAGAAATAATTTCTCATCTTGATTCAGTGGAGTAAAGCATAATTACTTACAATATATTTGGGAAAGTAAAAGTAAAATGTGATACTCATATGCAAGGTGATCGATCATATTGTTTTTAAGCTAGTCACCAGGAATTACAAGCTTGGAGTAAATTCCTGTTTACTATTAAAGAATAAATGAACCATAAGTCTGATAAATGAAAAATTAGTCAAAACACTCTGATATCCCCCAAAGGCTTTTCTTAATGAAAACCAGCAGAGTGTGATTTCTCATTTTAAAAAGAATAGTGGTAGACTTATTTTTGAGTGGAACATCCTATCTCTTAGCATTTATTAATGCCTTGACTTGGAATTTAATGGTTATTCCTTTCCTCACAGAAATGGAAAGCTTTTGTCTAGAAGTATCCATCTGTTAAAATTATTTCAGAGCAGATAAAGAATTAAAAAAATGGCTGCTTCTGAACTCTACTTTGGCTTTCAATTGACTCTTTCAAATTCGGTTGCCACTGGGCCAACATTTTCATTTCATGCCCCCCTCACCCAACTTGGCTATCTAATTGTTCTTCCCCCCACACAAACACAATGAATAAGTAGGAATTTAATATGTGCATTCATTTAAAATAAAGTGTGCAAAATATTAATGACCTCCCCACCACCACCATGGAGGATGAATGCCTGGAGAAGATTCAGGAATGACCTGACCTACCTAAGTGTGGAGTAAAGGCTGACGGTTCATATGTCAGGGATCATCTAGTACCTGCATGAAGCAGGGAATTAGACTGCCTCCAGCGGCGTAACAAGGTTTTGGGGCACCTGGGAACAAAGTTGTTTTTTGCGCCTCTCCGGTCCTCCCCAACCCCATCACATCCACCCAGCAGGGGGGGGGGCAATCCTGTGGGCGTGAGACAGGCGGACATGCAGGTGGGCATTTGTATGTATGCGCATACGCATGCAGTACCTTTCCCTCAGTGGCCCAGAGCAAGGCAAGGAAGAGTTGGAGGAGAAGGAAGATGTCACTACAGCCACCGCACTTGCATACCTGCCTGCCTGCTTGTTTCGTCGCTCGCCTGGCGAGTGGCAGCAGAAGAGGCAGTTGCGATGGAGTGGGTCCCATTGCCAAGCCTGAGGAATGCTGGCAGGAGGGTGCAGGGCTTCCTCCTCCCCCTCCCCCTCCAGGCACGCCCAGTTGCTGCACCCAGCACATATGTACCCTTTTGCCCCCTCCCCAGATACACCCCTGACTGCCTCCTGGCTCCACTCCGGTTCTGATTAATTCATTCTAGCTCTCTGGACATGTCTATTCTTGGGACAAATCATTCAACTGTGATTTTAGAAGTTTACCATCATCCAATGGTAAGAACAATGGGGAAAGAATAATGTGGACTCTCGCTTCGACTGCATAGACACAGCCTCCATGTTCATAGTTCATTTACAGGTAAGTCTTGTGCATAAACCACAGTCCACAAGTGAAGGCCAAGCCACAATCTAAGGTAGTTGTGGTGTTCTTGGAATTGGTGTCCCAAAAAGTACCATAACTTTCAAAAGTTCCATTCACAGGTGGGGCTTGCTGCCGCTGTAACCTTGCCCACACGCTCCATACATAGAACCTACTTCCAGTCACCCAAACAGAGCTCAAAACTACAAAACAGCAAAGGAGATGTAGCAGATGGGAGAGAAAAACACTGATAGCCCGAGCTTTCTCACCTTGTCTGAAGTCTAAAGAGAAGCAGTGCTGCCACTCCTCTGCTATTTCCTGTCATCAGTACCACCTACTTTCTGCTTTGCAAGACAGAGACCAGGAAGACTCTTTAGAGATGGATTTGGCCATACAAATTGTCCACACAGGCATTTGGTATCTATGCTGGTTCACATGTTAAATACTGAGGGATTATGCTTCAGAGCCAGGCATTGTGCCTGGGACTGCCCATGCTATGCTGGCCACCTCCTGGGATATACAATATCATTCTTGCATTTGTGAACCATCCAACCACCATCCAACCCATTTGAAACTCCTATTAGGGTCTCTATAAGTTAATTCTGACTTGCTGGAGCATAACACATGAATACAGTCCATAGGTATCTTAAGCAGGATCCCGAGCCTTGTCCATAGTGTTTGAAACAGTAATTTTTTTAAAAAAATCTAATCCTATATTGGGGCCACTTCCTAAGAAGGAGACTCCATCCTGAAGGGATGGGGAATCTTTGTGCATAATTATAACTATTATTAATAGAGAGGAGAGGGAAAGGATGCTGATTGCTCACCGAGGTTGTACCAAGCTAAGAAGTGTCAATAGAAAAACAAAACAGTAAAGTCCAAGGGCACCAATGTATATGTACATCAAAAGAAAAGAGAAACCAAGAAAAGGCACTGGTTGAAGGAAAAATAGCCACCCCCACCCCCAGCACCCCTCACTTTAAGTGTTAATTGCCTTCGGTCACTGCAGGAGGACAAAAGTCAACGTGTTCCTGGGTTTTTAAAAAATATATATTGATCTTCATATTCCCTGTAGAGCTGTTTGCACTTTCTACCAGACAAGTGTCAGCTAAATAAGGGAGAGCGAACACCTAGGGTCTACAATGAAATGAAATGCGACTTAGAAGGGATGTATCAGAAACAGCTAGGGAAGGCTACATAGCGAGTTAAGTGGGTTTCTGAAAGGCCAAGAAGAAACATAGGAGGCAGGAAAGGGGACAGTCAAAAAGAACAAAACCGTCATTTGGAAAAATCGAAAAAAGCTGCCACTGACACCGCTGTCTTTGACAGAGCCAGGAATGTTTTATATGAGCAGACTGGATGTAGGCACATATCAGGAGCTATCACTACTGCTTACTCCACCTATTCTTCAGCAGCATGTGTAATAGTAAGTCCTTAAGAGCCCATCTAACACAGACAATACCCAGAATTAACACTGCTATGCCTTGTGAGTTATAATTATTACTGATCTACAGCCATCAAATGTGGCTGTAGATCAGTAATATTTGCAAAGATCTGACTATTTGCAAAGTCAAAATCCATCACACACTGATGGCTAGTTATTTTTAGGTACAGAAAGTGTTGACTTTTCTAAATCTTTGCTTGAAAAATTACCATAAAGTAGCTAATTCAGGTTAAGTGATCATTTGTACAGTGTTTGGGTGAAAGGAAGGAAAAAGGAAGCCAGTGTTCAAAGCAGATTTTTTTTTAAAAAAATCACATTGCTACTCTAGAAGTATTTTCAGTACCCAGATTTCGCTATCCTCTAATTTGTGTATTATTTTTATTTATAAACCACAGTACCTCTGAGCATTTGCAAAATAAAACTACAGCATATATTAGGGGGAAATGCTAATATAATCCCAAATATTATGAGTTATGAGAATCAACCCTGACATTTACGTGGCTATCTTTCAGATGACATGACAAAGTGGGGCAGCTTGCCCATTATTTAACTGGCCAACTTTTTTTTAATCCCAGTTGTGAGAAAGCTGTGTACAAATCCAGGAACTCATCTTTAGCATTCATTCATACTAGACTGACCCAGATGCCATTCCACGATCCGAAAGAAGGACTGCAACAGGAGCACAACAGGAGCAGGTAAGGACAAGAGCTGACTCTATCGGAGTTAGAGGACTGGCTTGAACTCAGTGCTATGCCTTGTCTAAGCAAAATGTCAACAGGACAGAGGATAGAAGCCAAATCCAAAACATTGGCCAGCCTAATGTAGACATTTATGTCATCGACTGTCCTTTTCTGGTTAAAAATGATTTAGCAGTGAAATCCTATATATCTGCTCAGAAGTGAGTCCCATTATACTTGTTAAAAAGTATGCTGCTTATATACCACACCGACCATAGCCATCAGGGCTGAAACTGGTTAAACCAGATGCAAATCACTCCAGATCCCAAATCTAATTACTGCAATTAGGTCCTGAACCAAATCTAAGGATGCTTGGGCAGGCTTAGTATTTGCCTAAGAACTGCCATACATGTAGATATCTTTTGTTGCCATGTATGGCAACCCCAGATGGGGGAAAAAACTGTATTACAAGCGATTTCTGTGCCATTCTAGGGATATGGGAGGTGTTTTTTTCCTATTATTTTGTACCAATGGAGACAGAATAACCCCAAAAGGGTAGAGGTCTTGTGCCAGTTAATTCCAACTGAGTCTTAGTCTGCAGAATAGATAATCTGTAAATCATTGGGATTTCTTTCTGTACTGGAAAATAAAGAAAATTATTATTTTCAGTGAACAGCCCACAATCATGATTCATTCACACATATCACATTTATATCCCGCGAGTCTAGTGCTAAAGCACTACTCTAAATATAGCAAAGATTTCTTCCAAAAGTGTGTTCTTGTGGGCTTCCTCCTTTTCATATGGTACTTTCAGGAAATAGAGAGAACAATCTTTGGAGGTGGGAGATTAAGGAGGCTCCGTGGTCCCAAGTGCTGTTCCCAAGCTCCCCTTAGGCATTGGCTTGTTGTAGTATTTACATTTTTTATTTATTTTACTAAATTGTTGAGGGGGAAAGTCAATTGCTCCTAATGGCATTCACTCTGTGTGTCTCCCATTCTCATATATGCGAAAGGTTTTATTATCCATTTGGGGTAATTAAAGTGCTGATGTTATATGGATCAATAAAAACAACTTCATTAAAGAGAGCCGAGTGCGCTTTATCAAAACTACAGCTGGAAAATATTTGTTTAAAAAAATAAAAACCAGACACATGTGAAGAGGATAAAGGTAATTCAAAGGAGCAACACGAGGATCTGAAATGTTCTTGAATAACTGCAAAGTTCTACACCTAAAAAAAGAAACCGAACACACAGTTAGAAGATGGGGGGGGAGGCACTTGCCTCAGTAATACTACAAGCAACAAGGAACTTGAAATTGTTTTATTTATTATTTGTTTTATTTATAGGCCGCCTTTTCCCCATACATCACAAGCTGAAGAGGAGCCAATTGTGCAATATATCTGTAAATAAAAGGCAATGCTACTTTAAGCGGCATTAAATGGGAGCATCATCTCCAGATCCTATGGGGTACAAATCACCCTCTATTTGGCACTGCCTAGGCTTCACCATGAATTCTGTGTCCTATTCTGGACACTGCATTTTAAGAAAAAGCCGTCAGACTGGAACAGGTTCAAAAGAAGGCCACAAAGATTACCAGGGGAGTGGAAATGAAATCATCTGAGGAAAGACTGAAAGAATGGAGTATGTTTATCCTTGAGATAAGAAGGCTGAGAGAGAATCAATATTTGTGGGAAGGGAGAAAGGTGCTCTAACTCTCCGTTCCCTGATCTTCACATCTTTACTCACTCTGGAATTGATTCTGGAAAAAAATAAAACTCCATCTGACCTGTGACGAGCATATACAACAATATGCTGTAGAGAAAACAAGGATTTCAAAGGCAGTATTAACACATTACCAAAGAGGACTTCTAGAACAGCTGCTGCAGTTCAGAGGAAGAGCTTAAGAAATACAAAAAGAGAAGGGACACCCAGAGAGAAGAAGCAGGTTTATACTCAACTATTTGAAAAGTCAACAGGTCAGAGTTAATAGGTTACAATGCTATCCTAATAGCAAGCCCCCCATAGTTGATGTCACAGTGTGAATGCTTGAGTTAGAAGACAAGTAAAGTGGCATTGAAGGTATTCAAGAGAAATTTGGACAACCACCTGGCAAATATCCTTTGATTTGCATTCCTGTATGGAGTGGGGGCGGGGTTGGACTTGATAGCCTTGTAGGCCCCTTCAGATTTCACTAATTTATGATTCTATGGTCCTATGAAAGTGGTCCCCTAGAAATGTTTAATATGGCAGCCCTTCTCTGATTCCATTCGGAAGCATCAATCTAACAATTTCTCCAACGATTTACAGCGCAGTAATTAGACAGCAACCATATTTTTAAAAGAATGACTAGTAAACAAATATATCTTATCTGAACCAGCTTGTCAACTCTAACGTGGTGTTAATTCAGTAGGTTTAAGACTGTACATACATTCTAGATGGAAGAACTTTTTAATTCAGTAGGTTTAAGACTGAACATACATTCTAGATGGAAGAACTTTAGCTACATTCCTGCTTGTTTCCCTGGGACCATGTTACACCATATGCTTGTTCACCAAAATCTGCTCCCAACCCCCCATTTCAATTTGTTTTTGCCTTGGCTGTGGAACAATATCTGATGTTTAATGGTGAATTTCATGGCGCATATTACACTGCCCAAATTGCATCACTAATTATCTCCTTAATTTATATGAAGTTTTGCTCCTATAAAGCAAATTATTTGCATATACATTAGTCACAGCATGCATTTTTACAGGACTGCCGAAAGTGGCACGCATTAGCTCCCAATAATAGTTGGTCCAAGGAGAAAAGCCAGTGGGAATTCCTCAATTATGGCTTTTTGCAGCGCCTTGCTCAAAATGGGTCCGCTCCTCATTTCTTTGTGTAGAAAGAGAACTGAGGCAATAAACAGGTAATAGCCTTATCTGTTTTTATAGGCTTTGTTGTTTTGAACCCTACCACTAAATGCAGTATATTAATTTTAACCATTTTCTGGCTGTACTGCCTCAGTGTCTTCGGAATGGCATATGAAATGAAAAGACTATGAGGGGAAAATCTAGAACAGATGGTGATGAACTCAGACACCCATCAGCCCAAGCCATTGTAGCCATGGTGAGAGAACACTAGGAATATTATTATTCAGAGGTTGCATCACCATTGACCCAGAGGAAGGGTTGTCTCTGTTAACTCAGATGGTTTGTTCTCAGTAGTGTTGGGAAATCTGAAGTTTTCCTTTTTTCCCTTCCATCTTACTCTGAATATGTGTGAAAGAATTTGAAGAAATAAGTGAAATATACAAACACTTTGTGTGGTGTGCTTCGATTTACTGTTTCAGCCAGCCAAAGATGCAATTTAATTAACTTTCTGTCCATTTCGAATCTCCTTAACAGTTAGTAAGCCAAAATCTGAAGGCCAAAACCTGCCTAAATCCATATCATGGCCTTTAACATATATTCCTTTTGAGCCTTTCTCACTCATTTTGTATTCTTCCCAAATAAATGCAGAATTTTAGAATTATCTCAGAGCCTACTTCACATACAAAGGGAGCTTTTACTAACAGAAGTGTGGTTGTGCCATGGGTTCCCCAGTGTCACTCACTGTTGCCAACTTATACATGGAAGAAGTGGAGAACAAGATACTCAACACCTTCCCAGTGATGACACTGAGCCACTGGTTCAGATATGTAGATGACACCAGGGTAAAAATCAAGACCCAAGAAGTATTGGCCTTTACAGAGCACATAAACACAGTGGGTCCAAATATCACATTCACCAAGGAAGACACCTCAACTCTGCAGTTTCATCGGACCTTGATGTTAGTCTAGCAATAGAAATTTATAGGAAACTCACAGACACTGGCCAGTACCTACTGCAGGCATGTCCAAACTTCGGCCCTCCAGATGTTTTGGACCGCAACTCCCACAGTCCTTTGTCATTGGCAATCTAAGCTTAGAATTCTGGGAGTTGGAGTCCAAAACATCTGGAGGGCCGAAGTTTGGACATGCCTGACCTACTGTTTTATTCCATCATCCATTACAGTACAAATTAGGAGTCATTAGGATCCTAAACCACAGAGCAGAGAGCATCTCCGCCTACACAGAAGCCAAGAAGAAGGAAGACAGGCACCTGAAGATACCACTTAAGGCTTGTGGATCTCCAAAGAGGGCCTTCAACAAAGCAGTGTCCTGACCCAGATGAATAGTGGATCAAATTGAGACCCAGAGCTGACGGAAGAACCTGGTCATTCCTTACATGGCTGGGTCATCAGGAGTTTTGGAGTCTGCTGTCATCAGTACGCTGATGACACGCAGCTCTATCTCTCCTTTACCACCTCTGCTGTGGAAGCTGTGGAGGTCCTCGACGGGTGCCTGGAGGCCGTACTGGCTTGGACCGGGGCGAACAGGCTTAAGCTCAACCCCAAGAAGACGGAGGTTATGTTCTTCGGGAGCTCGTCGTGACAAACACCCCCCTCCCTTGTCTGGGGGAGTTTCCTCCAGCTTGCGGAGCTTAGGTGCGGAATCTGGGTGTGCTCCTGGACCCGGCGCTCACCATGGAGGCTCAGGTGGCGTCGGTTACCAGGTCCGCCTATTACCATCTCCGTCATCGCCCAGATCCGCCCGTACCTCGACGAACTCCCTGAGAACAGTGGTCCAAGCTCTGGTGATCTCGAGGCTGGACTACTGTAACGCCCTCTACATGGGGTTGCCCTTGAATCTTCTCTGGCGACTGCAGCGGGTACAGAACGAGGCGGCCAGGCTGGTGGTTGGTGTGCATGACCAATCACTCGCTGCACTGGTTGCCCGTTGCGGCCCGGATTAGATTCAAGGTCTTGGTTTTAATTTATAAAACCCTCCATGGCTTGGGACCAGACTACCTGGCAGAGCGTAAGGCGCGCGCGCACACTGCTCCAGGTCGCCACTCCTCGGGAAGCCCGGAGGACGAAAACTCGGACCCGGCTTTCTCTGTGGCTTGTGGCGGCCCCCAGCCTCTGGAATTCCATCCCCAGTGAAGTGCACTCTGCAGAGTCCCTGCTGGCCTTCCGAAAGGCGCTGAAAACCCATCTTTTTCGGGAGGCCTTTGGCGATGCTTAATTTGCCGTTTTTTGTTGTTGGTTTTTTTTTTTGGGCCCGCCATCGTAATCAGTTTTATCTCCATCACTAGTGAAGTGCTATTTGGTTTTAATATTGTATAGCGTGATTTAATTTGTCTTGTCTTGTCTTATTTTAATATTTTTTTCTTTTTTTTTGTAACTCTGTCTGGCTATTGCAGCCTTGTGTAAGCCGCTTAGAGTACTCTGTAGATAAGCGGGATATAAATTTAATAAAATAAATAAATAAATAAATAAATAAATAGTGTTTCTGAAAAGCTTTAAAGGGTTTTTGGCAAACACCACATACCTATTCACTTTAAAGCCACAAACACACTAAGACAGAGTCTCATCCATGCCACTCTGCTCTTATATATCTATATCTATATCTATATCTATATCTATATCTATATCTATATCTATATCTATATTGATAGATAGATAGATAGATAGATAGATAGATAGATAGATAGATAGATAGATAGATAGATAGATAGATAGATAGATAGATAGATAGATATAGATATAGATATAGATATTTGCTCCTGCATTCAGAAGGTCAGTGTTCATAAACAGCATTGCTTTGATCCAGAAGTTCAGCAAATCACACTGAACTTTTCAGACACTGTTCAGTTGTTTCTTACCCAGTTATCTTCAACAGACCCAGAGGGCTACTGGAGCTTGGTTTCCAGAGTTATAACCATCCTAGTCATACTCCTCTGGAGACACTCCATCTTGTCATTTAACTGTGGAGTCTATAAATGGACTCAGTATCCGTTGTGAGCTTTGACCAAAACGAAATACAGTAGCACTTCTCTTGGTCTGGGCGCTATACTTATCTAGTATTCCAGCTCCTCTTTTTCTGAGGCCATCTCATCCGGATAACAAATTACCCATATTTTTCCATCTATAAGATGCCCATGTATAAGACGATCCCCACTTTTCCAACCTAAAATTACAGTTCTGTAACTACACAGGTCTCTTGCCAGCTTACTTCCTTGTATAAGATGACCCTCAATTTTTAGTCTATCTTAGAAAAAAATAGTCTTATACACAGAAAAATACTGTATTCAGAGAACCTGGGTGAGGGAGGAACCTGCCTGCATTATATGGAAGATTCAAAATTTTTGTGGTCTTTGATCTCTCTGAATGCAACATATTTTTTTCCATGTATGATATGCAAGACAACTGTTTGCAGATACAGTGGTACCTTGTATAAAGGAACTAATTTGTTCCAAATAAAATTCTGTTAAGCAAAATTTCCTTTATACAAATTTCCCATTGGAATGCATTGAAAATGGAGTAATCCCTGATAGCAGCCATTTTTATGTTGTACAGATTCACCCCATAGGCAATTCTGTTAAGCAAATTTGCCCTATCTCTCCAGAATTTTTATGTTGTACAGATTTTATGTTTTACAAACTGTTTGTTATATGAGGGTCCACTGTACAGAGTACGGACAGTTTTGCAACTGCACAGATATCTCCTCAGTTTATTTCCATGTATAAGATAACCCTCAATTGTTAGTCTAATGATTTTAGACAAAAATATAGTCTTATATGTGGAAAAGTTCAGCAAATAACATGCTAATTATGAAATAGCAAAGCTGTCCACAGAGCAGCAGAAAGGAAACAGTATCGTAATCCAAGGCAATGTTTCCAGTATCAACAGAGTTACTCCGTATTTACAATTGGATAAATTGAAGCAGAACCTGATCTTATTTAATGACACTTACAAAAAGAGGACTAATAAATCACTATCTCGCCTCACCTAGCCCTGGCATTTTTTTTACAAGTATTCTGAAAATCATGTATATTTTCATTTTAAAAATGTGCTATATTTTCTTAGGTTTACATCACCAGGAAGAGTAAGGACTACCAAACACCCTTGTTCTTCAACTAGAAATAAAAATCACACCTGCTTTCTGCCTCAACTGCTCAGCATGACATTGCCGGTAATACTACTTAGGAACATA
This sequence comes from Phrynocephalus forsythii, assembly GCA_029282475.1. Classification (NCBI taxonomy): domain Eukaryota; kingdom Metazoa; phylum Chordata; class Lepidosauria; order Squamata; family Agamidae; genus Phrynocephalus; species Phrynocephalus forsythii. Next base: position 160,064,906 of record JAPFRF010000011.1, read on the forward strand.
ACTGCTCAAATTATTTCCTATAATGGCACTGCTTTATGGTTCCTGGCAGAATTGGAAATGCTGAATGCTGCAGTCTTCCCAGGAAGAGATATGCTGGGATGGCGCTTATGTAAAAACTCAACGTGCTTTGGCCAACAAGGGAATAGTTCCCTCCTGCGATAATGCAAAGCATAAAGCATGTTGAATTTTAAGACTGAAAGTAAAACCTGGGAGAATACACGGTTATTTGTATAAAAATGCATAGTCAGAACATCTGCTTCGCAGAGTCCCATGAAACTTAACTCTTTCTCCAACATCTCCCATTTCTGCCCCTTTCCTAGTAAGCTGCCTTATTGCCTAACTGGAAGATTTGTTAGTCTGATGAGTTACTTGGTTTATTTTAACATAGTAAATCACTGTTAGAATAGGATTATTTGAATCAATAGAATTTATGGAGGAGATGACTCAGTAAAATACCTATTGATTCAATGGGCCTACTTCAGTGCAATTTACTATGCTAAGCAACAGTATTTTGGCCATGGGTTTTGAATTCAACTTTCCTACATCCCCATTATTGGGGGGGGGGCTCATAACAAGGGGCTAGTTTGAAGATAGCACAAAAGTTCCACTCCAACTATCATGGTTCTCACAGTTTGATTTGAGGGCTTACAAAGATTGGTGTTTGTACTGCAAAAAGACACTTCTTGAAAAGCCATTTCTGGTTAGGAAATCTTGTTTAAAAAATTCCAAACATATTAAAGAGATATACTTTCTTTGTAAAAACTTTATCTTGTAGCTTTTGGCAGGGAAGGATTAAATGGAAGTTTAATTCCTAGTTTTCCACTGGGAGGTTCTGTAACAACAATGACGTTGCACTGAAAACACCACAATGATAAACCCTGCCTTCCAGAATCCACCCAGGTTATCATTACTGTATTATTACTTTTTAAGAACGTGCAAAAATCACAAAAACTCAAGGATTTTGCCATTTATCAGAGCAAATTGAGCCTCAAGTTAATAATGAGCAAAAGGCCAATGCAGTCATGGCTAAAACAATACAGAGAACAAATGCTCTGTTTGAGTTTTTACCCATCATAATTTCTGTAGACATTATTAAAAACAGGATTGCAAAGGAGATTAAGCCACCAGATGTCTAAGAAGCCAAACCATTATTGATTGTAAAGGCATACATCCAAATGTTCAGACCTTTCAATATTTGAGTAACATTTGTTTTACTTGCATATATGGAAGCAGACCCTATTGGAAATAGTCTCCTAAATATAGAAAAGGGAACTAATCCTTTACTGCATCTTCAGATCGAGCCCTTGTTATGCCAAGGGTTGGCAACCTCCAGAGGTCCGGGGACCATCTACACTCATTCTCTGGACTTTGGAGGGTCACTCACATGAGTACCATACTAAAATAATTTTTCTCACCAAAAAACCCCCCAAGTGTCTCTTTTTAAAATGCAGAAACAAAATTTTACCTTCTAGTTGTATTCCCCCTCCCCATGGGATGTAGGAAACCTAGCCAATTTTGCCTGGCAACAGGAAAAATAAGACTGCTAACTGGGAGAAAGTAGAAGATGAGGCAATCCAGGAACCCAAGAAGAAAAATTAGACAGAGGGGAGAAGCTAATGTGCCTCAGGAAGAGGGAGGTTGGGCTTTAACAATGGGCTGTGAGACTTAAAATGAACCCATGTAGAAGTCTGTTTATTCCACCACTTGATGTGTTGTGCTAAAAGAACATCACACATTTTTCATTCTCAAACTGCTTGGGGCTCACATGTTTATGGCTGAAGGCAAGCTTTTTAAAGGAAGAACGTGTTAAGAGCAGCAAGCCTGGGTGAGGGCTGGTCTTAAACCATGGGGAAAAATACCCACCATTTCTGCCTATAGCCCCAAAAGCAAACATTTAGGCTCTTCTTCCTCCTATTAATTGGAGAATACCCAGTGTGGTGTGGGATACCTGGTGTAGTGTAGTGCAGTGTTTTTCAACCTTTTTTGGGCAAAGGCACACTTGTTTCATGAAAAAAATCACGAGGCACACCACCATTAGAAAATGTTAAAAAAATTAACTCTGTGCCTATATTGACTATATATAAAGTAATTTTTCAATTTTTCCTGGTGTAGTGTAACAGTGGTTGAAAAACACTGAATGAATGATGGACTAGGACTCAGGAGGCCTGGGTTCAAATCTTAGCAAAGCCATCAAAGCTCACTGGGAAATGGGGAACTGGTAAAACCGCTCCTTTAAATATCTTATTTACCTCAAAAGCCCTAGCAGGGTAGCTGTAAGTTGGTTCTGACTGGGTAGCACACAACATCAGCAGCAGCTTCTCAAGCCTGGAAGGGAACTGCATTCCATGACAAGAGAGAAACTCCAGAGGAAAAAATTAACACCCATTTCTTAAACCCTAACATTTTATACAAAACTGTGGTGTAGTTGAATCCAAATCTTGACTGCTTGCTTAAATGTTCCTGGATAGTATTTCTTAGAACCCCTAACCATTGGATGTGCTGACTAGGGCTTCAATGATTTATTGCCCAAATATATCTGAGGCAACAAGTTTGAGCATCACCTTTAGCTTTCTCAGTGCAAATAATTTTATCCTCCTCCAACCCTTGGGTCCAGAGTCACGGTGTGTGTAAAGGTACAATATTCACAAGCCAATATTCTCCATTCTGCTTTCCTGATTGAACCCGGGTACCCATTACAGGTCTTTTTGTCTGGGGGTTCTGCTGGAAGGTTTTGCCAAAATTTATGTCTGGGCTACATCATCCAAATGACTGGAATGGAACACTCAAAACCCCAGATAACATATTGCTCCTTATGACTAAATCACATGATTTATTTTTAAAATAAAAATTTAAAAGTCACTTGGCTGGCTATTGTCTAATCTGGAGTCAGCCATTGTCTCATCCAGTGAGGTGCTGGTGCTCTCCTTATCAACCTCCACATTTTTCAGGTATGAGATAGCTGTCTAAAATGCCATTTATACGACCATTTTAATTGAATACTAACAAATAATAGTTCAGTGAATGCAAGATTTAGTGCCGCACATAAAATAATAAAGTGACAATAAAATCAGGCACATAAACTTTTTAAAAAGCCCTAAACTCTAGCTGTCATATTCTTCAGATGTCAATTTCTTCTTCCTCACTCCCTTTTTAAAAAAATGCAATAAATTACCATTATTGGTAAACATTTGCATTCAGTCCTGCAAAGCGGAGATACCGATAACAAACATAACTCTCCCCTGTCTAAAAAATAAATAAATAAATACATCTTAAAGATGTTATTTATCATGTATGACTTTCAGAAGGTTTACAGGATGCATCTGCAGCAGCTAATTTAGGGGAACACCTTCATTTTGACCTCAGGGGCTTTTGGTAGGGAAAAGTAAAACAAATTAGAACTCAGATATTCACAAGCATACTGGATAAAATCAATAGCTTTAATTTTCACATTTAAACCCACAATTTCCTTCTGACAGGCTCAGCAGGTTTTAATGGACACAATTTACTTTTACTGTTTTAATTGTTTTTAGTCAATCACTTTTATTGCTTCCCTGCATCTGACTAAACAAATTAATAGAGCCATGTTCATAAATGATTACTTTGTAAAGCGGCCTGATACATGCATTTGACAATTTCACCTTCAATTACTGCCAGCATTAGCAGTATTTATACCAGTAGGTATCTTTATCACATTTTATAAATTAAAAACACCCCCAGAAAAAAAAACAAATGGATTAAAAGTTGCGAGAAGTAACTAGGCCTCAGTTGAAACTGACACCTGATAGAATTACAGTGGTACCTCCACTTAAGTTACGAGTTTGATCCGTTCGAAATGCATGCTCTTAAGTCAAACAACTCTTAAGTACAGCAGTCCTATCTAAAAAAAAATAATAATAAATTTTAAATTCGGAAAATTAAAAAAATGTAAGTAGTACCACATCTAAAATTTGTAAGGCAACAGTTAAAACGCCAACAGTTTTTCGCTCTTAAGTTGAGTTGCTCCTAAGCCGAGCCGCTCATAAGTAGAGGTACCACTGTATCTATGTTCCAAAAGGTGACATAAAATAGACCACTGGCTGGATAGTTCATTGAGTTAGGCTGATGGCTATGAAGCCAGATGTTGGGTGTTTAATTCCCCACCGTGCATCCCAGGAGAAGAGCCAGCCTGTGTGGCCTTGGGACACACAGTCCCAGGACACACACACACAGAGAGAGAGAGAGAGAGAGAGAGAGAGAGAGAGAGAGAGAGAGAGAGAGAGAGAGAGAGAGAGAGAGAGAGAGAGAGAGAGAGAGAAGAAGGAAATGGTAAAACACTTCTGAGCATTCTCTGCCTGGAAAACCCTCAAAAGGCTTGCCATAAGCCAGAACTGACTTGACATATTATTCTAAAATAGGCCAAAGAGACTCAAATAGGAAGGCCACTGAAAGGAGGACAACCAGCAAATGAAATAAATTGCAGTGGAGTTGTTGTTTGCATGCAAAAGCAGGGAAAGATCGTTATAAAGCTGTCCCTACCCTTAGATAGAAAAAGATGGAAGCCTCAGGTGTGTATGGATGGGCCACAAGGGGTGTTTGTGTGTGTGTTTACATTTATAGCCTTTATAACCTGCTCAATAACTGCAAAGTGTCTCAGAAGAACTTTGGTGTCATCTTTTACCAGAGTTAGAGGTTGGGAGTTCAGTTCCCCATTGTGTCTCCCTGACAGGGTCCAGACTCAGTGATCTATAGCAGTGGTCCCCAACCCCCGGGCCGCGGACCGGTGCCGGTCCGTGGACCGGTTGGCACCGGGCCGCCTGGGGAGGACGGGAGGCTCCTCCCCTTTTCCTCCGCCGCCCTCCTCCTCCTCTTCTCTCCCGCGGGCCGCCGGTGGAGGAGGAAGGCTGGAGGAGCGCAGGAGGAGCCGCCGCCGCCGTCTTTGCCTCCCTCCTCTGCCCGCCGGCGGCAGCGGCGCGTCCTCCTCCTCCACCCTCCTCCTCCTCACCCTCCACCAGCAGCAGCAGCAGGAAGCTGGGGGCCGGGCGAAAAAGGCACTGGCGAGCCCCCCACGCGCACGCACCACCACCGCCGCAGCGTGGGGCCCCCTTGGTCAGAAGAGGAGGTGAGTGCCCCTCCCCTCCTCCTCCTCCTCCTCCTCCCCCGTGCCCTTTGGCCCCTCCCTGCGGCCGCGCTCCAGGGCGGAGCGCACCTGTGTTGGGGCGGGGTGGGCCGGCCTGGGTGTTTTCGCCACCGCCGCGCCCCCCGCCGCCGGTTGTATGCTGCTGCTGCTGCTGCTCCGGCGGAGAGGCGGCGGCGGGAGGAGGAGGGAGGAGGAGGAGGCGCGCTACCGCCTTGTTGGAGCCCCTTCGGGCGGGGCGGGTTCCGCCAGTCCCCAGCGGCCGCCTCGCCGCCTCCCGGGAGAGCAGACAAGTTCCAGCAGCAGGTGAGAGAGGCGGCGGCGGCGGCGGCGGAGGCGTTCGGGCTCCCCTTCTCGGCCCGGAGACCCGGCGGGAGGGGGCAAGTCTTGGTGGCGGGGGAGGCGCGCGCGTGGGTGAGCTTTGCCCGCCTCCCTGAGAGGTGGCCAGGTGTGTGTGTGTGTGTGTGTGTGTGTGTGTGTGTGTGTGTGTGTGTGTGTGTGTGTGTGTGTGTGTGTGTGTCGGGGAGGGCTGAAGAAAGGACACTGGCCTCTCTGGGGGCGCGCGGGGGACGCCACCCCCACCAGCCTCCCTCCCCTGCCCCCTCCCACTCGCCCGCCCGAAGGCATGGGCTTTTACCAGACGCGGGGTGAGCGGCACGCCCGATGCCCCCAGCCGGCGGCGCGCCGCCGCCGCTCCCGTGGCTCCCCCGTGGCACACGCTCCAAGCCCCACACCCCCCCCCCCCCTCCTCCCTCCTCCCTCCCCCATCCCCCACCCCCCACCCCCTCCCCTTCCCCCACCCGTCTCCCCCTCCGACCCCGGGCCACGGAAAATCATCAAACATTTACCGGTCCGTGGGGACAAAAAGGTTGGGGAGCACTGATCTATAGGGTCCTTTCTCGCTCTGTAGTTCTAAGAAAAAACCCTGCATGACACAAAAGGAATTAGGGATGGACACCCCAAAGAAATCCATGGGGAAAATCTAGGAAATGGAATGTCTTCTTAATCTTATAAAGCTCCTTGGCCTGGTGGAATGGCTGCTGGGTAGTAGTTGGGGAAGAGGGGAAAACCCACCAATGGAGGCCCAAAAGAGCCTCCGCTTAACATAAGAACATAAGAAGAGCCATGCTGGATCAGGCCAAAGGCCCATCTAGTCCAGCTTCCTGTATCCCACAGCGGCCCCACCAGATGCGTTTGGGAGCGCATGAGACTAGATATCTGTCTCCTGATACTACTCCCCTGCATCTGGCCCTTGAAGTACCATGTTTTTAAGCCTGGAGATTACACATCTCCATCATGGTTTGTAACCTGTGATGCAGTTTTCCACCAGGGATCTGTCCAATCCCCTTTTGAAGGCATCCAGGCCAGGTGCCATCACCACATCCTGTGGCAGGGAGTTCCATAGACTAACAACGCGCTGGGTGAAAAAATATTTTCTTTTGTCAGTTCTTACTCTCCCAGCCCTCAGTTTGAGTGTATGTCCCCTATTTCTGGTATTTTGGGAGAGGGAGAAGAGCTTCCCTCTAGCCACTTTACTCATGCCGTGCATTATTTTGTATGTCTCAATCATATCCCCCCTCAGGCGCCTTTTTTCCAGACTAAAGAGCCCCAAATGTTTTAGCCTTTCCTCATAAGGGAGGTACCCCAGCCCAGTAATCATTTTAGTTGCTCTTTCTGCACCTTGTCCAGTTCTACTATGTCTTTCTTAAGATGCGGTGACCAGAATTGTACACAATACTCCAGGTGCGGCCTTACTATTGTTTTGTATAATGGCATTATAATGTTGGCTGTTTTATTTTCAATCCCCTTTTTGATAATCCCTAGCATGGAATTGGCCTTCTTCACCGCTGCCACACATTGGGGAGACACCTTCATGGAGCTATATCCACCAGTTCACTCAAATCCACATGCCTGCTGACCTTTTCAAAAAATTCTAAAAGATTTGTCAGACAAGATTTACCCTTACAGAAGCCATGCTGATTTTCTCTCAGCAAGGTTTGTTCTTCTATGTGTTTTAAGATTTTCTCTTGGATGAGGCTTTCCACCATCTTCCCTGGGACAGATGTAAGGCTAACCGGCCTGTAGTTTCCCGGCTCCTCCCTCCTTCCTTTTTTAAAAATTGGTGTGACAACCGCTATCCTCCAGTCCTCCGGCACTGTGGCTGTTTTAAGAGACAAGTTGCATATAACCTTTAAGAGATCTGCAATTTCATTTCTCAGTTCCCTAATAACCCTTGGGTGGATGCCATCTGGGCCCGGTGACTTGTTAATCTTCAATTTATCAATTAGTCCTAAAACATCCTCCCTTTAATCTGTATTTGATTTAATTCTTTAGTCAAGAGGGGCCGTTCAGGCAGCGGAATCTGCTCAAGGTCTTCTGTCGTGAAGACAGATGCAAAGAACTCATTTAATTTCTCTGCAATTTCCAAGTCCTCCTTAACCTCCCCTTTTCCTCCCTCACCATCCAGAGGGCTAATTGTTTCTCTGGCAGGTTTTCTACTTCTAACATATTTAAAGAAGCTTTTATTATTACTCTTTATATTGCTAGCCATGCGTTCCTCAAAATCTTTCTTTGCCTCTCTTATCATCTTCTTACATTTCTTTTGCCAGAGTTTGTGTTCCTTTTTATTTTCCTCATTTGGGGAGGATTTCCATTTACAGAAAGACCTCTCCTTGCACTTTAGAGCCTCTCTAACTCCACTCATTAACCATGCCGGTGTCCTCTTGGACTTAAATGAGCTTTTCTTTCGTTGTGGTATGCACTTGTGCTGGGCCTCTATTACCGTTGTTTTAAACAGGCTCCATGCACTCTGAAGAGATTGGATTCTTCTAACCTTCCCCTTCAATTTCTCTCTAACTAGTTTCCTCATCTGAGGGAAGTTTGCCCTTCAAAAATCAAGGGTTTTTATGTCTGATTTGGTTGACACTCTTCCTCCAACATGCATGGCAAAGGAAATTGCAGCATGGTCACTGTTCCCCAGAGGCTCACTGACATTCACATCCTTGACCAGGTCCTGAGTATCACACAGTATTAGATCCAGAGTTGCCTGTTCTCGGGTGGGCTCCATGACAAGTTGCTCTAAGGCACAATCATTCAGCAAGTCGAGAAACCCAGTTTCTCTTTCTTGCCCAGAGCTTGCACCACCACAGACTGGTAAATTGGCTCCAGCAGACAAACAGCCTATTGCTATATGTCAAGCAGACTTAGGAAGAACTAAATAGGTCTTTAAAAAGGAACAGATACACATGTGCCAAGAGCCCCCAGGAGGGGAGGGAAGAGAGAGAGAGAGGACCTGCCCTGCCTCACTTGTGCTCATGGCACTCCTTCAGATACTGAGTTTCTGAAAAGTTCTGCTTCCTCTGCTCAGGAAAGCTCCATTCTCCAGTGTTTTTGACGGTGTGTAGAGCTGCTAAACCTAGAAAAGGCTCTCTTCTTTGGAAAGTCATTTTTCCCCTGAAGCAGAGAGAATGAAGCAGCAATGGGGTGTTTAGCTTCTCTGCCCTATTTGCATATTTATTTGCCCAACACAATGGGCCAATAGGTTAATGGTGGTTTTAAAACCGAACTCATTTTAGGACAGGGATGAAATTATGACTAACAAAACGTGCTGGTATATTTCAACAATACTTGAGGTGTGATTGTTTATATATTCAGATTTCAGACCTGTTATTGCCTTCTAAGAGCCCCGTGGCAAAGTGGTTAAATGCTTGTACTGCAGGTAAAACTGTGCTCACAACCTGGGGTTCAATCCCAGGCAGCAGGCTCATGCTTGACTCAGCCTTCCATCCTTCTGAGGTCGATAAATTGAGCACCCAGCTTGCTGGGGGAGGGGGGGATGTGTAACCTGCATTTAGTAGTAATTAAAACTGCAAACCACCCAGAGATTGCTTGAAGTGGTACGGGGTGGCATATAAGCAGAACACTTTGCTTTCTAAAACACCAACAAGCACTGCACGTGGTTTTGAGATATAGGATTGGTTTTTGCATCTGCTGCTGCACTTTTAAATATATTCACCCAAAGCGAATTGCTGCAGTTTGCCACATTATGGCAGATGTCTGTGAGTACATTTACTTGTAAATATTTCTAACAACGAAGCACCTGTAGCACTAAATGATCTGCCATGCCCTTTGTAGCATCTCACTTGCGAATTTAGGAAAATGAAAAAGAATTGCAGGGGCCAAAATTCTGCTGGGATTTTATGTGTTCACAAGAGGAATCACTTCAGGTGCCAAAATGCTGGACACATCCACAGGCCCATGTGTAGCACACACCTGGCACTTCTCCAATTAGCTGCATTCACTTGTGTGAATCCTTTTGAAGGCACTTAAAATCCCAACCACCACTGGGCCAATAGGTTGCAACTAGAAAGGGAGCCACAGCAGCACGGACTTTGAAAAAGGCACCTCCCAACACCTGTCCTCAGCAGGGGAAGAACCAGGAAAGCTGCCTAGTAAACCTATTCTTGAAAGCTGTGTGCTTGCCATTTCCACTGGAGCAACTCCAGAAAAAAAGCTAAAGTGAACATGAAGCAACGCCACTAGGAAGCCTTTTCTTTGGCTGTTTGGGGCACATTAGAACAAGTGAGAAAAGGAGATGAAGGACAACCAGTCAGGCAATTTTGGTGAGGCTGGTGGCCACATTTCTGCTTGAAAATCTCTGGAATCCCTTAAGATAGCCAAACAGGAAGGAAAAGTAGATTAATGTTCACCTGGGGGAATAAATATTTTGTGCATTATATATTAAAGGCGACTGCTATTCCAAGTCACTTCCCAAAATGGAAATTCACTTTTCTTTCATTATTTTTTGGAAAGCCAATTTTGAGGTTGGGGCAGTCGTTCATGAAAGAACAGGAGCTACAGAACCACTCTGGGGGCGGGGCCAAAGAAACCCCACCACTGCACTTTGCCCATCATAGCCACGGCTAATGTGTTTGTCAGGTCCTGTCTAGTACAGCAGACATTTCTGGATTTGTGCAGCCTTGCAACACTCTCTTCCCCTCCCCCCCCCCAAAGATATGCAAAGCACTCCGGTGTATCATAGCTCTCATTTGCTGCAGCTTCTTCCTCAGAAGTTGTCACTGAATGTAAACATCCCTTCCCACTACTTAATGACAGAAATTACTCTTGATTAAAAGAGTATTGGCTTCTGAAATGTATTCCACCCTCTTTGGTGCATGAGTACACACAGGTGTGCAGAAGCAAAAATATGCCCTCCTCCTTTTAGTGTGAGATTGGACAATGTTTGTGCTCAGGTGCCAAGATGACAGCAATAACCTGCCTTGGGTACAAGCTCCTCTATAAAAAAAGCTGGTCAACCATTTGTAAACAGACCTCCCGACTTTCATTAAGACCAAGGTCCATTCTCATTCTGATTAAACAAGGGGAAGGTATCATGCATGCATAAGTCTTCATGCACAGAGAACATTCTTATAGAACATCTAGTATATATACACAATTCCAGTCTCATTCCTTTCCCTCATATACACATACAGCTGACAGGTCCTGTAGTAGTAGCTGAAGTCTCAGGGAATTGTGATGCTTTCCCTCATATCCAGGTTGGGAGACAAATCTCAGGGCAGGCAGTGCTGGAGGATGGGGATACTTGGTTTTCATGTTTGCCGTGGCTTCTCTTTCTGTCATAGACACATACAAACATACATAAATAAATATGTGTACACATGGCACACACTTATGCAAGCCTCCTGCTAAACTATCACGAAAATCCCTATTCTGGTCACAGTTTTTGGCCCTGAATTCTCAGGGAATGGGCAGCTACTGCTATGACAACTCTCCTCCATCAAAACCCCATTCACATGGAGGTGTTACATCCTGAGTCCATTCACACACTGAGCCAGGATCCAATCCACACCTTTCTTTTCCAGTTTTGTCACCTTAGCCCATTAGGTCAAATTAGGAAGCATTTTCCTCATGGAAAGGGTCTTGATTGGCTGCCATGGGTTATTTCCAGAGAACGCCAACTGAGAGCTCTCCATCTCTCTCTCTCTCTCTTTGGACATTCAGGCAGGGGAAAGCGATGGAGTTTACTATGCCACTCTATAATGACGGGAAAATAATTTCTCTGTCTTCCATGTTCAACTATTCTTGTGAATAGCATTAGAGAACAATTAAATGGTGCTTCTTAAATCGTTAAAAAGGAGTCCAGAGCAGGAGTCAGCCATGAGGCTTTGGTGGAGTGCTACTCATGGCATGTACCCAGGATGAGGGATATGGATGGTAATCCTGTCACTAGAGGTCAGTAGGAATTCTACACTCTCTTGACCTTTGTCCATAGTTTGGAGTTTACAGGTGTTGAGCAGGGCTGTTGGGGGAAGGACATTTTGGAGGTCACTCTTTCATAGGGTCACCATAAGTAGGAAGTAACTAGATAAGAGGATATAACAAAAATATGGTTGTTTAGTTTAGTTTTTTGCTGCCTTGTTGATACACCTTGGTAATAGAATGGCTTGGAACTAATCATCTTATCTTCAGAAATGATGTACTGTATAGCTTAATGTAAGCCAGTAAGTACATAAGAAGAGCCATGCTGGATCAGGCCAAAGGCCCATCTAGTCCAGCTTCCTGTATCTCACAGTGGCCCCACCAGATGCGTTTGGGAGCGCATGAGACTAGATACCTGTCTCCTGATACCACTCCCCTGCATCTGGCCCTTGAAGTACCCTGGTTTTACCATCATTGTTTGTAACCTGTGATGGACTTTTCCTCCAGGAATCTGCCCAATCCCCTTTTGAAAGCATCCAGGCCAGATGCCATCACCACATCCTGTGGCAGGGAGTTCTATAGACTAACAACGCGCTGGGTGAAAAATATTTTCTTTTGTCTGTTCTTACTCTCCCATCCCTCAATTTGAGTGTATGTCCCCTAGTTCCGGTATTTTGGGAGAGGGAGAAGAGCTTCCCTCTATCCACTTTACTCATGCCATGCATTATTTTGTATGTCTCAATCATATCCCCCCTCAGGCACCTTTTTTCCAGACTAAAGAGCCCCAAAATGTTTTAGCCTTTCCTCATAAGGGAGGTGCCCCAGCCCAGTAATCATTTTAGTCACTCTTCTGCACCTTTTCCAGTTCCACTATGTCTTTCTTGAGATGCGATGACCAGAATTGTACACAATACTCCAGGTGCGGCCTTACTATTGTTTTGTATAATGGCATGATAATGTTGGCTGTTTTATTTTCAATCCCCTTTTTGATAATCCCTAGCATGGAATTGGCCTTCTTCACCGCTGCCACACACTGGGGAGACACCTTCATGGAGCTGTCCACCAACACACCAAGATCTCTTTCCTGATCCGTCACGGATAACTCAGAGCCCATGAGTTGATAGATAAAGTTTGGATTTTTTGCCCCAATATGCATTATTTTACATTTGGCTACATTAAAACGCATTTGCCATTTTGTAGCCCATAAGTAATTTAACATGCTACCATTCTGCCTTTTAGACACTTCAGACAAATTGGCCATTGACTTCACACCATCCTGGCCAGTCTCCCGACATGTCATAAACTTGACTCCCATTTAGAAGCTTTTAAGAAGGATGCTTTATTGCTGCCACTTTCTTTGGGCAACGGTGAGCCTCACTAACACAGGCCAGCTGAGCCCCTGAAAATAATTTTAGCTCCACAACAACCTTTCACAGCCAAGTGTGCCTTTAAAGAAAACACTTCCAAATTCTTACTAGAATGTCATGCCATAAACTGAAATGGCAAAGGACTGGCTTCTTCAAGTAGTGAGTTAAGAGAAATGACCTTTCACCTCATAAGGCAGTGTTGGCGAACCTATGGCACGGGTGCCAAAGGTGGCACTCGGAGCCCTTTCTGTGGGCACCCGACATCGCCCCTTCACAGCCACCTGTATTCTGGTTAAATGGCTGTATGGGCACTTTGCGAAGAATTAGTGGGTTTTGAATTGCAGTTTGGGCACTCGGTCTCTAAAAGGTTTGCCATCACTCTCATAAGGCCTACAGTTAAGCCCGATGAAGGCCACAAGTGATGATGGTTTAGGCCTTCTCAACTCCTCATGCCCAGGGCAGCTCTTATCCTTTATGTCTCATTGCCATAGGTTAAGCCGTTTTTTTGGGGAGGTAAATATGAAAGGCTGTGGAGCTAGAGGTTGGGAATTTAATTCCATACTGTGCCTCCTGCAAGACCACCTTGTGAGACTGCATAATCCCAGGGCAACCATCAGAAGAAGGGAAGGGTCAACTGCTTCAATGTGTTCTCTACCTGGAAAATCCTGGGAAGGGTTGCCATCACTCAGAATTGACTAGACAACATGTGATGGTTATTAAATACTAATCACCTCCATTAGAGATGGGCTTGACTTAGCGGTATTCCCATTTCCGTTTCCGTTACTCGTATCCGTTACTCTACGGAAACGGTAACGGGAATTACTCCGCCAGAATTCGAGCTCGAACCGACGAACGAACAATTTGGTCTGATTTGTCATGCTCGTTACTTGCATCACGGTGATCGCGCAATGCCAAGTGGCACAGAAAAAAGTTTATAAGTTAAAAAAAACCGATTCCCGGCCCTAAAAGTAGGCGAAAACTGTCTGAGGGCACCTACCAGGCCAGAAGGGTGTTTTATTTGGGGGGGGTTCCCCGCCCCCCTCTCCTTGGCTATTGCTACTGCTGCGCTGCTGGTACCAGGCTGGGAGGGCGCATCCATTTGCCATGCAATGCGGGGGATCCAAAATGGCGACCGCAATTTTTTTTTTTAAATCGTTGCCCAAAACCCCACCAAAGCACCACAGAAACATGCGAAAATTAGCTATTTTAAATGCTTGAATTTTTACAGTAGCAGCAGTGGGTTTTTCTTGCAAAAAAAAGTCTCTGTTGATTTTATTTTATTTTATTTTATTTTATTTTATTTTATTTTTACACCTGCACATTCGCAATGATGGGCTCGCCCATGGGAGTAGACCATGCAAAGTTTTGGAGCCATTCCACCAATCACATGGCCAGGTTTTGCTGACTGTACCAGGCTGGGAAGGCGCATCCATTTGCCATGCACTGCGGGGGATCCAAAATGGCGACCGCAATTTTTTTTTTTAAATTGTTGCCCAAAACCCCACCAAAGCACCACAGAAACATGCGAAAATTAGCTATTTTAAATGCTTGAATTTTTACAGTAGCAGCAGTGGGTTTTTCTTGCAAAAAAAAAAGTCTCCGTTGATTTTATTTTATTTTATTTTATTTTATTTTATTTTATTTTATTTTTTTACACCTGCACATTTGCAATGATGGGCTCGCCCATGGGAGTGGACCATGCAAATTTTCCACCAATCGCATGGCCACTTGACCAGGTTGACCACAGAGACTTCTGGGATGTGCCAATCGGGCATAAACAGCCCACTAATCGTAGCCCAAACCCGAACCCTAAGCCTAAGCCTAACCCATACGCCAGTACACTGTCCTTCTAAGTGGGTCAGAGAGGCACCCAGAGGTGCACCCCAATACTCACCCTAACCTCACCCGTAACTAGCCTAACCCTAGCCCTTGCGCTAACCCATCTTAACCCTAAGCCAGATCTACTTGCATTGCACTACATGCAAGTACGTGAGACACAGTGGGTGCAAAGAGTCTGCCAGTCCGTCACTTGTGGCTCTGGCTGACTCCTGCAGCTCCCTCCAGGAGCCCGCTACCCCCCCCCAAACCAGTACTAACGACAACAAAAAAATGAAAAAACAAACCGACTAATTTTTGCAAAATTTCGCGAAAAATGGAAACGAGCTGAAATGGACTGCCTCCGACACACGACAACTCGAAAACGTCATTTTCCCTAGTCGTGCCCATCTCTAACCTCCATTATGAAAGCCAATAGGCGGGTGCACCCTCATTCTTCCTTCTGCCACACAAGGTTTTACATTACATGTACAGTGGTACCTTGGTTTGCAAGTATTTTGATCCATGAGCAAAAATCTCTGATGAGTTTTGACCTGATCAATGAGCAATGTCTTGATAGACGAGCATCGGGGCCGTTGACAGCTAGCCACTAGGTCGGGCAGCTGGCGTCCGGCCGCTGCAGCCCCACAATTGAAGTAGCAGCTCCAGTGCTCCAGGACCCCACCGCTCACTCCCTCGTTGGGTCGGGAACACCAGCTTTTCACCTGCCAATCCATGGACAGATGCCCAACACTAGTTTCTCCCCGTGGCACTGGGCACCCTGGAGGAACTGGACGGGTGTCAAAAAGCCACTGCCACCAAAACAGAGAAAAGGCTTGTCCCCGGTTTGGTGGGGGTCAGCTTTTTGTCATCCACCTCCAGCTCCTCCAGGGTGCCCAGTGGGGAAAAGGTGGTGTTGGGACAGGCACCCCAAAGCCGCCACCACCACCAAAGTGGGGGAAAGCCTTTTCCCTCCTTTGGTGGGGTCAGCTTTTGGCCGCCTGCCCCAAAACCACCTTTCCCCCACTGGGCACCCTGCAAGAACAGGACGTGGATGATGACAAAGCCTCTGGCCTTTGCGGCGGGTCCCGGCTGCTGTGGTCGCTGAGGCTCTCTGCCAAAGCAAAATTCTCCATAAGAAATCATGGAAACTGGGGGCCCAGAATGAATCATCTAAGTTTCCATTATTTCCTGTGGGGGTATTTGTATTGATGTATGAGTGTTTTGGTTTATGACAAGCATGCTTCCAGAACGGATTATGATAGTAAACCCAGGTACCCTTGTACCTATTTATTTATTTATTTATTTATTTATTTATTTATTTATTTATTTATTTATTGATACTGCCCCCTTAGTGCAACTGTAGCTTCTTTGTCCTCCGTAAATAAAAGAATTCAACTGCATTGGTAGTAAAGCAACAGGCAGTGAAAATCTAATGTCCTACAATGCAAACACAGCTAATATAGCTTAGAGTCAGACAGAGATCCAGGGAAAATGTTATGCTGGTTGGGGGATTCTGGAAGTAATAAGGATAAGAAAGTACTGTTTCCGATTTATGTAGATTCCTAAAAAGTGGTGGGAAGCAGGCCCCATCAACAGGTAGAAAGTATTACATGCTTCTGGAAAGGTGATACAATGAAACCTCGGTAGTGACAGGATCCCTAAGCTCAAGTTCTAATGATGCACCAGACATAAGGGAGAGGCTGACAAATCCAGGCATCATAGGGACTCATGATGCATAGGAGAAATGGAGCAAAGATGAGCAAAAGCACTTCTATGGATGACACACATACACAGCTGCTGCAGTCAAAAAGAGAGAACACAATGCAAGTACAGATGCCTGTGCTCATCTATACATGGATCTTAGAATCACATCACAGTTCACCATGGGTAAGAATGTATCCACATAAACTATAGAATTATTCAACATGCAGTCTAGCTCTTAAAGGCCAATGAGCGTAACTGCTTCTGCTTCCACAGGGCAGATTTGGCTGCTGCTTTGGAGAGTTTCCTAATAGAAGCAAGATAGGCAGAGAGAGAGTGGCAACAGAAGCAATGTTATTATTTTGCTCTTACTGAAAAGGAAACTCTGCTGAACGCTGGCACTTGTGAATAAATGGAGAACCTGGCATCCATTTTGAAAGCCAGTGCTCTGTTTGTCTCTGTCTGTGAAATGCTCTTTCTCTCTCTCTCTCTCTCTCTCTCTCTCTCTCTCTCTCTCTCTCAGCTGACCAAGAAGCAGAACATCTGTAGCTTGTCTTCTGAAAGAGATGCCTTCCATGAGTGGGAAAATGGCTTCCTCTCTCTCTCTCTCTCTCTCTCTCTCTCTCTCTCTCTCTGTGTGTGTGTGTGTGTGTGTGTGTGTGTGTGTGTGTGTGTGTGTGTGTGTGAGTGAGTGAGTGAGTGAGTGAGTGAGAGAGAGAGAACAGTATTCCAGTGTGTGTGTGGGAGAGGGCAGTGCCCAGTGATGTGAATGAACAGGCAAGGAAGGGGGTCATCACTCCAGCCAGGTTTTTAAAGGACGACCATCACTTGAGAGGACAGAAAGAAAACTCTGACAATGAGGGAGCCATCTCAGCTGTGAAGAAAGCTGTCTGTGGACCTTCAGTCTGGGAGTATTTTTTGGAGAAGCTGCATGGACCGATCAGACCTCTCCAGGAATGGATACAGTTAGTGTGCTAATTTTAATTGCACAAGGACATTCCCAGGCACCACCAAAAATGGGCATCCAGGCTTGGAGATGAATAGTAACTGGATTTAAGTTAAGATGTTAATTCCAGAGAAAAGGCAAGATTAATGCTACACAGTGTCATTTCAGAAGCCTCTGAACCTCCTTAGACCTGGCATTTTCAGATGTGTGGCTGCAGCTTAATCTTCCATTACTTGGCCCTTCCTCATTTTCACTGGATTACAGTCTTGAAAAAAATCATCTCTGAGATCTGTCCCACACTCAGTTGAGAACTAGCCCTGTATTTGTCCCTGGTCGGTTATAAAAAAACGATTAGATGGAAATATCACATGTTAAGCAGTTATTAATTGATATTTGTTTACAATACTTTTCATGAAACATTAACCGCCGGCAAGACCTGTGAAGCAAGAGTGTTATTTATTCATTAAGCAATAAGTATGCAGCTCAAGACTGAACAATTAAGCATCTTACCTTACTCATATAGTTATACTATGCCTATTAATTATTCAAAGAAGCTAATGTATGCATATTGGTTGTGTTTGTACTTAAAATTCTCCAAAGTGCTAGAGAAGGGCCCTTAAGGTTTATCTCATTAGCTGCTCTGCATAGACATGTCAGTGATTGAATATACCTTTTACATTATTCAGAGGGTTTTTGAACACTTCTGTTCATTTTTGAAGATACTTCATCGGCATGACAAGTGAAGCAAGTCTTTCCAAAAATTCAGAGAGGTCTTAAAAACACAATAGAATAGAGTCTTTCAGATGGCAGGTCATCCCAGTGGAGGTGAATTCACTTAGGGCCCATGGAGGACAACCCCCTCAGGGCCTGGTGTCTTGTTCCGACTAGTACCCTACCCCTTGGGTCTAATCCCTGATATCCAACCAAGCCAAAATGTCTACCATCTCCCTTAGTTTCTAAATCTCATCTTTCTGGATTTCAAGACCCTTCATACAAAATCTCAAAGTCACACAGAATCCACCTTCTTTAAAGGTATGGGATGGATTTCAAAATCGGGGGATATTTCCATCTGTACGTGAGCAAAATGGGCTTCCATTGGTTCAATCAGAGGCTCAGGTTCTTCCATGTTGCTAGCCAATAAGCATGCATGCTGTCTTCTTGACCCGCTAGAGATGGTTGTACTTTGGCTCAGAGTTAATTGCTAGACTGTTACTGCTGCTGTTTTACATGTAGTTTTGGTTGCAGAAAGAGGTGGAGAGAAGGCCAGCCAGAGAGAGAAGAGATACATCTGGACTTGCTCATTGGAAACAAGTCTGCAGAGAACCTACCAATAAAAGAACAGGAACATCTCCTCAGGCAGGATCTGTTTTGTTAAAATACTGCCAGTTCAATGAGCTCAAACACTGCTCCTGTTCAGCTTCAATAGACCTCACAATGATTACTTGCTTTCAAACACAACCTATCCCATATGGTGAGGCACCTGTCTGTAAAACAAAAGGTTTTTGAAAATCTGGAGCAATTAAGATACTGTAGGAGATTGAACCAAATGACTTTTCAAAACATCAAAAGCAATTTGACATTCTTGAGTCCACTTAACTTTTACAGGCATTCTTTTACATGTCAGTTCAGTTAAAGGAGTGGCTATGTGACTGAAAAGTGGAATAAATTTCCAATAGTAGGCCACTAGACCCAAAAATGATTGGACTTGCTTCTTGTTCTCAGGAATGGGCCAATTCTTTACACTCTCAACCTTTGCTTGTAGTGGTTAAATGGTTCCACTACCTACCCAGTGTCCCAAATAAACTACCTTTCCTCTTAGCCACTGACATTTTGAAGCTTTGGCAGTCATTCCTGCTTCTCTCAGGCATCTCAGAACAGTATGAATATGGTCTATGCTCTTCAAAGGTGTCTGAAAAGATAACAAGGTCATACAAATAGGCATTTGCAAAAGGTAAACCTTTTAGAACAATGTCCATCAGTCTCTGAAAAGTACTACTAGCATTACATAACCCAAATGACATTCTCTTGAATTCAAAAATACCTTTGTGAGTTATGAATGTGCTCTTCTCATGTGATTCTTGGTCAAGTTCTAACTGCCAACATCCTGAAGACAGATCTAGGCAGCTTAAATACCTTTTTCTTCCTGAAATTTTCTCAATTAAATCCTCTGATCTAGGCATGGGACAAGATTCTATAACAGTCAGTTGGTTAAACGTATGATAATTTACACAAAAACGAACACTGGGCTGGATTTGACCATTGGGTATCTTCTTTGGAACAATAACAACAGGATTAGCCTATAGCAGGGCTGTTCAACTCTGAACAGACTGAGGTCTACTTTTCCTGCTCAAAGTGCCTGAGGGCTACTATACTAAAACCTCTACTTTCGAATTTTATCTGTTCTGAGCCCATGCTCAAAGTAAAAAATAAATTGTAAGTTAATCAGCGGTTTCCCATAGGAATGCATTGAAAATCAATTAATCCATTCTGGAGGGAACAAATTTCAATGCACCATGGCCCTTGAAGTGCCCCGCTCAGCTGAGACAGGGGGCTGGCAGACCCAGAACTTTGCTGGGGCCGTGGTGGTCCTTGGGATGGGGGAGGTGGAGGTGGAGAACTTATCCCCTCACTTTCTAAATTGATGGCTGGTGGGCTATTTTTGAACCCTTCGCGGGCTACCGGTAGCCCATGGTCTACCTGTTGGGCAGGCCTGGCCTATAGAGATGTGCTGGGCTGTATAGTATGATGTCAAGATCCCATATTTCTCGAAGTTCCTGCTCAATCTGCTTTGCATGTTCACCAATGACTCTATCACTGAAGAATGTATAGGTGTGGCCTCCATGTTGATCTTGTGTGTAACCAATGTTGTCCTATCTCGTGTGTTGACAAAGATGGCTGCTTCCTTGGAGAACTTCTAGCAGTGCTTTCTGCTGAGACAAATGTATGTCAGACTCAAAGTAAATTTCAGATAAATCATTGGTTTCCTTGAATTCCTGCAAAAGATCTAGGTTAGACTCCCCCAGCATCTCTGGACAAGCTGCTTTGACCTTCATCAAATGTGCTTGTCTGTGGACATAAGGTTTTAGCCTGTTGACATGGTAGACCTGGGGCTTCTTTTCATAGTTAGACATTCTCACAACATAATTGACATTTCCCAACTTTTATTCAGTGACTCCTGGGCCTAATCAATGTACTTGCAGTTTGTTCTGCTTGATGGGATCTAAGACTTGAGTCTCCCACTTGAAACACAAGTCAGATTGTGAGCAAAGGCTTGACTGCTGGACTGCAGATTAACCATTGGGCCACTGGTCCCTCTAACTATTCTGCAAAACAAACCTACCAGCAGATACTGAAGTCTTACTTGTCAAAGTCAATTAATTCCTATTTGGGAAAAGAAACTCCTGTTGTATTTATGGGCACAGTTCTAAGGAAGAAGAGGTTTAATTTTCTTCCAAGGGAATCAAAAAATGGGGCCAATGCTTGTTCATTTAAAGCCTTTTCACATGACCCCTAAGATCCACTGGCCACTTAAATTCAGACCAGAGATCTTGGGGGTTTGTCGCTGTTTCTGTGTTCCCACCCCCTCCGCACTCCTGGCTGCTGGCTGCAAAGGGGAGGGAGAAAAAAAGAAAGAAAAGAATGCCGGCTTACCTCCGTTCTGCCGGTCTCGCTCTGTTCCCGGCAGCATTCAGATCTCTTAAAGGGGTGGGGGGCAAAAAAACAACAAACAGAAGCCAGGAGAGCCCGGCACCCACTACGTTAGATCCGCATCAGGGATTTTTCACCCCCAGAGAGCAGGTATCTGAAAAGTGCGCTGGGACACGCTTAGGTGGGCGTGGTCGCACTTAATTTTCTGTAAACTCCGGAGCTGGTGGGGAAACAATTTTAAGCTCCGGAGCTGGGAGCCATTTGCCGCGGAGTTTAGGGGTCGTGTGACGAGGCTCTTAGGTGCACAAAAAGTGCATCCATGTCCCAATGGTTTTGGTGAGGATGGTTAGATTCTCCTGTGATCTAGGGTTTCAACTAGAGTTGTGGATCATGTCTTTTCCTAAGAGACAAACTGAAAGTGGACATCCCTCTTCCTTCCAGACATCAAGATTTCCCTATGCAGATTTTTCTGGCATTTCATAGATAGAATATCTTTCATACACAGAATTTACCACAAAAAGCATTCAGTTGACCACGTTTGGCAGTTTCCTGCACAGAACAACAGAAGGAAAACAGGGGGTGTGGGGGGGGGGAGAGAAGGAAAATAATATAGGAAAAAATGAGATCGGGCTATTTTACTGTTGAGTAGGAAGCCTTATCCAGTAGTTTTGATACAGTGATCCCCTGCCTATTGCGGGGGTTAGGGACCCGACCTGACCCGCGATAATTGAAAATCCGCGATATGCGGATGTGGGTCGGGTCGGCCTGGCGCACCTAGCTGGGGGCTCCTGTACTTACCCCCAGCCTGGCCCTGTCCTGAATGGGCCTGCAAGGGCCTTTCCGAGCCTTCTGGAGGCCCCAAAAGTTCACTTCTGATTTGCAGGAGGCCCTTTTGGAGTCTCCAGAAGGCCCGGGAAGGCCATTGCAGGCCGTTCAGGCAGCACCAATCCTGAAGTAAGTAAGGGAGGCCTGAAACAGGCCTTTCCCCCCTTACCCCAGAGGGCCTTTTTTTATATACTCTGGTCCCGCGATACAGTGGAACCACAGTATATGAACCGCAAATGAGTGAGGGAACACTGTATCATGAGATTCAAAAGAGTAACTGAGAATGAGACATTTTGTGATTCTTCGCATTCTTAACTTCAACTGAAAGCTGAGTTTTTTTGTTTTTGTTTTTGTCTGTTTTTTGTTTTTTGCTTTAAATGATTTTTTCTTGCCTTCTAGTTCATAAACTTTAGAAGAGGGTTTTGGGAAGGGTGTTTATTCTACCCTTCTAGTTCATCTTTGTGGGGTTTTTGCTGATTCGCATACAAGTCAGTATGTCCTGGGATTTACTACATCACCTTGAAGCAGCATCTGGTCTAGTTGGTTGCACACATTCTGGAATGGCAGCTGAGAAAATATTAGGATGGAAACATGTTCTCAAATGGAAAGGCACTGCCAAATTCACTTTCCTATTTCTCTCCCTCTCTTTAAAAAAGCAAAACACCACAGCCAGAGGCCATGAAGATATTTTGTGTCCCTCAGAAACCATGGTGGTGGTGAACCTTTGGCACTCCAGATGTTTTGGACCACAACTCTCACTGTCACTGGCAATCTAGGCTCAGAATTCCGGGAGTTGTGGTCCAAAACATCTGAAATGCTGAAGGTTCTTTGCCTGCTACTAAGATATTTTGTGGCACCTTTTTGAAGAGACAGGTTTCAAGTTTATTTTATTTTTATTTTATTTTTATTTTTACCCTGCCTTTCTCCTTGGAAAAGAACCCAAGGCGGCTTACAGTAATGAGGGATAATATATAGTCCAGTACAATTAAGACATGTTCAAGTATTTGAGAACAAGGAACTGAGGGACATCTTGCAGCATTAATAGACAAAATTACATTAAAGTTCTAGGGCAATGGTTCCCAACATTGGGTTCTTGGGCTAAAACTCCCAGGAGTCTTCACCACCAGCTATGCCACCAGAAATTCCTGGAACTGTAGTCCAATGACACCCTGGGACCCCATGTTGGGAACCGCTGCTCTAGACTATAGGGGATGTGGGGTGAGCAACACAAAGTTACAACATAGCTAACACTAGAAATCATAAGTTGATGACAGCTCTCTGAAAACCTGGCATATGTTTGCGGAAGTAAGGAGTGGGGAAATTATACAAGTTCAACTTCCTGTAATTGGATAAAATGCTCACATGCATCCTTGTGCTTTGGATTTTTATAAGCAGGAAAAGGATCTTTATTGCAGTTCCTCGCATCCTACTTGTCCCACACATCATTCTCCAGAGGAGGAATCCTTCTTTGTTTTTAATTTACAAACATAGTGTTCCCTCTACTGGTCATTAATAATATTACAGGCCCAGCAGTTCAAAGTAGCCAGAAGATGACGGAATCATTTTACAGGCTGCAAACTAATTGTCAGGGGAATTTCTGCATTTTTCCAGGATCTGCAAATTGGATGGCTGTATCATTATTATTATTGTCATATCTTGCATTACCAAATGGATAAGGATCACACTTATGAGTTCAAATCTCAAAAGGTAGGATACATGTGCTTATGAAGCTGACAGGGCAATGTTTCCACATGATCAAATGGTACCAGCAGGGTTGGGAATACCTGAGTTTACAGAAGTACACAAAATATTTAGAAAGTTGGGCCTACTAGCCAGAGAGCTCCTCAGTCAAGGCTCGGAAGCATCTTTCCCCACAAAGGTTGAGCTTAATTATAGAGAGAATGTCGGGGGCCACATTCCAGACACTCAAAAATGAAATGGTGCCCCCCCGATTGGCAGCATGTTTTGTCACACAAGAAAAACTGACTGATGATAATGCAGTGTTGGGAGAGGCCTGCCAACAGTTCAGAATGGGAGGAGGTCTGCAGAAATGATAGGGAACCACAACATGATGATGTCACGGGGAAAGGAGCACATCCACAGAGGAAAACTCAGATTTGGCCCCACTGTAAGGTCTGAGCATGCCCAATGGGCCAGGAAATAGTGACTGGAGGAAGAGAATGTAAAAGCCATTGTTTGAATGGATGAGGTGGATGTGAGCTGGAATGATGATGGATGATAGAGTAAGACTGAGTAATGAAACCAATGAAAAAAAAAGCATTCCTACATTCAACTGGAAATTGAGTCTGATGAAGCTGTTTGGATGAACGTTCCAATCTTTCAAGAAAAGAAGTCCAGTTGCCATGACTTAACTTCCAGATAAACTCTCCTGGATGACTGAGAATCTTCACATACATATTCCTACATTCAAGTTAGGATCTTGTTACAAGTCCCATCTGAATGCTTATTTTCCCATTGTCAAGGCATGCTGTTAGGATGGCATTTTAAAAGAGGCTGCCAATCTACCTCTACTTCTGATCAATTTTTTAAAAAATTGCACATGCAAAACCAAGAAAAGGGCGATGCAAAAATATTTATAAACATGTATCATCATACATGCATAACTTGATGTATTGCAAGCATAACCTAATGGTTAGTTCACAGTTGTTAGCTGCTTACAGCACCATCGTTAAAAGTAGCAAAGTTGTATTGCTCTCAGTGGAATTTATTTGCACATCTAGTTAAGGTTAGGATTGCCAAGTCAATGGAATGAAATTTGCTAAAATTTAACATAGAACTACCAAGTCAGCTCTAATTTGCCTAGATGCCCTAAGCACATCCGATCTCGCCTGCTTTTGGAAGTAAAGCAGGGTCAGCCCTGGTTAGTACTGTACTGGGATGGAAGACCACCAGGTAATACCAGGAGCTGTAGGTGCCTGGAGTAGGACCTGGCTAACCACTCCAGAACTCCTGCCAAGAAAACTCCATGGACATGGGCTCATACAAGAGTTGGTCATGACTGTAATGACACAACATACACACACCAAGCCAGCTCTAGACCAGTGGTTTGTAAGGAACTGTGCATGGGTGTGTTGGGGAATGCAAGTATAACAAGATTAGTATATTGGTAAGCAAGCAAAGCTTTTTTTAGAAGTTTGCTCACAAATTTGCATGACAGATGTTCACTCAGCCACTCCCAAAATAGCAAAGATGCCATTGTCAAAGTCCTAATCCCCCCAGCTTTAAATTTAGTTGAGAATGCACACGTTATTTTATATTATTATCATTCATTACCCATCTTCTACCCAGTGCCAAATTTCAGTTGTGTGTCCGTTTAAGCAAGTACTCAGTCTGTCTTCTGGTGCTCATTGTGGAGCCCTGCTCCAAAGGAGCGAAAATCACTGTGACTCTTGCTCAGCTGCCAGGCAGACCTCTCTAGGGAATTAGTGAGATGCAAAACATCCGCCTGAGTATCTAATAATTAGCCACTTTTAAGCCATCCCACCGTCACCCAAGAGAATATGCAACGCACGTTATTTGTCAAAAATCAGAAAGATGTTCCTGATCTACGCACTGTTTAATGTCAGTCTGTCACTGTCTTGGTTGAATAAACCTTCCCAACCATTGTGCAATACATGCCACTTAGCCACAAGACTCTGGCTTGCATCCTATCATCCTCTCACGCTGTTATGATCCAGTTCGCAGTTACCCACTGTGATGTACACCACGCACACTGGGTCTCCATTCACTGCCACCACCAGATTAACTGAACATTCATATATATTTAAGAGAGTCAGACAACAGGTTTTATAGTTTTAAAACAAAATATGAAACATTTATTAGTATACAAATAGATACTCAGTATCATCATAGCTTTAGCCGATGTTGTCTTATTTTAATGTATATATAGATGCCCTAAGCACATCCGATCTCGCCTGATTTCGGAAGCTAAGCAGGGTCGGCCCTGGTTAGCCACTCCAGTATTCTGCCATGAAAACTCCATGGAAATGGGGTCACGGAGAGTCGGTCACGACTGTAACGATGCAACACACACACACATTTGTATTATAATGTGTTTGCTTATATAAACCAGACCCTTTTCAGTGGCAGGATCTCACACCTGGCCGACAATCCAAACTGACTCTCAGCTCTCTCAACTGAACTGAACGCAAATTCAAACTGAACTCTCCAGCACCTATTAGGTTTCCAT
Source organism: Phrynocephalus forsythii (assembly GCA_029282475.1). Taxonomy (NCBI): domain Eukaryota; kingdom Metazoa; phylum Chordata; class Lepidosauria; order Squamata; family Agamidae; genus Phrynocephalus; species Phrynocephalus forsythii. Next base: position 160,090,753 of record JAPFRF010000011.1, read on the forward strand.
ATATAACAGTCTTAGCCCCTCCCACCAGCTTGGTGATTGGTTATTCAAAACAGACTCATAAATATTCAAGTAAAAAAAGAGTTTTGGAGCCCTGCAGCCATTAAAACAAAAGCAAAACTATACTATGGGTGATACCTTCATAGGCTGCTAGAAGAAATTTTTTTAAAAAATAGTTGCAATGCTGAGCTTTCGAGAGCCTCTCTTTTTCAAAGCAGGTATGGAATTCCAAACATGGCAAGGGATGTAATTTTGCCAGGAGAGAGTTCTTAAAAGTTCACTTGGCAAGATGGACGGCAGGCTTCTTCTTGGAAGGCACAGGGCAGCATGGTCCGATGGGGCTGGACTGTACAGGCCAGTTCAAACAAAGCTGCATGGTATAGGCACCTCTTGCTTTCACCCATCATCTATTGGCTCTTCAAAGCACAGCGCTCCTGATTGGCCAGAGGTGGGGTAGAAACATGAGGTTAATGCAAAACAACATGCTCTCCACTAGGGGGTGGGGAAGAAAGTTTTTGGGGGGAGAATTTAAAAAAATGTCCCACTAGGTAGATCGAATTAAGACCCAATTGAAGGGAAAATGATATCACAGTACCTAGTGTTAGTGTCCTGTTGCTATAGAATGTTTCTTTCGTCTTCTTCATGGTGGGGGTGGCTCTTTCGTGGTATCTTGTTCCATTGCAATACAAAAGAGGTTTGGAGCCCTGCAACCATTAAAACAAAAGCAAAACTAGACAATGGGTGATACCTTCATAGGCTGCTAGAAGAAAAATTTTAAAAAGTTGCTGAGCTTTTGAGAGCAAGCTCTTTTTCAAAGCAGGTATAGAAGTCCAAACATGGCAAGGGATGTAATTTGCCAGGAGAGAGTTCTTAAAAGTTCACTTAGCAAGGTGGAAGCCAGACTTCTTCTTGGAAGGCACATATTCACATATTCAAGCCAGGTTTCCCTTTTTGTCACACCCACCTTGGGGAACCATGGATCACAGCCAACGTCTTTGGAACACAACTCACCAAACCTTCCCCTGTGCCAGCTCTGGGTTTCTAGGATGTGGAGGTTGAAGACAACTTTTCCAGCCTCTGCCGTATGGTTTGATGTTAAGATACATGCATTATTCTGGACTTCAGTCTCCACAATCCCTCCTTAGTCCCATGAGGAGTAGGGGCTCTCTGGATAGCTCATGGAGTTAGGTCTCAGAGCTAGAGGTTGGGAGTTGGATTCTCCACTATTCCTTCCAGGAGAAGAACCAGCCTATGTGTTGGCCTTGGGAAAGCCACACAGTTCCGGGGCAATCCCAGAAGAAGGGAATGGTAGATTGCTAGAGAAAACCCTAGAAAAGGTTCTGTTATAAGTCCTTGACTCAATGGGATGTGATTATCATTAGAAGTGAATACAGAATTTCCTCTGACAATGTTCCCTTTGAACACATTTGTCCAATTTATATCTCAAGGAAATGAAAAGAGATTTGAATGTAACTTGTGGCTGGAAATTCATACTGTACTTAGGTGTTTCATGAGACAAAATAATGTGTAAAATGTACACATGCCTGCATTATTGAATAGGCACATTTATAGAAAAATGTGCGCCACTGAAAAATCCTACTCAGACTAATGCACAGAGACAGGTTCTGAAATCATGTTTTTTAAGGTGGAGACCTATTTAAAATTAGCATAAGCTTGATCTTAATAGCAGAAAACAGAATTTTACGGCACAGCCAAAACTCTGCTCACAACACGGGTTTAATCCCCGGTAGCTGGCTCAAGGTTCACTCAGCCTTCCATCCTTCTAAGGCTGGTAAAATGAGTATGCAGCTCACAGGGGTGGGCACACTGTGTAGCCTGCATGATTAAATTGTAAACCACACAGTGCTTTAAGTGCTAAGGTGCGGTCTATAAGCAGCATGCTCTCCTTTTGCATTACCAAGACAAAGCCTGACAGATCAGCTCATTCATAATGGAAATACAGCCAGACAGCCTGTGTCAGCTTCTCATATTTCTATCCCAACTATGTAGTAAGATCAGTTTCTAAAAACAGGGACCAGGATAAGCATAGGGTTCCACATCGGTCTGAAGCAAGGAAGCAACAGCAGAAATCCTGAGGTGGCGACTTGAACTTGCTTCATTTCCTCTGAAAGATTTCCCTAGAATCCTGTCTGGAGAATATTGTTTTACTGCAGGTCTTCTCTGGGGACATCTTCACAGAGAATGGCAGATCCAAACTGAACTACGATCAAACTCAGTTCTGGACTCCAACCAAAGAATCCAGCTGACTCCAACACACCAGCTGAAATTCTGTCATAAGACCATAAGAACATAAGAAGAGCCATGCTGGATCAGGCCAAAGGCCCATCTAGTCCAGCTTCCTGTATCTCACAGTGGCCCCACCAGATGCGTTTGGGAGCGCATGAGACTAGATACCTGTCTCCTGATACCACTCCCCTGCATCTGGCCCTTGAAGTACCCTGGTTTTAAGCCTGGAGATTACACATCTCCATCATGGTTTGTAACCTGTGATGGACTTTTCCTCCAGGAATCTGTCCAATCCCCTTTTGAAGGCATCCAGGCCAGATGCCATCACCACATCCTGAGGCAGGGAGTTCCATAGACTAACAACGCGCTGGGTGAAAAAATATTTTCTTTTGTCTGTTCTTACTCTCCCAGCCCTCAATTTGAGTGCATGTCCCCTAGTTCTGGTATTTTGTGAGAGGGAGAAGAGCTTCCCTCTCTCCACTTTACTCATGCCCTGCATTATTTTGTACGTCTCAATCATAGCCCCCCTCAGGCGCCTTTTTTCCAGACTAAAGAGCCCCAAATGTTTTAGCCTTTCCTCATAAGGGAGGTGCCCCAGCCCAGTAATCATTTTAGTCGCTCTCTTCTGCACCTTTTCCAGTTCTACTATGTCTTTCTTGAGATGCGGTGACCAGAATTGTACACAATACTCCAGGTGCGGCCTTACTATTGTTTTGTATAATGGCATTATAATATTGGCTGTTTTATTTTCAATCCCCTTTTTGATAATCCCTAGCATGGAATTGGCCTTCTTCACCGCTGCCACACATTGGGGAGACACCTTCATGGACCTGTCCACCAACACACCAAGATCTCTTTCCTGATCTGTCATGGGTAACTCAGAGCCCATGAGTTGATAGATAAAGTTTGGATTTTTTGCCCCAATATGCATTACTTTACATTTGGCTACATTAAATCGTATTTGCCATTTCGTAGCCCATTCCCCCAGTTTGGAGAGATCCTTCTGGAGCTCTTCACAATCTTCTCTGGTTTTTACCACACGGAAAAGTTTTGTGTCATCTGCAAACTTGGCCACCTCACTGCTTATCCCTGTCTCCAGGTCATTTATGAACAGATTGAAAAGCACCGGTCCCAGGACAGATCCCTGGGGCACATCGCTTTTCACCTCTCTCCATTGTGAAAATTTCCCATTGACACCTACTCTTTGTTTCTTGGATCTCAACCAGTTCTCAGTCCATAAGAGGACCTGCCCTCTTATCCCCTGACTGTGCAATTTTCTCAGCAGCCTCTGGTGAGGGACTGTGTCAAAAGCCTTTTGAAAATCCAGATAGACTATATCCACCGGTTCACCCAAATCTACATGCCTGTTGACCTTTTCAAAAAATTCTAAAAGATTTGTCAGACAAGACTTACCCTTGCAGAAGCCATGCTAATTTTCTCTCTGCAAGGTTTGTTCTTCTATGTGTTTTAAGATTTTCTCTTGGATGAGACTTTCCACCATCTTCCCTGGGAGAGAAATAAGGCTAACCGGCCTGTAGTTTCCAGGGTCCCCCCTCCTTCCTTTTTTAAAAATTGGTGTAACATCTGCTATCCTCCAGTCCCACGGCACTGTGGCAGTTTTAAGAGACAAGTTGCATATTACCGTTAAGAGATCTGCAATTTCATTTCTCAGTTCCCTAATAACCCTTGGGTGGATACCATCTGGACCCGGTGACTTGTTAATCTTCAATTTATCAATTAGTTCTAAAACATCCTCTCTTTTAACCTGTATTTGATTTAATTCTTTAGTCAAGAGGCAGCGGAATCTGCTCAAGGTCTTCTGTCGTGAAGACAGAAGCAAAGAACTCATTTAATTTCTCTGCAATTTCCAAGTCCTCCTTAATCTCCCCTTTTCCTCCCTCACCATCCAGAGGGCCAACTGGTTCTCTGGCAGGTTTTCTACTTCTAACATATTTAAAGAAGCTTTTATTATTACCCTTTATATTGCTAGCCATGCGTTCCTCAAAATCTTTCTTTGCCTCTCTTATCATCTTCTTACATTTCTTTTGCCAGAGTTTGTGTTCCTTTTTATTTTCCTCATTTGGGGAGGATTTCCATTTACAGAAAGACCTCTCCTTGCGCTTTAGAGCCTCTCTAACTCCACTCGTTAACCATGCCGGTGCCCTCTTGGACTTAAATGAGCTCTTCTTTCTTTGTGGTATGCACTTGTGCTGGGCCTCTGTTACCGTTGTTTTAAACAGGTTCCATTCACTCTGAAGAGATTGGATTCTTCCAACCTTCCCCTTCAATTTCTTTCTAACTCGTAGTAAGTCACAACTAGAGTAGGACCAGTGAATCAGTGGGGATTAGGAGAGTCAACTCTTCCAATAACTTCCATGGATTGCATGGGCTGAGTTGAGACCTACTATACTATGCAGCAGGATTACAGTCAATGAATATTACATCCTAGCCACAACCGCTTTCAAACAATTAGGAATAGAGAAGTCTTGCTGATAGAGGTTACAGACTGTCATCTCCTTACCCAAGTTATGTAAAACAGCAAGGGCCATCAAAATTGAGTTTCTATAGGTGGCCCAAGTCCACAGAAACATCATTTTAGAATCTGGCATTCCTTTTTGGTACCAAGCCCCCAAACCACACAGGGCTTGAAAGATGAGAAGCAGAAGGTTGACTTTTACTCAGGAACACACTTCACACTACACAACCTACAACGCACATCTGAGTATACATAGATGTAAACAGATCTACATCTAAAACCATGTGTCTCAAAGTAAGAGGTTACAAATACAATCCGAGTTGGGAATGTGTTCAGTTTTAACTCATTAAAATTAAAATTGCTAGTTTTGTGTGAACTGGAAGACAAACCAGCCAGCGTATTTCAGTATTTTCCACCCTTTTCAAAATGACATTAAAATTCAGATGCTTTCATCCTCTTGAACGCAAAAGTAGTAGTTTTCATGTTAACATAATCATGTTATTTCTAAGGACTGAATAGAATTTCAGCACATAATCGTGAGATACAGATCCACAAAACAAATATATGAGATGGCTGACAAAGCCCCAATACTCATTTCAATTCAAGATAGAAATAATTTGACCATCATTAGAAATAGTATTTTCTTTTGCTGCTTTTCTGGTCAAGCAATGGCAATGTGTATATTTGGGTTTTTTATGATGTGTGCCCAAGTTCTAACTCACAGCAACCTTATCAGGGTTTTGTAAGACCCTTAAGCAGTTTTGCTTGTATCACCCCTCATTTGAGTTTCCATGGCCAATCAGGGATTTGAACCCAGGTCCCCTGAGTCCCGTAGATTACAACCCAACAAACCTACAACTATTTCCCGAGGCTCTTTTTTCTACATTCAAGACCACCCACCCACCCCAAATCCTGAAACATGTATGTTGCCCTCCATGAATAATTCAAACCCACCTTTCCCTCCATCTCTTCCAAAATATTTTGGCTTCCTTGGTAGCCAATCATTTATACTGAAAACCTGAATCTCCTCCAGGAGTCTTCTGTTGTGGTTCCTTTCAAGTTCCTGAATTATATTGCTTTGACTGAAATGTCAGGATTTCAGAATGTGTTGCTGAATAAAAAACATCTGTAAGGCAAGGTTAATTTTACTGGCTGTAATGTAAAGAGTTACATTTTCCACGAGGGGGCAGAGCCTGGCTATTTCAACTGACTAGAGGGCTTCCCTCCTATTGAGTCCCAAACCCAGACAACCTTTCACTTCCAGCCATCAGCAAAATGATTTTTAAAATGCCAGTGAATCCTCATTGGATTTATTTCGTACTCTAGCTTCTAAACCATTTTATTTAAAGCTCAGATCAATGTGGTATTTTATACACACTTACATTCCCTTTCCCCAGTATTGCTATTTATCAAGTTCACTTGACCCTTTACCATCATCCTCTGTGGGAACACACTAGAAACAGGGCTGTTTCTAGTGTGTTCCATCAAGGCAATGCGGAAGGAAAACCATACAAAATCCAGGCATGGGGTGGGAGGGTAAATTGTGAAAATCTAGTGCAAACCATGGCCCTCCTCGTTTTACAAGCCTACCGGATATTCCCTGGCCTGTGAATGGAGAGCGATTTACTCCACTGAGCAAAATGTCAATACATATGAGAAACAGAAATAAGGGGATTTAAATACAAACTGGTGGCCTATTGCCAAATGTTTGGCTCAGACACTGAACACTTTCCATCTATGGGGATATAACTGAGTGGTGATACAAGCTGATTTGGTTGTACAAGCGGAGAGGAAACAGCTTGAAACAATTTAACTGTCTCCACTGCCTTAGTCTGCATTATTCTACTTAGGGTATTTGCATATGGATGGATGGATAGAAATATAAAATGTGAATACATCCTGTGTAAACCGCCCTGAGTTCCTGTTCGGGAAATAGGTGCGGTATACAAATCTGAAAATAAATAAATAAATAAATATTCTGAGAAGAATGCAGACTTAAGTAAAAGCCAAGTACACAACACTATTAAGTGGGAATGGTGGGGAAGGGAAGAGAAGGTTTCCACCATGGACACTTTGATAACTATGCAGGAAAATGGTTCATGATGCAACTTCCAAAGGAAGCCAAATGCATATGATGTTCTTTGCTTCTACTTAGTGCCAAAAGACAATGCCTGACAACCCTTTTAGAATTATTTGAAAAGGTCAACAGTCATGTCGATTTGGGTGAACCGGTGGATGTTATCTATCTTGATTTTCAGAAGGCTTTTGACACAGTCCCACACCAAAGGCTACTGAGAAAATTGCACAGTCACAGGATAAGAGGGCAGGTCCTCTTATGGATTGAGAACTGGTTGAGATCCAGGAAACAAAGAGTAGGTGTCAATGGGAAATTTCACAATGGAGAATGGTGAAGCAATGTGCCCCAGGGATCTGTCCTGGGATCGGTGCTTTTCAATCTGTTCATAAATGACCTGGAGACAGGGATAAGCAGTGAGGTGGCCAAGTTTGCAGATGACACAAAACTTTTTCATGTGGTAAAAACCAGAGAAGATTGTGAAGAGCTCCAGAAGGATCTCTCCAAACTGGGGGAATGGGCTGGGGAATGGTCTGCGATATGGCAAATGCATTTCAATGTAGCCAAATGTAAAGTAATACATATTGGGGTGAAAAATCAAAACTTTATCAACTCATGGGCTCTTAGCTATCCGTGATGGATCAGGAAAGTGATCTTGGTGTGTTGGTGGACAGCTCCATAAAAGTGTCTACGCAATGTATGGCAGCGGTGAAGGCCAATTCCATGCTAGGGATTATCAAAAAGGGGATTGAAAATAAAACAGCCAACATTATAATGCCATTGTACAAAAGATAGTAAGGCCGCAATTGGAGTACTGTGTACAATTCTGGTCACCACATCTCAAAAAAATATATAGTGGAACTGGAAAAGGTACAGAAGAGAGCGACTAAAATGATTACTGGGATGGGGCACCTTCCTTATGAGGAAAGGCTAAAACATTTGGGGCTCTTTAGTGTAGAAAAAAGGCGCCTGAGGGGGGATATGTTTGAGACGTACAAAGTAATGCAGGACATGAGTCAAGTGGATAGAGGGACACTCTTCTCTCTATCACAAAATACCTAAACTGGGGGACATCCACTCAAACTGAGGGTTGGTAGAGTGAGAAGAGACAAAAGAATTTTTTTTTACCCAGCGTGTTGTTAGTCTGTGGAACTCCCTGCCACAAGATGTGGTGATGGCATCTAGCCTGGATGCCTTTAAAAGGGGATTGGACAGATTCCTGGAGAAGTCCATCACAGGTTACAACCTCTGATGTAAATGTGTAATCTCCAGGATTAAAACCAGTGTACTTCAAGGGCCAGATGCAGGGGAGTGGTAGCAGGAGATATCTAGTCTCATGTGCTCCCAGAGGCATTTGGTTGGGCCACTGTGAGATACAGTGTCTATCTGGCAGAGCATATTTCCCGACAATTAGATCTGTCCTGACCCATCCGATCCTCTCTGGCCCTCTCGCTCCGGACTGTTACTCCGAAGGAGGCCCGTAAAGCAAGTACTCGCAAACGGGCCTTCTCGGTGGCTGGTCCTACCATCTGGAATTCTTTGCCGAGCGAGCTACAGCAGGCTCCATCGTTGGCGTTGTTCAAGAAAGCCCTAAAGACCTTGCTTTTCAGGGACGCCTTCGACAATGACTAGGGATGCAGGCTTCTTTCTCTCTTTCCTTTTTTTTCCCCCTCGCCCCTGCTAAGTCTGTTTGCCTGCTCGGATGCCATTGTTATTGTGATTGTTTTTAGCCTTTTAACATTTTTGTGTAAACTGCCCTGGGTTCTCGCTCGGGAAATCGCAGCGGTATATGAATCTGAAAATAAATAAATAAATAAATACAGGAAGCTAGACTAGATGGGCTTCATAGGTAATATGCCATTCTCTATCAACCCTACTTGCCGTGAGTGATCTGTCTGTCTATGAGGATCTCGCATGGACACTGTTACTTTCAACATTGAGTTTCTCCCAATATACTGTAATATAACACTTGTTCTTCTCAGAAACAGTGAGGCTTTGTGGACTCAGATTTTATAGACTGATGAAGGAGCACAAATGACTGAAATCCACTGCATAATATCACCTAAAAACCCCAAGCATTAACATGACAGTTGTTAAAAGATAACATAGCACAATTATAGCTACAATAAATATGATTAAAGGTAAACAATTTGCCCATTAAGATGCACAGCAGGCGACAAACATACTAGCAGTGACAAATGGCAGAGCTCACATGTGCCTATGTATTTGTGTGTGTACTCATTTGTCTGTGCTTTGCCAACACATCATTCTTGCATGATCTATCTAATCTAGACAGGAATAAAATGTGTTATCGAAACAGATCTACTGGATCCTTTCCCCATGTCTTCTCCATTGGATTCCAAAAGATGTCCCAAACACCTCTAAAAACTGTTTCAATTCATGAAATAGATTATAATAATTTTTCAAATTAAATTTGAAGAATTATGATTTATAACTAATGAGGAAGCCCTGGTTCTTCAGACATACATATAGAATACTCATTCAGAGATTTGAAGGAACACTAACCCCTATATAATTTTAAGCTTCCAATTTCAGAAGGTGATCTAGGCAGGTGCAAATGCCCCTATGAGAACTACACAGAAATAATGAAATACACTGTTACTTCATAAATGGAAGTTTGATATTTGGGGAACAGAAATAGGGTTTTAGACAGCTATTTAGCATTTATATGTTGAAATGTTAACATATAAAGTTTGAATACTTTTCTGCTCTCAGAAAGTTGTGAGAGAAACAGATTAAAAACTGAATGTGGTTCCTATAAAGAACAAAATCCTGTTCAAGTACAAGCAAAACACACAAGAAAGCAAGGTGTGCAGTTGAAACATATGAATAGGGTTGTGGTTAGAAAGAACAACAGGCTACCACCTCAAAACCTAAGCTTATTTGTACTGTGTATCCATCTCCAGTATTCATACACAAGATGGTAGCCACAAATCTCACACGACTGATATTTGCCCATCCATCCTTAATTGTGGCTAGAGAAACTTAGCTGTCTTTGGATGGAAGTTTCTGCCACTTATTTTATATATGTATACTTTGAGGCAGATTAGATGGCCATCTCTAGCAGGGAAGGGGGGAAGCCATTGAATCCATGTGTTAGCAGAGGGAAATTGCCTTTTCAGCTTGGCTGCCTTCCAGAGTACACATTGTGATTAGATTTATTTTAAGTAGCACAGAACACAGCTATCTCCCAACAGTAAACACTGCAATTAGAAGAGGACTTTCTGTTCCACATACTGAACACATTTGCTTGGAAGCAACTCCCATTTGTCTGAATGGAATTGGCTACTTGAATGCTGGTGTCGCCTTTGCAAGTGGCCAATATTCAAGGTCCTCCTTGTGCCAGCTTCTCAGAGGAGGAGGTGCTCCAGGGCCCGTGGCACTCTTTTAGGCCAAGGGTGCCTCTTCTGCCAAAAGAGAATGGGGATTCCCTGTGATGTGGAATTCTATTATCTGCAACCAGGGCCCCAAACAGAAGATGCAACTGCACAATGTTCGTCACTCCCAACGGGAAAGCTAGCGAACCACAACATCTGCAAGCTCCCTGAGCTATTACACTGTGTCCACAATCCTTCTTTTCAGCTGTTATTAACTGCCAAATAGGCATCAGCTCCTTATCAGAAATTAGCTCACTCAGTGGTACCAAAATGGTTACTGTATATACTCGAATATAAGCCTAGTTTTTCATCCCTAAATTTGGGCTGAAAAAAGGGGTCCTCGGCTTATATTCGGGTCAATACTTTTAGCCACTGAAGGCAAGTTTGGGTCGGTGGCTAAAAGCCATTTTAAACATTGTGCACCACTTCTCCTGACCCCCTGTTTAAAATTACTTTTTAAAAAGTCGATTTAAAACAATGTTTAAAATGACTTTTAGCCACCAACTCAAGCACTTGCCTCGGTGGCTAAAAGTCATTTTAAACATCACACACACACACAGCTCACAAAGGAGGACTTGCCAGGCCCTGCTGCATTTCCCACCCTAGGCTTATACCTGAGTCAATAAATTTTCCCAGTTTGGGGGGTTTAAATTAGGGCCCCCGACTTATACTCAAGTCGACTTATACTCGAGTATATACGGTATGTACCTGTAATACTCCCAACACTGTACTTCGACAGCATTCCGATACCTTAGGAGTAAACCCCAGTGGATTCGATAGAACGCATGCCTGATTAGATGGGTAAAAGACAGCACTACTTAGACCCCACGGTTCCAGATTCTGCAGCTCCTGTTTAAGTAAATTCACAATTCTACTGATCACAAGAAGGGAAAATCAAATGCCATTGCATTTTGCTAAAATAAACATGTCCAAATATCACAGATGCATAAAGAATAGGTTTATTAACAATATTTTCACAAATATCCTAAAGAAACTTTCAGAAATTGCTAAACTTAAAATTTGTTCTCATTGGCAAAATATCCCTGAAAAGAAAAAAAAAACAAACACAAGGGGGGAGAGGGAATGTTATAGCCATACATGTTTGGAAATAATTCTCATTTCTATGTTTTGGTTTTAATGCTGACTTTCATCCTTACTCTTCAGATTCAACCTTCCTAGAGCCACAAAGGGGTAAATAATTTGAATGCAACTGTTTTTCTCTCTGTGTGTGCAGAACAGTAGGACTCTTCACAGGCATCTCATCATCTGCTTTGAAACCAACAGACAGCACATTTTATTCCCACCTCATAGATATACAAATTAAGCCAAATTATTCTGGAATACAAGTTCAATGCAAAATCCACCCTTTTCTAAAATGAACCACACCATACAGTACAAGAATTGTTAGCATGCATTTTGGTTGTTATTTTTGTACTCCAGGGTATGTAACCTCAACCTCTAAAAAGAGGGATTCCTATTGTATTTTGATTCAAATGTACTCAAACATTTTATAACATTAATATTTATTGCTTTATAGGAATACTGTATTGAAAGCCCAAGCATCCAGTTTACACACAAATTATACAATTATATACCGTTTCACAATGGCAGTGAGCACTCTTTACAATCTACAAAAAATCTACTTTACAGAAATTTAAAAACTCTAAATATCAAAAAGGTACAGTTGAAGAAACAGGTACAAATTTGGCAGCCAGTAAATTTGTCAGGGAGGTTGCATCTTGATGTCTTCATGTTGATTTCTGAAAAATATAATGTGGAGAATTTAAAAGCAGTAGTTGTGCTCTGAACTGGTGTTGGAAAAGAAAGCATTTTAACACTGACTGTCAAAGAAGCATGTTCAAAAATATTTAATTCATTTTCAAAGTGATGTACAAATATGGTTGTATCAATGCACACCTACAACTGCTAACCTGCCATTCAATTCAGGTGCATAACTAAGGCATGCAATGCTGCAGCACCTCATACTAGTCTTATCACTTTACTCTGAACAATTATCAAAGGCCAGAAAAAGCTCTTTTTGGGATAAGCTATTTCATAAAGTTTGCAAACAATTCCCTATTTGAAAAGAAAAGAGCTGAAGCTATTGTTCTCAAGTCTGTTCTAAAACACATTTTCTGAGGAATATGATGAAAACCTTTCATTCAGGCACCTCAGAAATGTATAAAAGTATTTTGTTAGAACAGATCGCTTGGAATGTATTTCACCTGGTATTTTCAATAATATTTGGATCTATAGGTTATCAGGTGGGCCAAATTTTATTTGGTTAATTTAGAGATGAAATGGTTGCCTTCGTTAAACTAACTTAGCACCCATTGGGGAAAATGCATACATTTTAAAAGCAGAAGTAGAAGCTTTCTTCAGATTAGCAAGTTGTCAAGTAATATGTGTCAAATGTGCAGCATTTTAAAGCTCAACAGTGCAGTAAAATGAAAACCTGGAAACTAAAGAAATCCTGTCATTCACATGGTAATGTTGAAACTGTAACAAAAACAAAACCCACCTGCAATGGCATTCACGGGAAATAAAGTGAGAAAAATAATTAAGTGTGGTAATTTCCAAAAAGTTGTCAAAATTATAATTACCTTCCAGTTTAAAAACTTTTAATTCTAAATTAAAAAAACTATACACAGACCACTGATTTGACCATACAGAAATTTCAGCGGTAAGCAGGACCTGAAGATGTTGGTATTTCACAGTAACAAGTACAACTCCTTCAGGATTTAATGCATTGAGAAGTTCCATTTACAGCCTGCTTCTCTTGTAAAACTAAAGGTTCAACTTTTATTACATAAAATTATTTATACAGTGTAAAACCAGAGCCTTATGGAAAATACTGCCTCTAAATATATTTAAATTATTAGTCTTGTTCCATAGGTTCTTCTGGAGCTTCTGTGGCTTCATCGCTGTTTTCCATTGGGGTCTCTGATGCTGTTTCAGGAGTTTCACAGGTGTAAGAACCCAATTCCTCTGTGTTGCTATAATCAGCTCTGCTACTGACAGATCCACTGTTTTTACTGTCTTCAGAAGTCAAGTCTTTCTCTGCTTCAGTCTGGTCAGATTCCTCCATCTGATGATGCTCCTCCGAAGTATGTTCTTTCATGGTTAAAGATGCACTGTCTTTATCTTGATTCTTTACATCTGGGACAATTTCTCTCGGTGTCATGAGAGCTTCTGGAATAAAGTTATAACGTAATGTTAAGTACATATTATTAAAATAAAAACAATAATGATTTCAGTAATAACTATTAAATAGAGATAGAGTAATGCCTTGAATTACAAAATTAATCCGTTCCAACGGAATTTTTATAACTCAAAATTTTCATAATTCAAAATGTTCCTATGGGAATTCCTATGGGAATTCAATGCATTCCCATAGGAATGCATTGAAAACCAATTAATCTGTTCCAGAGGTACGGAAAAAGGCAAAAAAGGGGAACGGATTACAATAGGCTTTCAATGCATTCCTATGGGAAGACTGCCCCGACCCAGCAAAGCAGGGGAAGTCCCTCCCCTGCTTTGCTGTGTTCGTGGGAAACGCCCTCAATCAACCAGCAGTGAAGACTGCGGAGCTGTCAGAATCAGCTGGCTGTGAGTTTGCCTCCAAAAGCAGCTGATTCTGACACCTCCACAGCCTTTGCTACCGGTTGATTGAGGGGTTCCCCCCCCCAGCCAGCACAGGGGGGAGCTTTTCCCCTGCTTTGCTGGGTTGGGACAGACTTTCCAACTTGATGACTCACCCTACCCCCAAATCCACTCTGGGGTTCCCCGATTATGTCAGGTTCCCTTTCCTGCTCTTCATATGGGAAGATGAGGCAGCTGAGTCTCAGTCGAAGAGGAGGGAAGGTGATTCTGAATCTAACATAGTTGGGGCCCACCAGAGTGGTTCCCTCCTTTTCAGGCACCCAAAGCAGGGAGGTGAAGCCTCTGGGGGAAAGGCTCTGCAAGCTTCTAAAAGCAGAAGGCACCTTCTACTTTTAGGCAATCAAAGTGTCTTTGCCCCAGAGGCTTCGTCTACCTGCCATCACCCTCCTTTTCAGTACTGGAAAGCTGAAAGGAGGTGGGTGGCAGGGAGGCAAAGCTGCTGGGCTTTGCAATCAGCGACCCACTTTTGCTCCCCACCAAGCTGGCTGCCCTTCGCCCACTGCAGTGAGTGATGGGCGAGGAGTGGCCGGTTTGATGGGGAGCAAAGTGAGGTGGCTGGTTGAGAAACCTTAAAGCAGAACCACAGCAGATCCCAGCCAACAAAGGACACAGCATAAATACAGCAGCTGTACACAAGCCTACCTTACGTCTGTGAAGATTCTCAGTCATCCAGGTGAGTTTATCTGGAAGTTGAGTCATGGCTACTGGACTTCTTTTTCTTGAGAGATAGAAACGTTTCGCTGTTCATCCAAACAGCTTCATCGGTCTGAATACAGCTAGTGCAAATCCTCCATCTTATAGTCAGCTTTGACCTCTTGTCACCCTGTGCTGACTATAAGATGGAGGATTTGCACTAGCTGTATTCAGACCGATGAAGCTGTTTGGATGAACAGCGAAACGTTTCTATCTCTCAAGAAAAAGAAGTCCAGTAGCCATGACTCAACTTCCAGACAAGCCTACCTTCTTACTGGCTTTAAGAATGGGGCAAAAAAAGTCAGTGCAAATTAAGCACAAGTGAATTTGAACCACCACCGAGATCCACAATTCTGGTTTAGAGAAATATGGAAATTTCTTTTATGGGGGCGGGTGTGTGTGCAAACACTTAAGTGCTCTATGAAGAGCATACCAATAATTGGAGACAATCTCTAATTATGGGTTGAAAAGCTGCAAATACATTAAATACTTAGGGACAGATTTAGCCAAGAATATTTTTAAGACTAAGGA
This sequence comes from Phrynocephalus forsythii, assembly GCA_029282475.1. NCBI lineage: Eukaryota > Metazoa > Chordata > Lepidosauria > Squamata > Agamidae > Phrynocephalus > Phrynocephalus forsythii. The sequence goes on from JAPFRF010000011.1 coordinate 160,105,832, forward strand.
ATGGAATTTCATCAAATTAAAAGAAGAGATGAGAAATAAATTACAAAACTACTCTATCTATCTATCTATCTATCTATCTATCTATCTATCTATCTATCTATCTATCTATCTATCTATCTATCTATTTATTTATTTATTTAGCTTGTATGCCGCCCACTACCCAAAGGTCTCTGGGCGGCTCACAATCAAAATTAAACTCTAAATTAAACTCTAAATTAAATCTATCATAGTTTGGCAGAATTGCATTGGTAAAAATGAAGATACTTCCTAAAATTAATTTTCTTTTTAGAATGTTACCTATTCAGTTCACAGAAGCGGACCTTAAAGTTCTCCAAGAACTGATAAACAGACATTGTAATGGTGGCAAAAAAGCAAGATTAAACAAAAGTTTTTGGTATAGATCACAAAATGAAGGAGGCATAGGTATACCCAACCTTAGAAGTTATTTTATAGCTAGTCAACTTAGTTGCGTGGGGGAAATACTATATAAGCCAGAAAAGTTAATATGGTGGGAAGTCGAATCAGCTGAGATAAAGGGAGACATAAATAAATATTTGTTTAGATTCCCCCAAAAAAGATGAGATTAGAAACCCCCTCTTGAGTTCTTTAATAACTACTTGGACAAAGTATGGGAGGAAATTGGCACCGGAAGGATCCCCTCTCTGTTTAGTGATAGATCAGGAAAACTTCCCTACAAATTTGAAGAAATATGGAGAATTATTTAAAATAATGAAAGTGGCAAGATTAAAAGAATGAATACCAATAAATAAAATTGCTCTTAACGTTTATTTTAAAGAATTATCCTCACAGCAATACATGTAACATTACAGTTATGCTACATTGATGGCATTCTGCCTGGAACAAAATGACTAACTTAACCTTAACCCATTAAAATTAACAATTATTTCCCAGCCCCAAAACAAAGCAAGTAATCGGGGGGGGGGGAGAGACAATGAGGATGTATCAGCAAAGTACCTTCTTCCTCTTCATCATCTTCTTTACAACGCTGCCTCTCACCAATGGTTTCTTTTTCGTTATTCTGAGATGCAGAGGTTGTCTCAGTCTCTTCTACCATTGCTGAACAAGCGTCACTGGAATTGTTCAGACTGGACGTCTCTTCAACTTCCTTCTCTTTCTCAAATTTAAGTCTTTTTACCTCACGCTCCTCAACCTCTGATGGATCTTCTTCAGGATGTTTATTTTTTACAGGGCTGCTTTGGACTCTTTCCAGCTCTGATGCTGGCGATTCACTGGAAGACAGAAACATCTGTAGATATAATACCTCCCATTTCACATCATTTTTATCTGATATTATTTGAGTTTTAGCTTCAATCCCAGATGAAATGAATTTAACTCCATCGCTGACAAAGACTGCTACACCACTGTTTATATGTAACTCAGAAATGTGGTTCTTAGTAATGGATTTTATTGTGTCTTCTGCTTACATACTACAAATTTCCACTTTGCCTTCAGAGTTCATCTTGCAGCCACATAGATATTAATGGTAACAAACAGGTCTCTTTGGGTAGGTTATTTCTAAACAGTAATCCAGTATCCTGATGTGCAAATTATTTACAGAACAGGCTTATCTACTGAAATGAAGGGCTAGGAAATGCCTCCAAGAAGTGTTAACATCTTTCAGCAGAAGATAAATGCTTCATGTATGCTTCCCATATTACTTTGCAGGGGGGAAAGTCTGTACAGTAATACCTTGGAGTGTACTTCGTTCCAGAAACATGCTTGTAAACAAAAACACTCATAGATCAAAAGAAATTTCCCCATAAGAAATAATGTCATCTCAGATTACTCGTTCTGAGTGAACCACATAATGTACACACAAAAAGCCAAAACTCAAAAAAGAAGTTGGCTAGAAGTCCACGTCCACACCTTGGTTGTGGCTGCAGAATTTACTTGGTGTTTTTAGTGTGACAATAATAAAGTGCAATTTGTACCCATAGGCACACTTGACTAGCTGCCCCATGACTAGAAATGGTTTGAAAGGATGCTGAGAACAAATTAAATAAAAATATAAACAAGAAAAAAATAAAACCCTAACTTACACTTTCCTTTGAAAATGTTCCTGGCTGGTGCAAGGGAAACCGCTATTCCTCTCTCCTCCCTCTGTTTTTGAGACTTGCCTGAGACAGAACGTACCAGACAATAATCCACAATCCAGCAAAGAGGGAGGAACAGCACCACCATTGGCTCGCTTGTGATCCTGTGACCTGCTCCACTGCTTATACTACAAGACATTCCTCGTTCATCAAGGCATCTTGATCACTAGGGGAAATTATCTGGAGTACTGGTGTGTCACCAGTATGCCGATGACACTCAACTCTACCTCTCGTTACCTCCAGATACCAAGGAGGCTATTTCGAGTTGAGATCAGTGCTTAGCTTCAGTAATGAACTGGATGAGGAAGAACAAACTGAAACTAAACCCAGACAAGACAGAGGTACTTCTGGTCAGTCGAAAGGGAGAACAAGGGATAGCGATGCAACCTGTACGGGATGAGAATACCAACTGAAAAAAGAGGTGCTTGGCCTGGGGGTGCTCCTGGACTCATCCTTGAGCCTAGATGTCCAGGTCGCAGCTCTGGCCAGGAGTGCATTTACACAATTAAAACTAGTATGCCAGTTACACCCGTTTCTTGAGAAAACTGCTCTGGCTCCAGTGACACATGCCCTAGTGACATCACGGCTGGACTACTGTAATGTGCTCTATGTGGGGCTACCAATGGAAAGTCTCAGGATACTTCAACGGGTCCAGAATACAGCAGCCAGACTGCTGACTGGGGTGGGGTACAGAGCTCACATTAAACCCCTATTAAATCAGCTCCACTGGCTGCCAATCAGCTATTGGACACAATTCAAAGTGCTAACCTTAACCTACAAACAGGGCTGTGGAGTCAGAGGAGGAGTCATCGTCAAGGAGTCGGAGTAAATTTTGGGTACCTGGAGTCGGAGTCGGCATTGTTTGCCGACTTCGACTCCAGGTACCCAAAATTTCCTCCGACTCTGACTCCTCGACTCTGACTCTGACTCCGACTCCACAGCCCTGCCTACAAAGCACAGAATGGCCTGGATCTAAGCTACCTCAAAGATTGTATCCCACTGTATGAACCAGAGAGGCCTTTCTCTCCATCCACCACCTTCACAGGTGTGTCTCAGAAGAACACATGAAAGGGTCTTCTCCATTGCTGCTCTCAGACTTTGGAACTCCTTCTCACTGGAGGCCAGGACTGCCTCATCTCTGATGTCTTTCCAGAAGCAGGCAAAAACCTTCCTCTTCAGGCAAGCTCTCCCTGAATGAGGGACTACCTACTATGTGACTGCAATTTTGTCACATTTTGCAAAAATGTGATTGCATGATTGCAATGACTGATTTCATATGAACACCAGCGTTTCTATGTTAGTTTCCAACCCTCATAATGGATTTGTTTTCTCTTTTTGTGTGCTCTTTGTAGTTTTAATGTTACCTTTTAATGTTTATTTATTTATTTATTTTATTTATTTATTCAACTTATATGCCGCCCACTACCCAAAGGTCTCTGGGCGGCTTACAATCAAAGAATTAAAACAATTTAAAATAGTTATAAATAAAATATCAATAAATCATCAAACAGTAATAAAAACCTTCTTTAAAATCATCATCCTAAAATTGTCATCAGTGGACCCACAATCTATATTGTATCAATTAAAAACCTTCTGGAACAGGAAGGTTTTTACCTGGCGCCGAAATGTAATCAGTGTTGGCGCCAGGCGGATCTCAATAGGGAGGGCATTCCATAACTTGGGAGCAGCTGCCGAGAAGGCCCTTTGTCTACAAGCCATCCCTCTCACCTCCTTGAGGGATGGCTCTTTCAAAAGCCCTCCCTGGCTCGATCTTAATCGCCGGGTAGGTTCTTATGGAAGGAGGCGGTCCTTCAGGTATCTAGGTCCTAAGTCGTTTAGGGCTTTATATGTCAAAACAAGCACTTTGAATTGGGCTCGGGCAGCAACTGGTAACCAATGCAGGTTACGCAGAATCGGCGTGATGTGATCCCTGGCGGCTCCACCACTTACCAGCCGCGCCGCACGATTCTGAACCAGTTGCAATCTCGGACCGTCTTCAAAGGCAGCCCCACGTCGCATTGCAGTAATCAATACGGGATGTTACCAGTGCATGCGTAACTGTCATGAGGCTCTGCTCGTCTAGGTAAGGGCGAAGCTGGTATATTTTCCGCAGCTGAAGGAAGGCACCCCTGGCCACCGAGTCCACCTGGGCTTCCAGAGTTAGACCGGGGTCCAGGAGCACCCCCAAGCTGCGGACCCTGTCCCTTAGGGGGAGTGCAACCCCATCCAGGACAGGAAGATGGCCCTCTAACCTTTCCGGCAAAGCACCCATTAACAGCACTTCCGTCTTGTCTGGATTGAGTTTCAATTTGTTAACCCTCATCCAGTCCATTATCTGGCCCAGACACGAGTTCAGCACAGAAACCGCCTCACCTGGATTGGTGGAGAACGAGAGGTAGAGCTGAGTATCATCAGCATATTGCTGACTCCTCAGCCCAAACCTCCTGATGACCTCTCCCAGCGGTTCCATGTAAATGTTGAACAGCATGGGAGACAGTATAGAGCCCTGAGGAACCCCATGACATAAATGCCACGGGGCAGAGCAACTGTCCCCCAGCACCACCTTCTGGACACGGTCAGCCAGGAAGGATTGGAACCACCGCAAGGCAGTGCCTCCAACCCCCAACCTGGCCAGCCTATCCAGAAGGACACCATGGTCGATGGTGTCGAAAGCCGCTGAGAGGTCCAGGAGTATCAACAGGGTTGCACTCCCCCCTGTCTCTCTCCCGGCAGAGGTCATCATACAGGGCGACCAAGGCAGTCTCTGTACCAAAGCCCGGCCTGAAACCAGATTGAAATGGATCCAGAAAATCCGTTTCATCCAGCAGTGCCTGGAGTTGCCCGGCCACCACCCGCTCCAACACCTTGCCCAAATAAGGGAGGTTCGCTACTGGACGGTAGTTAACCACCAGCCCTGGGTCCAGGTTTGGTTTTTTTAGGAGTGGTCTAATCACCACCTCTTTCAAGGTGGTGGGGACCACTCCCTCTCTTAAGGATGCATTTACAACCTCCTGGACCCAGGTGCGAACCCCCCTGGCAGATCTTTCAATTAGCCAGGAAGGGCAAGGGTCGAGTGGTGTGGTGGTAGCACGGACAGATCCAAGCACCCTGTCCACATCCTCAGGTCTCAATAATTGAAACTCATCCAATAAAACTGGACCTAAGCACGGCACACTGGATACATCCCTTGAATCTGCATCAATAGTGGAGTCCAATTCCCTGCGAATCTGAGCAATTTTTCCCTCAAAGTGAGCAACAAACTGGTCACAACAGGCTGATGAGTTGTCCAGAACCTCCACTGTATTTCTCGGTTGAAGAAGGTCCTGGACCACCCGAAACAGCTCTGCTGGACGGCACTCTGAGGAAGCAATACGGTTTGCGAAATAATGCCTTTTCGCCAACCGTATCGCCACAGAATAGGCCCGATAATGGGCTCTAAGCCGTGTTCGGTTGGACTCACAGTGATATTTTCTCCACTTGCGCTCCAGCCGTCTACCCTCCTGCTTCATTTCCCGCAGCTCAGATGTATACCAAGGAGCTGTCTGGGCTCTGCGCAAGGGGAGAGGGCACTTAGGTGCGATCGTGTCAACCGCCCGGGACATTTCCCTGTTCCATAGGGTGACCTGAGCTTCGACAGGAGTGCCGACCATATCAGACAGATAATCCCCCAGAGCTTTCAGGAAACCATCTGGATCCATTAGTCTCCGAGGGCGGATCATCTTAATGGATCCCCCACCCTTGCAGAGGGTCGGAGTAGTCAATAGCCTAAACTTGACCAGAAAGTGGTCTGACCATGACAATGGAGTCAAAACCAACCCCTCCACATCCAAACCACCATCTCCCAGTCCCGTTGAGAATACTAGGTCCAGAGTATGACCCTTCTCATGTGTTGGGCTGATGACATGTTGAGACAGCCCCATGGTTGTCATGGCGGCCATGAAGTCCTGAGCTGCTCCAATTAAGGTAGCCTCAGCATGGATGTTGAGGTCCCCCAGTACCAACAGTCTGGGGGTCCTCAACACCAAGTCCGAGACCACCTCCGTCAGCTCAGGCAGGGAGACTGTTGGTACGCAGCAGGGTGGGCGGTACACCAAAAGAATCCCCAATCTGTCTCGTGAGCCCAACACACAGTACAAGCCCTCTAGACCTTTTCCCAAGGAGACAGGAAGCCTGGTCAAGGAGATAGAACTCCTGTAGACTATGGCAACTCCCCCTCCCCAGCCCTCCAGGCGACACTGGTGCTGAACCGAGTACCCAGGTGGGCATATCTGGGAGAGGGGAACTCCACCCTCCTCTCCCACCCAGGTCTCGGTAATACATGCCAGGTCAGCACCCTCATCCAGGATAACATCATGAATGAGGGCGGTCTTATTCTGTACTGACCTGGCATTCAACAACAGCACCGTGTGGCTCGTGGGCTCGCTGATATGGTCACCTGATTCCTTCTGGCTAGGGGTGGAACCAGAAGAGGGGATAGGTGTAAGATATCTAACCCCTCTTCTCCTATGCGGGCACGTTCCACTCCTACCGCCATACAGTTTCAATGGCTGCCCCCTCCATTGCCCTCCCCCTTCCTGTTCCCTTAGATCTTGATGACAAGGAAAAATGTTGGAAGATGCATCTTCTAATTCAGTGTTTTTCAACCTTTTTTGGGCAAAGGCACACTTGTTTCATGAAAAAAACCACGAGGCACACCACCATTAGAAAATGTTAAAAAAATTAACTCTGTGCCTATATTGACTATATAAAAAGTAATTTTTCAATTTTTCCCACGGCACACCAGGCAACATCTTGCGGCACACTAGTGTGCCGTGGAACAGTGGTTGAAAAACACTGTATCTAATTCCTTGTTCTTAATCTAAATTATGTCTTAAATGTTCTGGGCTGTATATTATCCCTCATTACTGTAAGCCACCTTCGATCCTTTTTCAAGAAGGAAGGTGGGGTAAAAACATTCTAAATAAATAAATAAATAAATAAATAAATAAATAAATAAATAAATAAATAGATCAGAAACTGTTGCATGTCTTGCATAACACTTGTAAACCAAGGCACTCATAAACCAAAGTATTACTGTAGTTTGAAACTGAATTATAAAATAAAAATTGTCTGTATGTAACAAAAATAAAATTTTAAAAAATCTACTGAAGTGTAATGTTTTTTTTACAAACCTGTTTATCTTCTCTTCTGCTTGTGGAAGAGCTGGCTCCTTGTTTTCTGGACTGTCTGGTAAACCATTTGTTGTCATAGGAGGTGACAAAGAAACTTTTGGTCGATTTACCGGTCGGGGAGTTCCAGGACCATTTATATTGGATCTGGGGGGGGGGGGGAGGAGGAAAGTCTCTTATTTGATAATCACATTTTCCATGCTAATCTTGTGCAGGATGCCAGGACTTTATTGTGTTGACTTGTTTTAAAAATATTTGTTACGAGAAGATTGTTGTATTTGATATGATTTTGAAAGAAACATTTCTGCAAATTGGCACTTAACTGCATCAAGTAACTATGTTTATAGAACTAAAAAGAATCTGATAGATTCAAAAGCAAGGTTACCTAGAAATAAGCACAGGTAGCTATTTGAATGGAACCTTTACACAATAAACTTAGGACTGCAGCTAAAATACAGTAAGCCTGTGAAAAACAGAAATGTTTTATGAAATTTGAAATACTGAACAAAATATCTTCAAATACAATCTTTCAGATTTGTTTATTATTCTAATGTTTCCCATTTTAGTGGATCAGTGTAATTATACACATAATTCAATTATTGTTCAACATGTTAAAAGTTTAAAAACCAAAATTTTATCTCTACTTCAAAATTCAATCTGAAATAACATAGATAGCATACTTCACATATGTATCAAAAAACATTCAAGGCAGAGTAGTTCATTTGCAACATGGGATGAGCAAGGCTCATGGAATCAATGCTGCTGATCTTTCGTGGAAGGAAAAATGGACTTGATCCACAAAAGCATACATTAAAAGGTTTTATTTTTTTTGTTTCGTTGGATTTTGCTTGGCATTAATTTTAAAAATCTGAACCTATATTTAAATGCCTTTTGGTAAAATCATTAGAGAGACAATTTATAAAACTGTGATTTTTATTTTCCAGAATAGTTTTTCTCTTAAATGCTAGTGTCTTACCTCTCAGAATAGCTTGGTGAGTTTCCAGGAAACATTACACCATTCATCCTGTTTAAACTATTGGAATTATTTTTCCTACAAAAAATAAAAATGTTGTAAGATCTCTACATTGTTTATTTTATTTTATTCAAAAATATAAATTCCAGACTTTGTCTTTCACTGCATTCCTTTCTAGACTTGCAGAATTTTATAAATTATTTTAACAGTGAACTTAACACACTTGGCGTACCCTTATCTGCCTCATTATCTATCCAGTTAAGTCAAACTTATTATACTTTTAATTTTCTTTAAATAATGTTGAAACAAAACTTCATAATGATCGCTACCAACGCAGATTTCAGAATACTTCAGGAACTCCTTGGGTCTATTATAGGATCTATGCTGCCTTTCACACACAGGACACCTTCATTTTCCAGACGGGCTCTCAATCCAGAGATAATCCCATAGTCAGAAGGGGGGAAACGATTGTTTTCTGGTCTCCCAGCCTTCCCAACACCCCCCCCCCCGGAGGTGGGGGGCTCAGGCACAATCTGTCTGCTACTTATCAAACAGCCATTTCAACAATCCCCAGACCAATCAAGACTACATCACACTTCCACCAACAAGGCCATGGCTAACATAACATGGGTGTTGGGAAGGTTGTAAAGGTGAGCCACTGCCCACCTTTAATGAGCCTATTCAGACCATTGTTCATCTTATGAGCCTATTTCAGACCACAGTGGCATGAGGTCAAAATGAACTATAAAACTATAAAATGGAGGACTCGCAACTAGCTTTCCTCAGACTGATGAAGCTGTTTGGATGAGCAGTGAAACATTTCAATCTCTCAAGGAATGAAGTCCAGATAGGCTCCCTCCTTGTTCTTACTTCATGGTCTTTTCAAGAACATTCCATTTCTATGGGTTCCCTTAGATGCTCTTCCATTTTCACTTTGATATCAGCTAGTTTTCAGCAATGTTCACAGTTTGACACATTCTACTGTGCATTTTTCCCACCAATTCTCCCCAAGAGATCCCCAAACCTCAAAATCCTCAGCCTAGCTTATACACAACTGGATCACTCTGTTTTAAAGCACCAGCTTGATTTTCATCTGTATACCGCTCTGTTGATGTATTTTTTTTTCAGTTATTTCACCCAACCTTGCAGTTTGCAATTAATCTCAAGCTCTTAGTAAAGGGACACATATCTTTTTGACTAAGAAATGTATCCCTTTTCCATTTCCACCAGCACCATCCATTTAAAAGATTAAAGGAACACAATAATTTTGGGTATAGGAGGGAAATATATTCTGATGACAAGGTTTTGTGTGGCTGCCACCACAAAAACACATCATTGCACCTTATTTTCTATTTATTTCCTAACCGAATGCAACCTTTTCCTGGCAACAAAGCCATCTATTACTCTACTGCCTCTCAACATCTGCATCTTGCTACTTCATTTAGGACCTCAACAGGGAGGATCACCCTCCATCAGCTGATGACCCTCTACAGGACTGTGATTTAGGAGTGGAGAATTGTTCGATTGCACCTCATCTTAACCATCCCATCAACATGTTCCAAAACTGATCTTATGTAGCATCCCATCAGAATCTGCTGCCTCAAGTTAGTAATTTTGAATTTACTTGAGATGGTCCATTATACTTGTTGGCCCAGTTGGCTGTATATCATATTTCTCTTTACAAATCACATTGCTAGTAATTTAAAATACAGGATACACCTTCAGAAAGAAATGCTGCTACTAACATTACAGACACAGCAAACTAAAAATAGGTAAAACATTTTCATTAAAAAAACCCAAAGATTGCACTCACTCTGAAGATGGATATACACAACTGACAACCATGATGTTCTGCAAGACAAAGAAAAGATAGAACATAGAGAAAGCTAGTTTTCAAAAGAGTATTTCTTGTTTTCACTCATGCTACAAAGTAACCAATTAGTGGGTGTTCTGCAACTCACACTCTTCCCCAAATGGTCATACCTTGGTTCGCCAGTGGGAAGAGGGGCAGCATATAAATCATATAAAAACATGACATCTAAGCTCTGGATATCTTGACAAATATTGTTAGCAAAAATGTTAAGAAAAGCTCTTCAATAATACTGGCAAACTGAGCAGAATCCTGACTCACAAGATTTTTCAGAGTAGAAACTACCAGTTAAACATATGATGAATTAAGCAAGATTAGCCTTAGCACACACTCTCTTGTAATGTTCTTCTCCGCCAACCCAGCTTCTAAAGCTCCCTTGCTGTCCACTTCTTTTCCAGTAGAACAGCATTTGAATTGTTTTGTCTCCAGGCACTGCACAAGGATCTGTCCTGGGTGTCTGATTTCTCTGACTGTACTTCATTCCTATATCCTGTCTTCCTCCATTCGTTCCATCAAGCATCTGTTTCAACCTTGTTACTCTTGTCTTATACCTTTGGCTACCATGAGACTTAATTTTCTCCCTACTTTGTCTGCCATCTTTCAGGTCTTTGCTTCTCTTCTTTATCATATACATCCAGCAGCATTACAGCCTCTCCTCTTCCTCAACTTGCATTTTATTTTCCTCTTTCCATCTTTACCTTCTTTAATTCTAGTTTCTCAACCAGAGGTGATCAAATTTTTCCATCTACAGCAGAGGTGAAGAACATGTGGCTGTTATCCTATTGAAAATCAGCATTTTGATGGAAAAACTTGGGTGACCTTACTATTGGCTCTATTTAGAAATTACACATGGCGAACTGTAGCCCTTCAGATGTTGCCGGACTGAAAAATCTGACTAGCCCTAGATACCACCATCGATGCTGAGAAACAATTTTAACTGCAAACTATATCATTGTGCATTCCTATTCTAACATATTCCTTAAATACCTCTAAACATTATGTGGCATCACAGCAGCTTACTAAGAAGTTGAAGTGAGTAGCCACCATAGTCAAGAGTGAGGTTTCGATTGCATAAACTAAGCTACACTTTATTACCTATGTTGAAAGTGCCATGTACATCCAGGAGGCACAACTTACATTGTGCAACTCCAGGGGCATCATCAGTCATGGCAATACCATGGCCATTTTGTAGGAATTAAAAGGTTCCCATTCTCCTCACTAGCTTCTGGGGAATCCTTATCTCTCTTGTACTTAGTATCTTTTGCAGGCCACCTTTTTCCTGGTGAGGGGAGATCTCTTTGTCTTAGAAAGCTGATGGTGGTCATTTTTCAGCTTCTACGAGTCTTAAAGGATTCTTAAGATGAAGGGGATCCCTAGAACCTAGAAGGGAAACGGGAATCTGGTACAGCATATGATTTAACCAGAATTGCATGGTAAAGATTGTTCAAAAGGATTCTAGCATATAAGCAGGAAATTTTAAGTCCTGTTTATATACCCAGTAACATGGAAGCAAAAATTTCCAAGCCTATCACCCTTTCTATTTTCTATTTTGTGGTGTGGACAAGTTTATCATGAAACACTGAAGGTAATTAATTTTAACTCTCTAAACAACTGCTAAAATTACTGCAATGGCATTACATAGGTTGGCTAAAAATAGAATTACATTTTTAACTGGGCAACAATTCAAGGTAAGATAACCATTACCTTTTCAACTCCTCTGAGAAATTTGTCTGTTCCTGTGTAATTCTTTTTTGGATCTGTCAGCAGCTCACAGAGTCGTTGAATAGTAAAAGGGATACTGAAATAAAATGAAGATAAAGTAAATTTTGAGCGGATACTGGACTGTAGAGAAGCAATTGCCCTGACCATTTCATATGCTCATTTGCAATTATGTGCATGGTCACTAGAACAGCACATAAATAGAAAACCTCTCTTTTTAATACATCTAAAATCACAACAGACTAAATGAGCAGCAGATGGTGCTGTAGCATCACAAAATCACTTACATGGCAATGCATTTACTTCCTAATGCTCTAGGGATGTTAAAGGATATCCAAAAGAGTTCTGGTTATCCTAATAATCATGTACAGATAAATATTTGTTTGATTAGAGAAATGTCTGTGAAGATTCTCAGTCATCCAGGTGAGTTTATCTGGAAGTTGAGTCATGGCAACTGGACGTCTTTTCTTGAGATATTGAAATGTTTCGCTACTCATCCAAGTAGCTTCATTGATGAAGATGAAGCTGCTTGAATGAGTAGCAAAATGTTTCGATCGCTCAAGAAAAGATGTCCAGTTGCCATGACTCAACTTCCAGATTTGATCAGAGAAGCTAACAGATGACTTTCTGCATTACAGATATGTATGCTCCTTACATCACCAAAACTGTCAAAAATCTTAACATGCTATGATGATTCCTCTCTTCCCACTACAATTTCTATATCCTGCAGCAGTGGTTCAGACATCCTTCAAATGTAAGGTGAAGCTTTGAGCTTCCTCCAGTTTTATCTGGCTACTCCCCAATAGCAGGAGAAAAATTATAATGGGTTGCATCTAAAGAGGTATAAGGTCAGCTACAGAAATGAAATTCCAAACACTCCAAATTTTAACACTATTCTAAACTATATTTTATATAATTTTACTCCCCAGCTAATTCAAGTTTCAGGATTTCAAGAATTAAAATAAATAGTCTTAAAAACAGTATTTATTTTAACTTTACACTATTTATATATTGGGGCAAGGCAGCCAAATTTGAACAATCATTTGGCAAGACAGCCAATTTTGAACTATTCATGTATGTAAGAGTTCAAGCATCATGGCATGTGACAAAATATTTCAGTTAATTTATTTATTTATTTATTTTTGCATTTATATACCACTCCCATTTTCCAAAGGAACTCTGGGCGGTTCACACAAAAAGCTTAAAAACAAACATCAATAAGACAATATAAAATGGTACTGGGCAAGAGGTGAAAACTAGACAACCGTCAAAAGGAGAGAAAAAATGGTACCACATTAGCAGTTGCCAAAGGCATCCCTAAACAGCCAGGTTTTAAGGGCTTTCCTGAAGGATGCCAATGAGGGAGCCTGGCGTATCTCACCGGGTAGCTTGTTCCAAAGCGATGGACCGGCCACCGAGAAGGCCCTTTTCCGAGTTACTACTCTGCAGGCCTCCCTGGGGGTGGCTACCCAGAGAGAGAGAGAGCCATTGAGGAGCGGGTGGGTCAGGCCAAACAGTGGATAATGTACCCAGCTTTCATTTAATCTACTGGGATCCTGCTCAGAATATAGGTAACATTTTGTTTTCTGATTTTCCTGAAACACAAGAATAAACAGTTCTATTTTTTCTGAATCCTTATAGTGTCTTGTTTTCTTTCTCTTTGGTTGTTTCCTTCTTTGGTATTTTTGCTGCCATGCTAAATTCAAAAAAAGGAAGAGAAATAAAGATAAATTCCTCCATATTATAGTACTTTTGGTTTGGGGGCTTTGAATGTTTTTCTTTCCCCTTTATCTGTTTTGCTTTTGGCAGAGAAGCTCTATATGGGTGTTATCGTTGGCTATTTCTTCTCCTTGTGGGTGGATAGGTGCTTTCCCCACTTGACTGTCTTTTAAAATATACAGTATATATTATTTGGTTAGTTTTCTATTCAAAGCATAGACAGTATTGGGTTTGGATTTGGGGAAACTATTTTGTTTACTGCTTGCTAGTGGTTCTTGGTTGTGCTGCTTCCAGCATTAGGAACAGACTGATTCTCTGATGCTTTGCCACTGCTTTCTGGGTTAAATGTTATAGATTCTTTAGACTTGTCTGGACTAGTACCAGAAAAGCTCGGCGGGGGGAGGGGCCTACAAAACCGAATGATCTGAAAGAGACAGTCTCTTCAGTGTTAAATAGAAAACATTAAAACAAAAGAAGTGTAAAAGATGAAACAAAATTTCAAAAACTTTTGAAGTTTCAAGTTTTTCTTTTCGTATCCCTGCTATGAGACATACAACCGTAAAGCTGGCTCCTGACTTCTCAATTATAGTGAAGACAGAGTCAGAATTGTGTCTGAACCAACCCATTGTTCTTATTTTGTACCAAACTTAAAATTCAGAATAACTGTTTCAACAGCAACATCCATATGCTGAATTATAGCAGCAATCAGAAAACAGTTACTTTCTTATTTTGATTAAAATAGTTGCTCAAATAAATAAGTATTTTGCTCTTACTATATACTGTGTTTCCCCGAAAATAAGACACTGTCTTATACTTATTTTTTCTCAAGAAGACACACTAGGGCTTATTTTCAGGGGATGTCTTACTTTTATTAAGTATAATATTCTTAAATGTCAGCCCTGCACACAACCATAGCCACACCCATCACTAGGTTTTATTATCAGGGTAGGGCTTATATTTAACAAATGCATAGAAGTCCTGCTAGGGCTTATTTTTGGGGGAGGTCTTATTTTCAGGGAAACAGGGTATTAACTGGGATGTACTGTTTTAGTCAAGTATCAGAAATTGTCATGCAAGAAGGCACAACCTTTGAAGAGCAGCGGTCCCTCTTTAGATCATGCCAAGAGAAGGTAACTAAGTATTTTTATACAAGGACACTTCAGAAGGTTTATTACAATACATCGGCTTTGCCAACAAACATTTATAGCAATGAATCATTCTGCTAAACATATGGCAGAAAATTACTACAATATGAAGGTAGGACTAATAAATCATGCAGTCAAAACAACAAGTTGAGTTTGATGTTAGATTGCATACCCATTAAAGCCAGTGACTATTTTCAGAATACGTTCTTTCATCTCCTCAAAGGGAATATATTCCACATTGGGGTTGGGGGGGTCTCCTGGCTCAGGAGCAGAAGTTCTGAAGTCATCCATCACTTTCTCCAATTTGAAAATAAAATAGCCTTTGAACTGCGACCAGTGAATCCTAAAAAAAGAAACACATACAGCTTCCTTAACAGCACATGAAAAACCACATGCTAAGCATATTTATATTAAAGCAATAAAGCATACACAGCAGAGCTAGTTTTAAAACAACCTGCAGGCAAGCAAGACATAACATCGATCAAACATTTATACTATAAATTTTACGTTATGCCTCACAGCCAAAATACAGAATTTTATACATTAACAAAACAGATTAACTGAACAGCTTAAATCCTGTCATGAAGCCCCCTCCCAACTGGAAGTCTTGGACCAAGATAAAAAACTAATAATAACAATAAATAAAAATCACTTCAATAAGATAATACCAGATGAAAGCTAGGATAAAATAAGACCGCTGTGCAGAAATGCCTCAGTTGTAAGCTGCAAAAACTAGCAAGACAGAAGACAAAAAGCACTTATATCCTTGGAACTCTGTCCATTAAACCCTTTCTGGGCTGACATCAGATACCCTGGGAGATAGTCACGTTGCAGAGAATCAAGTCATTATTTCAACTCAGAGTAGCAAAGGACTCTGGGGTGAGGTTAAGTGCAGCACTTGTGGTGCCTCACTGTTGATATGGCATGAAGAGCTTTATGGCAAACTCCAGTGATGTGCCATCGAGTCATTTATAACTTACAACAAATCTAGAAGGGATTGCCAGTTCCAGATGTTCAAAGAGCACCACCTGTCAGTGAATTTCCACAGCTGAGGGGTGGGGAGAGATATGAACTGAGGTTTCCGGAGTCCTACTCGGACACGCACACTAGCTGAGTCTCTTGTAATCAAGGCTAATGTTTAAAAAGCATGTACACATATAAACAAAAGAAATCAGAGGTGCCCCAGAAATATTAAACAATTTGGCAATGTGTATATAGGCTTACAGTAGCCAGTGTGTAGTGAATAGAAGGACCCAAGAGACCTGAGTTTGATTCCCTGGCTCTGCCATGGAAACCCCCTAGGAGGTAGAACAGGTAAACCAATTTCTTAAGTACCTCACTTATCTTGAAAACCCTGTTGCAGTCACAATAAATCAGTTCTGACTTGACGGCACATAGCAAATATAGACTTAGCTTCCAAACTGGTAATAATCAGTTCACCATCCATGAACTCTATTTAATTGCACTTTCCCTCCATCTCCCAGCACAGCTTCCATCCCCACTCTATAAATATATCCTCCTGCTATATACTGTACTTCAGATATTTTTGCCTGAGCAGGCAATCCTCAAGCTAAAAACCCTTTTACTACTGTGGTATGAGCAACAAGAGACACAACCAAAAATTATCCTTTTAACTCAGCCACTCATGGCCATTTCCTTTGTCCAATTCAAGTGTGTGAATGCGCAGCTGAGATCTAGCCAAAGAGATCTGACAAAGCTGCTGCTGTTATTTATGCTTTGAGCACAGCAAGATTAAAAAATATATATAAATTCCTTTAGGACTACCCGTGCACAAACAAAACATGAATTCAGTTTATACCATGTACACGCATATACTTTCATGAAATATACACTCATATATATTTTCCAGTATCCACACTAGTATTCCACCAAAGCCAAAAATTGTACTTAAAAAAAGAAGGCTGAGCCAAGAGAGAAACTGTACAGTCCTTAGGAGCATGAAGATCAAGATTTGAAGACTACTGTATCTTGAACTATATCCAAAAGGTGGAGACTTAGATAAATAGTTGAAAAAAGTGGGGGGATGGATGCTCAGTGAAAAAAACCTCCCCCAACATACACACACACACAAAACCTAACACAACTTTAATCTGCTCATATTTTAGCAGCTTTTTGAGATCATGAGAAGAGAGGTTATTAATGATGTCCAGCTGCCTCCCTCACCCCAGTTCACCTTTATTAAATACACAAAAGACATAGCCTTAGGGATATTAAAGTAAGAGCTAAGGAAAAATACAAAGAGATGAACAATTTGTGATTCATCTGGGAGTCTTGGTGTTCAGTGCTGGGCCAAAGCTAACGGAATGGGTTTTTAATAGAGGGAAATGTAGGATGCTGCATCTAGGTAAAAAGAATGAATTGCAGATATAGGATGGGAGATACCTGGCTGGAAAAGAGTACCTGTGAAAGGGATCTGGGAGTCTTAGTGGACCACAAATTGACTATGAGTCAACAGTGTGATGTGGCGGCCAAAAAAGCCAACAAGATTCTTGGTTGCATCAACAGAAGCATAGTGTCTAGATCAAGGGAAGTGATAGTACCACTCTATTCTGATCTTGTCAGACCCCATCTGGAGTACTGTGTCCAGTTCTGTGCACCTCAATTTAAAAAGGATGTTGACAATCTTGAACGGGTCCTGAGGAGGGCAACCAAGATGATTGAGGGTCCCGAAGAAATGTCTTACGAGGAGCAGCTTAGGAACTGGGAATGTTTAGCCTTTCAAAATGAAGGCTGAGAGGGGATATGAAAGTTATGTTTAAATATCTGAAAGGATGTCTCAAACTACAGGAAAAGAGAGTCAACTTAAACATTAGGAAGAACTTCATGATGGTTAGAGCTGTTTGGCAGTGGAATTTGCTGCCACGGAAGGTGGTGGAGTCTCCTTTGAAGTTTTTTTTTAAGCAGAGACTGGATGGCCATCTATCAGGAGCACTGTGATGGGGGTCCTGCATTACAGGGGGTTGGACTAGATGGCTCTTGAGGTCTCTTCCAACTCTATGATTCTATTATCTATGATTCTATGCTGAAATCAAAAACTAGGAGAAAATATCATAAAATATAAGAAATAAGATAAAATACTAACCAACTAACCAACACTGGTTGTCACTAAATTCAACACTGGGTACCCTGGAATTGGTGATGCTCAACTAAGATTTGTTAAGCAAAGCTGGAAGAGAGCCTATGGCCCAACCCATCAAGAAGACACGGTGAGGAATCTAACTCCCAAATCTCTGGCTCCACAGCCACATACCTAAACCACTGCAGCAAGTACAGTAGCAAGTAAGACCCAAGGGATAGTGTTTTAAATAACAATTATACCATACTATACTTTCATCTTCAAGAAAAGTGTTACCCTGCAGAGGACTTATTTTCCCAAAGCCTTTAAAAGTTAAAAGGATTGTATCTTCCTATCACAAACTTTTATAGTTAAGAGCTTGGCAAACTAGCTGCATTAGGTCTACCTTAGAGCTGGAAAGGCAAACTGTCTATTAACAGTTCAACAAATAAGGACTTGCATAACAACTACTATTTATCTTTGTAAGCATTTGGGTACAGACACAAAATGGGACTCAATTTCTAAAGTTTAAGTAAGAATCTTTTTCAAAAGCTAGCAAATTAATTAACAAGACATTTTTTAAAACTTATATCAGAGTATTTTCTATGTAAATAATGCAAATGAGGTTCAATATTTGCCCAGTAGGCCAATTGGCATAACTAGAGATTACCCAAGGATATTTACCACTGCAATTAATTTGAAGAGTTATTTAATCTCAGTAGAGAATAAAAACCTTGAAATGAAGGCTCAATACACAGGAAATAAAAAAATAACAAACTAATTCTAGGAAACATACAATATAAAGATTAAATGAAAAGTGCAAAATTGAACAACCTGGATTCAAATGTCAGATGTTACAGTATGTAAAATTAGCTAAAAATATCTTTTATAAAGCATTATCTTTGCTTTCAGTCTTCTGTCAGCCCTCTAGTTAAATCTTACAAGGTTTTAGCTGGTTGATAGAGATTGGACTAAGATCTATCAAACTCCACAATGCAAATTTCTGAGATTCAGGTGGATGAAGTGTGGTTCAGGAAAAAAAATAGGAAACATTTTAAAAATGTAAAATAACCTGGAAAGGTCCTAGCTTCAGAGGCATGTTTTTTTAAAAAACAATTCAAAACATGACAGTAACAAGATTTTAGGAACATTTGTTCAAGCTATTCATAGGTCAAAAATGTCAATTTTCACTTCATCAGGGCACATTTGTTTTCCAAAGGCACTCATTCTGTATCACAGCAGGAGAGTCACTGCCATGGGGGTAGGATACCACTTGGACAGGGGTGTCCAAACTTTTAGCAAGGCGGGCCAGATTTGGTGAGGTGGAAATGTGAGGGGGCCGACCATTCAGCCGCATTTGGCCCCCGGGCCAGACTTTGGACAAGTCTCTATAACATGCAAGGAGGAAGGGAGGATGCTGCAGCAAAGGAGCCGGGGACGGGTAGGCTGGGAAGGTGGCTGGCTGGTGGTGGACGGAGGCAGGGAGGGCAGGCAAAACAAAACTGCAAGCTGATGCCTCCATCCGGTATGGGGAAGGACCAGCTGGTGGGGATGCATGACAGTCTGAGCTGGCAGGGAGAAGAGGCCGCGGGCCACTCAAAATTTGTAAACATGCTGCATTTGGCCCCCGGGCCTGACTTTGGACATGCCTGCACTAGGAGGTCACCCAAAGACTTCATTCCTAACCTCTGTATCACAGATTCACCAGTTCAGTTATTTTTGCCTCAAGGGATCTAGCCTACAACCTGTAAATTGAGTAATCACTGGGACGGCAATGTGTCGTTTGAAAAATTAAACTGTAAACTGCCCAGAGAGAGCTTTAAGTGCTATGTGGCAGTATATAAGTAGCACACTTTGCTGATTTGCTTTATCTAAAGTTTTAGAATATTGCAACAACTACTTGTAGCTACCTGACTGAGTCCTGGGGCAGGTCTTAATTACATGCCTGGTCATGAAGTCAGTAAACTCTTCAATCAATTAGTACAATTCCCACAACAAGCTACACAAATATGTGAATACCAAGAGATTGATCTCCATTAGTCAGCACAAGTATAATTATTTGTACTTCATAATATTTTACAGGATCTACTAATCAAAACTATGTACAAATATGGGCTCATTGAATACAACAATGAAGATTTAGACAAATAAAAATATACCCCCCCCAAGAAAAACCACCATATATAAGTCCACCTATATAATAACAAAGATGTGCATGCAGTGAAGAAGACAGTAGACAGTTAAAGGGGGGTAAGTAAACAGGAAAGGTAACTACAATATAATCACAGAGATTAAATGTAAAAATTTATACTGTTGAGAAAAAATGAATTTTGAACTGGATCAAGAATTAAGAGTAGAGCACTTCACAGGCACGTTTTATGGGAAATTAGATGAAATTGGCTTGCAATTTGTCATTCAAGTGATGTTTTGGTGATAACTAGAGTAATACCTTGGTCTACGAGCATAATTCATTCTGGAAACCTCCTTGCAAACAAAAACACTATTATATCAAAGCATATTTCCCCATAAGAAATCATGGAAATTTAGATGATTTGTTCTGGGGTCCAATAGACCACACACTGTACCCACAAAACGCTAAAACTCACGAAAGAAGTTGGCTAGAAGTCCGTGTCCACATCATAGTTTAGGTACTTGGCTGTGAAATCTGCTCTGCTTGGGAGTAACAACTGGATTTTACTTGGTATTTTTAATGCGAGAAGAATTGAATGCAATTTGTAGCCCTATACACCCTTGCACTCGGGACAATGAGCTGGTTGTTGTGTCTCACCGAGGCAGTACAGGCAGTGTGCGTGGCCGTCCGACACGAGGCTTTTATTTGGGCAGGCCACGCAGCACTTAAAGAGGCCCCTGAAGGCCATAAAATGGCTGGAAGAGAGGGGGACAGGAGAAACTGGAGAAATGAAACACGAATGGGAGATAAGAAGGGAGAGGAGTAATGGAAAATATAAATGTAAAGATATAAATGTAAAAATAAAACTGAGGTAGACTTTTACTGTTTGAATCACAGAGCTATGAGAAGAGTGACCACTCGCAGCAGCGGCGAAAAGGAACTGAGGACTCAAGCGCAGGAAGAGAGGAGCATGCCCAGTAGAGAGGGAGGCCCTATCTTCGCACAGCTTGAGACTTATGGCCATCACTGCACGAGGCGCTGTTACCCTGTGGGTGCATCCACAGATGCCACGAAGAAGAAGAAATATTTGCATGTCTTGCAAAACACTCTTAAACCAAGCTACTCATAAAGCAAAGTGTTCTGCTTATATACCGCCCCATACCACTCTGGGTGATTTACAGTTTTTAACTACAGTATGCAGGCTAAAACCAAGGTATTACTGTATATTTTATCACATAGAATCAGAGCTATGGATATAGTATACAAATGTAAACTGTGGAGATAGCATCACACACATTTTGAGATATGAAGTCTTAATTTCAAAAATTAAAGGATAGAGTATGTCATTTTTATTAATGTGTAACATGAACTGTCCTTCATATCTCATTTTCTTTTGTTTCGCCTTAAATAACTAAAAGTCTATATAAGAATAAAAGAGTGAGCAGGCCTTGCACTCAATCACTGTAACTATATGCTGGCGGTGTACAGACTCTATCTAGGCTTCCCAAGCCCATATTTTCATATTATCCAGAAAGCAAGTCTAGAGGGAGTTAAAAGGTTAGTATTTGGACAAATTTTCATTTTCTCTACTATTCTCAAAATGCTGCTGGGTTCTTGCAGCTGGAAAACAGATGGTCTTCCCTACTTTCTAAAACTCTGTCTGGCTGACCCTGAGCAGTCATGTTTGAATGTCTTGTGAAGTGCTGCCACAAGAACATATAAGACATAAGTGGAGTCAGAAGGGTGCTTAGTCCACAGCTTATTAATTACCGACCAACCAGCTGCCTATGGTAAAGCCCACCAGTAGGCCTTAAGTGCAACTACTCCTTCTCACAGAGAAGCATGCAATATCCTTTTGCTGGTGCAGTGAACAGAGATGAACACAATATGCAAGAAGTAGTTGTACTATGGGTTTACATAAAGGCTATATGATATTGGCAGTTATATTTTAATCTATTTCTTATTTATTTACAATATACAGTATAATTCGCATATTTAACAGTAGCTATACCAGGGTCCTACAAGAAAAGGGCCCCTTTCTATTTGCCACACCCTTTCTCTGCCCTCAGAGAAATAACTGTTTTACTGGTATAACAACTATGGTGGTCTATCATTAATGAATACACCCTGTGTGATGTTGTAGTTATTCAAGGACACTTGATCCTGTCAACATTTTGATCTTGATCAGTAAACCACATGTATAAGCTTTAAAAAAGAGAACCAGTCTGTTTGGAACAGATATAAAGAAGGCATCAACAGTAACTCAGATGTTCCAGAAGCAAGCATACATTTTTAAATTATGGTGGTATGATTTCCAAAAGAGGAGATTTCACAAATGCCAAGTATTAAAAGAGGGCCAATTCTTACCCCCTGTCATAGTCTACATGAGCTTCCATTGAACATAACATTTCTATGAGTTTGATTGCAAGACTGTTTTCTTGGCCGGGTACATTCGGCCATAACTTGATTCTGCCTACTGACGTTTTTCATTCTTCTTGTTACCATGGATTCATCACAAAAATGCCATAACAAGCCTCTCAGAAGAATGTACAGAACACAGTACAGTAGCTTATTCAGCAACCAAGGGCTATATTTTAATGCAACCCTCCCCCAATGTCATTGTGTAACTCAAATAAATTTCTGTGTTATTCCCAAATTTGGCCAGATCATGCATAATGCATGAAACAGTTGTAGCAAACATACAGAAAATTCAACATTTCCGTGCTAATACAACAAGCTAAGTCATCGTAAGAGCATTTCCTATTCTTTAGGCAACTATGGACAGTACGGAATAGTGGGAGTATACGCTTCTAAAGTTTTCATTTATGGTAGTTCAAAATAATTATTTTTTGTTTACTTTTTATTTCAAGTGAGAAGGCCTGTCCCAATCTTCACACATGATTATGATAAAAATTGGAAAGCTCCTTTCAGTTTTAGATCTTGTTTCTGACATTATCAATATTAATTTCCACACAAGCAACATTTTTTTTAGCATTACATCTGGAGGAAGGACTTGTATGGAATTTTCAATTACACAAAGAATTAAATATAATGCAAATATTTGATCACATGCAAAAGGTGGATTTGATATAAATCAAATTTAAATCAAAAATTAAATCACAATTTAAACATAAATATCATATTTTGATTACTGAAACAAAAAAGTTTTAAATGTAAAATGTGATTAAATCAATTATTTTTTAAAAAAATCATTTATTGTTATTCAACCTGCATGAAAGACTGCAATGATTCAGAGTCAAGTTTATTCTTTGCATTCAAACAGCAGTTATCTAGGAGAGATATTTTGGGAGCTGAATCTACAAAAACCTTCCTTATAAATTTGCAGACTACATTATTTGACATTGATAGATATATTTGTACTATTTAAGAACATAAGAAGAGCCAAGCTGGATCAGGCCAAAGGCCCATCTAGTCCAGCTTTCTGTATCTTACAGTGGCCCCACCAAATGTGTCTGGGAGCACACAAGAGTAGATATCTGTCTCCTGATACCACTCACCTGCATCTTCCCCTTGAAGTACACTGGTTTTTTGACTGGCGATTACACATCTTTATCATGGTTTGTAACCTGTGATGGACTTTTCCTCCAGGAATCTGTCCAATCCCCTTTTGAGGGCATCCAGGCCAGATGCCATCACCACATCCTGTGGCAGAGAGTTCCTCAAACTAACAACACACTGGGGAAAACAAAATTCTTTTGTCTGTACTCACCCTCCCAACCCTCAATTTGAGTGCACGTCCCCAAGTTGTGGTATTTTGTGAGAGGGAGAAGAGCTTCCCTCTATCCACTTTACTCATGCTCTGCATTATTTTGTACGTCTCAATCATATCCCTCCTCAGGTGCCTTTTTTCCAGACTAAAAAGCCCCAAATGTTTTAGTCTTTCCTCATAAGGGAGGTCCCCCAGCCCAGTAATCATTTTAATCGCTCTATTCTGCACCTTTTCCAGTTCCACTATGTCTTTCTTGAGATGCGGTGACCAGAATTGTACACAATACTCCAGGTGCGGCCTTACTATCGTCTTGTACAATTGCATTATAATGCTGGCTGTTTTATTTGAGCTGTCTACCAGCACACCAAGATCTCTTTCTTGATCCATCACGGATAGCTCAGAGCCCATCAGTTGATATAGTTTTGGTTTTTTTGCCCCAATATGCATTACTTTATATTTTTCCTACATTGAAACGGATTTGCCATTGCGCAGCCCAGTCCCCCAGTTTGGAGAGATCCTTCTGGAGATCTTCACAATCTTCTCTGGTTTATATCACATGGAAAAGTTTTGTGTCATCCACAAACTTGGCCACCTCACTGCTTATCCCTATCTCCAGGTCATTTATGAACAGATTGAAAAGCACCAATCCCAGGACAGATCCCTGGGGCACACCACTTTTCATCTCTCTCCATTGTGAAAATTGCCCATTGACACCTACTCTTTGTTTCCTGGATCTCAACCAGTTCTCAATTCATAAGAGGACCTGCCCTCTTATCACCTAACTGTGCAATTTTCTCAGCACCCTTTGGTGAGGGACTGTGACAAATTTCGGTTCACCCAAATCCACATGCCTGTTGGCCTTTGTCAAGCAAGACTTATCTTTACAGAATCCATGCTGATTTTCCCTCAGCAAGGTTTGTTCTTCTATGTATTTTAAGATTCTCTCTCTTCAATGAGGCTTTCCACCATCTTCCCTGGAAGAGACGTAAAGCTAACTGGCCTGTAGTTTCCTGGCTCCCCCCTCCTTCCTTTTTTAAAAAATGGTGTGACATCCGCTATCCTCCAGTCCTCCGGCACTGTGGCCATTTTAAGAGACGAGTTGCATATTACCATTAAGAGATCTGAAATTTCATTTCTCAGTTTCTTAATAACCCTTGGGTGGATGTGTTGTTATAATTCTCAAGCTGCAGTTCCCCGCCATCCTGCAGCCCTTGCTAAGGCTTGTGTATTTTAAATTACTTGTTTGTATTATTTGTTGTGTTTTGTCCAGCTGATTATATGTGATTCAATGTTGTGAACTGCCCAGAATTCCTACGGGAAGATGGGCGGTATAGAAGCTCAATAAATAAATAAATAAATAAATAAATAAATAAATAAATAAATAAATAAATAAAAAATAAATAAATCTGGGCCCAGTGATTTGTTGATCAATTAAACCTAAAACATCCTCTCTTTTAACCTGTATTTGATTTAATTCTTTAGCCAAGAGGGGCTGTTTGGGCAGCGGAATCTGCCCAAGGCCTTCTGTCCTGAAGACAGATGCAAAGAACTCATTTAATTAATCTGCAATTTCCAAGTCCTCCTTTACCCGCCCCCCTTTTTCCTCACTCACCATCCAGAGGGCCAACTGGTTCTGGCAAGTTTTCTACTTCTAACATATTTAAAGAAGCTTTTATTATTTCCCTTTATACTGTTAGTCATCCACTCCTCAAAGTCTTTCTTTTCCTCTCTTATCATCTCCATACATTTCATTTGCCAGAGTTTTATTTTTTATTTTCCTTTTTATTTTCCTCATTTGGGGAGGATTCCCATTTATGGAAAGACCTCTTGTTGCAGTTTAGCACCTCTCTAACTCCACTCGTTAACCATGCCAGTGCCCTCTTGGACTCAGAGGAGCTCTTCTTTCTTTGCAGTATGCACTTGCACTGGGCCTCTACTACTGTTGTTTCAAACAGGCTCCATGAACTCTGGAAAGACTGGATTTTTTTTACCTTTCCTTTCAATTTCCTTCTAACTAGTTTCCTCATCTGAGGGAAGTCCACCCTTCGGAAATCAAGGGGTTTTGTGTCTGATTTGCTTGACACTCTTCCCCCAACACGCATGGCAAAGGAGATTGCAGCATGGTCACTGTTCCCCAGAGGCTCAGTGACATTCACATTCAGGTCCTGAGTATCACTCAGTATTAGATCCAGAGTTGCCAGTTCTTGGGTGGGCTCCATGACCAGTTGCATTAAGGCACAGTAGTTCAGCATGTCAAGAAACCTGGTTTCTCTTTCTTGCCCCTAGCTTGACAAATGTCTACCTACGCTTGCATTCTAAGTTTTAAAATATATTATGTATCAAGGGTATCCAACTCTACTATGTGAGACTACAGTACCATCCCCACATCTGCTGATTTGCCCTCCGAAGATTGTTATCCGCAGTTGGCAATGAGTGGGCAGTGGGGGTGTTGGGGGTGAAACTGCCATGGTGGATAAAATACTTTCCTCTGGTGACTCCAAGCTTCTTAGTAAATTCTATAGTATGTTGATAAATGAAAAAATGATTGATACACTGGTTAAAGACTGTATGATAAGATGGGCAGAAAACTTAGGCTATACTATTTACTATTCATTTAAATAAATGGGACTCTCTGTGGAACACAGTTAAAATCTTTAAATCTATTTCATTCAAGGAAAATTGTTATAAGATGTTTTATAGATGGCATTTCGCGCCTCATCGTTTATCCAAGATGTATAACTGTTCACCTAAATGTTGGAAATGTAATTATGACTGTGGAACCTTTTATCATATGTGGTGGACTTGTAAAGAAGCTAAGGCGTATTGGAACATGGTAAAACTTTTCTTAGAAAGATCTTTGAAAATTAAAATAGAGTCTAGACCAGAACTATTTCTGTTAAATATAGTAGATATGAATATTTCTTATGATCAGAGATATGTACTTCATCATGTAATTGTTGCTGCAAGAATACTGTACGCGAAACTTTGGAAACAACCAATCACGCCAACAGAGAAGGATCTTCATGGAAAGATAAGAGAATGCATCGAAATTGATAAACTCTCTGGTTATTTAAAGGGAGACTACGACGAGATCTTTCGGGAAAGATGGCAAGAAGTAACAAATTTATTAGTATTGTGACAACATTTGGCAATTTTAGCAATATGTTTAATTACTATTTCTATTTTGCTTGATACACTCAATGTAAATTTTAAAAACTGTATCCCCCCCTTTCTTTCCTTTTTTTCTTTTTCCTCTTACCCATACTCCTTCCCTTTGTTCCCCTCTTAAAAATCCAATAAAAATTTATTAATAAAAAAAAAAAGAAACTGCCATGGTGGAGGACTGGGCACCACTTTTGCCCCTAGCACCCCACCACTGGACAGGTTGGTGGACAGAGCGGCAAGAAAGTGTACCTTTGTGCCACCCAGACTGGGCAGTGGGATAGCATCACTGCACCCAGTCCGCCGAGCTGCTGCACCTTTGGGCGTACCAAGCCACACAAAGGTGCTCTCTCCCACCATCCAGTCCACCCAAAGGCACCCCACCACTCCTGCTAGGCAAGTCAGTGGCACTTCGTGCTGCCCAGCGTTTGGGGTGTGTGTGTCAAGGCTGAAAGCTTTCAACTCCGTCCCCCACTCCTGTTCCCACTGTCACCCCCAGATAAGAGTATTTGCTTTTATCTGCAGATTTTGCAATTCAGGAAGTGGCCCAGAACCAATCCCCTGCAGATACATGGGGACCTACTGTACAGAAGTATTGGGAAGAGCAGTCAAGTGCAACTAATGGTATAATTTGTATGTCCATGGGCACCATCTGAAGCCACATGTTGAATTAGACTTGTGACAACTAAGGTGATTCTCATCTTGTGTACAAAATGCTTTTCAGGAAACTTCAGGAATACTGTTTGTCTTCTGTGGGATAAAGGTGAAGATAATTTAGTAGGAATCTAAAGCATGTTCTCTAGTTGGTAACAGATCCATTCAGAAATAGCTAGAAATTGGAACCCTGCCAATGTGCCCTTAAATCTGTTTTCTGTTTTCCCTCTTCTCGATTTATGGTGCACAAAATTGCTTTGTTGAGGATTAGATTCTGCTAGAGAACTGCAAAATAATGGCTGAAATCCTATTGTGCACTTAAATAAAAGGCATAACTTTTGGAAGCCATGCAACTCAGCATGCAGAAAACAATATCTACCGATATTTTTTAACTTACAACAATAAGCTTTGAATAATTTCTTTAAGCAGTTGACATATAACATTTTTATGTAAGCAAACAAGCACTATGGGTGCCTTTCCCACAGTAGGCACGGAAAGAGGGATTTCCCCTACCAGACAAGGAAGGAATGGATTTTTCTGCATGACCTAGTCAAAAAGCATAAAGTTGAATAGTTTTCTCAACAAAGAAGGTATATACACTTTAAAATGGTAAGCACTTAAAAATCTGTTTATTTCTATGGTGTAAACACAAATTCCCAATATTTTGTACCTCCTGGTTTATGGCCATTATTTTCAATCTATATATAGAACAAGAATTGTTTTCTATCTCTCCTTTTCCACCTGTGCAGTGGAGGCCGTCCGTACCCTTGATCGTTGCCTGGCTGCGGTTCTGGATTGGACCAGGACCCACAGACTCATTGGTGAAGAGTGAAAACATGAGGAAATGTCATTATTTTCATTATCTTATTCGCCCAGACCTACCGTACCTCGAGGAGGGCTCCTTGAGGACAGTGATACAGCTACTACTATGATGCAACAGCACCCTCCCCTCTCATGAGTTCCCTTTAGTGCATAGAGACATACAAAGAGAGGCAGGATCCTCAGAATAGTCAGCTCTGTTGCAGAAGTTTAATATGGTTGCTAATTGGTGACTTTTGTCAACAATTCAAGTACAAGACCATGCTCTTTCGACCTACAGAATATTTTCCCATTTTATTCAATTGTTTTTACACAATGCTGATCTGATTTTATAGCTGTGAAGTCCAGGTAACCAAAAATAAATGTATGCCTAGAAAATCTGAGTAAGCGCTAAAACAACTATGGTGGTATGGTCTGAAAATTAAATGTTTATACTTCAGTGGTCTAGATATTTGCCTGCAGAGCTAAGGTTTGTAGTTCACTTCCCCAGTGTGACTCCTTGACAGGGGCTGGGCATGATAATCCACAGGGTCACTTCTAGCTCTGTAGTACTAAGATGGCTCTTACACAGATAAATACTGGACTGGCTTCTTAGCACCCCTCCATTCACTCATTCAAGAAGAGAACAGAGGCTGATGCCATCTTGCCTCCAAATCATTTCTTTTGCAAATATCACCTTCGCATTCACCCTGGTATCAAAATTAAGGTGTCATGTCTACAGAAGGTCCTTAGCAAAGGGCTTCCAAATTACCTCTTCATTATAGACAGCTGAGCAAGAAAAGAAACATGTAAGTACAAACAAAAATCCATATAACAAGAAGAGGGACTGCAAAAAGGTCCTAATTAATTACCGTATTCCACTCCTAGGCCACATGGATGTACATTCAACATTTCCATATGATCTCGCTCTTAATTTCTACTAGCAATGGCGTTTCATTTCTCAAGGGGACCGGTTCCAAAACGAATCATGTCAGCACAGGTGAACGCAGTCCCACCCTCCGGGACAAAATCAACCACTGTCATACCTTGCTGTAGTTAGTGCTGGGTGAAATTCTAATCAGGAAGCAGCCTCTGATGCATCATCTTTCCCTCTCCCTGGTGCAGGCCAATCAGGAGCTGTATAAGGACATGCATCATCCTGCCTCTCTATCTGATTGGCCAGTGCCAGGGAGAGGGAAAGATGATGCATTGGAGGCTGCTTCCTGATTGGAATTTCACTGAGAATAAACTACAACAAGGTAAGACAGTGGTTGATTTTGTTCCAGAGCATGGGACTGGGTTCCGAGCGCCAGCTGTGGTTTCATTTCGGAATCAGACCCCTTCCAAAATGAAACACCCATCTCTAATTTCTACATTTAACAGACTTTATTTTTAAAAACCTCATAAAACATTTTACAGGTAATTTTAAAAAAACCATTTAAAATTTTGAACCCATTTTCTTTTTTAGATTTGAGATAGATCTCATTGAGACAGCCTTTAAGCATACTGATCATTTTGAATTAAAATGCAGGTATTATGGCAGTGGGAATGTAATGATTATGTTAGTTTAGGCACCTTCTTCAAATAACATTATTTTTTAAAAAAACATTTTTGTCTTGTTCAACAGTATCAAATTCTTGCACATAAGCACCAGTTTCTCTCAATGACAAAAATGATTAAACATTTCTTTTAATTATTGAGTCTTCTAATGGTCTAGCATTCACTTTCATCTTCAGCTATGCCTCAAGTGATATTAGAGAACACAGTAAACTGCTCTTTTCTCAAACAGTGCTGCGTTATTATGAATGTGATTGAACTTCAGAGTTTTCTGGTTCTAAATCACATGTAAAGTGTTAACATAAGGAATCACTATGACAGGTGAGGCAACTGTAGCTCAACAGTGGTTTAATCAGACTATAGATGAGCTAAGAGGGAAAAATTGGTCAATTACTCTACCCAAAAGTTCACTCACTTATGTACCTGACAAGAAAAGGAAGCTTGCAAGACTGATCATTAAATGCAACTGTCCAAATACAATGGGTATTTCAAATAGTGCACATATAGCTAAATAAAAACACAAGCAATAGTACTCATATTTCTGGTGTGCTCTGCATCAGCTAAATCACAGCTGTTCATGGACTAGATAAAGCATACCAGGTTTATCAGATTGCCTCAAATTTGTATTTTTGATAGATTGGTGTTAATCACACTTAATTACTGTGCATAACAAATTCATAAGCATGAATTTAAAAATGCTAATAGTCAACACCAAGACTTCATTGAGAAACCTGCATTCTATTTTTTTATATTTGGTAGTTACTATAAACAATAACAGTAATTGTGTTGTTGAAAATGCTAAAGCAAAACTGCTAACAGAGGCCACAGATGGCTGCCACCGGGCCTGGGGTGCACTGTGCAAGGCATGGATGGGCACCACCAGTCCCAGGGTGCACTGTGGAGGTCACTTCTGGTCTACCCGAAGTCACTTCCAGTCAACGCCAGGCCTCGCGCCGACCCACTGGACGTCCTGGAAGCCCGTTCTAGGCATCACCAGTCCTGTGCACAGTGTCAGGGGCCACCTCCAGTCAGGAGGAGGAAAAGGAATAGGTGAACCAGGTCAAGGTAATACCAGAGGTGCTCCTTTTGCAATAGATTGCTCACAAAGCGAAGCAAACTTTTATTAAAAATTTTACTTATTTTGCAAAACACTCACAAATCAAGGTAATTGTAAACCAAGGTAGTACTGTGACCGTTCTGCTTATGAGTACTATATACGTTGATTTACTAAAGACTGTCAGAAAGACTATCAGCTCAAGTCTGTTAAACTTCAACTACTGTATTAAGATATTATCTCCTCTGAATGCACATGCACATTCAACAGTATGCACAATAATAAATACCTACCACTGGAAACTGAATTTCACTGTATACAGTATATCACAGAAGTGAGTATACCCCCACACACACACATTTCGTAAATATTTTAGTATATCTTTTCATGCGACAACACTGAAGAAATGACACTTGGCTACAATGTAAAGCAGTGAATAAGCTTGTATAACAGTGTAAATGTGCTGTTCCCTCAAAATAATGCAACACACAGCAATGAATGTCTAAACCACTGGCAACAAAGGTGAGTACACCCCCAAGTGACAATGCCCGAGTTGGCCCCAAGTAGCTGTTTTCCTTCCCCGGTGTTAGTCACAAGGTCTCAGGTGTGAAGGGGGAGCAGGTGTTATCTATTGCTCTCACATTTAGTGTCTTTGCTCTCATTCTCTCATACTAGTCACTTGAAGTTCCACATGGCACCTCATCGTAATGAACTATCTGAGAATCTGAAAAAAGGAATTGTTGCTCTATATAAATATTGCCTAGGGCAGGGCTGCCCAACGTGTCAACCTTGGGCGACTCGTAGCCCGCGAGGTGCTAAGAAGTCGCCCACCCGCCCACCTCCTGACCTGGGGGTGCTCCTCCTGGTGGGGGGGAGGGCGAGCAGGCGCTCCTCCTCCGCCACCATTGCCAGTGCCATGGAGCTTGGGGGATGAGTGGGGTGCTCCTCCTCCTCCACCACCACCGCCACCGCCAGAGCTTGGTGGGTTGTGGGGGGATGAGTGAATGTGCTGCTGCTGTGGAGCTTATGTGGGGGCAAGCGGGCATTCCTCCGCCGCTACTGCCGGGAGCTTGGCGTGTGGGGATGCGAGCGGGTAGGCCACCGCCACAGAGCTTGGTACGGGGAGCAACGCTCCTCCTCCACCAGCACCACGGAGCTTGGTGGGGTGGTGGAGCAAGCAGAGCAGTCCCAAGGACTGAGTGTGTGTGTGCGCTTGTGGGTGCACACTTGGGAAAGTAGCCCGTGGGGGCATTCCATGAGCAAAAGGAACCCATGGGCTGTTCAAAGTTGGCCTAGGACAGTGGTGGCAAACCTTCGGCACTCCAGATATTTTGGACCACAACTCCCAGAATTCCAAGCCTGTATTACTGTATTACCAATGACAAAGGACTGTGGGGGTTGTAGTCCAAAACATCTGGAGTGCTGGAGGTTCACCCCACTGGCCTAGGCTATAAACAGATCGCCAAGACCCTGAAACTGAGCTGCAGCAAAGTGGCCAAGACCATACAGCATTTAACAGGACAGGTTCCACTAAGAACAGGCCTTGCCATGGTCGACCAAAGAAGTTAAGTGTCTGTACTCAGTGTTATATCCAGAGGTTGGTTTTGGGAAATAGACGTGTGAGTGCTGCCAGCATGGTTGAAGGGGTGGGGGTAGGGGGGTCAGCCTGTCACTGGTCAGACTTGCACCCTCTGCCAAATTGGTCTGCAGGGTTGTCATTCCAGAAGGAAGCTTCTTCTAAAGATGATGCACAAGAAAGTCCGCGGATGGTTTGCTGCAGACAAGCAGACAAACGGCCATGGATTTTTGGAACCATGTCCTGGTGTCCAATGAGACCAAGACAAATTTATTTTGTTCAGATGGTGCCAAGCTTGTGTGGCAGCAACCAGGTGGGGAGTGCAAAGACAAGTGTGATGTGCCTACAGTGAAGCCTGGTGGTGGTAGTGTCATGGTCTGCTGCCGGCTCTGGGGTGCTACAGTTCATTGAGGGAACCATGAATGTCAACGTGTACTGTGATACAGTGGACCCTTGTATAACAAACGGTTTGTATAACATAAAATTGGTACAACATAAAAAATTCCGGAGATAGGGGAAATTTGGTTAACATAATTGCCTATGGGCAAATCTGTACAACATAAAAATGGGATCACTGTTTTCAATGCATTCCTATGGGAAATTTGTATAAAGGAAAATCTGCTTAACATAATTTCGTTTGGAACAAATTAATTCCTTTATACAAGGTACCAGTGTATATTAAAGCACAGCAAGACCCCCTCCCTTTGAAGACTGGGCTGCAGGGCATTATTCCAACATGTAACAACCCAAAACACACCTTCAGAACGACCCACTGCCTTGCTAAAGAGGCTGAGGGAGAAGGTGGACTGGCCAAGCATGTCTCTAGACCTAAACTATATATGAGTAGAAATGGACACAAAATGATTTTTTTTCATTTCGTTTTTTGTTTTGCTTCAGAACAAAATAAAAAAATGAAACAGTTTTTAAAAGAAAAATGAAACAAAATGAACTGGAATTTTTCCATTTGTTTCCATTTGTCGCCCACTGACGACAATCCAGCCCAGGGAGGCCTTCCACCACCCGCCACCACCCCACCAGAGCCCAGAAGCCACCAGGGTGCAGGAGGAGGAAGAAGAGGGGTGAGTACAAGGCTCCAGAGGAACGAAACATTTTGTTATTGTTTCATTACATACAATTGTTTTTTAAATTGTACTAAACTGTTTTTTAAATTGTACTAAACTGAACGAAACAAAATGTGGGCGGGGAGAAAATGGAATGAAATAACATTTTTCCATTTCATGCCCATCTCTAGTATTGAATTTCCATGCGGCATCCTGAAACAGGTGGTGGAGGACTGCAAGGTCTCTAACATCCACCAACTCTGTGATATCATCATGGAGGAGAACTCCAGTGGCAACCTATGAAGCTCTGGTGAACTCTATGGTTGAGGCAGTGCTGGAAAATAACACAAAATATTGACCCCTTGTGCCCAATTTGGACATTGTCACTTAGGGGTGTACTCATTTTTGTTGCCAGCAGTTTAGACATAAATGGCTGATTGTTGCATTATTTTGAGGGTACAGCATATTTACACAAGCTGTATACTCAATGCTTTACATTGTAGCCAAGAATCATTTCTTCAGTGTTGACACATGAAAAGATATATTAAAATATTTACAAAATGTGAGGTGTACTTACTTCTGTGATATACTGTATGTAAAAACAGAAATTTCTGTGAAGATTCCAATGAAATAGGAAAAGCACATAATAAAATATTGTAAGACACACTTATTTCATATACAGAAATACCTGTACCTCAGTTTACGAGCGTAATCCATTCCATATCATCTCTGTAAACCAAAACACTCTTATATAAAAACAAATTTCCACATAATAATGGAAACTCAGATGATTCGTTCTGTACCCCCAAAGACCACATAATGTACACAAAAATTGCCAAAACTCACAAAAAAGTTGGCTAGAAGTCCATGTCCACACCACGGTTTATATACCTGGCTATGGAATCTGCTTTGCTTGGGCCTAACAACTATGACAATAATAAAGAGCAATTTGTAGCCCTATACACACTTGACTAACTGCCCCATGACTAGAAATGGTTTGGGAAAAAAATAAATGTTGAAAACAAATTAAAGATAAAGAAAAATAAAACCCTAACCTGCACATTCCTGGCTGGTGCAATGAGACCTCTATTCCTCTCTCCTCCCTCTCTCCTTTTGGGGCTGCCTAAGACTGAACATTCCAGACAATCACCCACAATCCAGCAGGGGGAGGGATGGAGAGAGAGAGACACCACTGGCCCACTTGTGATTATGTGACCTGCCCCAGTGCTTTTATCAAGACCATGCTTGTTGATCAAGGCAATATTTAGAAGAAATGTTTGCTTGTCTTGCAAAACCATCTTAAGCCAAGTTACTCTTACACCAAGGTGTTACTATATAGAAATCAGAGCTGCATGACTTTTTTTCTAATATTTCCTCACAAGCAAAAATATGAACAGAAGTTACGAATTTCACAAAGCCTCGCGTCTAGCAAGCAGCTCTGAAATAGTGAAAATTTCTGTTCCAGTTGCATTTCTGAAGCTTCTGCTCATTGAGGCTAATGCTTTTCATACATTTCCTTGACTCTTTGGATGGCAGCTGATAATCCACAGTATTCCTTCTGCCAGTTTCCCCTATGCTTCATGCCCAGCCTTCCATAATTATCTTAGTTAACAATCAAAGGTGAAAAACATGACACGTTCACTACTTAAAACTAGGAATCTAATAACACACATTTAAAAGTTGTTCCTCAACAGAACTGTTGAAAAAAGTGAGGAAGTGAAAGAAAGAAGATATACAGGAAGTACAAACATCTCTGAATGTATTTGAAGGGGAGGTTAATGGTGAAGAAGTTACAATCTTTCTCTTACTTGCTGCAATCCATTATTGGCATCTACTGTACACTCCAAACAATTGCAAAGAATATTTCATTAAAGTATGATAACTTTTTTTTAATTAAGGACAAACCTTATCTAAGAATTATGATTAAAAGCCAGTACTGAAAGATATACCATAAGAATATCAGGGTGAGGATCTTGCATACAATGGGTAAATCTGATTTACTGGCTGAAATCCAGTTTGTGCAACGATAGGGCATAAATGGGAATGATGTCATCAATAGGCACTATTAATCTTTATTTTTAATTAAATTTAAAAATTCCTATTCTCCACGTCAGTTTCCAAAACTCCCCAGGGATCCTTTTGGCCCTGGAAAGCTTTTGAAAGTCTTGGGACAACAGGGGGAGAGTCCTTAAAACTGGAAAATTGCCACCAGTCAGTTCCACTGCCTGTCTCACTCCTGTTGCCAGTGGAAATTAAACCACCTCATAATGTCCATAGGCTCTCAAAGGCTTTTCCAGGGAAAAAGAGATCCTTAGGGAGCCTTGTAATCTGAAAGGAGGGAATACAGAGTAGTAAATTTAATTAAAATAATGATTAAGGGCGTTGGGTTATGTCAGGGCTGTTCAACTTTGAACAGGCCGAAGTCTACTTTTTCCAGCCCAAAGTGCCCGAGGGCTACCACACTAAAATCTCTACTTATGAATTTTATCCATTCCAAGCACATGCTGATAAGTAAAAAAAATTGTACACAGAGCAGTGGTTTCCCATAGGAATGCATTGAAAATCAATCTGTTCTGGAAGGAACAGATTTCAATGCTTCGTGGCCCTTGAACTGCCCCGCTCAGCTGAGACAGTGGGCTGGCAGACCCAGAACTTTGCTGGGGCAGTGGTGGTGCCTTGGGATGGGGGAGGGAGGGGTGGAGAACTTATCCCCTCACTTTTTAAATTGATGACCGGTGAGCTACTTTTGAACCCTTCACAGGCTACTGGTAGCCCACAGTCTACCTGTTGTGTGTTATGTCCTCACTATTTAAGATGAGGCATGAAGTAGTACTTCGATTGAAGAAGATAATTATTAAAACCAAACAATGTAAATGAACTTTCAGCAGCTCAGTTCTATACCAAACTCTGCTCTTCCCTCTCAGAAAATGCTCTTAACGCTCCACCTGCTCCAGCTTTATCACTATGAAAGCACTTTGGAAGTTTGGTGTACAAGTTGTACAGAAAGTAAAGCTTTCCAAGTTCTTCTATTCCAACTCCTTTCCTGGATTCCTCATTTCTAAGAGCTTGTTTACTTGTAGAAATACAATAGATACACTTCTTCTATATGAAGTGAGGCTAAAGTATTGAATGCAATGTGCATAAGTACCTACAGTGGAGCTGTGTTTACAATAAAAGTTAGCTCAAATTCATCTTATTAACTTTTCCATGGGATACACAGCAAAGAGGTTCTTCTATTCTCTATTCTAAATGCTGCAAATTCATCTGCTGAAAAAACATTTTAACAGACTTTTTTTACCAAAGTACCTACAACAGAGATACAAATTCAGCAAAACTTTTCCATGGGATACACAGCAAAGAGGTTTTTCTAATCTCTATTCTAAGTGTTGCAGCAAGACTGCTACCTCTGAAAAGCATTTTAACAGACTGCAGCTCACACAAATACAGTTTTACACAAAGAACTTACTCTTAAACCAACAGTGACAACATGTGGACCTCCAGAAATTTTTGGACTGCAACTCCCATCATTCCTACTCAGCAGCCTAAAAAATACACATTTCCTATTGTTGCTTTAAACCAGGGGTGTCCAAACATTTGTAAGGAGGGCCAGATTTGGTGGCTGAGAATGTGTGTGGGGCCGGCTGCCCCCCCACTGTAAGCCCCGCCCACTGACCCCTTGCAAGCCCCACCCACTGACCCCTCCTGAGTAAAACTCTCCTGAGCTCTTTACTTGTTTGTGGGAAACCAAAAAACCCTTCTAAAAGCAATGTTTAAAAATCAGAATTAACCATTCATATTTCTTCCTAACCGTATTAAATATAAAATTGTGCATTGCATTGTTCAGTTTGTGACCTAGAACTTGATTGTTCTCAGTGCACAGAAATTAATATGTATAATTTTATTTATTTATTTTTATTTATTTATTGAACTTATATACCACCCGTCTTCCCGAAGGAACTCCGGGCGGTTCACAACATAAAAAATACTAATAACAGCTATAAGGCAATTGAATAGTTTAAAAACAGTTAAACACAAGTAGCCAGACTAAGCGGTAAAGCGTGGTTTTGCAGATGGCAGGAAAAAAAAGAAAAGGAAAAAAAAAACCTTCAGTCACCAAACGCCTCCCAGAAGAGAAGGGTTTTTAGTGCCTTCCGGAAGGCTGGCAGGGACTCTGCTAGGCACACTTCTGCTGGAAGATGGTTCCACATAGTGGGGCCAGCCACAGAGAAGGCTCGGGTAAGGGTGGATGTTCTCCGAGACTCCCTGGGCGTGGCCACACGCAGCATGTGCGCCCGCGACAACCTAGTCAGACGGGCCGATGTTGACCGCTGGTCGATCCGCTCTGTCAGGTAGTCAGGTCCTAGGCCATGGAGGGTTTTGTAAACCAAAACCAGGACCTTGAATCTGATTCACCCCCAAATAAATGATTTGGAAAATATTCTTCCTTTTCTCCCTTCCTCCCTCCTTTCCTTCCTTCCTCTCTCCTCCTCTCCCTTCTTTCTTTCTTTCTTTCTTTCTCTTTCTTTCTTTCTTTCTTTCTTCTCCCTCCCTTTTCTCCCACTTTCTTTCTCTTTTCTCCTCCCTCCTCCTGTCCTTCCTTCCTTCCTCATTTTTTTCTTTCTTCCTTCCTTCCTCCCTTCCTCCTCCTCTCTTCTTTTTTTCTTTCTTTCTTTTTCTTTCTTTCTCTCTCCCTCTCCCTCCCCTTTCTTTCTTTCTTTCCTCTCCATCTCCATTCTTTCTTTCTTCCCTCCCTCCCCCTCTCTTTCTTTGCTTCCTTTTCTCCCTTCGTCTTCCTCTTCCTTCCTTCCTTTCTTTCTTCCTCCCTCCTCTCCTTTCTTCTTTCCTTCCTCGTTTTCTTTCTTTCTTCCCTCCCTCCTCTCCTTTCTTTCTTTCTCTTTCTTTCTCTCTCACTCTCCCTTCCCCCATCTTTCTTTCCCTCCTCCCCCTCTCCTTTCTTTCTCTCCCTCCCTCCTCTCCTTCCTTCCTTACTCTGCCTCCCTCCCTCTTCCTCTGCCTCCCCCCTCTTTCTCTCTCTCTCTGCTCAGTCCTTCCTGTCCACGCTTTCTCAAGCTAACTCTCAAAACAAGGAGCTCAGACGCTGGTGGCAGAAAGCAGAGGGGCAGCATCCCCTCCCACTGGAAGGACACTCCGGAACTTTGCTGCCTTCTAGACACTTTCATCGGTCCTGCTGCCTCCCTGCCCAAGCCGAGGGGGACGGGGGAGGGAGGTCAGGAGGGAGCAAGACCACCACCACCACCACCACCGGGTATTGCAAAGCTTTGGCAGATCAATAGACAGGGATATCGAAAGGGAGAAAAAAGCAAGCAGGAAACACATTGCAGATGAGAGGAGGGAAGGAATGGGGAACTGAGGTGGGAGGACCCAAATGCAGGCAACGCAGGCGGCAGATGAGGAGGAGTGCCTACTTGTCCCCTAAGCTCCGGTGCAGCAGCGTGCCTGCTCGCCCAACCCACCCACCCAGTTCCAACGGCGCTGGCGGCACCAGAGGAGGAGTGCCCGCTCCCCCCCCCAAGCTCCACGGTGCTGGTGGCGGCGGCCGGCCTCAACCCCCATCCACCCACCCCCAAGTTCTGAAGCAGCGGCGACGGCCCACCTCAACCCCCACCCACCCACCCCTGGTGCTGGTGGCGGCGCCCACCTCAACCCCCGCCCACCCACCCCCAAGTTCGGAAGCGGCGGCGGCAGCCCACCTCAACCCCCACCCACCCACCCCCACCCCCAAGTTCTGGCCCGCCTCAACCCCCACCCACCCACCCCCAGTTCAGCGCGGCGGCGCCCACCTCAACCCCCCCCCCCCACCCCCACCCCCACCCACCCGACGGCGGCCCACCCCCCCGCCCACCCACCCCCAAGTTGGACCCAACCCCCGCCCACCCACCCCAAGTTCGGAAGCGGCGGCGGCCCCACCTCAACCCCCACCCACCCACCCCCAAGTTGGGAGCAGCCCCCCACCCACCCCACCCCCCCACCCCCCGCCTCAACCCCCACCCACCCACCCCCAAGTTCGGCGGCGGCGGCCCCCACCCCCACCCGCCCACCTCAACCCCCACCCACCCACCCCCAAGTTTGGGGCCCCACCCACCCCCACCCACCCACCCCCCCCAAGTTCGGAGCGGGCCCGCCTCAACCCCCACCCACCCACCCCCAAGTTCAATCCCCACCCCGCCCCCACCCCCACCCCGGCCCACCTCAACCCCACCCACCCACCCCCCAAGTTTGGAAGGCGACGGCGGCCCACCTCAACCCCGCCCCCCCACCCCCAAGTTCGGAAGCGGCGGCGGCCCACCTCAACCCCGCCCACCCACCCCCAAGTTCCGGCCCCACCCAACCCCCACCCACCCACCCCCAAGTTCGGAAGCAGCGGCGGCCCGCCCACCCCCCACCCACCCACCCCAACCCCCGCCTCAACCCCACCCACCCCCCCCAGTTCTGAAGCAGCGGCGGCGCCCCACCTCAACCCCCGCCCACCCACCCCCAAGTTCGGCGGCGGCGGCCCACCTCAACCCCTGCCCACCCACCCCCCCGGCGTTCCACCTCAACCCCCACCCACCCACCCCCAAGTTCGGAAGCGGCGGCGGCCCGCCTCAACCCCCACCCACCCACCCCCAAGTTCGGACCCGGCGCCCCCGCCCACCCACCCCCAGTTCCGGCGGCGGCCCGCCTCAACCCCTGCCCAAACAGCCCCACGTTCTGAAGCGGCGCGGGCGGGGCCTGCACCCCCGCCCACCCACCCAAGTTCCGAAGCAGCGGCGGCGGGCGGGGAGGGAGGGAGGGGCCGGCCGGCCAACCGCGGGCCAGTGAAAATGGCCTGGCGGGCTGGGCTTTGAGCAGGCCTGCTTTAAACCATGCATGTTTAAATCATTCAATGAAATTTGCAACTCTAAATACATTTCAAAAGAACTTAAGAACATAAGAAGAGCCATGCTGGATCAGGCCAAAGGCCCATCTAGTCCAGCTTCCTGTATCTCACAGTGGCCCCACCAGATGCGTTTGGGAGCGCATGAGACTAGATACCTGTCTCCTGATACCACTCCCCTGCATCTGGCCCTTGAAGTACCCTGGTTTCTCCATCATGGTTTGTAAACTGTGATGGACTTTTCCTCCAGGAATCGGTCCAATCCCCTTTTGAAGGCATCCAGGCCAGATGCCATCACCAACTCTTGTGGCAGGAAGTTCCATAGACTTACAACGCGCTGGGTGAAAAAATATTTTCTTTCGTCAGTTCTTACTCTCCCAGCCTTCAATTTGAGTGTATGTCCCCTAGTTCTGGTATTTTGGGAGAGAGAAAAGAGCTTCCCTCTATCCACTTTACTCATACCCTGCATTATTTTGTATGTCTCAATCATATCCCCCCTCAAGAGCCTTTTTTCCAGACTAAAGAGCCCCAAATGTTTTAGCTTTTCCTCATAAGGGAAGTGCCCCAGCCCAGTAATCACTTTAGTCGCTCTCTTCTGCACCTTTTCCAGTTCTACTATGTCTTTCTTGAGATGCGGTGACCAGAATTGTACACAATACCCCAGGTGCGGCCTTACTATTGTTTTGTATAATGGCATTATAATGTTGGCTGTTTTATTTTCAATCCCCTTTTTGATAATCCCTAGCATGGAATTGGCCTTCTTCACCGCTGCCACACTGGGGACACCTGGGCTGTCCACCACACCTTTCATGGAGAGCTGTCCATTACTTTACATTTGGTTACATTAAAACACATTTGCCAAGATCTCTTTCCTGATCTTCACAATCTTCTCTGGTTTTCACCACATGGATAACTCAGAGCCCATGATGATAGATGAAGTTTGAATTTTTTTTCCGCTCAACCAAATATGCATTACTTTACATTTGGTTACATTAAAACACATTTGCCATTTTTTCTCTCAGCAAGGTTTGTTTCCATTCCCCCTTGGAGTTTGGACAGATGATCCTTCTGGGTCCTCTTCTGCCATCTTCTCTGGTTTTTGCAAGAGATCTGCAATTTCATTTCTCAGTTGTCTAATAAATGCCATCTGGGCCCGGTGACTTGTTTTGTGTCATCTGCAATTTGATTTAATTCTTTAGTCAAGAGGGGCGCACAGGCACTGTTTATCCCTGTCTCCAGGTCATTTATGAACAGATTGAAAAGCAATGTCCAAGTCCTCCTTAACCTCCCCTTTTCCAGAGCACCATCCAGAGGGCCAACTGGTTCTCTGGTAGGTTTTCTACTTCTAACATATTTAAAGAAGCTGTTATTATTACCCTTTATATTGCTAGCCATGCATTCCTCAAAATCTTTCTTTCCCTCATCATCTTCTTACATTTCTTTTGCCAGAGTTTGTGTTCCTTTTTATTTTCCTCATTTGGGGAGGATTTCCATTTACAGAAAGACCTCTCCTTGTGCTTTAGAGCCTCTCTAACTCCACTCGTTAACCATGCCGTTGTCCTCTTGGACTTAAATGAGCTCTTCTTTCTTTGTGGTATGCACTTGTGCTGGGCCTCAATTCCTCAATTTGCTTCAAACTAAAGACTTATTATTTTCTCCAATGTGCCAAATCAGCAAACGATTCATCAAGACAGCCAACGCCCAACCAAAATTGTTTCAAAAGTACCTAGACCACAACTTTTTTTTTATTTCTTCCTTCAAGAAACTCCTATGGGCTCAACTGAATTTTAATCCCAACTACGGTTATCAAAATTAATGGCATTCATATTGATGTTGGCAAACAAATTCAGTGGGTCTTCTCCAGACAGGATGGAACTTGGATTTACATCTAGGACAATACAGCCCACACAAACCATACAGACTTTATTTAAACAAAACAAGTTTCAATAATAATGCTTTTTCAAAAACTGGTTTTAAACTGCCATGTTACTTATACTGCAATGTGCTTACAATAATCCCCTGACTGTAACATTTGCAGGTATAGGGGAGTCCAACAACACCAAAAATGTATACTTAGAAAGTCTCCAAAAAGGTATTAACACTGGTAAAGTAAAGGTAAAGGTTGCCCCCACACATGTGTTAGGGGGCGGTGCTCATCTCCGTTTCTAAGACAAAGAGAGAGTATTGTGCAAGTCCATGGCCATGTGGCCAGCATTGCCGAACGCATTTCTGCGAACGGAACACTGTTTACCTTCCCACTATTTATCTACTTGCATGTACATGCTTTTGAACTGCTGGGTTGGCAGGAGCTGGGGTTAACAATGGGAGCTCATTCTGCTGTGTGGCACTTGGGATTCGAACCACCAAGCTGCCAACTATGCAGCCAACAGCTTCAGCACTCTAGCCCGCTAAGCCACCATGCCCCATTAACTATTAACACTGGTACTAAAGAAGAAAAACAGAACTTTTAACTTCTTACTAGAGTAAAAGGGACAGTTATCATACAGGTTATGTTAAACCAAAGAAAGGATTGATTTATAAAACCGAAATGCATAATAATTTATAACAACAATACATAATATTGTACTATGTTAAAGTAATTTTGGTTTCTGATGTGAAAAAATATTGCCACTGTCTTATTTATCTTGTTGTAGATGCTACAGTCAATGGGGTGCGTGAGGTGGGTTGTGACATTAAGCCGGCACAATTTGTGCAAAATCATATTTTTCCTTTGTGAAATTAAGCCACTGCAAAATAGTAAGTTAATCACTCACAAAGAATGAAACAATCAAGTCTATTTTTCTGCTTTTTAACAACAGACTATGCAACAAGGCAGCAGTTATGTTTTATATATTTACAAAAAAAGCACAAAGCATGTTTTGCAAATATGTACATTGTCTGTAAGGATGATCCTCCTTCGGTATTATTTGTGTTGCTGATTTTTTCTTATGCCTTGAATTCCACAACAGAGCAAACTACTGCATATGTAGTCAGACCACTGGTCCATCTAATACTAGCTCATTACAGTTTACCCTGTTTCCCTGAAAATAAGACTTCCCCCACCTAGCAGGATTTCTGTGCATTTGTTAAATATAAGCCCTACCCTGATAATAAAACCTAGTTATGGGCGTGGCTATGGTTGTGTGCAGGGCTGACATTCAAGCATATTATACTTAATAAAAGTAAGACATCCCCTGAAAATAAGCCCTAGTGTGTCTTCTTGAGAAAAAATAAATATAAGACAGTGTCTTATTTTCGGGGAAACACGGTATTATGACTGGCCATGGCTCTTCAGGCTTTCTGGCAGAATTCTTTTTCTTAAGCATATCTGGAGATCCTTGATATTTGGAAGGAGTGGGGAGAGGTGTCTGTCATCCAAATACTAACCAATGGCAAGGAAAATCAGATAGATATTCAATATAGGGAAGGTGTGTAAATTAGTGTTAGAAGACATACTTCCTATGGAAAAGGAATCACTTGCATTCAATCACCTGCATTCCTGTCTACACTAACCTTAGCTGTCTGAAAAGTATCCTATTTCATTGAATGATTTGACCCTTCTTTCTTCCTTTCCATTAAGCCTGGAAATGTTTCTTGAAACAACAGGCATCTAACAGCACCTAATACTCTAGCAAGCGAAGTACAAGTATGTGGAAATGAAATAAATCCATATTCTTCATTTATTTAGCACACTCCACATCCCTGTTATTTTCCATGACAAACTATAAATGGCAAGTCTTTTAAGGCAGAGAACTGTTCCCCCCGTACTTTATGACACACTGTGGATTATTATGTCACTGTACAATCTATGTTCTGTGCCAACAAGTCAGAATCAACTTACAGTCACTCCAATTGAGCTTTCAAGGAAAGAAAAATACAGTATTTGAGAAGTGGATTTAAGGGTTCCATCCCCCAAGGAGTTTCCATGGCTACATGGTGTTCAACTCAGATCTCCTAAGACCAAGTGGTCTTTCACTCCATCCATTACCCTATACTGGGTAACCATTGCAAAGTAACAGTACTAAAACAGATTATAAATTAATTTATTTATAGATTATAATGTATTTCCAATCCAATAGTTGCATCACAAGCAGAATGATCTGCAGCATTCAAGGCAGCATACAGCAGCTAAAAAGTATAAATATATGTCTTTCTTACATATTACAAATGTAGTTACAGACACTTAGTGGACAGTAAGACTTGCTGATTTTGCTGCAGCAATAAAAAGTGGTGGGAAGAGAAAGGGAGACAAGCACAAAAACAGACTGATTTCTTTGGGAGGGGGACGACTAGTTCCTGAATT
The DNA here is from genome assembly GCA_029282475.1 of Phrynocephalus forsythii. Classification (NCBI taxonomy): domain Eukaryota; kingdom Metazoa; phylum Chordata; class Lepidosauria; order Squamata; family Agamidae; genus Phrynocephalus; species Phrynocephalus forsythii. Next base: position 160,150,519 of record JAPFRF010000011.1, read on the forward strand.
GTACAGTGGGCCTAAAAAAAACAATTAAACACAAACGCACATGTGAACCTAACTGAGGATCAGGAAGAGCACACATAAAAGTAGCCTTCTCTGAACAGCTTTATTAAAGCCTGGATCCAACTGGTAGTTCCTTGCAATGGGATTTACATGAATGTTGACTCGGCAGTGGTTCAATAAGTGTACTCTAGGTGAAACAAAAGAGGCAGTGCACTGCACTCGATAATGATGGATTAGGACACAGACTACAGTGAGTTCAAATCCTCCCTCATCAACAGAAACTTGCTGGAAGTGAGGGGTGGAAGTAGAATTACTAAAATCGTTTCTTACATATCTTGCATGCCTTGAAAACCCACTAGAGTCATTATAAGTTGGATATAACCAGACAGCATGTACTGCAATGCAAATTGAGGCTAGCAACTGGGTTTACACCCAGGATTTACACAGTATCAAATTACTGTGCAAAGATTTATATAATTCTAACCAAATAAACTTTGTTATTAACCATTGTGTCAGTGTACAGGGCATTGTTAAATTTGTCTTAGAAAACTAGTATTTTGTGTTGTTAACTGAGGACTCAAAAGCAACCAGGAAGGAGAAAGGTCAAATACATTTCTCTCCAAGAAGACTAACATAACTTCATCTTTTTAAGAACATGTCTAGCTACAGCCTAATACAACATGGAAACTTTTGAGTTAACTCACAGCTCTGACAATTTATTGCACAACACTGTGCTATTCCAGTTTTTACTTATGAAAGCAATGGCCAAAATTTTATAAAAGTGAAAGAAAGTTCACTGGGCTCACCCTATTCATTAGGGTCAATTAAACAAACAAGTCCAGAAAAAAATCATCTTTCAAGTTCTGATAAGCACAACAGCTTTTAGTCTGAAGGAAAGCTAATCTGAAGAGAACATGGGATTACTTGTAATGTATAATTATATACACTTTTAACTGATCAAATGCTACAACATTCAAAAACATTGTTTTCATCCTAACTACTCCACGAACATGTCCAAAAACTTAGGAAGGAACTACCAGTCAATGAAAACACACTCACATTGCCTCTCCCGTCTTGGCGACGTGACAAAGAAATTGATCGAGTATTGGGCACACTTCCTTCTTTCCCCTCTTTTCAAAATCTGCAAAGAGAACAGAAAAGTAATTGCTTAAAGCATACTTTCCTTGTTAGACAAGATAAGCCCTTCTGCTATGTTCATATACTAAATTGAAAACCCCCTACAAACACAAAAACACACACATTGAAACCCCTTGGGTTGGGAGACCAAAGGACAACGCACATGTTCTTGGGTGGAAAAACTCAGGCTACACTTCTCCTTCCAAGCTGGCTTCTAATATCTAGGCCACCTGCCTCTGGCTGGACAGAAAAGTGGAAGGCCAACAGTGAAAGCCACTGATTTCTTTGGTGCGTGTGTGCGTGGGGGGGGGGGGAGAGAAAAGATGGAAAGAAGAGCTAGCGGGAAATGGGAGGCGGGGGGGGATGGGAGATTGGGGAAACCCGACCTTGGATGGGGCAAAAGCCCGAGGAAAGGCACGAAAGCCCCCACCCCGGGCCCCCTTCTGGGGAAAGGGAGGGGAAGGAGAGGGGGCCCCAGGGGACACCCCCCCGAGCCCCAGCCAGACTCTCCCAACAGACACACACGCAAGAGAGGCGAAGCTTAGGCGCCTCGGGGACAAAACTCCTCCGGTGGGACGCGGGCAGAGAAAGAGGGTTTCCCTTCTCCTTTTCCAACCCCCCCCCCGGGAGGGCGAGGCAAGAAAAATGTCTCTCTCTCTCTCTCTCTCCTCCCCCCTCCCTCCCCAACCCCCGGTTCCCCTGGAAAGAGGGGGGGGGGACTCTCGTGGCTCGCAAGGCAGGTAGGTCCCCAAACAGAGGCCCAGGCGCTGCCGCCGCCGCCTCTCCTCCCCCGTGTCCCCCCCCCCAAAACACACACACACACACGCACACACACGCGTACATATAGGCCGGTGCCTGCCTTCCCCCCCCCTCCCGGTGACCTCCGGGTAACCCCCACCCCCACCAAAACCCCCCACCGCCTCCACCTTTCAGCGCTTCCTGCAGCCTCTCGAGGTCCATGGCCCGCCGCTGCCTCTTCCTCCTCCTCCTCCTCCTCCTCCTCCCCCCAGCCCCACCACCACCACCCGCCTCCCGGGCCCTCACAGGCACCAGGAGCCTCGCCGCGACGGCGGTTCCCTCTCAGGAAACGGAGCGAGCGACGGGGAAGGAGAAAGAGCGAGGGCGCGAGGAGGGGGGGGAAACACACACACACGCAGAAAGAGAGAGAGAGAGAGAGAGAAATCCTCCTCTTCCTCTTCCCCCCTTCCTCCTCCTCCTCCTCCTCCTCCTCCTCCTCCGGCTGCCGGGCTTAGCAGCAGCCTTCCAACATGGCGTCCCAGCCGTCGCCGTGCTCGCTCCCGACGCCGCCCCCCCTCCCTCGCAAAACACCACACACGCTCTGAAAAAGGAGCCTCTCCTCTTCCCGCCGGCGCGGGGGCGCGCTCGTCAGAGCGTGGGGGTGGGCGGGGCCACCGAACATGACGTCACCGTCCGGCCTGAACGCGGTCGCTCCGGTTCGGATTGGTCGGTAGCGGCTTTCTTTTTTTGGAGGGGGGAGGGAGGGGATTCCGCGGGCGGCACCGCCCACTGCCGGTGACGACACGTTGTGCTCGGGGGGAGGGGCGCCGCGCCAGGAGTCTCTCGGGCTCAGACTCCGCGCGAGCTCTGAAGGGCGCCGGATGCCGCCAGGAGCGGTGGTGGTGGTGGTCGCCTGGCACTGGATTGACGTCGCTGGGGAACTCGCGAGAGGGTTTTTTTTATTTAAAATTTATTTATTTATTTATTTATTTATTTATTTTTACTTTCTCCTTGCACCGTGATGGAGGCGGCTGCGATGATGGCAAACCTGTTCTATAGCCCCCAAAGGCAGCCGGAACTGACTTTTCTGACTTCGGTCGCGAGAAAACTGGTCCAGCTATTTATTTTATTTTATAGAGTACAGTATTTTGAAGTATTTCTACCCCATGTTTCTCCTTGGAAAAAAAAAGGGCCCAAAGCGGTTTACAACTGTGTGTGTGTGTTTGTTGTGTCGTTACAGTCCTGACTGACTCTTCATGACTCCATGTCCAGCAATCCCTTAAATCACATCCGATCTCGCCTGATTTCGGAAGCTAAGCAGGGTCGGCCCTGGATAGTACTTGGATGGGCGACCACCAGGGAATACCAGGTGCTGTAGGCACCTGGAGTAGCAACTGGCAAACCACTCCAGTATTCCTGCCAAGAAAACTCCATGGACATGGAGCCATGAAGGGTCGGTCACGACTGTAAGGACACAACACACACATCTGTTTTTAGAGAAGAAGAAAAATAGACTGGGAGGATCGTAGCGAATGCGATTTACAGCAGCTGGCTCTTTTTTGTAATCTTGGAAAAGTTGAACAGTTCAATTTTAATTTCCCCCCCTATAATAGAAAGTCAGCTGATTTGCTGGGTGGAATCCTGTCAGTTTTTTAGGAATTGGTCCAGAATCTCCTGCGACTGGGCTCAGCAAGTTTGTCTTTCTTTTGCCTGTAATTTTTTTTTTTTTCCTGGGTTTTGATAGTTGTTTTCTAATCGCCTTGCAAAGCTGTTATGGAAAGGGATGGTTCTGACGTGATAAAGTCTTACCGTAGCCATCTTTTTCACTCCCAAAGCCTGTTTTATACAAAACATTAAAAGGTTATTGTTGGTATTGGAGTCATTTACTGACTGCACCCAATTTGGATTCAGGTTGATTGCAATTTAGGTGGAATTTTTGTATCTGTGTAGTAGGTATTTTGTTTTTTTTTTTCAAATAAAATAAATCTGTCATAGGAATCTAAATGATGAGAGCCATGTTTTAGACCAGGCTCTCTGAACAGGGTGTATTAGAAGGGGAGAGAATAAAATACCTTTCTATAAACACTTTATCAATCTGTGAGGGTTCATTTTCGGAATCTTTTGATTTTTTAGAAGAATCATGAGGCGACTGCGGTAATTCTTGCAAAATAAACAATTCTTTATTTAACTCTTTGTCTCTTGTTCTTTGTTTTCCTTTTACTACAATTTCTTTATTAACAGGGGTCAAAACAGGGAGATCAAAACTGGGATCAAAACAGTTTTCTAACAAAATATTTTTCTCTCTCACAACACCATTATTTACTTGCGTGGAGTTTGCATCGACATTGCTGACCGGCTCCCGCAATGGCCCCCACAATAAGGGTGTTGAGTGCTCTGTGGTTGACTCCAGCCCCATCCGGGAATCCATCCTACCGGACCTGATGGACTATTTCCCTTTCCTTCTTTACTTTCAGGAGGGGATATCCCCATAGGGAATCTAGGAGGTCCTTCTGGAGTGGGTAAAGGGAGTCCAGTGTCTACATTCCTCCAAACATCCATTCTCCTTGGCACCCCCTCCCTAACGTCCCTAACCGTCCTCATTTTGTCTTTCCCCTTTCTGCCTGTAATTTTTCCGTGTCTGTTCCTGGGCATTCTACTGACTCTATCCTCTGTTTGTGTACCCACCCTCCTTACTACTTTCTCCATATCTCTATTTACCTGCACCCCTACGTGCCAATACATCCCAACGGACCTGTCTCCATATCTTCCCCCTACTTGTAATATCTTATCTTTCTTTACTGCCTTCCAATCATCCGTTTGTATTCCTCTTTCTCTCACTATCTTATGTTCTTCACCCCTTCCATCTGTTTGTGTCTCTCTATGTTCCATGCCTATATTTATTTCTTCTACCTCTTCTTGCAACCTTTCCCATGTCATCTTTGTACTATGGCCATTTTCCCTTGTAATTTTCAAATTAAACTCAAATCTTGACCCTCTCTCATTCTCTTTTCCTTTAATCTCTATATCTTCCACCTTCTTGACATCTTTCTCCTTTTCTTGACTTTCTTGAATAATAGACTCTTCCTCATTCTTTATTCTTGGTAACTCCGTGGACGAGCCCACGTCTGTCATCTCACACAATCTAAAGTGCTTCCATCCAAACTCAGGTTTATCTTCATGCCTCTTTTTTAAGCCTTTTCATTCTACATGGGAAAGGGCCATCTGTAGGCTTCTTGGAAATGTTATTTGTTTTAAAGAGAGAAAATTAGACCAACAAGGTTTAATCATAGAGACAGAAACTAAAAGAGTTGCACAGTCTTTAGGGGGTGGTAAACCTTCAGCAGTCCAGATGTTTTGTACTATAACTCCCACAGTCCTTTGTCATTGGCAGTACATGCTTGGAATTCTGGGAGTTGTGGCCCAAAACACCTGGAGTTCACCACCATTGGTTGGCTTTTGACATAGGTGGGGAAGGTAATGGTAAAAAAAAAAATAGGCATGCACCCAGATTTCCATGGTACTTTACACATTTTCATTGATGTGGTTGCCCCACATATGGAATGTGGAATCACAGGTGTCCCAGAATAATTGAAAGGGAGTTCTGCAAACAAGATTCACTTATTTGAATTTATTTATTTATTTATTTACCGCTTGTCTTCCAATGGAACTCCAGGTGGTATACAACAGACCTATATATAAAACACATCATCCAATCAAAATAGCAAACAACAAAAGGAAAACAAACACAGCAAAAGAACTAGTAATAATAATCAATCCAGCAGGGGCAAAAAAAAAAAACACCCAAAAAACTAATGGTCGCCAAATACCTCTCTAAAAAGCAGGGTCTTAAGAGTTTTTTTGAAGGCCAGCAGGGATTGTGCTATGCAAATCTCACTTGGCAACTTGTTCAAAAGTGTAGGGGCAGCCACAGAGAAGGCCTGGTTTTGAGTAACCAATTTCTGGGCTTCCCTAGGAGTGGCCACCCGAAGTGAGAATGCCTGTGGTGGGTCGGGTCTCAGTTGGTCTTTGGAAGATCCGTTCTGTCAGGTACTCAGGTCCCAAGCTGTGGAGGGTTTTATAAGTCAAAACCACTATCTTGAACCTTATTTGGGACGCAACGGGCAACCAATGCAGACGAGCCATGATTGGGGTGATGCAGTCATATCTGCCTGCACCCACCACCAGTCTGGCCGCTGCATTTTGTACCTGCTGCAGTCTCTGAATAAGGGTCATGGGGAGCCCTGCATAGAGAGCGTTGCAATAATCTATCCTCAAGATCACAAGGGCCTGGCTCAAGGAGGCGTCATCCAGGTACAGGCGAACCTGGGCGATCTGCCAGAGATGGAAATGTGAGTCATGTGGTCCCTGCATGTCTTTTTAAAGGCAAAACATAGGTTGTGCTGCATGTCAAACTCAAGAGGAATATCTACAGAAGCAGGCAGAAGGGCACATGTTAAAACATCCTTGTTTCAGAGGGAGGCACTAGAACTACAGTATCATCTTTGTTTGCAAGCAATTAGGCACAGGTCAGAAAAATGCCTGATATTAGTGGTTACTGTGTAGCTCTTGCTTTCTGTATCAACTGACTCTTACAAATCATTTTGAAGAACAGTGTCCTTTATTAATGCATTTCAAAATCTGGTCACCAGAGGAAGAACGGCTATGGCAAAACTGTTTTTGACCAGAAATAATTTGAAATAGTGAATAAAGTAAAGCTGATTAAAGGACACTAAGATGCAACTAGCCTCAGTTGACTGAGCTGGATGAAGGTGAATACCACCAGAGCTTATATGGTAGCATTTCCACTTCCTTGTTTTTGATTTTTTTAAAAATCAGAATGACTGATGACTATTGGTTTCTCCCCCAAAAAAATCTGTGCCATGCAGTTCATTAGACAACATTAACATCATGCTAAAATACTGTATGCAAATTGGCACATGTAAATAGCAGAAGGACCAGAAGAAGCAAGTTGTTGCATGAAAGTACAGTGGACCCTTGTATAACAGTTTGTACAACATAAAATTTGTACAAGAGAAAAAATCCAGAGATAGGGGAAATTTGCTTAACAGAATTGCCTATGGGGCAAATCCATACAACATAAAAATGGGATTAGTCCATTTTCAATGCATTCATATGGGGAATTTGTATAAAGGAAAATTGCTTAACATAATTTCATTTGGAACAAATTAATTCCTTTATACAAAATACCACTGCAGTAGTTTATTATGTGGTTGTTGCCCATTGTGTCTTGGTTTTCTCAGGACAAGCAATTATCATGTCTTACTCAGGTATGGCCCAAGAAATTGATTTTCCTGACTTGTTTTAGAACCAGAGAAAGACACACATCTGGAGAGTTCTCAGGGAATAGCTTGAGGTCTGCCTCTTCCTTAATTCTTCCCTTTTAAGGTGCTGCCCCCTGCCCCTCCCATGCAGTTCACTCTTCATACTACCACTGAAGCAAATAAAGAAAAAAATCTCTGAATCACTTGCCCTTGAAATGTTAATGTGCCACAGAATCTCTGAATACAGTTAGAGTTAACCTCACAAAAAGCTAGACTATTTCTTTGTTGAACCAGCCTAAGATGATTGCCATCAATGTAGCACCGGCAGCCTCCAGGCCAACACAGAGAAGCTGCCTCCTGCCCCTCCCTTTTCAGACTTTGGAAAGGCAGAGTCCATTTGTCATTCCATGAAGTAACTGACAAGGCCCATCTATCTTTGCATGTTCTTCCTGGTGGCTGTGCATATTATATCTCACTAATGTTCAGTAAGAAGAGGAAACAATTGCTGTCCAGCTCACACACACACAAAAAAAAGAATGATATAAGAGTAGTGGATCAAGGATCTAATTAGTTTAGACTTTGTCGCTGTCATTCTGGTAAGAGCAGCATAGAAGAGTTATTATAATATTGCACCCCCTCCCCTCCCATCCCCAGCGAGCCCTTTTTAAATTGTGCAACAAAGAGATTGCAATGGCTGCATCCTTAAGAAAGGGGATGATAAAACTAAGCTAAACACAGAACTCCTTTTACTGTCCTTTGAACCCCGGACTGTATGTGGGAGCCTCCTGTCAAGGGACAGGATTCAAACCCACTGATCGAATTCCTCTCCAGACCAATTATCCTAAGAATTCTGTTTGCAAAATTTGGCATTCCTCCAGTCTTCCACAGAGAATGCTTCGCAGGCCTCTTGTCCAGTTTTAACTCACACACGAGGGGCACGGTGGATGAAATAGGGAAATTAGCATTGTGTTTCATCTGTAACCTTTCCATTATCACTTTGGTCCCCTCTTGTAAAAACATGGAACAATTGAGGAGGAAAAGGTACATGGTACCTTTAAATGTAGTACTTTAAATCCTTTTGGGGGGGGTTACCCAATGTGGTGTAATATACAGACCACTGGATTAGGACTCAGGAGAATAATAATAGTGTAAAAGTTCCTCCTGCACAAACATGCTAGTCGTGTGTGACTCTAGGGGCAGTGCTTATCTCCATTTCCAAGCCAAAGAGCCAGTGTTGTGCAAGTCTGTGCCCATGTAGCCAGCATGGCTGAACACATTCCTGTGCAGGGAACACTGTTTACCTTCCCGCGTTTTATGGCGGTACCTATTTATCTACTTGCATTGACATGCTTTCGAACTGCTAGGTTGGCAGGAGCTGGGGTCAACAGCAGGAGCTCACTCTGCTGCGGAGCACCCGGGATTCAAACTGCCGAGTGTGGGGGTTCCGTAACTGGCACTAACGGATCAAACTGTAAAGCACTGGATGCGTCTCGGGGTTGTTCAAAATATAATAAACTTTTATTTTCAACAGTCTTAAAACAGTCTCTTCTTTTAATATCTGACAACATGTTAACTTTGGATAACACAAGAGGCTTTGCAACACACGGTTCAAACATTTCTATCCCCTCAGGGAAGTCATCTATGAAGGGATTTGTATTCTTCATTTTTTTCCCCTATCGCCCCATGGGCTATCAAAGGGCCTGCACATCTGGTTCCCGCAGCATGGGTGTCTCACGACATTTGGGGATTCCTCACAGACCCAGCCAGGTATCCATCCCCTAACTTCCCCTTGGGATGTTTGGATGTAATTCACTGATGGGAATATGGCTCTGGTCTCTGGCGGTCTCCAATCGGCACTAACTGAAGGAAGAGGAAGAGGCAGTCCCATCTCTACCTTAGTCAGCACCAGTGCGTCAGTTTGTATTCACTTTTCCACCACTCTTATAGTGATTTTGTGTTTCCTTTCACTGACTTGTATAGAAACTTCAGCTGTGGGGACTTTCTTCTCAAATACTTGCACCCGTACCTTGACTGTAGGTGCTTTTATCTCCCATACTTGCACCCATGCCTCAACGGTAGCTTTCTTTCGCCTGTACACCTGAACCCAGGCTTCTCGCCTCTGTGGGCTTACCTGACAACCTACCTCCCCCTACCTCCTTATATATTCTCTCTCCAGCTTATAGCCCTTCCCACATTCTATAGCCTCTAACGGTTTAAAACCCAGTCACTGTCTTTCTTTCTTTCTAGCTCCACTTCCTATGTCTCCCTCTCTTTCCTTTACTTCAGGGGTTTCTTTGTTTTCTCTATTTTCTTTCTGTGGTATTATCCCTTCCATTGATGTTTCCTCTTTTATGGTCAACGCCTTCATTTCCTCCTCTACTCCTTTGGGCTGCTCTTCCTCCTCTCCCATTCTGTCCTCTGCAGACGGCTCACTCCTTTCCATGTCACACCGGGCTGCCAACTCTGCAGCCGACAATTTCAGCGCTCTAGACTGCTGTGCCACCACGCCCCTGAATTCAAATCCCTCCTTGGCCATGGGAAGCTTGTTGTGGGTTGTCAGTGGCAAATTACTCCTTGAACATCTAATGTACCTGGAAAAAGCCTTACTAGGTTTACCATATGTTGGTACTGATTTGACAGAACATAACAGCAGGAGCTGTCCATCTAGTAGTAACACATGAGACTTGGATCAGGTAAATGCACAGAATTGTACAGTATTTCTCCTTGCTGTTCTACCACCCTGGACAGGCACATTCACCTGTCAGCACTTCTTCTCTATGGACCATGTCCTCGTGCAATATTGGCGATCAGTAGCATGATCTGGTTTTTATCTCAAGCTATTCTAAACAGAGAAGCTGTGCATACTGCAAACCATTGGCTTAAATTTCTAAGCCAGGATGTTCTTCTATGCCCTGGGCTATGCCTCCCATCTATTTTTCCTCAAAGGATAACCAGATGGATAACCTGTCAGCACCAGATGTGTTAACAATTATCTGCTATTTCTTTTGTTATATCCCTCTGCACCTCCATTCAAAATACATATCCAGCTCCCCCCATTTTTTCTTACTAGTTAAAAGCAAAGTATTCTGCTTATATACTGCTCCATACCAATTCAAGTAGTCTCTGGGCAGTTTACAGTTTAATTACAGTATGCAGGCTACACATTGGGACGGAGCAGATCTGGGAAACGTAGGGGGGGGCTAGATATTGAAAATGTCATAATCGAGGCCCTGTGTAAAATATCACAAAGTAATTAAATTGTCTAGTTAAATGCCTGCCTGAAAGCCAACTTGAAATAAATCTTATTCATCCAATTGCTTGCCTGAATTCTCAGCTGCTTTGATAGTAAAGGCCTCTAAGGAGCGTGCAAATTAAAAATGTGAAACACAAGCCAAGGAAAACAACAAAATAGGAAAGTTAAATGCTTGATAAAACTGGAGTGAGATAAAATTCAAAGCAAAGTTTTGCAAAAGTAAAAACAGCCAATAGGCATAGTCTGGAATGTGTTTCCATTGTGTGGAAAGAAAAGGAGATTTCTGCCTTCACAATTTGCTTAGCAAACATTTGCCACAGGGTTTTTAAATAATAAAAAACACACAATTAAAGCCAGAGTAAAATTTGACCATTTTATTCTCTTTTGAGGCCTAGTTTCAGTAGCATTCCATTAGCTATGCTCGGCAAGTAAGCACAAAAGCTCAGTTGATGTTATCAAGTATTTCCTAAATTACTTCCATCTCTACAAGGAGCTATGAGCCCCTCCAGCTCAGGCTTGTTCAGCTGACCATCCTTCTCCCATCCTCCCTGCTCAACAAATGTTGAAGAAGAAAGTATAAACACAACAGGATTGTTTGTAATGGGGAGAGGGTTAACAAGTAACTGATTCAAACAAGACCTGGTTGAATCCACCAGCCAGCAAACAGGCTCTGGTCTCCCTGTTCCCTTCATCAGGAGGTCCAGGTTGTCCCCCAACAACTCCAGTTCTCATCACCATGATAGTAGGTGGCCCACCAGTTCATAGCGTGGCCCCAAGGTTTCATTGATCTTGCCCCACTCTGAACAACAAAGGTTGATATGGCCATAATGAAGGTATGTATAGGGGAGGCTCTCTCTGGAGGTCCCTGTTTCCTGGTCTGATGGCACAGTGCCCACCTTCTTGTCCCAGTGCTGGCATTCCCTTTGGCGTCTCTTCCACCAGCGTCAGAGCTAGGTGGCTGTCAGTTCTCAAGGCTTAAGTGTTTTTCCCCTGTGCCATTTTTGGTGACAAATCTGTCCCACCTACCGCCCACAGAATGGCTTGTATGGGGGCTGTGGATTCTCATATTTGTCCTTTCCCATTAAGGGGGGCTCTACTATGGTCCCTCTCTAGGCGTCCTCATTGTAGATGCAGTCCTATCCACTGAAAGGCTCGGGGTCTCCCTCTGGAGTCTTCTTATCCCAAAATGCCCTTGAGAGGTCTTCCTGAGCATCTCTCCAGGGCTTCCCTCCTCTCCTGTGGCTGAGACAGAAAGAACTCACCTCGCTGACCTCTTTGGTCTGGCACCTCAGTTTTCGACAGGTTATCACTGCCAGGGGTTCTGCCTCTCCTTTATGGCAACCCAGCTTTTATATCCCTCCCACCCACCCCCACCCCCAGGGAGGGGACACCTACCAGGGTTCATCTCTCCTCTTAAAGATGTCCACTCACCAAAAAACCACTGACAGCAGTGCAAATCCAAGGACAACAAATGAGTGATGCCTGAGTTTCTCACAAATGACCACAGCATCCACTCATGGGGCTGAGAGGGGTTGCCACAGTCACCAAGTCTGTCCCCTGGCCAACCTGCCCCCATAGAAGCAAATACAGTGGTCCCCTGCCCTTTTGCGGTTTATATATTGCGGTCCCGCTGTATCACGGGACCGCAGTATATGAAAAAGGCCCCCTAGGGTAAGGGGGAAGTCTTGTTTCAAGCCTCCCATAATTACCCCAGGACTGGAGCTGCCCCGAACAGGCCTGTGAGGGCCTTCCTGGGCCTTCTGGAGGCCCCAAAAGGGCCTCCCTGCTAACCGGACGTGACAAGAGCCCCCAGCTAGGTCCTCCCAGTCCTGACTCAATCTGCATCCACATATCGCGGATTTTCTATTATCGCAGGTCAGGTCAGGTCCCTAACCCCAGAGATAGGTGGGGGATCATTGTAAAGCAATTTTCAAACCACTCACCAACTTTTGCACCATCAACGGAACAAATGCACACTTGCTGAAATCCTATTACACAGCATACTAAACTGCAGTAGAGCAGGCTTATTGAATCAGTAGTGAAATGGTAAGTCAACTCCTCTGTAAATTCCACTGGTTCAAATGGGCCTCCTCTAGTTGCAACTTACTGTGCTAAAACCAGTCCATTGGAATAAATAGAATTTACCCAGGAGTACAATCACCAAATTGCCACTGGTTCAATAAGCCTATACACTACACATCAAGATTTCAGCCAGTACATTAATGTGATCATCATCATGATAATCATCACCATAATTCAAAATTCAATCAAACAGGAAACATACGCACAAAATAGCAGTCCCTGACACCCAGTGTCGTGTGATGGACAGGGTGATGGTTCCTGAGTCTGAAGCCCTGCTTAGCAATGGAAACTCACTGGATGGGTGGAACTGGTAAAACCACTGCTTAAGTAGCTCTCTTATCTTGAAAGCCCTATTTGGCTTGCTATCAATCAGTTCTGACTTGACAGCTCTTAACAACAAGACTCCTAAAAACCAAGAAAAGCAAGCAAGCGTGGAAAGTGGGGCGGGGGGAGGTGCTTCTCTTATGGACACCAAAAGTACTAGAATATGGGAAGATTTCTTTCTCCTTATCACTCAGTCCTTGTCTCCCTTGAGCCCAGCAGGGAGCTGCAGATAGATCGGGAAGGAAGAAAAGGAATCCAAGAGAGAAAAGGTGAGGAATCCCCAAAGGAACGGTGGGGATGTCCAATGAATAATCTCAAGAAGGCATGCTGGCACCGTCAAACTGCCTGCTACTAGCAACAATAAGCCAAGAAAGAGTGTGTCCATGTGGATATCCCCAAGTACAAAATACCAGAACTAGGGGACATCCACTCAAATTGAGGGCTGGGAGAGTAAGAACAGACAAAAGAAAATATTTTTTCACCCAGCACGTTGTTACTCTGTGGAACTCCCTGCCACAGGATGTGGTGATGGCATCTAGCCTGGATGCCTTCAAAAGGGGATTGGGCAGATTCCTGGAGGAAAAGTCCATCACAGGTTACAAACCATGAGAGAGATGTGTCATCTCCAGGCTTAAAACTGGGGTACCTCAAGGACTAGATGCAGGGGAGTGGTATCAGGAAATAGCTAGTCTCGTGCGCTACCAGAGGCATCTGGTGGGGCCACTGTGAGATATAGGAAGCTGGACTAGATGGGCCTTTGGCCTGATCCAGCATGGCTCTTCTTATGTTCTTATGTAAGTCCAAATACTGGTCATTATCTATAAAGTCCAGTATGGCTTGGGTCCAGGCTACCTGAAGTACCATAATCTCACCTTTTTTTTTGGCTCGTAAGATCCTCAGAGGAAGCCCTCTTCTTAGTCCCATTGCCAGTGCAGGCACATGAGACAGAGCCTTCTCCGTGGTTGCTCCCAGACTTGAGAATGTTCCCTCTTGGGGGGTTAGGTTGGCCCTCTTGCTTTTATCCTTTACCTACAGTTGGAAGTCCTACCTGTTCAGGCAGGCTTTTAACAACCAAAACCGAGTCCCTGAGTACCATTTTGGCATACATATCATGTATGATACATGGATCCGAGAGTTCCTCCGGGAAGGTCAGGTGATATATAAATGGAAATAATAAACAAATCAATCAATCAATAACATCTTATGAGGAACGGCTTAGGGAACTGGGAATGTTTAGCCTCTCTAAATGAAGGCTGAGGGGGGATATGATAGCTATGTTTAAAGGATTTGAAAGGATGTCATATTGAAGAGGGAACAGGTTTGTTTTCCATGGCTTCAGAGACTAGGACTCGGGCAATGGTTTCAAACTACAGGAAAAGAGATTCCATTTGAACATTAGGAAGAACTTCATGACGGTTAGAGCTGTTCAGCAGTGGAATATGCTGCCGCGGAGGGTGGTGGAGTCTCCTTCTTTGGAGGTTTTTAAGCAGAGGCTGGATGGACATCTGTCAGAAATATTGTGATGGGGTTCCTGCATGGCAGGGGGTTGGACTAGATGGCTCTTGAGGTCTCTTGCAACTCTATGATCCCTTTCCTCCTTACCCAGTACTGGCAGTTATCATTCATTCTCTTATGCCCACACTGATTCCTACCCTTGTTTTCAGCATGGCAGATGTTTCACTTATTTAATCTGTCATTCAGGAGAGTCAACATTTAACTAACCAGCACAGAAGAAGCTCCAATGATATGGAAAGAAAACTGACATTTAGGGGACAGCTGGTGATATTAGCAAAGATATTGATGCATCCAACTGTTTCAGAGAGGGTTAGCTGTGGGCAGTTCCCTAGAGAAATATCACAGGTGTCTTAACATTCACCGTGTTTACTGTTTCTCTCCCTCTTTTGGCTATGCTTCCCATCCCATGTAACTGTTTCCAGATAGCTTGGTTTGGCTGGATGAGGATGGTGACAGCTGTAGGCTAAAACAGCTGGTGGGGGAAGGTTTAGGGAAGTTTAGGAAAGGCTGAAATCAATTCATGACAGAGTTAATAATTAAAATATAATATCAACAAATAAAAACAGTCTAGAAATATTTTAATTAACATCAAAAACAGATTCAAAACAGGAGGAAAATGCTCCTTTTAAAAATTATTTCTAATATAGCCAATCACCAAGGGAAAACCTATCTGAAGAGAAATGTCATTTTCTGCTTGCAGAAGGAAAGCATATATGGGGCCAACCTGCTCTCCTGTGGGGAGGAGTTCCAGAGTCTGGGAGTGTAAGAGAAGGGCCTCTCCCATGTCCCCACCAATTGCACTTTTAAAGTGTTGGGACTGAGAGAAACGACTCCCTGATAATCTTAACATCTGGGCAGGTTCATAAAGGGAGACACAGTCCATAAAATAGTTTGGACCCAAGCTCTTCAAGGCTTTATAGGTTAAAACCAGCACCCTGAATTGTGTCTGGAAATGAATTGGCAACCTGGGGAGCTGCTGTAATAAAGGAGTTTTGTGATGCCTTTAACCACCCCGTTAATAATCTGGCTGCTGCATTTTGGACCTGCTAAAGTTTCCAAAGTTTTTAAGGCAATCCATATAAAATGTATTACAGTAATCCAGCTGGGATTTAACTAAAGGCATGGGTCACCACAATAAAATTAGACCTCTCCAGCAATGGGTGTTGTTAGTCCCCTAGTTTTTACTGTATAAATGCATACCTCGGTCAAAGCAAAGGTAGAATAAAATATTCTAGTTGTCCCCCGCCCTTTTGCGGTTCATATACTGCGGTCCTGATATATTGCGTGTCTGCAGTATGTGAAAAAAGGTCCCCTGGGGTAAGGAGGAAAGGCCTTCCCAGGCCCGTCGGAGGCCCCAAAAGTGCTTCCCTGCAAACCAGAAGTGACTTCTGGTAACCCAGAAGTGACCTCCAGATCACTAGAAAACACTTTTGGGGCTTCTGGGGGACTGGAAAGCCCCTTGCAGGCCCGTTTGGGGCAGCGCCAGGCGTCGGGTAAGTACAAAAGCTCCCAGAGAGCCCACCCAATCCCAACCTGACCCAGCATCTGCATATTGTGGATTTTCAATTATTGTGGGTCGGGTCGGGTCCCTAACCCCTGCAATAGGTGTGTGTTTACTGTACTGTGTGTCTCCTGTGCATTAGCACTGACTGGAACAACAGTAAGATACCCTAACAGCAGATTTAAAGAAAATGGGAAATATAGTACAGTGGTACCTCAGATAACAACTGCCCCGGATAACGAATAATTCGGATAACAACTGCAAATTTCCGGGTATAGGACTGCCTCTGATAACAAATTTTCCCTATGGGCTGCCTCGGATAACGAATCACAATTTCTAAGTATAGGTCTGCCTCGGATAACACATTTCCAGCATGCATCAGTAAAAAAGAGTTATCCCAGGTGGTATTGCATCTGTACCTTTAAAGTGCACTTTATAAAGAGTTTTGAGCAAAAAACCAGGTGTCTGTGCCCTTTTCCTAGGCTCCAGAACAGATTAAACGGTTTCCCATTCATTCCTATGCGAAACCGTGTTATAGATGACTAACCTCGGAGAACGAATTACCGTTGTTACCCGAGGTACCACTGTATCCTTATTTTACTACCCCATTCCCATGACATCCTGTTCGGACTGAATAACCAAGATGACCAGTTTGGTAGAGTGGATCAAGGATGCACAAGACCTGGGTTCAAATCCCTACTCAGCCATGGAAGGCCTGTGGTGGGAGGGGGGTGAAGGCTGCAGTGGTACATTCTTATTTTAGAGATTCCGTTTGGAAAAATGACGTTTCGAAATTTCTCAAAAATTTGTCGTTTCGTTTGTCGCGAAATTTTTCATCTGTCGTTTCGTTTTCGTTTTTGTCTGTCGTTACTGGTTTGGGGGGGGTAGCGGGCTCCTGGAGGCACCTCTCTGGGGTGGGTGCCTCCTCTGGCCCACTATGAAGGGAAAGCGGGCTCCTGGAGGCACCTCTCTGGGGTGGGTGCCTCCTCTGGCACGCTATGAAGGGAAAGCGGGCTCCTGGAGGCACCTCTCTGGGGTGGGTGCCTCCTCTGGCCCGCTACAAAAGGGTACGCATAGCCAATTGGATATGCATACCAAGTTGCAGTGGCAGGCAGAGGCACCTCTCTTTCTTTTGGGTGCCTCTACTGTGACTCACTACTTGCATACTGGTGTACGCGGTGCACTTGGGCTGGGGATGGGGAGGAACAAAGTGAGAGAGGACCCCTATGGGCACCCTCTGGTTCACTAAGAAGGGAAGTGTACTTGCGTGTAGTGCAATGCGAGTACACAGATCTGGCTTAGGGTTAGGGTTAGCGCAAGGGCTAGGCTTAGGGTTATGGGTAAGGTTAGGGTGAGTTAGTGGGGTGCACCTCTGGGTGCCTCTCTGACCCACTAAGAAGGACAGTGTACTGGCGTATGGGTTAGGGTTAGGGTTCGGGCTAGGGTTAGTGGGCTTTTTATGCCCGACTGGCACATCCCAGAAGCCTCAGTCAAAACCTGGCCAAGTGGCCATGCAATTGTGGAATGGCTCCAAAAATTTGCATGGTCCACTCCCATGGCCAGCCCATCATTGCGCAGGTGTAAAAAAAAAAATCAATGGAGAAGTTTTGTTGCAAGAAAAACCCACTGCTGCTACTGTAAAAATTCAGGCAGTTTTAAAATAGTTATTTTCGCATGTTTCTGTGGTGCTTTGGTGTGTTTTTGGACCACGATTTCAAAATAAATATTGCGGTCGCCCCATTTTGGATCCCCCGCCCGCACCACATGGCATGGTGAGTTGGCGAGACGACGAGAATGCCCCCCACCAGAGCAGCCCAGGACAGGAGAGCGGGGAGGCCGGGGACCCCCCCCCCGAAACCACCCCTCTGGTAGGTGCCCTCACTCAGGCAGGCATATTTTCGCCTGCTTTTTTGGCCGGGAATCGGGTTTTTTTTATTTTTAAAACTTTTTTTCTGTGCCGCTTGGCATTGCGCGATTGCTGCGATGCCAGGAACGACAACGACAAATCAGATCCAATTTTTCTTTTTTTGGTTCGAGTTCGAGTTCTGGCAGAGTAATTGTTGTTACCGTTTCCGTTACGTAACAGAAACGAGGAACGGAAACGGAAACGAGAATTTCGCCAAGTCATGCCCATGTCTACCTCACATGCCTTGAAAACCCTACTGGGGGTTCCAGAACTTGGAAGTGATTCAACTACACATAGCAACAAACAGGCCAGGATGCAGAGAGTCTCTCTTTAACAACAAAAGCAAGCAACAAGAAACCTTCCTGTACAAATCTAGTTAAACACAAATAAGAGTTCCAGACTGGACCTTTCTGTGGCATACTCAGGGTATGATCTGACAGGGATTTGGTCCAGTTTGAGGATGAGCTGGTCTGCTCCTTTCCCCAGTGATCACTACGGTGTATAGCCAACTGGAAAGCACGCAGTGACTCTCATCCATACTTACCTGCAACCTTCTGCTTCCCTTTTAGGAGCCCCCGTTTTTTGATGCAGGAAGAGCTTGTTCCATGTTGGTTCCAGTGCAGCACATGGGATTACGGGGATTGGACCAAAGTAGACAGTTTAACTGTCGCATTGCTCAAACCACCTCATGATATTGGGGGAATGAGAGCTTTCTCCCTTTTCCGATGGAGAGGAAGAGAGAAGAACCACACGTTTGGGTTGTTGTTGTTTTTTAAGGCAGCACTTTATTTATAGCTCAGAAACCAATCTGTGCAATGTCACTCAGAAATAATTTAGAATAAAAATATGAAATAAGAAATGAAAGTTTCCTCCCCACTCCCTCCATGGAGGAGGTGAAAAAGAGGTGTTACCCCTTCTTTTTTCTCCTTTAAAGAGAGGAAGGACCGAATAGGTGTAGTGTGTTTTCCTGCCCTGAAATCACTTGATTCTTGCCTGTGGATGCAAGGATCACCCCAAATGGCGTTTCACACCTCAAAGCAATCCTGTTTGGTACAATCTAGTCCAATCCAGGCTAGGGTGGTTTGGATGCCTAGTTGCACTCTCCCTTTCTTCGAGAGCCATTCTTCACATGAGAATGCCAGATTCACAGTGATAATCTGGAATGACAGTAGACACACACCAACCTAGCACCTAGAGAGGTCTAGAGAAGCAGGATGATCCACCAGTAACAGCCTCTTCTTGATTGTTGCTACTTTGGGTATACAGTTGCATCAGTCAACTCAATCAGTTTTCCTTCTTCTTCCTGGTATGTACGTTATAATCCAGGGACAGCTTTCAAGGGAGAGTGGATGTAGCTGGTATTTATTTGGAGATGGAGGTCCACCATAGCTGGAAGTCCCAGCTCTCACTGCAATGTTCAAATGAATATGTATTTCTGGATGTTCTGATGTAAATACCATTAAGACACAACCCTTATAAACTAATGAAATGTTAGAGATCAGAATACACTGGATTTTATGCATCTAACTGGAAGTCAGTGTTGTACTTAATGCATGCGTAACTTGGATGATGACCTGTAGCTTTTAGGGATTAGGTCTTCTCACCTGTCCTTGACTTCAGCAGTAAACATGTTCACTTGTCCAAGGTCTTTTATCACCTAAATTAAGCCCCCCCAACACCCTCTACAACTCATCCAGATACACCAGAAGCACCAAGCCAATACCCAGCAACAAAGAATCCCCCCCCACTCCACCCCCCACTTTTCCAACAGCAATCTATTTTGAGTACTCAAGAATGGAGTTACCACCATCTTGTTCGCTCAATAAATTGGCTAGGCCTGTTAGTTACAGACACTGATGGCTCTATCTCCAGTTGTTGGTATTTTAAATAGGCTAATAATGGCTGGTTAATGTTTGCAAGGAGACTGATGAAACAGTGCCTCAAATGTAGTTAATAGGGGAGATGATCAAGAACATGTCAATGGAATTTCACAAGTATAGACTTGTCCACGGGCAACTCTATGGCAATTATCTACTCAGTCACGTGTCCTTGAAACAAGATAATGTGTTCCCAGCTGCAAAGCAGCAGAAATAAAATGAAATATTTTATTGGGCTAAATGTCAAGGCCACAGAAATTCCACCTGCCTGAAAAAAAGATCAGTAAAGATCTAAAGTACAGTAATTACACTAAGCAGTGGTGCCATATGCTTACTAATTTTTTTTAACAAACTAAGACTCAACTTTAAATGAAGGGATTATGTGCCAGACATATTCTCTCTAAAATAAAAGAACTCTGTGCTACAACCTGTGCATAGGGCTGCATACACATTCAAGCCATCATTGACTTCATTCAACTTGCACATGATGTCCTTTTGCACTTTCCTGTGGTTCATTTGTTTAGATTCTCCAGTAACCTAGACATAAAAGACCCTATTTATTTAGTGTCCAGATTTTTTTTTATATCTGTGACACTTTCAAAGCTCATTTTTTTACAGAACACCAACTAAAATCAGCAAGACATCTTGAATAAGTTTCCATTTTAAAAAGGTAGGGTTGTTTGTGATAGGGATCAAAGCATGTTTGTGTGCGCATAGGCAGGCAGCCTATCCAACAATCCAGTTTTCATTTGTTGAAAAAAAATGGAGGCTACTCAGAATTTGCATTAAAAGTTCATTTATTTACAAGGTAAAACCAAAAGTGTAAATGACTTTGAAATGCACTGCCTTTGCCTCCTTAGGAGCTATAAACACTGGGTGCATTTGTCACATACAAACAGACAATATACTTCATTGATATAAAATTGATTGCAATTTGTGACAGCTATAGCAATACTGAATGCATCTAGACGTAGGCAAAGGAATTTCCATTTGAAATTTCCATTTGTCATGTAAGCTGTGTTGTATTTTGACATACATGTGACAATCCCATAACTGCACAGATACCATCCTTAGCAGACAATTTACCAGTAAAAGTAAGACAAACTTAACACCATGACTATTTCATCCCCCTACCTCATGCCAGTATCCTTGAGGAAATACTTTGGAATCATTGTTACGCTTTTCAGAACAAATGTGTTTGTTAGATAACATTACTGGATTGATTCCTACATACTTTATGCAAGCATCCTACATGCCTGCATGGTCTATTTTGATCTAAGGTGTTGACAGTCTAAGAAGGAAACACAGTTCTTGAGATGTTGTGTGTCACAACAGGGAAAAGAATGATATATAAATTTCTGCTCTGCAAACTTACATCTTTGAGTTCAGAATCCAGCAAAACTGTAAAGAGCGTAGGCTGACATGGGAAAGCAATATAACTGTGTTTGGGAATCCATCTGGATCAAGGTCGTTTATTCACACGCCCAATGCCAAAAAGTTCCATTTGCTCTTGACAGGAGTTGAACTTATCAAGCCCCTCACGGCAAGGATGACAAAATAAAGCTCATCTGGCTGCCTGATGTAATGGATTTTGTTGTGGTTGTTTTTGTGGTTATGTCCTGTCATGTCACCTCCCACTTATGGTGACCCAATCAGTGAGCTTGATCCTCAGTAAGACCTGTCCTCAAGAGCTTCTCCTTCAGCAACATACGGTTTTCAAACAAATCTCCCCCCCCCGCCCCCAAATCAGATTTCTTTCCTGTTCAGTTTTCACACTCACACTGTGTGGATTATTTTAGCTTTGGTCTCCAGAGACTCATCCTTACACTTGATGAGCCTTTTAAATTCCTTCATTGCTGCTCTTTCGTGTTTCAGCCTTCTTCTGATTTCTTGGCTGCAGTCTCCATAAGGACGGATGACTGAACCAAGGCATACAAAATCTATCAGTCCAGCAATCCATCTTTGAGGGAAGCATTTCTGTGCTTTCATCCAATTGTGATTTGAGCTTCAAATCAAAGACTCGGCCATGCTTAACTCTGAATTATTATTAGAGTCTAAAAAGTAAAACGGGGGTTGAGCCATGTGACCAGAAAATCAAATCCAAAACTAGGCTAGTTAATACTTTTATAGGTCACTAATAAAACAAAACAAAAAATAATGCAAGCTTTCGATGGCAAGTCATCTTTATGAAAGCATTGTACCCAAAGTACATTCTTGACAAAAGATATAGTTTGCACTGAATTCCTCATGGCCAGATGATATCAGCCAGGCGCTCTTCTAATGGGGCAGCAAGTAAGACTGGTACAATGCTTTGATAAAGATGGCTTGCCATCAAAAGCTCAGCTTGCTTTTTTTTTTTGTTCTATTAGTGACCTATAAAAGGGTCACCTAGCTTAGTTATGCATTAGATTCTAACAAATTAATGCCTTGAAGTAAAGTTGCATATTGAAGTAAGGTTACTGTTGGGATTTCAATAATTTCCTATAGCTATGATCTCAAGAGTAATATCTGGTTCCTATTATTTGTGGCACTGGTGGACATGCTGGTGAGTGGCTCTTTTCCCTTTTAGCAGCTGGAGGTATCTCTTTGATAGTGAAGCTGATTCATACTTAGGTTAATACTGTCAACTTTGAAAGGCAGAAGCTCTTTTAAGGTAGTACCAAGATTATTTTACATCGTATGCCAAACTAGTAACGAAACTTGTAAGTACCATACACATAGTTGACCATGTATGGTCCCTCCTCCATCAAATATCAGAGTAGTTTACCACTTGCTCATCAATTTAGTTTAATGCCCTCCAAAATCGTTACAGCACAAATGGCTAATGAAACAAGGGATGACCAAGTGATCAGATCAGCCGTGCCACAGCACCCACCACGGCAATGACTAGATATAGTATACATGTTGTCCTAAATGCTTCAACCCTGTGGCTTCATTCTACTTTTGTTTTAATCAGTGCCATCTCTTCTGAATAACGTATTCTGGTTGAGACTACAATAATACCATATATGAATGAGGAATATGATAAAACATGCTTATATATTTCCAGTATTTTATGGTAAATGATGGCTATTTTTAAAGAAAGTAGCACCGATATGATATATACATCTAAAAAAAACTACTGCTGAAACTGAAATTGATACTGTGCCAAACATTCAGTAAAGTTTAAATTATAACATCTTAAGCCTTAAGTGATTAAAAATACATATTTTATATAACTGTTTTTAAAATGTTATTAACAGCTTTATAATTCACCCACACAGAGAGACGAATGTAGTGCTTAATCAAAGAGTGCTTCCTGTGCAGTTGGATAAACACTGTGCAGAAAGAGATTTACAGTATGTTAAATCAAATCCTTCATATATCACTCATTAGGGGGAAGAGTTTCCTCCTAAATACACATGTGCATATACAACTAAAACAAGATGGCAACTTCAGTAACAACATCAAGCACTCTAAGAGAAAATGTTGTCTTCATCAACAAACGCAAATCATTTGCTTCCTTCATTATGTAAGTACTGACTCTTTTAACTCAGAATGATTGTTATCACTGGATGTCCACTTCCAAGCAAGAGGTCTAAGTACATGAAATGGTTAGTGAGTTTGCTACTGGAAAACTGAAGCTGTATGGCCAGCATTGCACCTGAAGCATCACTCCATCCCCACCTGTAGGTTGAACAGTTCAATTTATCAAATCATTTAGGAGTGATCTGTACATACATGCAACACTTCATCCTACAGGTTCTAGAGAACACCACTACAGGTGTTGAAAGAGCTACTTTTTGGGACGGTAACGTCCTATATGTTTCCCACACCAAGTCAGCTCTGCAGACTGTCGACTTCAAACACAATAACCTTCAGCACTGGCAGAACACTTTCAGCTGACATCCTAGTTTTGTTCTGAGACATAGGAATGGATGTTCTTGAGTGTTGTACAGAAGGCTTAAGATACATAAAAGGCAGTGTCAGTAGCGGAAATGTCACTTTCGAAAACAAGCTGCACAAATTACTAATTTGTTCTGGAACAAAATGATGCATCAGACATTTCCAGAAGAAACCCGCCTACCAAGATTATATTTTCACAGTCTTACAGCACAGCTTGAAACCTCCACACGGGATCAGATTAAAGACCACCTCACTTAGAACTAATTCTTCTCCATTTGAAAAAAAATGCAAACAAGCTCGGCAGAAGGATGCCAGTCAAGTTTCTAAGCCATTTGAGATGATGCTTTATATGCAGACCAATGTGAATAAATGGAAGGTAAGTGCAGAGAGGCTGGATATATTTTTTAGATCTTTCTAGATTGTTGGTGTTATGTGCTGTCAAGTCACCTCTGACTGATAGTGGCTTCACAAATCATTATAAGTCCCTAAGTACCCAGGTCAAAGTGCCCAGTGAGCCTGCCACCTGAGATACTCTCAGAGTGTAGTCAGGGCAGGGGAGGAACATCTATCATCTGAGGTAAATGGTTCCACCATTTTTTAGGAAGAGGATAATTTTGAATGAGTCCTTCCAAGGTTAGAATCTGATCAATACTTCAGTATCTCACTTCATCTATCACAGGTATATCTCCCTTTCTGGTTGTTTGTCAAACAAACAAACAAACAAACAAACAAACACCACTTCATCTGGATGAAGTGCAACTCTTCTTATTTGCTACTATTACTCTTTTATGACATGAGAAGATTATGTGGTGTTTTTCAGTTCTTAGGAAAAAGAAAAGCTTAAATGGGGGCCAACAAAAAGCCCTATCAAACCACCAAGAGAGGCATGGCATAGTGACATTCCTCCTACTCTGTCCTTACTCTTATGGGATCATTTGTAACAAAGCATTTCAGCACTTGCCTAATACTCTCTGTAAATCAGTTGTTTGCATTTTGACACTCCCACTGGGGACCAGTGTGATTTCTAACATTTTTCAAACTCTTCAGGCTTTCTTTCTCCTATTTACTGTCATTTAGGAAAGATGTCCCATTTTGACACATTTTCCCATAATAAAGATGAAGTCCTGTAAGATCCCTTGAAGTATTTCTGTATTAAATTTTAACACATATGTTCTTCTTTCTCGTAAGCTAATACTGAGAGTAGAGTTACTAAACTCTTCTCAGGAATGCAACTTTTCCAAGGAAACTTAGAAGGCCCACAGGTATAGCAATCCCCATTAGGCACTAATGATAAAGAATGTATAGAGATCTTACAGGAAAAGGAAGGTCTATCCAGAGTAATATATCGCCTTGCTACATAAAACGTCTGCCCCCCAGATGGATACTACTTTATAAAATACAAATAAAATAAAAGGTTCTAAAGCTACAACAGATATTGTGTCCATCCAGTTCCAGAGATCCAATGACAAAATAATATTTTTGCCAAACAAACCCCCAAAAAACAAGATTCCAGAAAATAAATAAATGTACTACAGCATAAGATTTTGTAGCCTACAACCATAAGATTTTGTAGCCTACAACCTATTTCATCAGATGAAGGAAGTGTTGTCGTAGTTCAGATAGATAAACAGGACCCACTGTTTGTGAGTATGGATGAATGGAGGAAATAGAATGGTAGACAATGACAGGAAAACCAAACGTTGAAAGTACAGACAATAGCAAGTATATTATGACTGCTGTTCATTCACAACTGGTATTATGAATGAACAAACAACACCAGCTTTGTGAATACAGTTTTAAAATATTATCTTTATCAGCATCTACTGAACTTGTAATACACACTCCATGCACTAGATGAAGTGGGCTGTAGCCCACAAAAATTTGCCATGATGTGTGAGATTCCTGTTTGCTTTCTCAGTAGCAGACTATCATGGCTGCCCCTTCAAAAACACAGCTGTCTGTATGTTCAGTCAGGAATGGCATTCCCATTGTATTGTGCAGCTTCACTTTCCCCCCCTCTAAAAGACGCATGGCACAGATGTCAGAAGAAGAGATGGGTTCCTCTGTTGTAGGAAATACAACAAAACCCACAGTCATTGACAGATAGGAGCATACTTAAACCTGTTGAGATTAATGGAGGCAAGAACACTCAGCTCCGCATCATAATTGCAGAACCCCATACTACCATTAACATCTAGGTAATGGATCTCCTAAGCAAGAAGAACCTCATTTCCTTAGCCACTAGTGGTAAAGAAGCAGCATCTGCTGTGTCTGCTGCTATTCTAGTTGTGTAAACATCTAAAGAGAGGAAAGCTGCACCTGCATCTCTGGAAGTAATAAAGGCTTTGAAATTGCTGGAGATGGTGCTACTCGGGGTTGGGGGAGGAATCCCTGTCATGCAATGCAGTCCATCCACGGCTTGGTGGTAAGATCCCCTCAGCTCCAGAAGCCTATCACTGCCTTTTGTGATGTAAGCAAAGTTGTCACCCCTTCGCTGCAGAGCTGAGCAAGGGTACTCCTTGGAGAACACCTCTCAGAATCCCTTCCGTCATGATGGCCCAAGACTAGAGGAACTGGAGTCCAAAAAAAAGGGGGGGAGAGTAATTGTTCTGATCTCGGGTTCATGATAATGACTGTGCTGTGTCACAAAATTTGCTAGAGAGATAACAATGTTAATGATACTTAAAACCTAATGGCTATTATAGGCAAGTCAGTGAAGAGTGGTCTTTAGATCCATCATGCTTTTGCAAATGCTGCTTTCATTCTTTCTGCGTACAACTAAAGCTGGAACCACAGACTGAACACTGAACTGCGAATCTGGTCATTTCCACCCCTGAAACAGACTGATTATCAGATTTATTTATCTACTGTTCTGCGGGGCGTTCCTTTGCTGTCCTGCACCAGATCCTGTACATGCCAAGCAGAGAAAGGGTATCTGTTCTGTATTTGAAATGGTACAGCAGAATTCCATCCGAAAGTTTATAAACGGAAGAGGAAGCCTGGATCAGGCTCACCATGCCTGAAAGAGGCTTTATGTATTCAGACGGATGTTCATGTGTCTACATCGGAAGGCAAATAAGTCTCACAGGTACATCTTTTGTTGTGACTTTGGCACTGCAAGAGCCATAGCCAGAGGCTAATGGCCTGCCCCTCTGCATTCCCAGCAGGCATGGCAGAGTGCATCTAGTAGCATTTATGTTTTGCTAGTTTATAGCAAAAGAATAAAGTTCTTAGGTTCCCTTCAATTTATAAGCATCCTCTTGTTCTGATATATAGTCTTTTTCAAGACAGTTGTTTTAAATCCGCTCACCAGAACTCTGCATTTTAAAACTGCCCTTTTAGGATAAAGGGATGCTGGCCCAATATTGGACACTTGGATCATAATATAGACCAGTACCTGTAGTTAAAGGAACATAGCTGGAGTCAATCAATTACAGTATAGTTTTTAAGGGATGCTGTCAATATGAAATTCCTTTTAAGTTAACTTTGCAGTTAACTACCTGTTGTTGCCCAGCCTAACATTCTCCCTGCTTCCAGTTCTTGTCAGAAGCAGTTTATCACGACTATCCCCTCTGCAAGCCATGCTGAACTTCAAACAAGAAGGAACCAAATGAGAACACATCCAATTATGCACCTCCCACTCCTTTCAGAGGGGCCCACAGAGGAAGAACTCTCAATAGACTGTGCCTTCCAAGTACACCTGTACAACTGCAGGGGGGGGACAGCTTCCCTGTGGCTCTACATGTACCTGCAAATCCTGTACATGCATCCAGATGCTGAGCAGCCATCATGCATTTCCCCTCCTCTTCTGTTTAAGAACATAAGAACATAAGAAGAGCCATGCTGGATCCGGCCAAAGGCCCATCTAGTCCAGCTTCCTGTATCTCACAGCGGCCCCACCAGATGCGTTTGGGAGCGCATGAGACTAGATCTCTGTCTCCTGATACTACTCCCCTGCATCTGGCCCTTGAAGTACCCTGGTTTTAAGCCTGGAAATTACACATCTCCATCATGGTTTGTAACCTGTGATGGAATTTTCCAACAGGAATCTGTCCAATCCCCTTTTGAAGGCACCCAGGCCAGATGCCATCACCACATCCTGTGGCAGGGAGTTCCATAGACTAACAACGCACTGGTGGCAGGGAGTTCCATAGACTAACAACGCGCTCAAGCCAGCTCCTGGCTTGCCTCAAGCCAGCTCCTATATCATTTTCCATTCACTGTTTAATATTATGGCATGACTGCTGCAGCGGACCTGTTCTTCTTCCACTAACTCAGGAATGTCTGAAGCACAAGGACACTTGCTGAGATGTAGTGGTCCCAGTCGAGGAAAGACGCTAGCGTGGAATGAGTCATGGTCCAAAAATACTATGGACATCTACAAAGCCAAGAGAAGGAGTGATGAGAGTGCACTAGATCAGATGAATACATTTCCTTCTTCTTCCTTAAAACCTAACCAATATCTGTCATACCAGTGAACACAATTACTTTCAAGTACAAGGAAATACTTTGGAAATGACAATGGCCTTTTCACAAAACTGCAAGGAAGAAAATGCCTCTCAGTCTCTACATACATCAAGCACCCTGGGCAGCTGGTACTTTGATAGACTTCTGGGTAAACATGTAAGAGCATGTTTTGATAATGCATTGAATGATGGTTGTCTTCTCTTTACTCTGAAAAGCTATTTTTTCCAACACCCAGACTCAGTGTTTTGTTAATCATCAAGCAGGAGAATTAAGAGAAATTATCATGTATGTCTCTTCAGATGTAACTCCCACTGAGCTCACCACAGTATACAGGGTGTACATAATTACAGCCTAAACATTCACCCTGCCTCTCGGAGGCTAAAAAAACCTGTGAAAACTGAATGGATATATGTTGCTCTCATTACAATCTGAAGTTCGCTCCAACGTTGACAATCACTCTGTTCTCGTAAACCTTCTTCATAGTTCTCTCAATTTGTTTCAGAAAAACCTGTGGGATTCGCCCACATAACGTGTGCACAGTATCAAGGAATTTTGTCTGTAGAGGGTAGTACATGGACTGGAAAAGATTGTCTTCAAAGGAAAACTAAAGGGGGAGAAAGGCAGTTAAAAATTCATGTTTTTTTTTTTTACTTTATGGCTTTTAAAAAATCATAGCAACCCCAGCAATCCAATCAGAGCCCTACAAAACATTACAATAACTTTTTGAACTATATGGCGGCGGCGGTGGTGGTGGTGGTGGTGGTGGTGTGTGTGTGGTGTGTGTGTGTGTGTGTGTGTGTGTGTGTGTGTGTGTGTGTGTGTGTGTGTGTGTGTGTGTGTGTGCGTGCACGCGCGCGTACGCTAAATAAAGGGCTCTCAGACCCATTTAGAAGACTGGGAGCCCCCAAACTCATGGGAGGTAAAACAGCCCATTCACCTCCACACCCTTCTTCAGACTTTTAGTAAAGTGCCACAGGACTCATGAGGATTCCCTTCAACTTGCAAAGGTGCATTGGGGGGGGAATGAATTCAACAGTGGTTGCCTCCATCCCTAGTAATAAATCAAGACCTATCTGTGGTCCTGACGCACCCACCCCTCTGCACTCAGGTTGCCTGCAGAACTAGTTGCTCCTAAGGAGGAAGATCTCCTTATAGCTTCACAATATTAAGAAAATACCGCAATTTTTGCCATGGCCTATGCGTGGTGGCTCAGTGGACTAAGGCTCCAAAAGATGTTGGCTGCAAAGTCAGCAGCTTCGCGGTTCGAATCCTGGGTGACACACAGCGGAGCGAGCTCCTGCTGATAACCCCAGCTCCTGCCAACCTAGCAGTTCGAAAGCATGTAAATGCAAGTAGATAAATAGGTACTCCTGTAAAAACCGGAAAAGTAAAGCAGTGTTTCCTTGCAGCCATGCCAGCCACATGGCCATGAAGCTGCACAACTCTGGCTCTTTTGGCTTTAATACGGAGATGAGCATTGCCCCTAGAGTCGGACATGACTAGCACACATATGTGTGGGGAACCTTTACCTTTACTTTTTATGCTACTTGGAGTTAACTAGAAACTGCAGGGAGACACCCATTCCTCATCTCTGAGCTAGCCCATCAGTGTCTGTGCAGACCATCATTAACCAAAAAGTTAATGGGTCCAAGTTCAAATAACCACTTTGCGGTGACTGTCACTGGGTAATCTTGAGGCAGTCACTCAATAATAATACTCAGACTGCCCCCATCTATGATTTTAACCCCCACACACACAGGACAAACTACAATAAAACACAAGCACTCTAAGTCTTAGTATTCTTTTGTCTTTTTGTTCCTTACCCTTTTCTTTCACTCTTTTGTGATGAAAAAAGACAACATATTCTGTCCTCGGCCTTTTAGAGAAAAGACCTATTTAAATGCAGTATGACTGGATGCACCACACCATGTATTGCAACACTACCTAAGGCTTTCCTTTTTGCCAAGGCAACACTTACATCACGTATCACTTCGTAGAGTGCTTTGAAAGTAGGCTGTTTATCATCATGATAGACACCTCTGTTTCCATGGAGAATAGAAATGCCTTCTTCTTCTGCCCCTCTGCAGTTACTGCCATACATGCAGTGATCTGGCCGATAGTTCCATTGGCACGGAAACAGGTACAGGCACTCTAGAAAACCAAATTCGAGATTAGATGGAAATAGATTACAAAAGGACTACAGACAGAAGAGAGGAATCCCCAGCCAAAAAAGACATCTAAATTTATATTTATTTATTTATTTATTTATTTATTTATTTATTTATTTATTTACAGCCCACCCATCTGGCCTTTTAAAAAGTATCCAAGGCGACACACAACAATTAAAATAGTATTTACGTGAGGAACAAATATGCAATATTAAAAGAATCAATGAATACAATACCAAAAAGCTTAAGCAACATGAAAACACATTCAGTGCCCTAAGGTTACATTTTAAAAGCCCAGCTCGGCAGCCATTTCCTCAGGGAAAGCTTGCCTGAAGAAAAAGAGTAAAGGTGGAGCCAGTTTAGCAGCAACAGAAACAACCGTCTCCTGTGTCCCCACCAAAAAACACTTGTGAAGATGCTGCTGCTGAGATTAAGGCCTCTCCAAGGATCTGAACATTTGAACAAGCTCATAAAGGGAGATGTGGTCATGGACCCAAGCTGTTTAGGGTTTTATAGGTTACAACTAGAGATGGGGATGAATCAAATGAATCATATTTTTAATGAATGTGGCTGATTTTTCAAAATGTGTTGATTCTTATTCATCATAAATGGAGTCCCCCAATGAATACAAATTGATGACTTTTTTGCATTGATTTGTTAATTTGCCAGGCTCCCCAAAGTACATAGAGATACCAAATTTGGATGGAAGCATCCCCTGACTCTCCTCTACAATCCCTCCAAGTTTGGTGAAGATTGGGTTTCCCTAACCCAGTTCATAAAGGACGGTTTCCTAGTGGGGGCACTTTGTGGGGGCATAACTCAATTGTCTGAAGCCCAATCTTCAACAAACCTAGAAGATGGTAGGGGAGAGTCACAGGAAGTTTCTATGCAACTCTTGAATCTCTAAGTGCTTGGAGAGCACTTTCCCGGGGGGGCTCTTTGGGGCTGCATAGCTCGCACAAGCAAACCCCAATCTTTGCCACACTTATAGGGCTTGTAGATGAGAGGCAGTGGGAGCACCCCTGCAAATGTGGGGCCTCTAGATGCTAGGAAGGGTTTGCCACTGTCAATTCGTCAGTTCATCAATTTGTCAGCCTTGACGAATCACAAATCATGATGAATGTCTTTCTTTATTGCGTCCCCATCTTTAGTTAGGAAATTTAGCAGAACTTTGGAAGTACCTAACAGATGGGAAAAGACTATGGAACAAACTATGCATGGGGAAGAGCATGACGGCAAATTCATTACAAAGCTATAGTCCAACACTATCTCAACAAGCCTCAGAGCTCACCTACATGATCTCTCAACATTTCCTCAGGTGTCATTGTGAGGTGGAAATGAGATGTTTTAGCTCCTTTGTGCATCAAAATAAAGAAAATGGCAGTCCATCGATTTGGGTCTTGGTTAAGCAATCAGATAACTCTGAGATGGTTTGAACTCCCACTCCCATTAGGAATGCCAGTGACCAGGGTTTATGGCATTAGAGACTAAGTATCCTGAAAGCACTGGGTTGCCTGCCTCTGGTTTAAATAAAAGACAACTTCAACCTACCAATTACAGCTAACATGTCTAAAGCTCGGGGATGTTGGTGGTTATAGCCCAAGAACCCATGGAAGGATCCAAAGCTGTCCTAAACCATCTTTAAGACTAACCATTCTTCTTCACGAATTATATCGGAAAGATCTGGATGTCCCTGATAACCAAGATAGCGTAATTGCTGACTTGGAGCCAGACATCCTGGAAAGTGAAGTCAAGTGGGCCTTAGAAAGCATTGCAAACAACAAGGCCAGTGGAGGTGACGGCATTCCAATTGAACTCTTTAAAATCTTAAAAGAGGATGCTGTAAAGGTGCTGCATAAGATATGCCAGCAAATTTGGAAAACCCAGCAGTGGCCAGAGGACTGGAAAAGATCGGTCTACATCCCAATCCCAAAGAAAGGAAATGCCAAAGAATGCTCCAACTATCGCACAATTGCACTCATTTCACATGCTAGCAAGGTTATGCTCAAAATTCTACAAGGCAGGCTTCAGCAGTATGTGGAAAGAGAACTTCCAGAACTACAAGCTGGATTTCGAAGGGGCAGAGGAACTAGAGATCAAATCGCCAACATGCGCTGGATTATGGAGAAAGCCAGAGAGTTCCAGAAAAACATCTACTTCTGCTTCATTGACTATGCCAAAGCCTTCGACTGTGTAGACCACAACAAACTATGGCAAGTCCTTAAAGGAATGGGAGTGCCTGACCACCTTATCTGTCTCCTAAGAAATCTATATGTGGAACAAGCAGCAACCGTCAGAACTGGATATGGAACAACTGACTGGTTTAGAATTGGGAAAGGAGTACGACAAGGCTGTATACTGTCACCTTGCCTATTTAACTTATATGCAGAGTACATCATGAGAAAGGCCGGTCTGGATGAATCACAAGCCGGAATTAAGATTGCCGGACGAAATATCAACAACCTCAGATACGCAGATGATACTACTCTAATAGCAGAGAGTGAGGAAGAATTAAAGAACCTCTTAATGAGGGTGAAAGAGGAGAGTGGAAAAAATGGGCTGAAGCTCAACATAAAAAAAAACTAAGATCATGGCCACTGGTCCCATCACCTCCTGGCAAATAGAAGGGGAAGAAATGGAGGCAGTGACAGAGTTTATTTTCTTGGGCTCCTTGATCACTTCAGATGGCGACTGCAGCAATGAAATAAAAAGACGCCTGCTTCTTGGGAGGAAAGCAATGGCAAACCTAGATAGCATCCTAAAGAGCAGAGACATCAGTTTGCCAACTAAGGTCAGGATGGTTAAAGCTATGGTTTTTCCAGTAGTGATGTATGGAAGTGAGAGCTGGACTATAAAGAAGGCTGATCGCCGCAGAATTGATGCTTTTGAGCTGTGGTGCTGGAGGAGAGTCTTGAGAGTCCCCTGGACTGCAAAGAGATCAAACCTATCCATTCTGAAAGAAATCAACCCTGAATGTTCACTGGAAGGACAGATTTTGAAGCTGAGGCTCCAGTACTTTGGCCACCTCATGAGAAGAGAGGACTCCCTGGAAAAGTCCCTGATGCTGGGAAAAATCGAAGGCAAAAGGAAAAGAGGACGGCAGAGAATGAGATGGTTGGACGGTGTCATCGATGCAACCAAAATGAATTTGACAAAACTCCGGGAGGCAGTGGAGGATAGGAAGGCCTGGCGAGCTCTGGTCCATGGGGTCACGAAGAGTCGGACACGACTGAACGACTGAACAACAACAACAACAATTCTTCTTCACGTAGACCAATGAGTGTATCCAAGTTAGATGAAAACAAGTGCAAAAGTTGATAATCATCTCAACTGCAACAGAAAGGAGGGTGGGATAGCAGGAGGGTGGGATAGCACATGAACCCAAGGCTCCTCCCACGGGACACTTGAAATTATTTAGTCTATGCTTTTATTAGCTTACTGAGTGCCAGAAAGCTGGGCTTTTGCATCTTTGATCCCAACCCAATGGCCCAGAGACTGAAAAATCCTTAAAGGCACCAAATCTATGACCACAATCCTACATACTCCTAGACTCCGTGCATAGAAAGATTCAGGGAAAGAGGAATCTGTTCACATAATAGCTCTTCACAATAGCTCTCGGTAACAACTCTGACCACGAAAAGAATGTTCTTTATTTACAGGTACAGTTAAGCACGGGTTGGCTCATGGTCACAAATGGGGTGGGTGTGTTGTTACTTCACACCTGCAGGGTGATCCTCCCCTCACCAAGAAAGCCCATTTATGTGCATTTGAATCCCCTCTGCTTCTTTTCAGAAGAATGGTTGTTCCTTGTCTGAGGTTTGCAGCCACATGAGAATTAATCTGTATTCCCCGCATGGTTCCAGCTACAATTCAGAACATTTAACCATGTTTCTGGGTGGTGACCACTTCTCATCATGAGCCCTGGCAGTTTGAAAGAAAACTCCAAAGGAGGAAGGCAGTTGAATGGAGAGAAGGTACATAACTGTACCCTATCACAGATGCACAGAAGACAAGTAAAAAATGAAATATATTTTAAATTTCTATAAAGTTAGCTTTATTCAGTGCGCCCCCTCATGTACCTGGATTAAAGGAGAAAATAATATTGAGCAAGTCCTGATCTCCCCAGGTAATGTAGTTTTTGTACTTCTGATATAACGGGTACAACATCTCCTCCCATGCCAGGCCTGTTGGTATCATGCTGTTCTGGAAAATAGGAAAGAAGCAATGTTTTAAAAACAAACAGTATAGTACACATTGCAACAAGAGGACAGCATAGCAATGGTGTACAGACTTGTGAGGTTCCTGGAACCAAAATAGGACAGCAACAGCTAAGGATAACTGGATGTTCCTGTGACCATTTACATGCCCAGTTGATGTCACAGGAGCTCCATGCCTGAAAAGTGAGCCTGTGGGAAATGAAATCAGTATGAACAGTTCACATGCAGCCCCCCAACACACACATATCTTCATACTGACCATTAAAGTTCCTGTGAAGCTGGTTGACCACACAGGACTATCTAGAGCAGTGGTTCTCAACCTGTAGGTCCCCATATGTTCCTGGACTGCAACTCGCAGAAATCCTGGCCAGCTCAGCTAGTGGTGAAGGCTTCTGGGAGTTGCAGTCCAAGAACATCTGGGGACCCACAGGTTGAGAACCACTAATCTAGAGCCTCATGATACAGTGGTTAAAAATGCTGTACTGCAGCTGTAACTGTGCTCATGACCTGGGGTTCAATTACATGTAGCAGGCTCAAGGTTTACTCAGCCTTCCATCCCTCTGAGGTCGGTAAAATGAGTATCCAGCTTGCTGGGGGGGGGCAATGTGTATCCTGCATACTGTAATTAAATTGTAAACCACCCAGAGACCACTTTAAGTGGCATCGGGTGGTATATAAGCAGAACACTTTGCTTCCAAGGTCAGTACAATGAGTACCCAGTCCACTTGGGGGGGGTGTTTTGCCCAGAAAGTGCTTGAAGTGCTATGGGGCAGTATATAAACCTAATCTCCTTCTAACAGGTTCTCCACCTAATATCTATAATTGCATATGTATATTCTGAGAAAATGTATACAAACATGCATGCATAGAGCAACACGGCTTGGATTAAATATTACTCTTATTTACATATTTGTGCACTATCACTCTGACTCTTGCCTAGGATGCCACCTCCCCAGCTTTCTTGCACTATTCTCCCAATTTCGTGCACTATTCAAATATGCCTTGCCCAAAAAATCCACCTCCCTGGAATGTGGTGCTGTCTTGTGAAATAGTCAATTGTTTCACACAACAGGATCAGAACTCATTGGGGAGCCATACACCTCATTTATGAAACGATTAGCTTCTGTCTCAGCTACCTTTGCTTTAAAAGGCTTGGGTAGCAGTTGACAGGAGAGACCTCTTCATGAAATGCTAGGCAGCTGCTTCCAGCCAGAGCAGACAATATGGGGCCAGATGGGATATATAGTCTGGATGAAATAAAAAGCAACTTCCTACAAACTTAAGGAAGAAATTTATTTCATACACTTCAGTGGGTCTAAAACATGGCAGCCAGATTGCTGGCTGGAACTTCTTACAGGGATCACAACATTACATCAGCACCACTGGCTGCTGATTCATTTCAGGGCACATGTCAAAGTGCTGGTTTTAACCTATAATGAAGCCCTAAATGGCTTGGGCCCAACCTATCTCAGGGATCGTATTTCCCATTATGAACCTGCTCAGGAGTCCAACTCATCAGGAGAGGCTCTTTCCTTGGTCTCACCACCTTCACTGGTGCAATGGGTGGGAACACAGGAGAGGGACTCCTCTGTTGCTGCTCCCAGACTTTGGAACTCCCTCCCACAGGAGGCCAGGACTGCCCACATCTTTGCTGTCCTTCCTTAAACAAAGACCTTTCCCTTTAGGCAGGCTTCACTTTAGTAAGCAGCTGCCTGGGTGTTTTTTTTTAATTGACTGATATGTTTTGAATGTGTTTTTGGCATTGCTTCTGTTCATTGGGTTTTAGTGTGATATTTCAGTGGTTTAGGTATCTGGCCATGGAGCCATAAGTTGGGAGTTGCATTCCCCAATCTGCCTCCTTGAAAATAGAGTCATCCTGTGTGGCCTTGGGCAAGATGTCCCAGGGCACCCCCAGAAGCAGGGAGTGATAAAGCGCTTCTGAATACTGTCTACAGTGGATTCTCGTATAACATACGGTTTGTATAACATAAAATCTGTACAACATAAAAAATTCCGGAGATAGGGGAAATCTGCTTAACAGAATCGCCTATGGGGTGAATCCGTACAACATAAAAATAGTCGCGGTTAGGGATTACTCTGTTTTCAATGCATTCCTATGGGAAATTTGTATAAAGGAAAATTTGTTTGACATAATTTCATTTGGAACGAATTAATTCCTTTATACAAGGTACCACTGTACTTGGAAAACCATGAAAAGGGTCACCATAATGATAATTGACTTGATGGCACATTGTTGTTGTTGTTGTTGTTACAACATTGTGTTTTAATGTTATAAGCGACTTTGGATCCACTTTACGAGAAAAAGTGGGAGAAAAATATTTGAAACAGAATCACATCTTAAGATTCGGAAAAGGAATTCTGGAATAGGATCAAACATGCATAAAGTTCTAAGACATGTTGAGTTTTCAGCAACACTGACTGAAATATATATGGTTCCTTTTCATGATCAGGTCAGCAAAACACTTCATCATACATAAGCAGCTTGACAAATGTTCTCAGTATAGCATCTGCTGGGTATTTATTTATTTATTTATTTATTTATTTATTTATTTATTTATTTACTCACTCCATGTTCCTCCTTAAAAGGACCTACAATGAGGTTCCCTTTAACAACACAAGATCACTGCAGATTCATTACTCCTTGCCTATGCAACTCTGGATCATAGTGTACAATAACACATTTCTTAGAAAGCAGTTATCCAGGTTGTTTTTCTAAATGTGTGAATATCAACTCTTTAAAAACGAGATCAACTCTTTCAATTTCATAATTTTATATCAGCATCTACAAAGGAAGCCCCATCAAAATCAATATCCTACCTTGAACTGAGCATTTCTTATTCTGGTTAAATTCATCAGCATGACACCGGAATTGACCCCAGTTGTTCCGTAATATGGGTGGCGAGCAAACCGACTGTACCAGCCAATCTTTGGTATTTCATGTTCTGGCGCCATGGCTGCCAGCTGCGTGGAGTTGAAAGCTTTCAGAAATCCCCAGAGATCATCAATGGGTCGCAAGAATAGGACGTCTGTGTCCACGTACAGTAGGGAGTCCACATCTTTTAAAATCATCTTTGGAGACAGAATATGAACACACTCAGAGACATATAACATAGACAAGATAAAAAAAAGATAGAGCCAACTGTCTAACCAGCGAGGCCAGACCCGAGCTCCCGGCCCTTCTTCTCCTCCAGCAGCAGCGGTGGCTTCGGTGAGGCTGAGGACCAGCTCCAGGTGCTCTGAGATGGTCTCGCCGAAGCCGCCGCTACCAGAGGAGGGGAAGAAGGCAGGAGCAGTTGGGAGGCGGCAGCCGCAATGCTGGGTTGTGGCTACTGCCCAATTCCGGTGCCTTGTGCCGGGGCTCCGAGATGTAAGTCAAAGCCTGCGACTCAAGTCAAACAGGCCCCTTCTTGCTGCAAGTCAAATATGATGCAAGTCAAGCAGTATGTAAGTCAAGGTTTCACTGTATTGCAAGGCCAGAACATACTGGTGGAAGATGAAGCCAACTCATCTGTGAAGATTCTCAGTCATCCAGGTGAATTTATCTGGAAGTTGAGCCATGGCAACTGGACTTTTTTTCTTGAGAGATCAAAACGTTTCACTAATCATCCAAGCAGCTTCATCATTCTGACAAAGCTGCTTGGGTGAGTAGTGAAATGTTTCGATCTCTCAAGAAAAGAAATCCAGTTGCCATGACTCAACTTCCAGATGAAGTCAACTCATATAAACAAGCAGCAACCCAGACTATTTAGTGGTTACTGAATGGTGATGATGACACCATTAGTAAGAGTTATGATGTGGAAAGACACCATTAGTATCTCTCAGGGTTAGGGACTTGCCTTGTAAAGGCAGAGCTTGTTTTACTAGTAATCATGATGGCAGCAGGATTCTGGGAGGTATAGTCTGCCAAAATAACCATTGCAAGATCTACCTCAAATGACTTGTGCGTAACACACACCATTTGCATGCCACACCTTTTTGAACTATGACTTAAAACCAAAATCCCAGTGTATATGAATGAGAGCACACAGGAAAGTGAGGGCACACTGTGACACAAATTAGCAAGAAGATGCTAGTGTAATATGATATTGCTTTACACTGATTTCAGAGGTGTGACCCACCAAGTCCAGTAATGTTTACTTTGGCTGGTTTTGGGCACCCAAAACCTGCTACCTATGTTCCTCTAACATGCCAGAATTTGAACCCTAGATGTCCGGCAAATACCGCGTCTGAACTTTAGCCTTTCCCGTGTCTTCTCCTTTTTAAAATGACGGGAAAAATTATAATTTCACAAGGCTCTCTATTAGTTATTCACTAGATACCTCTCTGTTCCCTTATGGAAAGGAAGGATGATAATCAGTATATTAATTCCTATTCACAGTGTGCCCTCTTGTGGCTATGTGATTTTGGATGAATCCATTCATAATTTCAGTGATTTAATAAAAGCCATTCTAGTTCTCAGTACTTAGCTGAGCATCTCTTTTCTCATAACCCTTTCAGTGTTAGAGGAGATGCCCTTGTTGCTTGCCTTCATTCTCTAACTATTTTGTCTTGTTATCTTGTGCCATCAAACCAGCCTCTTAAATAAATCAGTAATGAAGACTCCTTTGTCCTGATTAAAACAAAGACACACAAAACCAGAGCTTGGGGACACTGTTTTTTTTTTTTTAACCAGAACTTCCAGCATCCCCCTGCCAGCATGGCTGCTAAGACTGGAAGCCGTCATCACACTCTGCTTATGACTTTAAAAGAACAGTGATGCTCAGCGGCCTTAGTGTACCTTATTTCTCAAATTATGAAGCACAGAAACCCGTGCACCTCCTACTTGTTAAGCTACTCAAGGCACAAGAATACATTGTAATCCAGCACAGGAAACAGGCTTGTAACCAAGAGTTGCCCACTGTTTAAAAGACAAGCTGGAGCAGAATTTCCTGTCATTTTAATGCATTACAACCATTCAGCCAACCATTCTTCCAATCCATGGGAGATGCACATGGAAAATTGGGCCATTACGGGTCTTTCAGATTTTTGTTTTTGGACTGTAGCTCCCAGAATTCCCCTAGCAGAAGTTTACAGAGCATCTTTAATTATCTACAAATGGGTCTTTATTGACTTTATTCGCTTCTCTAGAAGAAGGAAACTTCCCTGATGGTATCTGGGAATAGCAAGACTTCATGGGAGTCACAAGTGTACATTTGATGGGTAGTCTTTACAGAGGGACCCTCCCAAAGAACTACTCGTCCCATGAACTTTTCCCTTAAGAGAATTGCCATTCCAAGCTCCAACTGGTTGAATATGACTGAATTTACTAGTTCCAATAATTAATCTGTACATAGCCTTTTGGACATGCTGAAGTTTCCGGACTGTTTTCAAGGGCAGCCCTATGTACAGAGCATTATAGCAGTCTGTTTTGGAGATTAATAACACGTGAATCACTGTTGCTAGACATTTCTTACCCAGAAAGGGTGCAACGGGAAAATCAACCAAAGTTTATAGAAGGCACTCTTGGCCACAGCAGATGTTTGAGATTCCAAAGAAAGTGCCAGGTCCCAGAGTACAGTACTCCCAAGCTGCAGACCCAATTCTTCAAGGAGAGAGTCACCCCAACAAGGTCAGTAAGTTCCTTCTAATTGAATGGTCACTCCTCCTAACGGTAGGGTCTATATGTTATCTGGATGCATTCAGTTTACTGCCCCATGTCCAGTTTATTACCAGTGCTAGGGAATGCTCAAGGAAATGTACAGTGTCACCTGTGGGTGAAGAAAAGGAATGAGGGAGCTGCGCGTCATCAGTGCACTGGTGACTGTGAACTCCAGATCTCTGTATGACGTCTCCCAGTGGATTCATGGAGCTGCCTGGATGCCCTAAGCACATCCGATCTCGCCCGATTTCGGAAGCTAAGCAGGGTCGGCCCTGGTTAGTACTTGGATGGGAGACCATCAGGGAATACCAGGTGCTGTATGCGCCTGGAGTAGGAACTGGCAAACCACTCCAGTATTCCTGCCAAGAAAACTCCATGGACATGGAGTCACGAAGAGTCGGTCACGACTGTAACGACACAACACACACACAATGGCTTCATGTAGATATATAAAAACACTGGGGAGACGGTCTACCCCTGTGGGATTCCACAGCAGATGCTCCAAGGGAAAGAGAGGGCACCCCCAAGCTGTACCGCCTAGGACTGACCACCAAAGAAACAGCTAAACCCAAACTGAAATGGTTCCAGACTCTTGGATTCTTCCAAGAATGCCCACAATGCCTGCTACCACCCTCTTGATTAAACTGGCCCAAAAAAGAAATATCTGAGACTGGTATGTAGTTGTTCACATCATCCGTCACCAAATTAGTTTTCTTAAGAATGGACCTTATTGTAGTGCAGTGTTTTGATTTGTTTTTTCTTAAAAAGGAGGGTGCATTGCCTTCCTGAAGAGAAACACTGATGATATTATAGATATTCCATTATACCATTGTGTGCATACACTATTATAATAGCCAAGATGGGCAAAGATCTTTAAAAAAAGTATTAGTAGCTTCACACCATGCAATTACCTTGTCTACATCCTCAGGCCTAACTAACTGAAATTGATCCAGTAAAACCTGACTAGACACTGAAATGAACATCTTAATCTCATCTACTGGGATAAATAAGGAGTCAAGGTCCTGACAGATGCGTTC
Organism: Phrynocephalus forsythii; assembly: GCA_029282475.1. Classification (NCBI taxonomy): domain Eukaryota; kingdom Metazoa; phylum Chordata; class Lepidosauria; order Squamata; family Agamidae; genus Phrynocephalus; species Phrynocephalus forsythii. Next base: position 160,191,564 of record JAPFRF010000011.1, read on the forward strand.
GCTCTTGGACTGGAAACGGGCTGCCAGTCAATTCAATTCTCTAGACTTGGTTGTAGTGTTTGCATCTGTCAGGCATTTGTAAGTATATGGACAACTTGAAAGAGTTCAGCTGGTTGGTTGGAGGCTGTATTAATCAATTTGATGTTGTAGCCTCTTTTCCCTACTTTAATTAAATTGTACTGTTTGCTACACATCTCCCTTGACTCCAGCCAGCACTTAGGAGCAATCTTGCCTACTGTCCACACCACCTATGAATACCAGTGGAAGACCTAGCGTTCAACTGATGTGCCAACCAGATTGGCCAGAAAAATGTGTTTTTCTCCCTAAGGATTAATTTTCAGCAACCTAATATGAAGAGTATGGGGGGAGTTTATCATTTGCTGTTAACATTCAAGAGCTGGAAGATAGAAACTTACATCAATCAACCTTCTGCAATTTATCTAAAAATCCATGGGTAGAATATAGTCCACCTTCTACTCTTCCCTACCTACAGAACATGTACAGCACTATGTTTTCTTGAGATACATCCATGTTGCCACTAAAAACTCATCTGGATTAGTTTCTGATAAGGCTCTGTTTCCTGATTTTTGCAGCGAGGAAATCAAGTTATGTCCTTTCAGGCTACAAATGGGGAATCACACTATCTTTGGAAGCATGCAGCTGCAAATATCTAGTTAATACATCTGCCCAAATGCTGCTTGTAACAGGCCTAAGTTAAACTTGGGTTGAACCGAGACCAAGCATAGCACTGCAAAACACTTTGCAGAACAGCAGAGTGAGTCTCCTTAAAGAGGCATCAGCCTTTGATAAATAAATGGCTGGTGTGAAAGGATGCTGCTCCACCCAACTCACCTATATTTTGGTCTGAATATGCATGCAAAGCTAAAAAAAAAAAAAAAAAAAAAAAAAAACAGGCTGAACCAGATTAAGGAAGAGAAGAAGCCAATTCCCAAGGATGGAGCTTTCTGATATTTCCACATTGTGCAAAATGCAACATATGATGCAAAATGATGTATCACAAAATTCTGGACCCTTTAGAACTCCCTGAAACTGAATTTAGAGAGCCAAGAAACCAAGTTAGCCTGATATTAGAAACAATATAGTGTTGACAGCTGGCAGAACTCTAGACGAGCATTCACAATAACTTTCATTTTTCTTTATGTGAAAAGTCTGAGTAGTTTCCGAGACGTAGTTCACTCTGACCAAAGTTTTAATGGAAATCTGGGAAACTTACCGGAAGAAAAAGCCGTTGGGCCGCACACGGCTTGAATAATTTTTTCCATTCCTGAGCATTTCCTACTGAAAAGGAGATTGGGTAGACGTGATATTCAAACTTCTTCGTGTAAGAAGGAGGCCATTCCTGCAACTGCAGAGCACACGGAAGACGGGGGATTAGAACTCCTGAGAAAGCAGCATGGTAATGCTAAGGCCGTAATGGCCAAGCCATGCAAGGAAAGCTCTTACTCAAGCTGAACGTCACAGAGGACTTGAGACTAAAGGGAGCTGATCCGGTTATTAACCTGTGGTGGTCAAAACACTTCCAATTGAATCTGTGGGTTTACAACCATCAAAGATCTTGGGTTACTGGGTGTTTTTGGAAGGGAGGGGACTGTTGTTGTTTTAAGAGGAATTGCTAGAGGCACCGACTTACTTTCCTTTCAAATTCAGGCTTCAGGGAATCCTCTGCAAAGATGTGAAATTTGAGCTTCCTGTTGCTGAACAGAACTGCTGACTTCAGCATAATGAGGGTTTCTTCCAGCCGCTCGCCACACGCGACCACTGCCAGATGCATCCATTGCAGAGCAGAAGGCCAGGCTGGGGGAAGCTTCTGGTCCTTTGGTCTCCTAAAAAGTATACAGAAGTATATGTACAGTTCAACCCATTCCTATCCTTCAAGCATCTCTGTATGACAATCGTCATTTCTTCAGGCTTGATGTATATTGATGACTTTTTTTTGCAATTTTTGATTTGTTAATTTGGCAGGCTAAAAAAAAAAAAACACCCCAAAGCACCTAGAAACACCAAATTTGGTGAAGATTAGGTTTCCACAACCCAGTTAATAAAGCACAATTTCTTGGGGGGTGGGGATATTGTGGGTGCATAACTCAACCATCTGAAGCCCAATCTTCAGCAAACCTACAGGATGTTCCTCTGCAAATCTGGAGTCTCTAGGTCAGTGGTGGCAATCCAGGTATTTTGGACCACAAATATTTTGGCACTCTAGATATTTTGGACCACAACCCCCACATTCCTTAGTCACTGGCAATCTAGGCTCAGAATTCTTAGGAGTTGTAAGTCCAAAACATGTGGAGTGCTGAAGGTTCGCCACCACTGCTCTAGGGGCCTGGGGCACCTTCCTGGGGGCCCTCTTTGGGGCATTTATTTATTTATTTATTTATTTATTTATTTATTTATTTATTTATTTATTTATTGAGCTTATATACCACCTGTCTTCCCGGAGGAACTCCGGGCGGTTCACAACATAAAAACTACTAATAACAGCTATAAGGCAATTGAATAGTTTAAAAACAGTTAAACACAAGTAGCCAGACTAAGCGGTAAAGAGTGGCTTTGCAGATGGCGGGAAGGGGGGGGGGAGAAACCACCTTCAGTCACCAAACGCCTCCCGGAAGAGAAGGGTTTTTAGTGCCTTCCGGAAGGCTGGTAGGGACTCTGCTAGGCACACTTCTGCTGGGAGATGGTTCCACATAGTGGGGCCAGCCACAGAGAAGGCTCGAGTACGGGTGGATGTTCTCCGAGCCTCCCTGGGCGTGGCCACACGCAGCATGTGCGCCCACAACAACCTAGTCGGACGGGCCGATGTTGACCGCTGGTCGATCTGCTCTGTCAGGTAGTCAGGTCCTAGGCCATGGAGGGTTTTGTAAACCAAAACCAGGACCTTGAATCTGATTCGGGCCATAACGGGCAACCAGTGCAGGCGGGCCAGAACTGGGGTGATGTGCTCAAACCAACGTGCACCCGCCACCAGTCTGGCCGCCGCATTCTGGACCCGCTGCAGTCGCCGAAGGAGAGTCAAGGGCAACCCCATGTAGAGTGCGTTACAATAGTCCAGTCTCGAGATCACCAGCGCTTGCACCATAGTTCTGAGGGAGTCCCCATCTAGGTATGGCCAAATCTGGGCAATTCGATGGAGCTGAAAAAAGGCAGCCCTGGACACAGCGGACACCTGGGCCTCCATGGTGAGCGCCGGGTCCAGGACTACGCCCAGATTCCGGACAGAGTCCGAAGGCCGGTGGGATAAGCACCTGCATAGCCAGATGGGGAAGTCCCAAAGAACATGACCTCAGTCTTGTCGGGGTTGAGTCTGAGCCTGTTAGCCCTGGTCCATTCCATGACCGCGCCCAGGCACTGATCGAGGGTCCAGACAGCCTCATCTGCAGCGGTGGAAAAGGAGACACAGAGCTGTGTGTCATCAGCATACTGATGACAGCAGACTCCATGTCTCCTAATGACCTCAGCCAGCGGCCAAATATAGATGTTGAACAGCATGGGGGAGAGGGACGACCCCTGTGGGACCCAACAAGGGAGTATCCACGGGGCAGACAACTCCCCCCCCATGCTGAACCTGCTGGGGACGGCCCCCGAGGAAGGATCAAAGCCAACTGTAAACAGTGCCCCCGATCCCAACCTCAGAGAGTCGGTCCAGCAGGATACCGTGGTCGACGGTATCAAAGGCCGCTGACAGATCCAGGAGGACCAACAGGGAGGAACACCCCCTGTCGGCCCCCCGGAGGAGGTCATCTTGCAGAGCGACCAAGACTGTCTCAGTCCCCCGGGCAGGCCTGAACCCGGACTGGAATGGGTCCAGGCAATGTTCTTCCTCCAAGAATGATTGAAGCTGAGTCACGGCCACCCTCTCAATTACCTTGCCCAGGAAGGGAACATTAGCGATCGGGCGGTAGTTGGTCAAATCTCCTGATGCTAAGCCTGGTTTTTTCAGAATGGGCATGTCCAAGTAGCAACTGAGGTGGAAAGTTGAGATAGACAATTGTACCTGTCATAGTCTAGGTGGCTTACATGGAAGCTGCAGGAAGCACTGAGAGCCAAACACTCAAGGATTCTCAGCAGTTACCTGGACTACAGAGGTACTCTGCACTTCTCTTAACTGGGGGCTAAATCCCACAGCCAGTCTCCAATTACAATAAACCATGTGAAATGGTGGTTCTGCAATGGCTGATTTGCTATTTGGCTATTGGTTCAATGAATCTTCTTTGGTTGAGACTACCAACTGAATTGGGGCCAATGACTGTAAACCCAAGGCCTCAACTACTACAGTTAATGTGAACTCAGTTGCTAAACCCAACTAGAATGGACATGCTAGATCAGTGGTGGCGAACCTTTGGCACTCCAGATGTTTTGAACCACAACTCCCAGAATTCCAAGCCTGTATTGCCAATGATAAAGGACTGTGGGATTTGTGCTCCAAAACATCTGGAGTGCTGAAGGTTTGCCACCACTGTGCTAGATCATTAAGAAAGGTCTCCTTTAGCTGGGACCAACAATTGGTTTTAAGTCGGCATAAGAGAATAAACACAAATCACAGTATTAAACAAATATTGCTGATTTGTTAAATATTTGCCCCTTGGCAAATATGAAGGGGTGAATATTTCCTTGTTTTATTCATCTCTTTGTCTCTTTTTTAAAGGCAGTCCATGACTATCTAAAGCAGCCACACCCACAGAACCCCACCCACTCCTGCCCCGTCCCTACGTTGCCCACGACTGCTTCGTCCGTCTTCAGGGCCGGCAAAGCAAAAGAGAGGTCCTTTTGTCTTTGTTTTTACTTTGCTGGCCTGGGACTGGCTAGAAGCTGGGTGGGTGGTGGCTTGCATTGGTAGTGGCAGCAGCAACGGAGACCATGCAAGGGGGAGCGGGAATGGGGTGGGGATGGAGTGAGCAGGAGGGAGTGGGCTTGGTTGTGTGTGTGTGTGTGTGTGTGTGTGTGTGTTCATCAGTTGGATGAGAACCAAATTTATAGTCTTCGGTCCATCACTGTTGATGACAAACCATGAATTGGGATAAATCACTATTTTGGTGCTGCATCATTCCCATCCCTAGTCAGCTTTTCTAATATCCTTCTTCCATTCGTGCTTCTCTTTCCTGCCTTCCTTCACCTCTCAGTTCACTGCCCATATCTCTGCACCAACTCGGCACTTTTCAGAAATGCAGAGAGCAAAGACCCACAGAAATTGTTTATGCAAAACAGTGTCATTAATCTGAACAAACTATTCTCAGCATTGCATCTTGGCTCCCACTGTGCAAAAAATACAAACATCCTTGAGATGGGGACACTTCATTCATAAAGGGAACAGCTATTTCTTCCCTGTCAGAAACTGAAATAAAGTCTGTAATAGCAGCAGCTCAATATTGCAACATAAATCTACTTATGCCTTAGGGTGTGCTAGCTTTTGGTATCTGACTGGTTCTGTGGAGCAATATATTTCATTAATTGCTTAAAAAGCCATAGGCTCTTGTCTTAATTAAACCTTGGTTTCTTGCAGAAGATAAATAATGCCATACTATGTTTATTCAAATAGTATTTACTTTCCAGCCAATTAGTGCAAAACCCACTGAATTATTAAAAGACATAATTGGCTGCTTGCATGGGTTGTACTGTGTTCTTTCCCCTGTCTTAGTGTTCTTCTTTTTGCCTACTTCATCTGCACTTACTATTTTTAATTGCATCACTAATTCAAGCAGAATCCAGAATACTTTGATAGAACTACTATAGCTCCTTTTCATGCCTTCCACTCAAAGCAGATAGAAACCTCCACTATTTGTTGTGTCAATGTCCAAATCCATTCTGCATCAGATATGATCTTTTTCTAAAAAAATAATAATAATGAAGAACCCAACATCTATGGCTTTGAAATACTGAAGCTGGCATCTAGTACAAGGCTCCTGTAATATGTTGCAACTACACTGGCAAGGAAAACTGGAGTGATTCAACTTTGATGCAGCTTGATTTGCAGTCTATTATGAAAGGTCTCCTCTAGCTGGGATCTACAATTGGATTTAAGTCAGCATTCTGATTGAATCAGGTGATCCAAGGGAGACTGTGGTGCCAGCTGGATCCCCAAACTGATGCAGTTGGATCCACACCACATACCTTCTATTAGAAGAGCTGAACAATCCAAGTCTGATTGAAAAGTAGAGAGCCATACGGAGGGAGATCAATTGCCCAATCCACAGCTACTACTCAAATACAGGTACACTTGATTCAGCAGGTACACAAGTTACCTAGCTGCAGCCTTCCACTGCAGAGTGAGATGTGTTGTCATTCCCTTTATATTGTTTAAAACATGCCCTAATTTTGCATCGCTCCATATAAATCATGCATGTACCTTTAGGCAATTTAGCAGCCTCTCCTCCTTTTGGCAATAAGTCCCACCCTAAATCTGGAAGTTAAGCCTGCTGCAGCGCTGAAGAGTTGCAAGACTGGGAGGTGTGATTATTTGTTTCCTCTTTTAAAAAAAAACACAAAGGATATATTTGGGAGACACTTGATTCCCAGTGGAGCACTCATGTGTGTGTGTGTGTGTGTGTGTGTGTGTGTGTGTGTGTGTGTGTGTGTGTGTGTGTGTGTGTGTGTGTGTGTGTGTGTGTGTGTGCGAGAGAGAGAGAGAGAGAGAGTCCAAAAAGAATCCGATAACATACAGGTAACAAAGGAAGAAGAGAAAGGAAGTGAGACATGAGACATGAAAAGGGGGGGGATGATGTTAGTGGCGGGGGGTGGAGGGAGAAAAACCAGAGGTTTAGGAATAAAGAATAAGGGTGGGAAGGGGTGGAAAAAGGATGTACTGGAAAGATAAAGGGGAAGGGAAGAGAAGACAATGGCTGTTTTACTCAACACTCTTGTCTTCTACAAAGCTGCCACTGTCAATCCCAACAAAGCTGTCTTTCTTGGCACCGGGCATTGCCAGTGTCAGGGTCAGGGTGGGGGTGGGGATTCCCTGGAACTCATGCCCAGAGGGCTTCAGAGGGCAGTGCATAATCCCTTGAAACCCCAATTCAGTTTGCTAGTGGAATGATGTTGCTGTTGCAAAGCACAGAAAGACCATAAACAGAGGGTATGAAAATGTTGGTTCTAACACTGCCTAGTAGTGGATCTGTTCAGTCAACCACACTGTCTCCCCAGCTCCATGATCTGCATTTTGCTCATATACCAGAACAGACATTGTTCTTCTTTCAGGTGGTTTGTGTAAGACAAGTGCAATAAACTCAACAGATACTACTCATCATGCCCAAAATGCTTTTATCAACAATAACATATAGTGTTTGTTGGCACTGGCTGCCTTTTAAAGGCCCTGTGAACTTGACTCATACTGGCCATAAGACATATCAGCAATGAAATACAGCCAGTCTTCGGGTCAAACCACAGCAACATCAAAAAAGCAAGATAAGACAAAAGAGAGGCATTGGCCTTAGGGAAGCAACCCCAATGCTCTTTCATTTACGCTTTCCAAATAAAAAGTGCTGCACTGAGCACACCTTTTTCAAGCATGCAAGTTAAGCAGCCTGGCTTGTAGTTGGCAAGAAAGGGTTAAACTGAAAAGTGTTCAGACTTCATCCTCTTTTGTTTCCATGCATACCAGAGATTGCAACCATGTACAGTTTACAGAACAGAGAAACAGCATGCAGGGCCTTATATATTCCCCACACCATGTTCTGGTGAAAAGAAACATCCAGAGATAATTAGTGGCTATCCCCAAACATTAAAGATCTGTTCACTCTTTTAGGCTAAATCTACATGTTGCTCTGAAATGTTACAAAGTCATGTAATCAAGTACAGTATACAAAGTTTGAGTCAAACCAATGGCTGGCAGCAGCTCTCCTGAGTTATAGCTCAGATTACACCTGAATCACACTTTACTGTACATTACTTTTATTTACTTTTATTTTATTTACGTAATGAAAGTCTGACAACACTCCTTTTCATGCACAGTCTGCAATTTTACTAACAATTTTGCCAGAACAAATCATGTGTATTTGGATTCTTTTTTTAAAAAATGATTTTTAATTTTTTTCATAACATGCCATGAGCAAGTGTTATTTTCCAAAAGCTATGAATTACTTTTAAAATGTAATGTTTTGGATTCTCTCCAGGATCTAAGGCAAGGAATATTCCCAACTTTAATGCCAGGAATCACTTGTAATAATTTGCTACATTTATATTTTTTCCTCCTTAACTTATTTATTTATGTATTTATTTATTTAAGAGTATTTTTACCCCATCCTTCTCCTTAGAGAAGGACCCAAACTGGCTTCCAGTAATGAGGGACTATATACAGTCTAGTGCAATTAAGACATGTTTAAGTACTGAGAACAGGGAATTGGGGGACATCTTACAGCAAAAGACAACATTGCATTAAAGCTACAAGAAAACGCAAGCAGTTAAAAAGAGAGTAAAATTCCATGTAAAAGTTATGACTGATGGAAATTAACATTGAAAACATACTGTATAGAGATGTCTGGTCTGACTGATGGGCACACCCAGGTCAGAACAGACACTCAGGCATTTTCTACTCTGATTGTTGGGCACACCCAGATCAGAAAGGAAAAGCCTTCTAGTGTGACCACTAGTTACATGCTTGGATAACATCAAATAGTACATACATCTCTTCAATCATTAAGAATATTGGAAAGTAGGCTTGGGGAAGACTAGTGTTACGCTTGCTTAGCAGAAACAATGTATAGACAAAATGTAACATGTCTACGCTTCCTGGAATACACAGAATGTGGAGAAATTGTGCTAATGCGATCTGTTCTATGATTACAAATATCATAATTGTTCTACCTATCTTTAATTAACGAGGACCCTCAGAAGTCCACTCAAATAACGGAGGAAGCTGCTCTCAGTAGAGAGAGCTATCCACCAGATTCTTGCAACCACTGTGTCTGTCAGTCATTCCGACAATACTGTCAATGCAATCACACAAGGTTATAACTGTAGTAAGTTTAAGGCCCATGGTTCCTCCTCTCCTTCTACTTTGTCCTCACAACCACTGTGTTGGCTGAGATAATGTGATTAAGCTACTAGTGATTCTGTGCATTTCACGGCCAAGAAGGGATGTAAACAATGGTCTTCCAAGCTCCTTGTCCAGCACTCTACCCACTATATGACATTGGCTCTCTTCTCTTAAACAGAAGCTCAAATCCTATTGCTTAGCATAGTAAGTTGCACTAGAATAGTTCTGTAGAATCAATGGAACCTACAGGGGAGTTGACTCACTACATTCCACGGAATCAATGTGCCCATTTTAGTGTGGCTTTATTATACTAAACAACAGGATTTCAGCCAGTTATTTACTTAATGGTTTGAAGAGAAATTATATATGAGATTAATTTGTTGTCTGTAATAAATAGGTCTCCAGTCTAAGGTGAAGACTCTGTTCTAATAAAGTAATACCTTGGTTTACAAGTATAATCTATTCTGGAAAATGAAACCTCAGATGACTCATTCCGGGGGCACATGGACCACATACTGTATACATAAAATGCCAAAACTCACAAAAGAATTTGGCTAGAAGTCCACGTCCATGCCAAAGTTTACATACCAGGCTGCGGAATCTGCTCTGCTAGGGACTAACAACTGGATTTTACAATGTATTTTAATGTGACAATGATAACGTGCAATTTGTAGCCCTATACATACTTGAATAGCTGCTCCATGAATATAAATGGTTTGAAAAAATACAAAAGTGTTGAAAACAAATTAAATAGAAACAAAAACATAAATATAAAGAAAATCTATTCCTCTCTCCTTTCTCTGCTTTGGAATGAGATGGAACATTCCAAACAATCACCCACAATCCAGCAGGGGGAGGGAGACAGAGAGAATCACCACTGGCTCGCTTGTAATCATGTGACCTGCTCCAGTGCTTGTAGATCAAGACATTGCTTGTTGATCAAGGCAAAATTTAAAAAATGTTTGCTTGTCTTGAAAATGCTCTTAAACCAAGTTATTATTAAGCCAAGGTATACATTTCAATGGCTTTTTAGTACAAACAAAGATCCTTAATTTTTACAAACTGTTTGTTCACTAAATGAACTGTTATTATAGCTTTTCTGTTTGTATTATTTTGCTGGGGTTCTATTGGACTTTTATTTTATCCCTCAATGTATTGCACTTTTATAGGAAAATATAATAAATTCCTCCCCGGAAGGAGAGGTCATCTGAGGACACAAGGTTACAGATGCTAGGCATAACATGCTGGCAGCACTGAATGCAGCTGGTTTCAAGGACATTGTGTGCATGCAACACAAATTACACCTCATTGTGCATGATGCCATTGGTCTGAGCAGCACCATCAAGTCTGAATGAGATGAAGACACCTGGGAGACATTGGCACTCCTGGAGCAAATGCACCAACTGGTGGGACATTTCTCACGTAGTCTGAAAGCTACCTGCCAGCTATGTGAGAGGCAGGAGGAGTTGGGCCAGGAGATCCATGTTCTCCTGGTGAACCTGCCAACCAGGTGGAACTCTACTTACACTATGGTGTCTTATCTGGTGCAGCTGAAGTCTGCTTTGGAGGACATCATATCCTCCATGCCCATATTTCCTGGAAATTAGTGGTACAGATTGGCTGGCCCTCTCCCTGATGGCGAAGGTGCTCAAACAGTCTTCCAATTCCTGATAGGTTGCCACATGGAAGAGGGCATTGATATATTCTCAATTGCACCTGAGAGTATGGCTAGAACCAATTGATGGAAACTCATCAGAGAAAGAGCCAACTTGGAAATAAGGAGAAATTTCCTAATGATGAGAGCCATTCAACTGAGAGCCAATGTTGTGTATGTCCCATCGATGGAGGCTTTCAAGAAAAAAAATGGACAACCATTTATCTGTCCAGGATGGAATGAGGTCTCCTGTCTTGGGCAGCGGATTGGACTAAAAGACCTCTAAAACCTTCCAACCCTACAATGATTCTATAATTCTATGAAGCCTTTCCAAGAGACCACTGATTGTACTATGTGGGCACACAGCCAGTCTGGGCCAGATCATCCTTCTGATTCGTACTCTGCACCAGCCCCTGGAGGCTCAGATAGAGCAGGGTTACTCCCTTCCTACCATAGACCAGGGACTTGGTGAAAAGGTTGCAGGTAGAGGTGCATAATTACATCCATACACTTAACAAGAAGACCACTTATCACATGGCAGACCGGCGTGATCCTTGGATCAAAGGCAGCTTGGTGGCACATTTGGACACATTTGCAGAACGGAGCTCTCCACTGAGATCTGTAGGGCACTGGATGTTCCACGTGTGCCTAGGAAGCATGGGAGACCAGGGAACAAGTTGGAGGAGGGTAGTTTCACAGGGGCCACAAACAGAGAATTCAGCTGGCGAGGACCCCACTCTCTATTACTGGAGCTTGGTGGTGACTGGGGCAGTTGCCACCAAAGAGAAGCAGCAGGAAGAGGTGGACCTGGCTGAGTCCATGGTGCAGGAGCATCTTGCTGAGCCCTCGCAGCCACCCTGGCATGGTCCTCTCCATTAGTGGTCTCAGAAGGCGGACACATGACCAGAGCTATGCACTCTGCACATGGACCTCCATTTCATCCCCCACCCCCACCAGTGTGTCCAGAGTGAGGGCTTTTCTCCCATCTGGGAGACATACGCTGACCCCACCAGTCTCATTTGGACCCCATCACTGTGGAGAGACTGTCATTCTGATAAGAATTGAGTTGTTCTTTAAAAATTGCCATGCAGAGAGTTAGTTATATAGCAAGGGTTTTATTTAGATAGTCACAGGAATACAGATATATATAGAAAGTATATAGTAAATGAAGCAATTAAGTAGTACACAGAATCAGGTATGGTTAGAAGGAATTCTTAAGCCTTTCAGCTTAAGGGTTCAGAGCTGCCTGGGTTGATCCATGCAGAGATCAAGCCTTGCTGGTCTGGACCGAGCTCAAATGGCCTCCCATCATTTATATACCCTTCTAAATGACCTCAGACTTACGTATCCTGCACGCCCCTACATGTGCCTGTTCCTTGCATGTGTTCTTAGCTCATACCCAGTTGGCCCTTAAAAGCCATTTTACCTAAGAATGACCTGACCTTTTATCCAGTTTGTTCAAGTTGGTTCCTCATTCCTGGCTAACCGCCAAATGTTGCTGTCAGCAAACTAACACCCCCTCAACTCATCTTCCCAGTCATGTCAACCCTTAGCTGCAGAGAAGATGGCTCAATGAGATTTCCTGTTTTCTCAGAGAAGTGTATCTAATAATCACAGTTGGGATCTGTTAATACAGTAACCCCCCGCCGATTGCGGGGGTTAGGGACCCACCCCACCCGCGATCCGTGAAAATCCGTGACATGTGGAAGTGGGGGGGCGGGGGCGTGTGGAACAGCATGGGGGCAGAGCAACCTGATCGCTCCGCACCGCCCCCACCCACCCCAGAGGCTTCTGGAGGGACGGGGGTGCCGCGCAGAGCGATCGGATCCCCCCCTCGCACCCCGGAGGCTTCTCGGAGGTGTGGGGGGGGGCAGAGCAACCCGGCTTGCCCCCCCCACGGTGCAGGTACTGCGGTCCCACAATGTAGCGGGACCACAATCCCTGAACCGCGAAATGGCGGGGGGGTCACTGTATTTTAATAACACAAGGCTTATAATAATTTTGACTTTTCTCATCCTTATAAATGCTTATCAATTCATTAAGGTGAACCTTCCCCACCTGCACAGGTTGCCCACCTGACCTACCAAGCCTAACAAGCCCTCTGCCTGCCTCCCTCCCTGCCTGCCTTTGGGAGCATTCAGGCTAAGTCCTGCAAACTTTTTAGCACACAGCAATGTTGCCTTGGTTTCCAATGTTTTAACCTCTTCTGGGCACCCATGTGCAACCCTGCCTGCAATGTTTTGGCCATCTCAGGGCACAGCACGGCTCAGCACTTTTGATACCTCACTTTGGCCCTCCTCCAGACAGAGTGCCTGGTTACAATGAAAACCAAAGCAAAACCATCCTATCTCAAAGCCTTTGCAATGCAAAACCCATCTACCTCAAAGCTCTTGCACTGCCAAACCAACCTACCTCAGTGCTATCTGCTTCCTTTCCTGGTGGCAAACCAAAGCACATCTCCTCCAAGCACCTGAAAGGAGACCAAACTACCCCATAGTGGCAACGCCACTTTGGCACTCTGTCAGGTCTGAATGCCTGGTTGCAACACCACTTGGATGTCTGAAGACGTGCTTGCCCTGGGACCACACCACTTGGATGCTAACTCTGAAACCTACCTGAACTCCAAGGCTCTTTCTGGCTCACCCAGAATTGCTTGAATTGCACTCACTTTACCATCTTGGTGCAAATTCTGTGCAAACTGACACCTCGGTAACATGGTACAGTATGTTTGGACACAGGGAGGGGGACAGAACTTTCACAGTTGTCCCTGAAAATGGCTTGTTCCCCCCCCCCCCGGCTAGGATTTTGGCTCTTGTTTTGATGTGTTTCACATTATAGATGAGATATGGGAGGCAGCACAGGAAAATTGGGTTAAATCTTGTCATAAAGGTAGATTGCAAGATACGTTGTTGCTGGTATGAGGGACGTTCTAGTGAATCTCCTCACACAGACTTGCAGAATGCCTGAAACAGAGCAGAGCTATTGGCGGGCACAGCCAATATAGTCTAACTCAGCATCAAAGGCAAAATATATCACCTGAGCATGGGGATGAGGAGAAATCGTTTTGGACTACAATCTCCAGAACCCTCCAGCCACCATGGTTACTAGGGAGACCTTTCAAGGCCTTTGACCAGTCTTGGACACAAATCCTGAAATTAGCTCTGCTTAAAGTATTGGAAAACATAGTGTGAGAGGAAGAGGAAAAAGTACAGATGCTTTGACCATCCATGAAATGTGTGAATATGACTAGGATTCCCCTTTCGGAAGAGTAGAAAGAGCTTTGCAGAGAACAGCTGTAGAGCATACACCCAGAAAGATCATATATATAAGAATGCAGTGTTTGATTGCTATCTTGGTAATTTGCAACTATTTTCTTAAACTCCATCAACAGACCCTACCCAGGTGTATCTTTTCTGGGGCAGGAGAGCTAGGAACCCTATAAACGAGGTGGGTATTTTCAACAGCTGCCATAAAAATTAAAAACAGCAGTGAGGCTTTGAAGGAGAGTATCTTTATTACACAGTGATCTCCTAGGAAGAGCAATTTGGCTCCCAGCCTAAGCATGGTGTCGCACGAAGCACTTCAAACAATACAACATTAAAGCCTGGAGGAGCACTTGCTACAGAACATCACTTAGTAAGCGCCACAGTATCTCGAGCAGGAAGGGCTGCACTGGCTGTTGCAGACCCCCAAGTGAGTCCACCGCTTCCAGCTTCTTGGTCTGATCATCTGAGCGAGCCTGCACTTTGTGGCGAAAAGACAGAACATGATGTCATGTCTCTGCTTGCCAGGAGGAGGGTTAGATAAACTTCACAAAAGCCTTAGACACAGCTGGAGTCCTGTCAATCTTGAGGTGTTCCAGATCCAGGCACAATAGAGCTTATCTGTCAAAAGGCAGGCTGGGGGATCCTACAGCCTGCTGGTACCCAGGCGTCCTTTGAATTAAGTGCAATTCATTTCCAAGAGCGTATCCTCCTGCTTCACAATGTTTACCTCTTTGGCTATAATTGGAACATTGGACTGCAAACTTAACTGCACACGAAACACAATCCTGCACACAGGTTTTCTCAGGGGTGACTCCCTCTGTTTTCAACTGGGTTCATTCCATGAAACACAAGCAGGTGCAATGGAAAGTTCTTCTCTCCCTTTTTAACAGAGGTTGGAAAAGGGTTTGCTTTTGCTTTTGTTTTGCTCGAACACCACTGCCACTAATCCTCTAGTCACCCCACCCACCAGCCACGACTGCTGAGAAATGGCAGGAACTGTGCTCCAGAGTGTCAGCATGCTAATTTATGCCTTTCAACACCTGCAAAAACACAATTCCTAAAGCAAAAGTCTAAATCTAGCAGCTACTTCACTCTGTTTCCTGAAAGGCATCAGACCATTGCTTTCTGTAGGAAATATTCACCAAACTGGACATGGCAAACTACAATTGGTTAATGTGGGCAAAAATCTCAAGAAAAGGTCTACAAAATAAATATATCCACAGAACCAGCCTGCAGCCATTGAAACTCATCCAAACAACTGCAACAGAACAAAACTCCTGGACATCACCTGAGACTGTTGTGCAACACAAGTATGGAGTCTAATCCAAAGCAGATGAAAACAATTTCCTAGGCAAAGTGCTATGCAAACATTTCACAGTGGGCCACCAAGCGGAAAAATACAGTCTTGACCTTGCCAGACAAATTCCTCTGCCTGACCATGAGCTGATGAATAATTGAATAGATGGAATATTGCTGTGTCACCTTCAGCATTGTTGGATGGACCCAAAAACAAAACCTTTCCCATGTTTGGTCAGATTCTTCTTATGTTCCTCTCCAGCTGTGTACTTGGTTCCATCTTTGGTTCATCACTGACCAACCGTCAGTGGAAGAGGCTGCCCACTACTCTCTGAGCTACTGCTGAGCTCCGTCAGCAGAACTATCTATTAATAATCATCATCATCATCTGGCGAACAGCTGCCAGGTGTTAAGCTGTGTTTGCCAGATGATGATGATGATGATGATGATGATGATGATGAAGAAGATGATCATCATCATCATCATCATCATCATCATCCCCCCAAAGGGTGCCGCCTTGTCGTGGCAGGGGGCTTAACTGCTTCAGTAGGTCCAACCTTACCAGAGAGGTCTCGACTGAGGAACAGAACTAAGTGCACCCAACAACCCATGAATCATGGTGAAATAGAAAATAAAGAAGCCTATACTGGCTCAGTTGTCGCCCAGATTAACAAGGACCACAATGGGTGTTGATAAGCCTGGACATCCGATGATAAATGGGCTACAGGTCACGGGTCCCATTGCTGAACAAACAGGGCATGGGTCTGTAGAATTACTGGAAGTTGAACAATCTCAGAAGCAGCAGAAATATACTTTACCAGAGAATTGGGCAATCATGAAATGCTATTATAGAGCAGATCATTGATGTTGCTATACCAGGTGATAGTAGAGTCACCGAGAAACAGCTTGAAAAAATTACCCAATAACAGGATCTGAAAATTGAATTTCAGAGACTCTGGCATAAACCGGTACAGGTGGTCCCAGTGGTAATAATCAGCATGCTGGGTGTGGTGCCTAAAAAGCTAAGCAAGTATTTAGAAGAAATTGGAGTTGACAAAGTCACCATCAGTCAGATGCAGAAAGCCACCTTACTGGGATCTGCTCACATAATTTGCTGATACATCACATAGTCCTAAATGCTTGGGAAGCATTCGACTAGTGATTTGTAATACAAAATCCAGTGTAGTTAGCTGTGTGACGACAACAACAACAACAACAACAACAACAACTACTACTACTACTACTACTACAACAACAACAACAAAGCAGCCATGCTTGCATGGGGATTCTGAGATTAATATTAGGAATAACTACCACACTCATCCAGAGCAAGCCTCATTTATTGGGCAGGCTGCAAGTGGTGGGGAGTGGAATGGTCTAACAGCAACAATGAATACAACTTGAGCTGTCCCAAAATGAGGCAGCAGCACTAGGAGGGTAGCAAACCATGGCGAGATTGAATCCAATAAAAACCAACAAGCAAGTGACAGTATCATGGATAAAAACAGTTGATTTTAAAAAGCCAAATATAACACTTCTGGGGAAAAACAAAAAAGGATGCCTTACAGAAGCTGGAGTTCCATCAGCAAGTCACTTCAGAAGTACAGAAAACACTACCAACTACCACACATTTCAGCAAGAAATTAGAAGAATATGAAAGCAAAATCAGGTCATTCTCCTCCCCATACAAATTTCAGCAACTGGAGTCATATCAAAATTGTTGGTTATCCATTTAAAACAATTGCTATTAGCACCTATTTTGCTTCCAGAAATTCAAAAATCAGTGCTCTTGCAAACCTGTCATCTCACCATCCCATTTTTAGGACTTGATTTCTCATGTTGAAGGTTGACCTTTTGGTCTGCTCTTATGCACCAGCAATACTGAGAAATAAGATGTAAAATAATTTAAAAGTAACATTTCCAAGAGCTTGTCAGTCACTTGAATCAGTTCTATATTCCAAAGAGCAATCACGAGTTCAAAATGATACTTAGAAGCAACTGGTGCATCACACAGGTAAGAATGGAAAATGGATGGAACCATTATAAGAGGGCAAAGCAATCCAGCTGGCTGGATAGTTCAATGGCTTGGGCACTGGGTGGCCTCAGCCTGACCCCCAAGTCCATGTTTAGCTCAGCAGAGCCCTGGATGGAGGGGCCGTTTCCATCAGCACCCACATGGAGGAATGAACTATCATCACCACCACTTTACCAAAATAAATGATTCATTAATATAAATACTGGTATATATGGGGAACATTTGGAACAGCTTGGTACAACAGAATGTGAAAACTTCTGTTCTCATCTTTTTCCCTCCTGGATATCACTTTAGGGCAGCTAAAGTAGACGAAGACAGATGAAATGAGCTGTCAACGCTCAGGATATATCAGCTGAAAGTTGCCCATTTGTTAATGCAAACAAAACGGTTCTCAGAATCTTGCATGCAAATCCTCGAGTGATTAAAACTGCCTGATTATCTCTAAGTAGACAAGTCCCTAAGGTCTGTTTGAACTGCTGAGTACTGCATCCATGGCTGCCTAAATTGTTCAGAACAATTAAAACTCGGACCACAAGTCTTCTGAACAGTTTTTATCCCAGAGCTATAATTGCACTTAATAATGAACTCAAGAACCACCAGCAGTGAGCACTTGGACAGGATTACCTAGCCTGTTGTGTAGATGCTTGTGTTTTTCGTGGGGGTGGGGGTGGGGGGGAGTGTTCAGGAATTTTTTATGTGTGTGTGTTGAAGGGTTTTTTTAATGTGTGTGTGTGTGTGTGTGTGTGTGTGTATGTGTGTGTGTGTGTGTGTGTGTGTGTGTGTGTGTGTGTGTGTGTGTGTGTTGAATCTGGTCTCTGGGTGTCTGAATTCCGTTGTATGTGTATACTGTGTATATACACACAATGACAATAAATTATTATTATTATTATTATTATTATTATTATTATTATTATTATTATTATTATTATTATTATTATTATTATTATTATTATTAAACTCTGCCATATAAAAACTACATTTCAGCCTCCCAGTATTGGTTGAAGTCCTGTTGTTTAGCACAATAGATCCACTGAATCACTGGGGATTTAGTGATTGAATTCCTCCTTCAATCCCATTGATTCGGTGGGCCTAGTCTACTTGCACATTACTAAATTAATCACTTGTAGTGTGATTAATGCAGAAAATTCAATGGAACTTATAAAGGACTTGCCTCACCAAATGCTCCCTACCCTAGTGCATGTTACCATGCTAACAGGATTTCAGCCATTATATATTAACAAATCAGATACACAAATTATCAATACATAACATATTTCCTGGGTCTAATTTTGATTATTTGCAAGTCAGTCCCTGAAACTTTGGGCAGAACCAACCACAGTACTGTCCCATAGAGTTCTAGCCAAAAAACCACAACCCTATAAAAACACAAGATAATAAAATTCTACACTCCCACTTCTTTATCCTAAAGCTTCCTCCATTTATGAATGCCTGCCTTCCAACCTTGATTTTCTGAGAAGTATCTGAAGCTTTTTACAAATATAATTATATCCAGACAGGAGAAACCTGGGAAAGTCCACTTATTTGTGTTCCTTGCAATTGGGAGTCTCAAAGAAAAATCCTACATTACAAATGAAACAGGGATATGCCACCATTATGCTGGTATATCACCCAAGTTGCACAGTCATTCAGTAGAAAAGAGCAAGAACCTGAAAGCCCACAGCAACTAAGGAAATGCCACAAGTGTCTTCTAGCCACACAAAGTGTGATAACATTGCAAAAATTAGGGAGGTGATATGCTCCATGTGGATGGCTAGAAAGCACTGTTAGGTCCTCTTACCCTCTTTGGGAACCTTCCTTTAAAAACCTCACTATTTATACAGGCCTTGACTCCACCAACCCCATCCCATTTTAAAATTGCTATATTCTGGTTTTAGCTGTCTTTGTTGCATGTTGCCTAATTTTGATTGGTTTTAATTAGGGTTTTATGCTTTATTGTCCTGTGATGACATTATTGTATTCCGTCCAGACTGGCATTGCTGCCAGATGAGCGGTATAAAAATGCAATCAATAAAAAAATACCTCTCTAGACAATCTGCCAGATATAGCAAGATTATAGCCATTCTGATAGGAAGACAACAAAAGAAACTGTAAACATCCCTGGATGTTCATATGTTCTAATACTACACACTGTGCACACTTACCTTTTATCACAACATAAAAGACAGAGGGAAAAGGAGAGTATGTAGCACAGCATGCAAACAACTCCTGTTGAGAAGAGTCCTACATAGATCACTGAGGGATGGATGATCCCATCAAACTTTAACTCACTAGCATTTAATCCCCCCCAGTCCCAACTGCATCTCGTTTCCCCCCTCCCCACTGAATTTTGTACAGTACAACCGCTGTATCTGTGGGGGATCGGATCTGGGACAACACCCCCACCCCGCAGATAACAAAATCCGTGGATAGAAGCAAATGTTCTTATCCAAGGATAATGGCAGTGGCAGGGGTGGTGGGGTGGGGTGGGGTGCCAAGGCAAAAGCTTTCACCCCCCAACCCTCCCCCAAACTCTTGGTAGTGTGACAGTGGCAGCGAGGAAGACTCGTCATTGGTAAGCTTTCTTTTGTTTTCTTCCCTCCTTGCCGCCACCGGCCAGCTATGCTTTTGGCGGCTGGCCTGCAGGGGCAGAGGTGGCAGCAATGGCGAAGAGGGAAGAAAACAAAAGAAAACTGACTGATGCTGGGCCCTCCTTGCTGCCGCCGCCCAACTACCCTCTATGCTGCCGGCTTTGCAGCTACTGTTTGCCTACTTTATGGCTACTATTTGTGACAGTAGCCTACTTTCAGGCTACTGAGTTATTTTTAAAATCTGTGGATAAGTGAATCAGCAGATAATGCTCCAGCAGATAAGGGGGTCATTCTGTACATTTTATGCACATCAAAATATGTAGATTGTTGTGTTCATTTTGGAACATATACATTTTGCACAGGTACACACTATTTCCAATAAAACTTCCAGTGCATAAAACATTTTGTGCACATTTTTCAAACACATAAGAGTTTTTATGTGTGTTGTTCCAAATGTATGTACAGTGGTACCTTGTATAAAGGAATTAATTCATTCCAAATGAAATTATGTTAAGCAAATTTTCCTTTATACAAATTCCCATAGGAATGCATTGAAAATGGAGTGATCCCATTTTTATGTTGTATGGATTCTCCCCATAGGCGATTATGTTAAGCAAATTTCCCCTATCTCTGGAATTTTTTATGTTGTACAAATGTTATGTTATACAAGCTGTTTGTTATACAAGGATCCACTGTATTTTGTAGGCATTTCTGACTCTTTGGCAGATAGCACTGCCAACTTTTCAAATACAGAGGTACCTCTTAAAATGAATTTAATTCGTTCTACAGGTCAATTTGTTTTACAAAATTTTTTTCTTACGAAATGCGGTTTCCCATAGGAATGCATTGGGAATGGATTAATCCATTCTGGAGGCTAGAATAAAGACAACTAGAACCATTTTCCCCTGGGTACATGCAGAACTGTTTTTCATCTTGCAAAGCATCCCATAGGGATTTTTTTGTCATGTGAAGCATGCGTATTCCCAGAATTTTTTTTCTTCCTACGAGTTTTTCATCTTACGAGGCATTAGTCTTAAGAGGTAGCACTGTACATGGTTTTCAGGTGCTAAGCCAATCTAGGGCATTTCTAGCTTTAGGATGTACGTGCTAGATTAGATTTCCACTGAAATGAAAGCAATGCCAATATTTCCCTCACCAGAGCCTGACTTGGGACAGACGCTCAAGATGGAATGACAGAGGGGCTTTCTCAGTCAGGCATCATAGAAACCAAAGGAAGAGCCTGGCGTTGGCAACAGTTGGCCTTCTAGATGAGCCAACTCGCCTGAGGTTCATGGAAAGGTTAATTAGCTCTTCACATTTGTGGAAGGAACATATTATTACACATTTCCACTCCCTCAACTGAGCTGTCAGAAGTCTTAGTTACAAAACCCAAGGAGCTATGGTATTTCTCCGGACTTCTGGGATTTATAGTCTAAAACCATTAATCTCAAGCAATGCTAATATAGAGAGAGCAATCTGGACACTTCCAGATACATCTGTCCAGCATAAAACTTGATGAAAATCTAAAACGCAAGTATAGCTCTAAGCAAATCTGGCCCCAGAGATCTTGTTGCCATAACCAAGGTGTCAACTGAGATCATAGCAATCAATTATTTCTTTGCCCATATCAGTTCAAAAGCACTGTTTGCAGCCACGAAAAAAATACTGTCTTCAATTGTCCATGGATAATATTTGAAAAAATGTTATTTGGAGTAAAATCGCAACTGAGCAACCTACCGGCATATGCAAGATGAATTTGGGATAATGTGCATGGCTATTCCATTACAGGCCTCTCAGGACAAGAGAAGAACCAGTCTATTGCTGAAGTCCTATCTGAGCTGGTCATGAAATATGCAGTACTCAGGAGTGATTTACTGTTTCCTTTTTCTTTGACTGTCTTGGGGCTGCGCAGCTTGTCTAACGCAAAGCATTGTGGTTCATTCATTCACTCACCCATTCATTCATTTTTATTTATTTATTTTTATTTTATTTGTTTGACTTTTATACTGCCCCTCCAGCCCTAGGGCTATTCTGGGCGGTTTACAACATAAAATCTCAACATAGCAATAACAACACATTTAAATTATGAAAACACAAACAACATAATATAACAAAACAAACAAATAAATCAACAACAATAAACTAAAATAAAAGTAGAAATAACCAACTGATTAATTAAATAACCAAAATTTTGCTCGATGTTTAAGAAGTTAGGAAAGGCCATTCTGTAAAAACAGGTTTTCAGTAACTTTGTTTAACATTTGAAGTGAGGGTGCCAGGTGAATTTCTGGTGGTAAGTGATTCCATAAATGGGGATCAATCACTGAGAAGGCCCTACTCCTTGTCACAGCTTTCCAAGCATCCCTCCGGGTTGGAACACCCAAATGTCCTGCCTGGCTAGCATGGGTGATCCAGGCAGTTCTTCTCGGGAGGAGCCGCTTTGTCTGATACAGAGGTTCCAAACTGTTTAGGGTCTTGTATGTTAACATCAAAACCTTGAAGTCAATGCAGTAGCATATCGGCAGCCAATGCAGAGCTGCCAGTATGGGGGTAAGAGGATGTTGGTGGTGGTGCCGTCCATCTGGAACAACCTACCTAGCGAGCTGAGGCAGGCTCCGTCGTTGGCGTCCTTTAGGAAAGGCCTGAAGACCCTCCTTTTTAGGGACGCCTTCAAAAATGACTAGAGGTTTTTTCCCCCCTGCCATTGCCACCGTCTCTGCTCCTTTTGCTTTTTATGTGAACTGCCCTGAGTTCCCGTTTGGGAAGTAGGAGCAGTATATAAGTGTGAAAAATAAATAAATAAATAAATAAATAAATAAATAAATTAGCCCTGTTAATCTAGCAGCTGTATTCTGCCCTAGCTGCAATCTCCACACTAACCTCAAGGGCAGCCCCACATAGAGGGCACTATAGTAGTCTATTCTCAAGATTATAAGTGCATGAACCAACAATGTCAAGGAGGGCTCACAGCTGAGCAATCCTCCACAGTTGGTAATGGGCGGAACGGATCACCGATGCCACCTGGGTTTCCATGGTAAGCACTGGGTCCAACAGGACACCCAAACTGCGGACCCCATCCTTTGTGGAGTCACTCCCCCATAAAAATGAGGGAGTTCCTCAAACTGCAAACCCCAAGGGGCCCTACACGCAGGATCTCCGCCTTGCCCAGGTTCAACCTCAGCCTATTAGCCCCCATCCAGTCCAGGACGGCTGACAAGCAGTGCTCAAAAGATAGAATGGCATCCACTGCAGAAGATGGAAAAGAGATCTACAGCTAAGTGTAATCCACATATTGGTGACACAAACCTCCATAACCCCTTATGACCCTTCCCAGTGGCCTATATAAATGTTGAAGAGCATGAGAGATGACAGATCCCTGGGGAACTCCACAATTGAGGGACCAAGGGGAAGAGGTCATCTCATCCAAGAAGGAAGGGAACCAGGCCAGAGCGTTATAATTTTCACTTTGTTTTGACTTGACCTGACTTCACTTGACTTGATTTATATACCACCTCATTGCTGCAAAGGACCACTCTAGGAAGTTTACAACAATAGCTGCTGTGAGTTTTATGGGCTATTTGGCCGGTGTTCTTGACGTTTTTCTTCCTGACATTTTGCCAGACTCATTGGCCGGCATCTTCAGAGGGCAAGGAGCTCAGGGAACTAGGAGTTCTCTCTGTGTGTTCTCTGCTCTCTGTGCCCCAAGAGCACAGAGAGAACTCCTAGTTCCCTGAGCTTCTTGCCCTCTGAAGATGCCGACCACAGAGTCTGGCGAAACGTCGGGAATAAAAACTTCCAGAACATGGCCAAACAGCCTGAAAAACTCACAACAGCTATCAGTGTTAAACACACAGCACTAAATGATAACAAAAACTAAGAATTACTAAATAAAAACAAATGGAATATGCTGCTACAGAGGGTGGTGGAGTCTCCTTCTATGGAGGTTTTTAAGCAGAGGCTGGATGGTCATTTGTCGGGAGCACTGCGATGGGGATTCCTGCATGTCAGAGGGTTGGACTGGATGGCCCTCGAGGTCACTCCCGACTCTATGATTCTATAATTCTAAATGGCACCAAGAACAATTAGCTAAAGGATGGCAGAACAGGGAGTGAAAGATTAAACAGGATTGCTATCTGATAGGAACTTTTCTTTTCTGAATGTTAGCAGGGGGGTCCCAAGCATAGCTTTGCCAGAAATGGGTTTCACAGTACTGGAGCCACCATGAAGAAGACCCCGTCTCTCATTAAGGACTTCTGGGCCTCCTTCAGGTTTGCTACCTGGAGGAGTTTAGTCTGGGGAGCTAAGGTGGGTCAGGCAGATGACATTGGGGAAAGACATTCCGACAGGTAGTGTGATCCCAAACCATTTAGGGTTTTATGTGTGAGCATCAAAACTTTGAGCCTGACCTGGGGTATAATGGGTAACCAGTAGAGATGAGCCAGAACTGATGCAATCAAATTTGCTCACACCAGCCACCCATTTGGGCACCACAGTCTGGGCTGACTGTAATCTCCACGTCAGCCTCAATGGAAGTCTCACGTAGAGAGCATTCTTACAAGGCAGAGTGGAAAATCAAACTAATGCGTGCAGCAAATTTGCACCACTTCCAATGTCACTACTCAATACAGGGTTCAGGTTACTTCACATCCCCACTTTTATGTTAGCAGCATCTCCACCTGTGACACAACTGTCAGGCACAGGCACAGAAGCCTGTTTGGAACAAGGGGTTTGATCATCCCAGACAAGTGCAGAGGAGAGCACACTGGTCATTGATGCTGGTTGCAAAACATTCCAATCAGCACAGCCAACCATCCAATTCCTCAGGATGGATGAGATCCTAGGGGTGTGGGCTACTGTGAAAACTGTTTGGCTATCCTTCCTGACTCTCCCAGACACTCCCCTCCATTTTGAGGGATTTTCTATCCTCAAATACAGTTGAGAATATTGTTGCACACTCCTCCCTGTGTCCAGGTAAAATGCAAATGCCACACCACCCTGCCCCTACTCATGGTATTATGGGAAAGCAGCCATCTTGTCCTTCGCCTCTGACAACAACATTATCAGTGCACTTGAGCTGGCACATCCCATGTGATGGTGGCATATCCCACACATCACTGCCATAGTATGCACCTGCTAATAGCAGAGCTTCTCAGTCAACGTAACTCAAGTGCTGGATTATGCTCTCATTTTACTCTGACTAGAGGAAGAAAGGTATCTCTATGTGGTGTCTGTGTTTTCTTAACCACAAATAAATCCTCATTGATTTAGTACTGCCGAAAATGTCCACGATAATCTAAGAGATAGGCTTTGAAGAAAAATGACTTCAGGGGGTACAGTTACTAATGGAAAATAATCTTGCCTTAATTCCCCCATTTGAATTCAGTCCATGATGTTCTCGCTTCTGGTCGCAGTAAATGTCCTTCTCTCTCCATCAGATACAATGCTGGTAAGAAACCAGCCGCTTTAATAGAGTAAAGAAAGAATAAGATTGTGGAGAACGAGCCATTCTTTCATTCAAAACTTCCCTGTGAAACCATGAATCAAAGACTCACAGGGTTTACTTGATAGATGAGGTCACACTGAGCGAGCAAGGAGATGGGAGAATAGATTTCCAACCCCCCAAAATCGCATAGCAATTATCTATACTTTTCCCTAGTTTAAAAGCCTATTATTTTCCAGCATTTTACATTCATCCTATTTTTATTTAAAGTAGCAAAACAGGCATAAATTGCATCATGTTTTCTGTTTCAGTTATATCAGAATCTCTAATTAATGTCTAAATTAAAGGCATGTTGACTTTTCGGCTAATTATTCGGCTTCATGTTATTGTGCTAGCTTCAGTAAATGGACACACCTGTCATAGCATTTTGTTTTAATTTTGATACACTCACTGTGTTATTTTGGTGTGGAGAGACAGCACAAATTAAGTTTTAGTGTGGAGAGAGCTATTCTAATTGGCCATTGTAACTTAATCAGCAGCACTATTTGTCCTTGTTATGTGCTGTTAAATCAGAACTGACTTATAGCAACCTTTATAGGGCTTTCTAGGTAAATGTGATATTTAAGGATTGGTTTCACCAGTACCTCTACCAAGTGAACTTTGATGGGTTGAGCTGAGATTCAAACCCAGGCCTCCTACGTCCTAATCCATCGCTCTACCCACTACACCACACTGGCCAGTGCTATTTAAACTACAGCACTGTACAGTACTGTATTGTACTTTTCTGTCTATAAGATGCTTCCATGTATAAGACAGCCCCCACTTTTCCAATCCAAAAATACAGTTTCACAACCACATGGTGCTCTCCTTGGGTTACTTCTGTATATAAGACGACCCTCAAGTTTTAGCCTAACAATTTAGAAAAAATGTAGTGAAAATACTGTAAAAGACAGTAAGCCAAATTCAAGAAGTGCTGCTCAAGGAATATCTCACTTTCGCCGGGGGGGGGGGCTTCTCCAATTCCATATTTTATGTGTGTGAGAAAATGGGACTCCCAAGGTACACAAGCAGGCACCATTAAGCTTTGCAAGTTGTATGGGGGATAAAAAAGCAAAAAGCAAAGTGTTCTGCTTACACAGTATACCACCCCATACCACTTCAAGTAGTCTCTGGGTGGTTTACAGTTTTTTAATTAAAGTATACAGGCTACACATCCCCCTCCCCAGTAAGCTGGGTACTCATTTAACCAGCCTCAGATATGTCCTGTTCTCATTAGAGGAACAATCTGCAGTCCTCGGGAAAGGGATGGGGTGGGAGTGTCAAACAAAATCATGGAATTCCTCATCGGGAATTGCCAACAGCCATGGCGGCTACAGGATTCTAAGAGCTCTAGCCCAAAGAACTGCCCCCCTAACCTCTGAGCCATGTTGTGGTCCACTGACTCAAATCATCTGCCACTCCCACAGCATCTTACAAGAAAATACAAGAAGAGGCAGGAGAATCCAACATACAGAACTTCATCTTGTCATATTTGACCTAAACTATTTAGAAATGTGTGTACATTGTATAATACCAAGTCAAGGCTGAATGACAGGAATCCTAACAGGCCTTTCAATGTAAATGAGATATTTAAGGTACTGTATACCCAAGCTACCCCACCTCCATGAGCTTCCATGGCCAAGGGAAGATTCAAACCCATGTACTAGTACATCACTTGATCCACTACACTAGAATTCAGAAACAGGGAGGCTATGGTATTATCCCCTAGCATTTCCACTGTGGATCAAGCATTACTGTTACGTTTAATTGTATGTTAGTGAGTACCATTATATCTCTTATTTAAACATTTGTATTAAACAGATCAGTTTTTTTAAAAATAATCACAATTAAATATCTTTCTAGTCAGGCTTATGTTGCCTTTATAAGCCTAGTCATGCCTGTTTCAAAAAAAAGTCAGTCAAGGACAATATCTGTTTTAATCCATTTAAAATTTTGCCTGAAGCTTATCTTTAAAAAGTTATCAATCCACTGAGTCACTAGGCTCAAGAGCGAGAAGAGAGAGATGGGAAAGGCATATGGAAACCCATAAAAATCAAAGAAGAGATGCTAAACTAGGACATCTCCATTTTCTCTCTTCCCACAACATCCTATAAATTTTCTGACCAGAGGGAAGGAGATGCTTTGTACTGTATTCCTGAGCAAACCCCCCAAAAGTCATGCTTGGGAGCAATTCACTCAAACAATAACATACAAAACTGGCTGTTGTGGAATTGCCTGCCAAGGTATACAGATCTCATTTAGGGCAGGTATATGTATCTCAGTGCTTGGGACTTGCTAAGTCAACACTTATGCAAGTCATTTTAATTCATTGAGTCTACTTTAGTTGGGACTAAGAATAGGTCTCTCTGTCATATAACCATGAAGAATAAAAAGTGCTAGGCAAATTACACAGAAAATGGTATCAGCTGCTGCTTCAAGAAATGCCTTTCCAGAAAAAGCATGATAGATAGATAGATAGATAGATAGATAGATAGATAGATAGATAGATAGATAGATAGATAGATTTATTAATATTAATGAATATAAATACATCTTTATATTATTATTTATTAATACAGTATTAATAAAGAATACAGTATCTGGAAGCTGAGCAGCGAAACGTTTCAATCTCTCAAGAGTTGCCAATACTCAGATTTCAGATAACCTCACCTGGATGACTGAGTGTTCCAGACATTAATAAATTTATTTATTTATTTATTTATTTATTTATTTATTTATTTATTTATTTATTTAGGGAAAGAGAGAGAGATTCTTATTGATGGATATTAGGTAGGTGCATTGTTAGATCGCTATGACACTTACTCTTTTTAACAAAAAAAGGGAGGGAAGTTGCTATGGTCCACTGAATGATGGCTGAGGGAAAAGGCAAGGAAGAGGGCAGAAAAGGGAGTGTCACTAATCAAATGGGGGACAATTTGGCATGATTTGTCTTGGTCCTTCTCACAGGAGAAAACAGGTCAGTGTGAATGAAAGGAGAGTTCAGGGGACAGGTAAAAAAGATTGCACAGAAGAACCTTAAATTTTAACATGCCCTTTAGAGATCAAGTTGTTCCCCCCTGACATTTCATAATCAGGTATGATTTGTCTTATATCAGTGGTAAGTGGCTCAGGCAAGGTCTTTTCAGCAACACATACAGAAGCAGGTAGTCAGGCCTACCATTAGGCAGAGCAAAGCAGCCACCTTTGGATATTCAATTCAAAGGCAGCATGTCATAAAAGGGACAGGAAATGGTTAGTCAGTCACTTCATTACTGTTGTGTTCTTACTGCCAGGGATGTAAAAAAACTGTTTATGGCATTCTATGCTTCATGAATCCCAACAATTTTATTGGCTTTGAACTAACCCCTTTGATGTGGATGGCTAAGAGAATGAGGCTCTATTTGGTCTCCTGCCTCAGGCAGCTAAGCTTTCCTGAAGACTCAGGAGGAGTAAAGAATCATGACCCCCAATTCCCCAGAAAGCTCACATGTCATTTAGAAGTGACACAAAACTGCATGTAGCGTAATAGCCGGCTATGGAATACTCAAGTCAAGTGGCAAACTGCCCTTAGGGAATTACAAATCAGCAAGCATTACAAACCGTGATATCCTTGTGAGAAAAATACTGTTTCCCACTGATAAGGGTCAATTGCTGGACTGTAAAAGGGAATACATAAAACGGCTGCACATTTTGCTGGTGTGGCAAGCACTTCTCTCACATAAGCTGACTCGTGGCTGCACATCAGGTAATAGGATGAGGTGGTCCAAGAGATCTGTACCTTATAAAGCAAAGTGTTCTGCTTATATACCTCCCCATACCAGTTCAAGTAGTCTCTGGGTGGTTTACAGTTTTTAATTACAGTATGCAGGCTACACATTGCCCCCTACCAGCAAGCTGGGTACTCATTTTACAGACCTTGGAAGGATGGAAGGCTGAGTCAACCATGAGCCTGCTATGTGGGATTGAACCCCAGGTGGTGAGCACAGTTTTACCTGCAGAACAGGCGCCAGAGGACTCCTTAAGGAGGCATTATCCACTACATTCCAGTAAACTATTCTTTCTTTCTTTCTATTTCTATACCACCACCACCCATTAGTGTTGCCACCATAAATGCAAAAATACAGTAAAATTCAATAAACAATTTCTAGAACTAACCCCCCCCCAAATTAATAAAAAGGCACATCTGAAAACCCATTCGAATATCTCAGGGCAATATTCACACTAGAAGAAGGCAGCTTTATATACTTCGGTCTTACACCAGCTTCCCAAAACCAGAGAGGGACAGTGGCTGGCGCCACAGCTCTGCAGGAAGTTTGCTCGGTGGCTCGTGCTGGCCTCCTTGAGTGTCACACTTATGATCAAGGACTGGGTGGGATTTTTGTAGGATTCTGCCCCCCCCCACTCCGCCTCCTTCCCTGCAAATCCAGAACTGGAACTTAAGGGCATCATGCATCACCCGCGGCCCTGAGAAGACGGTGAGCCGACGGCGGGTGAGCAGATTTCCTCGGGAGTAAAGCGGGTTGAGGGAGCAGGATGCCAGAGAGAGCTCGCTCGGGGCCAAATCCTCCAGCCCAAGGGCGACGGCGAGGGACAGAGGGGCGAGGGGGGACGGAAAGGGGTTAAGGGCGAGGGTGGGCGTGGGTGGACTTTACCTCTCGCTCGCAAACTTCCCTCGGGCGGCGCTCCACCTGCCCGCTTTTCGCTGGAGACGTGGCGGCGGCTGCTGCTGCTGGTGCTGCAGCTTCTGCCTCTTGGAAACGCGGGCGGCCGCTTCCTCCGCCTCGCGCTCCGCCGCGCCCGGGACGGGTCGGAAATGGGGCTGGAAGAGCCGCCGGTCTGGAGTGTCCCGCCGGGAGGTGGCGGCAAGAGGCGCCCGGGGGCTTTCTTTGGCCCCTCGCCAAGGCGGCTCGTCGCCCTCGCCGTCGTCGGAGTTGCCCACGAAGAGGTAGAGCAGAAGCAGCAGCGCCAGGCAGAGCGCCAGGGCCACCACTTTGCAGTAGAGTTTCATCGCGGCGCCCGGCAGCAGCAGCAGCCTCAGCAGCCCCGGGAAAGAGGAGGAGGAGGAGAAGGAGGAGGAGCAGGAGGACAAGCCAGCGCCAGCGCCTCGCCCCTCCTCGCCCCCATCGCCCTCCTCCCGCTGGAGGGCTTGCAACGCCGCGCCACCCTGGACATCTTCTGCAAGCGGTTTCCTCGACGCCCCGCCGGGGCACCAAGCGCGCGCGCCAGGGAGGGGAAGCCAGCGCCGCCTCGCGCCACCCCTCGCCCCGCGGCGGCCAAGAGGAAGGCGAGGGCGAGGGAGGGAAGGAAGGAGGAGCCCCGGGCGGGCAGGCAGGCAGACGGCGGGAGAAGCCCCTACCGTAAAGTCCAGAATAGCTCCTCCCTCTACAATAGAGAAGCAAGCCCTCCACGCCCCCCCTCTTTCTCCCTCCGGAGCGTGTTGGGGGTGCACTTAACACGTCGACGAAAGGGGGAAGGACAGCTGCGCAGATGCAGCATTGGATATACGGTATATTTTTAAATGGTATTAATTTTTTAAAACTCCATCGGACCGCACTGTTTGCCTGCTGACTCTGCTGTGGTGAGCCGTGCTAAGTGGGAATACAGTATGTAAAGGTAAAAGTTGCCCCCGCACATGCATGCTAATCGTGTCGGACTCTAGGGGCGGTGCTGCAAGGAAACACTGTTTTACTTCCCCGGTTTTTACAGCGGTACCTACGTATCTACTTGCATTTATATACTTTCGAAATGCTTGGTTGGCAGGAGCTGGGGTTAACAGCGGGAGCTCGCTCCGCTGCATCGGATTCGAACCCCGAGCTGCCGACTTTGCAGCCGACAGTTTTTGCAGCATTAGTCCGCTGAGCCACTCTGGCAATTTCAATATCTCCGATTCGGATTCTTTATATGCGCCGGTCGAAATTAAACTGGATCAGGGCTGCAGAGCCTTCTAGATAAAGGACATCTCTCCCTCCACGCCTCTACCCTTGCTCTGTGAACTCCATGGCAGTCCCGTGTCCCCAAATGGCACAACAGGGGGTTTAGCAATGGGGTTGAAAAGCAGGACAACTCCCCACCTCCCGCCTTGGTTTGTGGATAACTGGGACTGTCACAGAGACAGAACAGGTGAGTCCTAGTCCAAACTGAGCCTCCACTATCTCTGGAGGTCAACCTGTTGAATCTGAAGCAAGCCTGCTTTGGATGCATGAGGCAAGGGGGAGACTTGCTGGAAAAGGTAATAATTCTGAGAAGGGCTGAAGGCATCAGGAAAAGAGGAAGACCCAATGTGGGATTGACTGACTTCCTAAAGGAAACCACAGGCTTGAGTTTGCAGGAGTTGAGCAGGGCTCCAAAACAAGGTCATTTTGGAGGTCACTCATTGATGCAGTTGCCATAAGCTGGAATCAATAATGCACAACAAGGACAAATGCTCTTCCTTTGAATGGCTTCCATATGTGGAAAGGAGAAAGGTCTCATTTGCCTCGGGCAGCAAAATGCCAGGGTCTGCATCTGAGGCTCTATGAATACCCTCCACACAGCTGTTGGGTTGAGGGCTCAATCCCCTGTGTGTCTGCCTAGAAGTAACTACTGTGGAATTAAAGAGAAACTAAAAACATGCTCAAGCATAGCCTTCTATATCAGATACTGGGGAAGCCTACCGAGATGCTATTAGTAGCACTTGCTATTTCTGTGATAAGTCTCATTTTACAGCTAAAGAACTGGAGTTGAAATAACTTCATACTGGAGAAGTCAGCAAAGCATGGCCAAAGGTCTGCAGGTGACACCCCTCCAGGGTCTTCAAGTTCACCCCCCCCAAATACTACTATGGTTCTCAGCCCCCCCCCAACCTGTGCTCACAAAATTCTTTGTGCCGTTTAAGGGTCATGGGGAGGATGACCGTTAAACTGCATGCTTGGGAAACAGCCCCAGCCTCCACCGCCCCAAATTATTATTTTAATTGCTCACTAGAGGGGATGAGCTGGCTCCTTCCAATTAAAAAGGGAGGGAGGAGAGGGCTGTCATAGTGTGCTTGCAGCCTTTCAAAGTCCAGGGATGACTGTGTGCGACTCCTCCTGGACCTTTAGATGTTGTACTTTAGGGCCAAAATATGTTTGCTTCTTTATTTTCATCCCTTTTTTATGCCAGTGTTCTCCCAGTCATGACATGCATGCATGCATGCATACATAAATGCATATATACATGCATTGCATGCATGCAACTGATTTGCTGGATCCTTTATTCGGACAGTGTGCAAGATGGTGCCCATAATTACTTTAGTAGGAATGGTTTTAATTTATTCAGCTGAATTGCAGGGAAGACATTAACATTTGCAAAATAACATTGGCTGCAAACATACTCTCTTCTTTCCTAAAAGGCACTCCTCAGATTGTATTCCCACAAACATCTGGAAAATTTGGATGGTGTACAAGAGGAAGGCCTTGTTTTACTACTTTCCAAAATCATAACTCAGGGCTGTGCATTTTTGGGTCAAAGGATCCTACCAAATCCAGTCTAATGGTATCCATTCTAGCGGTTAAATCAGACTCAGAAAACCAGCACATCTGGACCCTGTCCAGTGACTCAGTGCATTGTTCAGAGCTGACCATATTATTTGCTTCTTTCCAAAGGCCTTGTGCATTCTTTTTCCTGGACGAAAAAGAAGCAAAAGAGAAGAACAATGAGTTTCACTAGGGTCTCAATAAGGGTTTGGAAGGGTTACTTTATTTGGGCGGCATTTCCAAGAATCACTCAGCCTGCCTGGCTTTTGTGGTCCAAAAACCAGTTTGTGCAAGCTCTGGTTGCAATTAACCAGAAAGCAAGTCCAAACCATCCAGTGTTCGGGTGAATCTTCCCTGAACTTCTCAGGAAAGAGAGAATCAAGTTGGTTTCCCCCTTTCTTTCTGTTTGCTATCAAAGACGTAT
Organism: Phrynocephalus forsythii; assembly: GCA_029282475.1. Classification (NCBI taxonomy): domain Eukaryota; kingdom Metazoa; phylum Chordata; class Lepidosauria; order Squamata; family Agamidae; genus Phrynocephalus; species Phrynocephalus forsythii. The sequence goes on from JAPFRF010000011.1 coordinate 160,224,788, forward strand.
ATTTAGACATAAGTTTCACCTATAGAAATACATGCTAGAGGAGACTGTTTTGGAAGTCATTTTGCACATGTATAGCCAGGGGAATTGAACATGATGGCTGGATGAGGAGAGGGGGGTGGATTGGTGGTAGCATCCGGATGCACTGGCGGGGGGACACTATGCCATGGCAACCAGCGATAAGAAGGAATCGTAGAAAGACAGAAACTCAAGTCGGCTCCCGTTCCTAAAAATTCCCCGGCTGGCCAAGCCAATTTTGTTGCTGCCTGCCTCCTGTCTGGCACAAACTCCTTACCTGCATAGAATGAGTCTCTGTGCTTGCCTGCTCACCAGTCTCAGCTGTGGAAGAGGGATATTCAAAATAAGAGATGCTAGTCAACAGGCAGCAAAGATGACAATGTCGAAAGCTACTCCAGGCCAGTGTTCTCTGCTTCACCCTGCCCCCAGTTACTTATCAGAGGAGTTGTGGGTCACTCTCAGCCTGATCCTAGGCACTCTTGGTGTGTGCATGCACATGTCACTGTGTACATGTACCTCTGTGGATTTTGTGAGAAGACAACACAGATGCAATGTTCCCTACATGCTCTGTTCCTTGTGGTACATAACACAAGCAGAGGATGATCAGGTGTGTCAAAGAAGAGGTGGGCAGTTGTACCTCTGCATGTTTGAACAGTCGCAGTCAACAAAGCCAATGGTGAAAGATCATGGAGGTGACACTCATATTTGGAGCTGCGCTGCTTGCTCACTCTTGATACCATGCAGTGACACACTCCTCCATCAGTCCTCAACAGCATGGCCAGAGGGGAGGTGGTGAGGAATAATGGCAACTGCTGTGCAATATCCCAAAGTTAGACCCTTCCCACCGTTGTCCCAACAACCGCTTGTCCCTTAAAAGCATGTACGCCATCATTGCAACTTGGCAGACCCTCTGCTCAGTTGCTAGGAATCTGGGTAATTGCATGAACAGGGAGGGTAATCTGGCCCTAACCCCATCATTGTAATTGCCAATCTCCCCCCAGACACAGAGTGCCTTCTTCTAAAACGGAGAGCTTTCTTCTTCTGTGAACATGTTCTTTGTGACCAGGAATGTGGGAAATCAACATTAGGGTTGCACAAAAGGTGTTCTCAGATGAAGAAGGCTCTTCTTTTTATGGAGGGTAGGTGGAAATGGATAGCAGAAGTTGGGGTTCAACACTGTCCCCTGTCCATGCAATAACGGACCCAGATTCCTAACAACTAAACAGGGCTTAACGTTGGTCATCCTAAAAAGAGATGCCACTGAACTTTTTGAGGGTCCCCAGGGGATGCCAGACTACAAGTCCTTGAAGGCCTTACCGTTGGCCATGTTCTCTGGGACTTCTTGGAGAATGAAGTGGGAAGATGGAGGGATCCAAGGTTGGAAATCGTTAGAGTAGCTCATTTTTTGTGAGTTGCCTTTGAAAACAGTGGGTGAAGCTTCAGTGCTTCTCTTACCCATTCTTTCCCTATGCTCTCCTGCATCCTCTTATTCATGCCTGGTTGAGTACAGATTAAGTCCTGGCCTCAACTACAGGTAGATGAGGGCAGTAGACATCTGCAATGGGTACAGAGTCAATTGCTGTGTTTCTAGGCTGGCACTTGTTAAGGAGAGAGATGGGTGAGGGGAGAGAGAACACAATGCTCCAGGTGGTGATATAGCAGACAGCAGGTTCTTTGTGCACTTAGAATTGCCATGTGAAATGCTCTAAAGTCTAGACCACAGGCTAAGTAATTAATTGGACTTTGTATTGAATGTCTTACTGATTGAAATGGGATTTACCTCTAAGTAAAGGCTGTGAGCCAAAGCACACTTATGTGGAAGTGCCCTCTGCTGCAATAATTTGAATTTAATGCCAAGTCAAGTAGTAAGGATTGAGGTATAAGTGTGCTTCAGACTGGCACTGAAAATTTACAGTGGAGGGAGGAATCAATTAAATATTCATTTTGGGCTTGGAGCACATTTAGAAAATGTATATAATTGATGCAATTATGGCAGATGAAAGACATAAATGCTCTGCAACCAAATCATCATTTCTCCCAATTAAGGCTTCAGTCTTACACATTTATCAGGGAGTAATAAGTCCAAATTAACTCAGTGGGGCTTGTATTGCATTACATTGGCTTTCATGGTAAATCAGCACCATGAGAGTGGGGTTTGGAGACACTACTTTTTGGGTTACAATTTCCGGAATCCTCCAGCTAACATGCCCAGTGGCAATAAAGCTTTCTAAACAATACAACTTGCAAAATCCAAAGTTGGATTTTAAAGGGAAATTAACAATTAGGAAGTGGGTATCTGGTTAATAAGGAGAACAAGATATGTGTACATATGCAAAGATGAAATGACAGGAAGGACAAAAGTGACTATCAGGATGAAGGCTGCAGTCAACTTTTTAAATCAGTATTATAAGGTAGTCCATACATGTCACAGGGATGCACTTCACTGGGTATAGTAAGACTTAGACTTACTTCTGACATGCATGTGTGCATATCATAAGCCATCAATGTGGCAACTGATGAATTAGTGATTTCCAACAGATCCTTTCCTAAGCAGCCCTGTTCAGGTCTTGCAGACTGGGCGTTTATACATGACCCCTAAACTCCGGGGCAAATGGCTCCCAGCTCCGGAGCTTAAAAATGTTTCCCCACCAGCTCCAGAGTTAACAGGCAATTAAGTGCGACCCGCCCACTTTAGCGCGTCCCAGCGCAGCTTTCAGGTACCTGCTCTTTGGAGGTGAAAATTATTTGATCCGGTGTAACGATAGTGATTGCGGGGCTCTCCTTGCTTCTGTTTGTTGTTTTTTGGCTCCTGCCCCTTTAAGAGCTACTTTTACAGAGACGAGAGGCAGAACGAGGTGAGCAGCATGCTTTTCTTTCTCTTTTTCTCCCTCCCCTCACGCAGCCAGCAGCCAGGAAGTGCGGAGGGGGTGGGGACACAGGAAGAGCGACAAACCCCTAAGATCTCTGGTCTGAATTTAAGTGGCCAGCGGATCTTAGGGATCGTGTAAAAAGGCGCTGTGATTGGGTTCGGGTTTTAACACTGGTGGTTCCTTCTCATGTAGCCGCCAATTAAGGAGTCGAAGATGAAATAAATAACCTTTTATTGAATAAACTTGTCAACTGGTCCTTTATAACTTCGCAGAATTTAAAAATCCCAGCAACTTCAGTCGGTTTAGTCCGGCTGCATGCTAACTCACAGGTAAGTCAATTTGATTCCTCAGTAGTGAGGCCTTCCAAAGCGCTCCCAGTCTGGTCTGTTGCTCTCCTGAGGTGTCCCGTTCTCCCCGTACACATGGTTCCTCAGCCTGGATGCCATACCCATTGAGGTTTGCACACCTTTTATTTCCTCATTTCTGTCTCCTTCATCGGTTCACGCTTGGTGGGCATCTTCCCTTTTGGATATACATAAACTGTCCATTCCACTCTCTCTGTTTCTCCCAGTTGGACTTGTACCCCACGCTCCCCTTCAGATCAGCTTTCTCCTCCCCTACATTCTGCCCCCTCCTCTGTCACCAGAAACCCCTAAATTATTGGTTCCTTCTTTCCTGCCTTAAGGGTCTCACAGGGCGTTTATACACGACCCCTAAGCTCTGCCACAAATGGCTGCAAGCTCCGGACCTTAAAAATGTTTCCCCACCAGCTCCGGAGTTTGCAGACAATTAAGTGCGACCCCGCCCACCTAAGCGCGACCCAACGCACTTTTCTTGTACCTGCTCTTTGATGGTGAAAAATATTTGATGCGGAGAGTGCCTGAGCTCTCCTCACTTCTTTCTGTTGTTTTTCTTTTGCCTCCGCCCCTTAAAGAGGAACCAGGAAGTAAACGGAGGTCGGAGCAACTTCCCCCGGCACTGGAGGTAAGGCTTTATTCTTTTGTCCCTGTCTAAGGCTTTTTCCCCCTCCCTCCCCTCACACAGACAGAACAAAGAAGTGCAGAGCGGGTGGAGACGGAGGAACAGCAACGAACCCTCAAGATCTCTGGTCCAAATTTAAGGGACCAGCGGATCTTAGGGGTCGTGTAAAAAGGCCCACAGTCACTTTTCCCTCCATCCACTGCTGCTATATGTCTGAAGAAGTGGACATGTCCACGAAACGTTACATTAAAAATATGAAAGTTAGTCTTTAAGGTGCCACATGTTTTGTGTCTTTTGTTTTGTTTTGTTCTTCTTTGATTTTGTCTGAAATTCTTGAGAAGACTAACACAGCTACCCTCTCAGGAAAAGATTCTCTAAAAGAATATTCACTGCTTTGGATCAGTAGCAGCTACTGCTACGGTAACTCTTATCATTGTATGCAAAAGTAACTAATTCTGCTGCTAGTTACTAGCACATTACCATTACTGCTGCTGGTGTAGCTCTTATAAAAGACATGAAAAATGCTCACTAGCTGCTTTAGATGGTGGTTCTGTTCACTGTGTATTGAAAACACTGTGATGTTAAACATTAGAAAGCAAAAATTCCCTTGGCAAATTCTTCCTAGATGCCTTAAACTACCCCCAAAAAAAACACACACACCACATACAGTCCAGTCTGATTGGAAGCAGGACAAGATTTGTACTCCAGGGTAATCAGAAAATACCAGGTGTTCCAAAATCAGGCATTTCTTGTGAGTATTAATTTAGCTAAATTGAACTGTCATAACAAAATGTCTTTCCGTACAACTCAATCTGCGTGGCACTTGCCTGAGAATAGCCAACAAGACTAAGGATTAGGAATGAAACATGGCAAATTTTATCCTTCGTGTGTTGGATGCCACATTGGTTGGAAGAATGACAGGAAGTGCTCCTGGATGAAGCTTCTATGTTCCAGGTACTTGGAACAAAAGCAAAAACAAAATGGGGGCTGCTTATATACCACCTCATAGTGCTTAAAGCACTCTCTGGGTGGTTTACCATTTAATTATGCAGGCGATACACTGCAGACACACGCTCATTCCCCCATCCCCATGAGCTGGGTAGTCAGTTTACTGGTCTCAGAAGGATAGAAGTCTGAGTGAACCTTGAGCTGGCTGCCTGGGATTGAACCCCAGGTTGTGAGTATAGTTTTGGCTGCAGTGCAGCAGTTTAATCACTGCACCACGAGGCTCCCAGCCACATGGGAAGTCCTTCTTTAGGTATCCTCCTGACCCACAGCCTGTCAGTCACAGATGCTAGACAAGTGATTGCCAGTCTTGAGTCCCCAGATGTTCTTCCAGAAATCCTGGCTTGCACAGTGAGTGGTGAAGACTTCTGTTTTACTCCAAGAACATTTTATTTTTATGACTTTTATTCACTGTTGTTTCTGTATTGTTAAGTTCATAATGCTGAAAATTGATTCAGAACAGCTAGTGTATGTCTATTCCCCTATATTATTTGACATTATTTTATTTTAGTTTATTGATGTTGTTTATTGTCCTGTTTTCTGTTGTGAGCGCCTCAAAATGGTCTTGGTAGCCAGATGGGTAATATACAAACAAAACAAAGCAAAACAAACATTTGGATACCCAAGATTGGAAACCATACAGAATAAGTTTTTTTTATAATTTTTCCCTTCTGATTACACACAGACCAAATATGACTTTCAAAATTCAATTCTCCCAGAAGTCCGTTCATATGTTTGTTCACCTTTGACTCATATCTGTCTGCCCTCTCTCACACACACTTACTTTCCAAAGGATTTACACACATACTTTTCTGTGGTTGCTTGAATTTCCCTCTCTTCCACATGTCCAAACACATCAACTTTCTCTCTCCCTCCCTCTCTCCTGTTGGCAGACTAAAATGCTCATGCATCCCCCTTCTCCACAATGATCCCACCCTCATCCCCGTCTCTTGATCACAAATGGCTGCTCTTTTCCTCGCCTACACCCTACAAGAGTCAGTTATCAGTATTATAAACTTAGGCACGACTAGTCCCCTTTCTCTTGTTCTCTCTGGCAGTGTTGCCCTCACTTGCTTGCTATACATGCTCAGCTCTCTTTCTCTATGGGCGTTTATACACGACCCCTAAGCTGCACTGCAAATGGCTCCCAGCTCCGGAGCTTAGAAATGTTTTCCCACCAGCTCCGGAGTTTGGATACAATTAAGTGCGACCCCGCCCATTTTAGCATGACGCTCTCGCTCTCTGCAGGTGAAAAAAATTTGATCCGGATAAGAGTGCCGGGCTCTCCTGGCTTGTCTGTTGTTTTTTTACCTCCCACCCCTTTAAGAGCTCCTTGAGCCGGAACCAGGAAGTAATGGGGCTCGTGGCAAGTTCGATCGGTAATGGCAGGTTAGTAAAGGCTTCTTTTGTCCTTTCCCCCCCTCCCCCCACCCTCACGCCGACAGGAGCAGGAAGTGCTGAGGGGTGGGGACGGAGGAACAGAAACGAACCCCCAAGATCTCTGGTCCGAATTTAAGGGACCAGCGGATCTTAGGGGTCGTGTGAAAAGGCCCTTTGTTGCCTGTGCACCCGCACATGGTCACTGTCTTTTACTTGTACACCACACACTTTCATGCTTTCCATTCCCCAACCCTTCTCTCTCACCCCTCAGTCCCCCTCTCTCCCTGTGTGTGTGTTATGTCCTTACAGTCATGACTGACCCTTCGTGACTCCATGGCCATGGAGTTTTCTTGGCAGGAATACTGGAGTGGGTTGCCAGTACCTACTCCAGGCGCCTACAGCACCTGGTATTCCTTGGTGGTCGCCCATCCAAGTATTAACCAGGGCCGACCCTGCTTAGCTTCTGAAATCAGGTGAGATCGGATGTGCTTAGGGCATCTAGGCAGCTCCCCCCTCTCTCCCTACTCTTCCACAATCTTGTTCTGCTCAGCCTGGCAGTCCTGTACTTGCCAGAGTTCTTTTGGGGATGGAGGTTACACCTGTTCCAGGAGAGTGGAATGGGGGTGGGAGTCTAGGGGCCTTAAGCTGGATGCCCTCCACAGGGAGGAAATGCGCACTTGCCTTCAATAAATGCCTGTAAACGTCTTTATTCTCCTATCACCTGCTCAGGCCACACACCACACACCACACACACACACACACAAACACACACACACACAAACACACACACCACACACATAAAAGAGAGTGATGGTGAACAGATAAGCGGTGCAAACGTTTTTGTTCACAATGCAGGACTGCCAAGTGTTGAGGCACCCCTATTCAATGACCATCCGTGGCTCCTCTTGATCTAAATAGTTGAAAGGGTTGTGGCGGTCTACAAATCACAGTTGCTTTTCTTCTGAGATTGCTAAGAGGTTTGAAGAACAAGCTCTGTGAGGAAGGGTTGAGGGAACTTGGCTTGTTTAGCCTAGAAAAAAGAAGGCCGAGAGGCAATGCGATGCCATCTTCAAGTATTGGAGGGGGTGTAACATGGAAAATAGACCAGTTTGGTGTGTGCTTTTTTTGTTTTTGCAGCTCACGAGGACACGGCCAGAAGTAATGGCTTCAAATTAGGATCAGTGTTAGGAAGCATGTGAGAACCATTCAATAGTGGAATTGACTGCCTTAGGTGGTGAGTGGGTGGAGTTTCTTTCACTGGAAATTTTTAAGTAGAACCCTGGATTTCATGCATTGGCAGGTGATTGGACTTAATGATCCTTGGAGTCCTTTCTATCAAGATTATGCTAGGCCAGAGAGGTCCACACTAGACACTCAGGTGCACTGTCCAAAATTTCCAGGTCTGGTAAAATCTAGGATGGCTAAGTGTCCTGATGGCTGGAGATCTTCCTTATCAGTATCACCAAACAACACACCATTCTGATGAAGGCGTGCTTCTGGGGAGCTGCCAAAAACCCACAAGGGAAGTGCACTGACCCCTACACCAGCCCTGCAAGGTAGACATGCCAAAATTTTCATAAAATACATAGGCTTCTGGTAGATGGCTGAGGCAGGGATTGGTTTTAAGTACCAACAGCACTCCTACTCCAAAATGATCAAACAGTTGCAAACTTTTATATTTTATTAAAGATGGTTAAAAAAAGTCAAAAGAGCAAAACCTCAAACAGTCTCAAACATTACTGAAACAATCAACATATTAACGAAGAACTAAGCAATCAGAAAGGTTTGAGGCAAGAACAATTTCAGAACAATCCCACAAGAAAATATGAAAGCAATCTAACTTAAACTAAAACTTACATCCTGTCAGAACTTCTGCATAGTTTCAGAGCAAAGTGCAAGTCATACACTGGGGCAGCAGATGAGCATAATATTCTCCTGAGAGAAAACTAGGCCTAATTAAGTAATTTCTCTCCCCATTTTTATACCCAGCATTTCAATTTCTAGACCTCATCTGCTTTGCTCAGATGAAACCATTTGATAATTAATCCAGTAACATGGAGGATGTTCAATTCAGCTGGGGAGCTTCCATTTTCACAGAAATATGGTGGGCGCTACCTTCCAAATAACACTGGAAGGTAGCAACTTGTCCCAGGCATGAATGACAAGGCGTACTTTCAAAAAGGGCAACAAAACTAATATCCAACATTTCCCCAGTTTCTTGACACCTAGGTCAAGTATCGTATTCCTTCTATCCCCAGCATTTCCTAACTGCCAAGGTATGTCTGAAATATGATCTCTAGTATCTTTTCCCTTTCCATGCATGGCAAAATCTGTCTTGTAAAATCCTGAATTTCACTTTGATAGCATGGGAAATTACTATTACTTCTGATAGTTGCTGCACTCTTCAGCATCTTGCATTTTAAAATATGGAATCTTTTATTATTATATCTTATCAGTATCTTTAGGTGAGTTAATGAGATAGTAACTGCCAGTTGAGAAGCAATAACCAATAAGGGGTAGTCTACTGAGAGAAGACTTGAATCTGATTCTGCTCCCAGAACTTTTATCCACTGCATAGTTAGAGGTTTTTAAACCTAGATAGCATCCTAAAGAGCAGAGACATCACTTTGGCAACTAAGGTCAGGATAGTCAAAGCTATGGTTTTTTCCAGTAGTGATGTATGGAAGTGAAAGCTGGACTATAAAGAAGGCTGATCTCCGCAGAATTGATGCTTTTGAGCTGTGGTGCTGGAGGAGAGTCTTGAGAGTCCCCTGGACTGCACAGAGATCAAACCTATACATCCTGAAAGAAATCAACCCCGAATGTTCACTGGAAGGACAGATTTTGAAGCTGAGGCTCCAGTACTTTGGCCACCTCATGAGAAGAGAGGACTCCCTGGAAAAGTCCCTGATGCTGGGAAAGATTGAAGGCAAAAGGAAAAGAGGACAGCAGAGAATGAGATGGTTGGACGGTGTCATCGATGCAACCAATATGAATTTGACAAAACTCCCGGAGGCAGTGGAGGATAGGAAGGCCTGGCGAGCTCTGGTCCATGGGGTCACGAAGAGTCGGACACGGCTGAACGACTGAACAACAACAAACCACTACATGTCCACATTCTGCCAATATGGAAAACTGGAATCATGGCTCATTAACATGTTTTTGCAGACCTCTAGGCAGAAGCATTATAAATCTACGGTAGATTAAGTCTCCCCCAACCCTTGCCTTTTCCACTTCTATGGCAGGACAAAAAGGCTTGCCTGCTATTCTCAGGCTTTGATTCCAAAATCTCCTAGAATGTGATTCCATTCTTCATTTATATCAAAAAGGTTGTAGTTTTCACTCTGAGTTAAACTTAAAAGTATCTAAATGCTGGTATTTATCAAGGAAGGAAGTTAGCCTGATAGTTATGAATCTGCCAACTGAAACAGAGAGAACAAGCCCCTGCGGTCTGGAACAACTGATACAGAGGGGGATGGCTTCAGCTTGTTTTTATGGGCTTGACGAATGCATGGCTGTTGCTGTCAGGAAAACTAACTAAAACCAGATGTTTCCCTCCACCCCGCCCCATGGAAGCAAAGCCAATAAAGTTCAAGTCAGATATAAAGATTGCACTACAGTATTCATGTAGATGGTTTTAATTACATGTCAAAGTTTTTATATCTTAAGGTAGTTATATACTCTCACTTTGCAACAGGTACATTTGCATTGGTATTTCCACAATGATGGAGTAGAATGAATAATAAAATGCCCAGATATGTCTCACAGGACACTAATGCTCTAGGATCCACTGTGACAACGCACGAATTGTTTTTTCTGTGTTAATTTGAGGTGATCATATCTACATCGGGGCTGAGAAACAGCTGAGATCCAGAGTTGCTCTGGATTTGTCACAGCTGAGACACACTGAGAGCTTATAACATAGGTAGGTGATTTCCTGAGCTTTGAGGGCTGTACTTGCTCATCAGTCAGCCTTGAAAGCAGATAATATCTATCTTCCTGTTGCAGAGATTTGAATTTTTGTTCAATTACTTTAGCTGTGCAGCAGACATGCAGGGATTCACAGAGCAGATTAGTTTCAAGTTCCCCAGATTAGTTCATGCCTTTTCCCCATCAACTGGCTGTTACAGACTCACTAACACACTGTAAGACACGGAAAGAAAGAATGAAAGATTGCATTTCTGAGCAGATAAAACAGTAAACTGATACTGCTTTCAACAATAGGCTTCAACCAGACCACAGAGAAGGGGGGGAGCACTGAGCTGAGAAGCAGGGCTCTCTTTAATAATTGGTTAGTGCTGGATAGATTTACAGTCGCCCTCAGCCCAGAAATATCCCTCTTAGCCAAACCTACGAAAAGTAGTATGCAACATTCTCCCATCGTGTGGCCTTTCCCTTTTTGAAATACGTGTACAGTACCAACAAATTTTCCCATATTAAATTAAAATCTTTTCCCCCCAATCCCTTCCTAATTTTAATTTCACGTTCGTTTATCATTGATAGCCACATTCCACAACTCCCTGCACCATTCCTCCAAGGTTACTGGTTTGTCGGATTTCCAGTTTTTCACAAAAAGTATATTTGCCTCCATCTCCATTAATATTATTCTTTTCACCACTTATCTTCTCTTTTTACCCTGTTTTAATCAATCTCCTGCTCTTTTTATCTTCATTTTACCTTAGTTTTAGTTTGTTGTTGATTTATGTATATTTTGTTTTATTATGCTCCTTGTATTTTGGTTTTTTAAAATGTATTCCTTTGTTAGCTTGTCATGTGATTCCATGTTGTAAACCGCCCAGAGTAGCCCTAGGGCTAGATGGGCAATATAAAAGTCAAATAGATAAATAAATAAATGCTTCCACTTCCTTTTTCTTCAATTGTTTATGCACAGCCAATGTTCAACAATACTCTCTCAGGGGACATTTGAACCCTTTCCCTTTATTATTTCTTGAATTTCCTTTTTAAAAGTGCCCATTCCTTCTTTCTTGTTTGGCACAACCACTGCTTTGCAGAAGGACTCGGTGCTGGTGAGCTCATTGTTTTAGGCATCGGGCTGCAGAGTGAACAGTTGGGAGCTCAATTCCCGCCACTCTGCCTCCTTGAGAGGGGTGGGACTGGATGATCCCACAGGGTCCCTTCCAGCTTTGCAGTTCACGGGTTATTAAATGTGCCTCTGGATATGAGATGAAAAGATAGGAGGGTGGCAGCAGGACTCCCAATACACCAGTTGATTCCAGGAATGGGAAAGGCAACAGCAGGGAGTGAGAATGGCACATCTGAGCAACGAAGGTGCTCAAAGATGATGGATGGCAGCAACTGGTGCCGCATATGGCTATTTACTGTAAAACCTCAGCTAAGAACAAAATGCACTCCAGAGCGAAAAGTCAGGGGAGAATTTGATCGTGCCTTTACACAGGTCAACAGTTTAGCACCTCTCCTCAGTTTGGGAGTATGTGTGCATGCATGTGCAAATGCACATCTCTGGCACTCGTTAATGCACTTGTACACCCGCCCACCTTCTATTATGATCAGAGAGCAGAACAGAGAAGGATTTGGGGATAGGCTTCAAGTAAAACAGGCAGCTTACCGATAAGTTTAGGGATACGTCAAGGCTTTTGGACAACTTTTTCGGCACAAAATAGCTTTACTCATTTAACAAGACATTTAACTTGCTGCCGTACATTACATTGGGCCTAGGAAGAGGGAGGGAAACCCTGAATACATGGAGGTTTTTGTCAGTTTAAAACAGGGAATGGATTAGCTATGGCAGCGTTAGTGTCAGAAATAAGCCATGCTCAACCAAAGGTAGTTTGTGTGGCTTGTTTCCATACTTCTGTGCTGAAGCATGAGTAAGACCGGGAAGCAAAGTTAATTAAAGGGGGGCATGATTCTGCATGCCCCCTGCAATATTTTCAGTGGTGGGGTGGGCCAGTGGGGAACTAAGATCAGCAGCAGAGATGGGCACAAGCCCCAAGTCTGGTAATTCACGCTGGTTTGTTTATCAGTCAGAGTTTGACACCAAAACCCTGCCTCCTCCAGTGGTCGGCCAGTCAGAGGCAGAGTACTGACTTCCCTGTCCCTCCTTCCTCCTCTAGGCCCTGCCTCTAATAAAGTGGGTGCAACAGGATTCTGACCACTAGGCTGTAATAGTACATGCTACCACGTGCTCAACAACGTGACACTTGCTAACCTGCCACTAGGCTGCTTTGTTCTCAGTAACTTTGACGTGGACTTCCTCGCTCTTGAGAATGCCATTGCCTCCAGAGGATTCCTTGGAAGGCTTGCAGGAAAGAGTTTTCTGTCTGCATAAATAAATTTTATGAAGTCTGCATAAATAAATTTTAAACCACCCAGAGAGGGCTTTAAGCAGAACACTTTGCTTTGTTTTACTTCCACATTGTTGAATAACTCTACCCAGAGTTAGGGATCCAGTTCCTACTCTTATTGAGAGGAAGGATATGAAGGTATATTTTTTAAATCTGGCATTTTATAGTTTTCTTGTGATTACTAATTATTGTGATTTAAATTGAGATTATTGGAATACTTTTAATGGCTTTATTATCTGATTAGTTTCATTTAATTTGTTTTCAAGTGGCTTTTAATTGTTTGTTGACTATCTTCAGTGCATTTTTAAGTGGGATAAAATGCAGTACAATAAATAAAAAAGCATTCCTCCAAGTCTTTCTGGGAAACAGAGATGAGAGACTATGACTTAATTATAAACATCCTTCATGTTTTCCCCTAATTGGGGTGGGAAAAAAGCTAGCAAAGATTTAGCTGTCTTCTCCCGCCCCTACATGATAACTCTAGAACTATGCAAGCCTTTTTTCTTTTGTCTTTCTGCATTAATGTCTGCCTGCCTGCCTGCCCACTCCCTTCCACCCCATGATGAAAAGCATAGTCAGGAGGGCAAGAATTCCACACTTCATGAGCAAAGGTGTTCACAGTTCTGCGCTTGCCAATAGTCATAGCTATTCTGCACTGCAAATGCCACGTTTTAAAAAAATCCCTTCTCAAGGCAAATAAATACAAGTATTCATAAATCCTCTTCCACACTGAAGCCTTGCTTCTTTTGGACCCCTCAATGGTTAAAGTTAACTAAATGCTAATTAAAAGCCTCTGACTTTAAGAAGCACTACAGTATGGTGCCAAACTGTATCCAGCAGAACAAAATCTTCTATCCTCCTGAAAACTAAGTTGCTTGTTGCTTTTTCATAATGTTATTTTTAAAAAAATCATGTTAAAATTTATCTCTGTTTGTATTTGCACAGTTTAAAATCAGGATATTTACAGTGCAATGTTTGTAGCAGTGAAGGATTGGCCAAGTGCATCCTATTTCTCAGGGGTTGCCTGACCGAATGTACTCACACAACCTTTTCCCACTCGTCAGGGAGGCGCCTTCTGTGTTCCTAAAATCTGTTATATGCTTCTCTGTCCCACTCTACCCTAAAATCTGTTATATGCTATTCTAACCATTGGATCTGCTGACTTGGGCTCATGGAAGCTGCAGTCCAACACCATCCCACCCGCTGCTGAGATCAATTTCAGCTGGTGTCATCAGACCAGATTGCCAGGGCTCTGTCTTGCTGTAAAGCCACCACAACCTTCTCTGATCCTTGCCCCTCTTGGCTAATTAAATCAGCCACAGAGGCAACATTAGGATGGCTCTGGCAGATTGTTTCTGCTTCTTTACAGGAGGGCGTTTTGCCCTCTTGTTTGAAGGAGGACTTTGAAGGAGACAACAAGCAGACACGTCCTGAAGAAGCCTAACCTTGCAACCACCAATCTCTCCAACTGTCGGCCAGTTGCAAACATCCCTTTTCTGGGTAAGCTGATTGAGAGGGGGTGGCAGAGCAGCTGCAGACTTTTCTGGCAAAATCAGGCAGCCTTGACCCATTCCTGTCCAGCTTCAGGCAGTTCCTATAGTACCGAAACAGCACTGGTTGCACTGCTGGATGACCTGGACTGGGAGGCTCATTCAACACTTTTGGTTCTCCTGGACCTCTCAGATGCCTTTGATACTGTCGGCCACGGTATCCTCCTGGACTGGTTGGTGTGGCTAGGGGTTGGAGGCCAGGTGTAAACCTGGTTCCGTTCCTTCCTGGAGGACCATGTCCAGAGAGTCTATCTGGGAGAGAATAGATAATTCCCGTGGACTCAACATTTTTGGAGTTCCACAGGGATCGGCTTGTCAGAGCATTGAAAATAAAATGCTCAGATAGAAAAAAAGGGTGTTATGATGCATGCAATTATAAGTGATTATAAGTCCAGCTGTGGACAGAAGAAAGCACACTTAACTGGCCTTGAAGGAAAGTGTCCAAGGACACAGAAGCCTCCCAAAAGTGGACATGTAAAAGCCTGCCTCAGGTGGCCAAAAGGAGCACAGGTGATTGGTTGTAAAGCCTATATATACTGTATGTTGTGCAACATGGTTTTTGATGGCTGATGAACCAGTGTCCAATAATTTAAATTGAAATAAAGTGAGGCAGCACCAACATTGTACTGTTCAAGTCTGATTTATTGAAGCCAAACCAATAGACAACAGCCAGTGGTCTCACCCTGATTGGTGTGAGTGAGCAAATAAAATACAGCATCAGTTTTTAATAGAGACAAACCAGTTCAAGATTTCCTTTGATCTGCATTGGTGGGTGATTGTTCATTGTGTCCTGATGATCCAATTTTCTGAGCCATTAAGCTCTTGATGGTCTAAATCCTTGAGTGAATGTTCCATAGGTTGGTGTCCTATTGTTCCATTGAGTCCAGTCTGGTGGAGACAGGGGAATATGGAGTTCCAGACAACGACAAGGAACTCCAATCTCCTACTCCTCTGGCACAGTCCACCTCAGGAACAATCCTCTCTCCCAGGTGCAGGATACAAGCTTCTGCCACATCATGGAGCCCCTGCATACCTCCAATGCATTCACATTCTCAATGTATTCAGGCTCCTACAATCTATCTAGCCAGTATCTACAACAAATGCCCTGGAGTCTGATTTATCATGGTATCACCACCTTTAAACTAGAGTAATATGCCATTTGCTATGGCAGGGTAACTAGGCAAGTGGATTTTTAGCATTTTGCTAATTTTGAAATGTTGCTATATGCCACCTTAATTATTCTCTCAAAGTAATTACAGATAACCATGGTCCTCATAAGTTGTCCCTTCCAAGTGTGGATTCTTAGTAAATAAACCGTTGCTTAAGGAGCCAGAAGATGCTTTACTCATTAGTTTGGTGGTTACTACAATAAGGAAAACTTCATCTACAGACATATGCGTATGGAATAACAGTTATTTATTTTCCTCAATTATTTTATTCATATACCACCCTTTTCACAACTGACAAAATCTTCATAAAACTGAAAAACAATGACATTTTAGGATGATGAAAAATCGGAAACAGCACAGAGACATTTTAAGATACAGGAAAAGCCCCCTTTAACTCTTGAATTGCCTCACATCAGGGTGAGTAATCCCCTTAGAGCCAAGGGCAGCACCTGCCCACCTATGGACCTTCGAAGCCCACACAAATATGGTTAAGAAAAACTGCAGAGCTTCTTCCAAGCCATTGTGGCCCAATTAAAAACAAATTACAGAAGGAGACATGGCAAATTGTTCCTGTGATTGTAAAAAGGTTAGGGTTAGGCATCATGATAAAATTAAACAAAATAATTTGCCTTGTTTTGTGTTTTAAATGGGCAGTATGACGGCTTTGCCATTCCATTGGACCACCCCAGCTACGTTGAGAGGGGGTTTCGCTGCCTGGGTAACAGCCTAATCTCCACATTGAATTACCCAGGCCTTGTGCCCTGGAGAAGACCATTTGCAGCAAATAGTGGGGGAACAACACAGGAAGCGGCAGCTACCTGGGTGTAGGCGGATCAGGATGGAAACCAGCAAATGAATCGTTGACTCTGCACTATGCAATAAACATAAAAAAACTCAAGCCTAAAGTTGGGCACATGGAATGTTAGGACAATGAATCCTGGCAGTTCAGACTATTTCCAAGAAATGGACACTATACGAAAGACAGCTGTCATCGACAGGGAACTGTGCAGACTGCGGATGGACACTGTTGCTCTCCAAGAGACAAGGCTACCTGACTCTGGATCTGTTAAGGAGAGGAACTTTACGTTCTTCTGGCAGGGAAAACCATCAAACGAGACCAGGGAATGTGGGGTTGGCTTTGCTGTTAGAAATACTTTACTAGGTCTCATTATCCCACCTGCTGTAGGAAGTGAGAGAATCCTGTCCATGCAACTACACACTACATCAGGGTTGGTTACACTTATCAGTGCATACGCACCAACATTATCATCTCCAGCAGAACTCAAAGACAAATTCTATGATGATCTAGCTGCCACTATCAAGAAAATCCCTGAGAAAAGACCAATAGCTATCCTCCGTGACTTTAATGCCAGGGTTGGAGCTGATTATAACTCCTGGCCCACCTGCCTAGGTCAGTTCGTCATTGGAAAGATGAACGAAAATGGCCAATGCCTGCTGGAGTTTTGCTGCTATTATGGTCTCTGTGTCAGCAATACATTCTTTAACACAAAGGCCCAGCACAAAGTCTCTTGGAGACATCCAAGATCAAAGCACTGGCATCAGCTCGACCTGATTCTCGTCAGGCACTCCAGCATCTCTAGCGTTACAATCACACGCAGTTATCAGAGTGCCGACTGTGACACAGACCACTCCCTGGTGTATAGCAAAGTAAAACTGAAAACAAAGAGAGTGCACCACTTGAAGAAGGAAAGAAGATCAAAAATTGATACCAGTAAGACCTATAACCAAGGAAAAGTGGAGGAGTTCTCCCATGTACTCAAGGAAGCTCTTCCTGGCCCTGCTGAAGATAATGCATCTAAATGTTGGGAACATTTTAAGAATGTTGTTTATAACACTGCTTTATCAGTATTCAGCAGGGAGACTCGAAAGGCAGCAGATTGGTTTGAAGCCCACTCAGAAGAGCTGATGCCAGCTATTGAGGAAAAGAAGAGAGCCTTGACTGCATATAAAGCTTGTCCTAGTGAGCGCCACCTAAAGGCCCTGCGAGCTGTTCGTAATAAAGTCCAGCAGACTGCCAGGAAATGTGCTAACGATTACTGGCTGCAACTGTGTTCTCGGATTCAGATGGCAGCTGATACAGGTAACATCAAGGGGATGTATGGTGGAATTAAACAGGCCTTAGGGCCAATACATAAGAAAACTGCACCTTAAAGACTGTTTCAGGTGAGATCATCCAGGATCATGAGCAGCAGATGGCACGCTGGGTGCAGCACTACTCTGAACTATACTCCAGAGAAAACACAATAACCGAAGAAGTCTTAAATAATATTGAGTGCTTGTCTGTCTTGGAGGAGTTTAACAATGAATCAACACTAAAAGAACTAAATGTAGCTCTGGATTCACTTGCCTCTGGCAAGGCACCTGGGAAAGATAACATCCCTGCTGAAGTTCTGAAGTGCTGCAAAGAGATCATTGCCACTGAACTGTATGAAATCCTCTGCCTTCGCTGGAGGGAAGGGGGAGTACCACAGGATATGAAGGACGCTAATATTGTTACGCTTTATAAGTACAAAGGTGACAGGAGCAACTGTAACAACTATCGTGATATCTCTCTTCTTAGTGTTGTCGGGAAGCTGTTTGCACATGTTATACTGAAGAGGCTCCAGATACTTGCAGAGAGAGTCTACCCAGAATCACAGTGTGGCTTTCGAACCAACAGATCCACTACTGATATGGTATTTTCCCTCAGGCAGTTGCAGGAGAAATGCAGGGAACAAGGACAGCCACTTTTTGTAGCCTTCATAGATCTTACGAAGGCATTTGATAAGGTTAGTAGGGACGGACTCTATAAAATACTCCTCCAGGTTGGATGCCCACCCAAGCTCATTAGGTCTTTTCATGAGGATATGAAGGGCAATGTAGTTTTTGATGGCCTAGTGTCAGATCCCTTCGACATTCAAAGCGGAGTGAAGCAGGGCTGTGTCCTTGCACCAACCTTGTTTGGGATCTTCTTTGCTATCATGCTGAAGTATGCTTTTGGAACTTCAACAGAGGGTATCTATCTCCGGAGCAGATCAGATGGAAAACTCTTCAATGTCTCTAGATTGAGAGCAAAGTCTAAGGTACAGGTGAAATGTTTGCGGGATCTCCTCTTCGCTGATGACGCCGCCATTACTGCTCACTCTGCTGAAGATCTCCAACAACTCATGGATCATTTCAGTAAAGCTTGCAAAGATTTTGGGCTAGAAATCAGCCTGAAAAAAACACAAATAATGGCCCAGAATGTGGACTCTCCTCCTCGCATTACAATTTCTGCAAAAGAACTGGAAGTTGTCCATGACTTTGTGTATCTTGGCTCAACTATCTCAGATACACTCTCACTAGAGTCTGAGCTGAATAAATGTATAGGTAAAGCAGCTACTATGTTTTCCAGACTAACAAAGAGAGTATGGCTCCATAAGAAGCTGACAGAACATACAAAGATACAGGTCTATAAAGCTTCTGTACTGAGCACACTTTTGTATTGCAGCGAATCTTGGACCATCCATGCCCAACAGGAAAGAAAGCTTAATACCTTCCATATGTGCTGTCTTAGGCGAATATTCAACATTACCTGGCACGACAAAGTTCCAAATAGCATAGTCCTGAATCGAGCTGGAATCCCTAGCATGTACACTTATTGAAACAGCGATGCCTACGCTGGCTTGGACACGTTGTGAGAATGGATGAGGCCGGATCCCAAAAGATCTTCTATACGGAGAACTAGTGCAGGGAAAGTGCCCCAGAGGGAGACCAGAGCTGCAGTATAAGGATATCTGTAAGAGGGACCTGAAGGCCTTGGGAATGGGCCTCAACAGATGGGAAACCCTGACCTCCGATCGCACTGTCTGGAGGCAAGAGATACAGCATGGCCTACATAAATTTGAAGAGGCATTTGTCCAACAGGCAGAGGAAAAGATGCAGGCATGGAAAGAACGAAACTCGAGGACTGGGCAAGAAACAGAATACATCTGCCCCCAGTGTGGTAGAGACTGCCATTCCTGAATTGGTCTATTTAGTCACACTAGGTGTTGTTCTTAGGATCTCTGTTCCAGGCATGATACCATAGTCTTTCGAGACTGAAGGATGCCAATGATGATGATGAGATGTTGGGGGCTGCACTGTCATCTTAGACAATTAGAGGCATTTTAAATATATTATTCCACCCCACCCCACCCCCAATATCCAGTGGGGAATGGTTTCCAAGACCTCCTGCCCCTGGATACCAAAAAACCTGGATAACTATTAGCAGCTTGATTTGTTTCACTTGATGAAAATGTTAATGTGCCCAGATCCAGCTACTGGAACCAGCACAAAATTTTGCAGAAATAACTCCCACGACTAGAAATGGGCTCTGCAAACATGCATTAATTGTTCCAAGGCGAAGTGCTCTGATTTAACTAATCTGTGGAAAGCAGCCAACAACATAAAACAGCCATAATGATCTAATGTAGGCATAGTTATGAATTGACAGTAATGATTTTATCATCAATCAGAAACAGGATGAAAAACTCCTTAACATGGGAATCAGTCCAATGTAAAAGGCATTACAATGCATCATTTTTTTAAAAAGCAGCTGATAAAAATGATTGATCCCACCATTAGGTTGTTAGCCTATTACTGTGGAGACATACGATGAGAAATACAATGACTTTCCTCTTGTTGCTTGAAAAAATATGGGTTAATGGGTCTGCCTCTGAAAATGAGCAGCCATGTATCTTAGCTTCCTCTTCTGACCCTGCACTTGGAAAAGTTAGTTTTTGGAGAAGCCATGCTGGGGAGGGGGGAGGGGTGGTGGTGCTGGTTCTGGGAATTCTTTGTCCTAAAAAGACAATGGTTTTGTGTTCTGGGAACCTTGAATGAAACCTTCAGACAAATGGAATGGGCCTCCGCCACTGCCAAAGTGAACCTCACAAGTGCATGAAGGACGTCTATGGGAAGAAGAGGGAATGCATGGTCCTGTGGTTTGGCCTGGGGTTGGGAATAGGCCAACGGCTCCTGACCATGAGTAACCCATATGTCCTTGGACTAAAACTCACAGATGCCTTCACCACTCGCTGTGCTAGCCAGGATTCCTGGGCATGGTAGAGACAGACGATGGAGCTAAAAGAGTGACAATCCCTCAAATGCTTGGCACTGCAACACGTTTGGTTCACAACACCGCCTGAAATTGTGTGACTCAGGATAGCAAGTTACAACTTGAGGATGCCCACTGACTCAATGGATCTTTTAAAAGACTAGACTCACCAAATGTCCACTGATTCTATGGGGCTAGTCTAGGTGGGATTTAACTATACTAAGCAACAGAATTTCACCCCTTATATATGTTCGCTGGACATATTCATTTGCCTATCAGCTCTCTGCCAGGATTATCCTTATGCTCAGGCATTTACAGAGAAGCCTGAGATGTGCTGGTAGATGATGTGGAACAATTAATTTCAAAAAGTACTACTTGCACGGGGAGCTGACATTCCCTCTGCCACACCACTACTAAATATGCCAGATCCCTTTGCTTTTTTCCCCTCACGGTCATGATAGAGTTGGGAAAGACGTTAGGGCCTAGGCCAGTGGTGTCCAAACTTCGGCCCTCCAGAGGTTTTGGACCTCAACTTCCACAGTTGTTTGTATTTGGGAATACACGCTTGGAATTCTGGGAGTTGTGGTCTAAAACATCTGGAGGGCTGGAGTTTGGACACCACTGGCCTAGGCAGTGCCCATCTTGAAATAAAATGTTTGCCTTTTTACCTCTTCTGAGGCTAAGCATGTGTTGGAGACAGAACCGGACCTCTAAGAGCTCAGGTATAAGTTCCAGACTATTTCACAGGATGAGTCCCAACCCTACCACTTTGTTTGGGAAGACTTGGAAAATATTTTAATGTAAAGAACGACATCCAAAAAGTTCTTTATAAATGCATGGAATGCATGGCAGGCATGTCCCTATGTCTCAGGGGATCCCCCTTCCACTGGGGGGCTGAGCTAAATGGCCCTACTGGCCCCTTCTCATAGGGCCTCCTGCCACCATAGCATCTCTTTATCTCCCACCCTATGTAATAATATTTGTTAGTTCCAAACATGAAGGTTGTGTTGCAAAACACACTGACATACAAATCGCAGTAAGCCACCATTGCTCTGTTTTGTTCTTGCTAGAGGTTGACATCCAGTAACAGCAGGA
Source organism: Phrynocephalus forsythii (assembly GCA_029282475.1). Classification (NCBI taxonomy): domain Eukaryota; kingdom Metazoa; phylum Chordata; class Lepidosauria; order Squamata; family Agamidae; genus Phrynocephalus; species Phrynocephalus forsythii. Next base: position 160,246,256 of record JAPFRF010000011.1, read on the forward strand.
TTCAAAGTGAATAAAGCCCACTGCTGGGAAAAGACAATGTCTCATGCAAGGAATTCACTGCACTAAAATGGGACTAGGTTCCTTATTAAAAACTAACACAGAATTGAACATTTCTACTGTCCATATTAGGTCTGCATGGTTTATGACTGGGATTTATATAAAGACTGGGCTAGGCTAGAAATGTTTAAACAATAGGAAAATATCAGAGCAGGGTTGTAATATGATGATGAGTGAAATTACTCTAGCCAATAAAAAGTCCTGAGAAATTAAATCAATGACCTGGAAAACAAGATCATGTTAAGGAACATTAGATTAGTGGGGTGTCCCTCAGGGCATACCACAGAAGCCACAGCTGTTAAAATATATGAAGACGCACACAGGTTTCTAGTAAATGTAAAGAAAGCAATTCTATTCTGATGTAGGGTGGTTGGGTGAGGAAATCATAATTCTTCCATACTATAGAATTTTATTTTTCTGTCCTTGCAATGTGTAAATACATTTTACAGCATACATTTCCAAAGACCTCTTTTAAGCAGTGTTTGGCGCATACTTGCAAAGTGATGAGGATGCCTCCATGAAATCTATCAGTGTGTGCCTGGGAAATTTGTGAAAATGGATCTTCATTAGCAATGATTTCATTGCCCTGCAGGAAGTTTTGTTCTGTTCTATTACCATTTTTTTCAGGTCTATATGAAGCTGGTCTACACAGAGTCATGCCGCTTGGCCTACCTAGCTGAAAACTGTTAACTTAGACTGACATCAGTAGCAGTCCAATGTTTCAGGAAAGACCGTTTTCCAACCCTATGGTGATCCCTGGCATTTCCCAATGCTCTCCCATTTAAACATTCATAATTGCTCATCCATATCTGGCTTCCAACATCAAGATGGCATTAGGTGTGTAAAGGTGGACATAGCCCTGGAGTAATCACACACAGTATGTGGAGTCTTCCCATTTTGGCAGAGAGCCCCTTCATGTGATGCATAATCATAAAGGGAATTATAAGCCACTGGCAGGAAGCAGCTTGAGGTTGACCCTTGGTGGACCACTTGTTTGTCTGACATTTTGTTTTGGCTTAAACACAACGATATCAATAATAAAAGAGCAGAAGACCAGAGGAAGTGGGAAGAGAAGAGGAAAAGAGAGGAAAGGAAAAGAAAGGGGGAAGTCGGTTTCAAAACAATGGCAGTGAGTGAGTAGTCCTGTCATGGCATGCTTCTCCTTTGGGATTGGCCGGCCACAAGCATTGAGCTTATAGTGTTGCATGTACCTCCTGGATCTCTTGAAATAAATCCAGGCATAATGAGAATGCATAATTTGTTTGCCTGTCATCTTTCTCCCCATAAAGGACCCCAAGATGGCACCCAGCAATTAAAACTGCAATGATCTACAAGCTGAAAATGCCACAGAAAATTTATTTTTAAAAATGAATAAACATTTATCATTATTATAACGGAGACTGACAAGTTTTAACAAGCATTTTAAAATATATAAATTTCATAATACAGTGTTCCCACTTGTTGCTTAAGAGCCTGCCTAAAAAGAAGCTATTTGACTGACCGCAGAAAAAGAAGAGGAACGGGGCCAACCTATAACATATGATTGTTACACAAAATGCTCCCTAAACAACTGCCACATCATAAATCTCATTTTTGTCTACAGACTACAACACAGAAATCATGGGTCCTTCAGTACATGGATTTGCGCTGGAGTGGATTCATATCCATAACCATGCTGAATCACCGAACACTTCGCTGTGGACAGACTTGAGGATTATCTAAAATAAGATAAGGTAAGATAAGATAAATCTTTATTAATCCCACATCAGAGAAATTTACTTGTTACGCAGCCCCCAATATAAAGGACAAGCAATAAGGGTAACTGCACAAAAAGTGTAAAGTGAGAAAGAAAAAATAGAGATTAAATAAAGTAAAAAACATCCAATATACAAGTACAGGGTATACACTATAAAATTTGGATATAAAAAATTAAATGTGAAAAAAAAAAGAAACTACAATATACCCCCATATGAACAGCAGGTTAGACTGTAGAGTTATAGAGTCTTAACAGCAGTGGGATCAAAAGACCTGTGGTAGTGCTTCTTCCCACACTACTTCACGTCCTTCCTTGTTCCAAGATTACATTCATTTTGTGATAACGTCGTTCACGGTCACGTGGTCTTGTCCCAGTTCTGTCCCTGTTTCTGTGTACCCACGGGCATGACTGATGGTATCGTGATGACTGTTACTTCACGTCCTTGTTTCGTGATAACCTGTACTTCCCTGCCTTTGTTTTTCCTTTTTTTTGGTCCAACCTTCTGTTTTTCGATATTTCGATTCTCTGTAAATTTGCCTTTCATGTGTTAAGCAGCAAAGTTCGAGGTTTTATGCCTTCTTCCCTCTCTGTGATGCACTGCTAACGCCATAGGGAATGTAATGGTGAATGGTACTTTGCACTCCTGCCACTAGATGGAGAATGCACACGTTGCATGACGAGCCTTACTTCACGGGCACTTGTCTCGAAACAGGAACCGAGACAAGAGAATTCCCGAGGTCAGGGAGAGGTATGGCTCATCATGCTTAAATCAGGGTGTGTGGTTGGGACGAGATTCCGCCGTCACGCAATGGACGTTGAATAACAATATCTCGTGCTGGTCCTAAGAGGGACTGCGAACCATGATGAGAAGGACATGAAGTAATCGTCTAAGTCTGCCACTGAAGGAGCTAAGCAAAGCCTCCACTGTGGTGCAGTGGATGAGAGGTACTGATCTCATGTAAAAAATCATGTGGCTGCATGAGAGTCTGTGCCTTGGATCCATGTTTTCTGCCACAGTCAATTTATCCATTGAATAACCCATGCTTTGGGGTTTTTGTCTGTGGGCACAGATGGGGGCTCTGACTGAACAGTCGTTAGAGGATGATCCATGAAAATCACATGGATCCATGAGGATCAGTGGCTTGGATGAGTATTTCTCCGCTGCATATTGAAGGACACTATTTTGTGGTATCACCTGTTCACTCAAATGCGATTTGTGAGTGGACAATGGTTTGGGGATGATCCTATACAAAAATGATGTGAATCCATGGGGATCTGTACTTCAAATCCATGTGTTTGTGGCACTGCATGGCAAGGCCCCCCCCGTTCTGTGATGTAAACTGTGGGCACAGATGGGCATCTATGACTTGAGATGAATTTGTAAAGATACCAATGTGAAAATCCTACGAAACCACGAGGATCTGTTCTTGATGTCATGAATCCGCCTTGATTCCTTGAATCCGCCATCCAAAACATGGATCCAGATCCAAAAACTCATCAGATCTTTAAAAAAAAAAATAACATCTTCCTTAACATCACTCACTCTCCACAACGACCTACTCCTCTTGTGGCCAAAACACCACCGAAGCGCAAGCGCACAAACTCTCCCTCTGGACGTCTATCACGTGAGAACCTTCATCCCGCCCACCCCGTTCCTTTTCGTTCCTCTGTTCCCCCCCTCCCGTTGCTTCCCCCTTCGGCGATTGTGATTGGATCATATGTGCCAATGATCTTATAGCCCGCCTCCCAACGAGCCCGCCTTCCTGGATCCCCTCCTTTCTTCCGTCGCGGAACGGCAGTTTGATGGGCGGAGCCCAAAGCCAATGGAATGTTTCGCTTCGCAGGGAAGGGCGGGCCGAAGTTTGGGAAGGGAGAGAAGCCGAGGCTGAGAAAGCGCGTGGCGAGAGGTGCGCGCGGCGGTGGCGGCGTCGCGGCGGTTGAGCGTCCGGGTGGGTCGTGTGGCGCGAGCAAAGGGGAGGGGGTTTTCCTATAAGGGAAAAGCTATAAAGCTGAGAGGCCGGGCCAGCCCGTGTCGGGAGGGATGAGTTGGAGGAACGGAATTAGTAACGGGAGCTTCTCCTGCTGAAAGGAATTGGGAGGTCGCTGGCTGGAGGCTAACTTGACTGTTACAGGCACAGGGATAGGGATGGAGTCCTGCCGCCTCCTCCGTGGAAAGGGAGGGAGGGAGGGAGGGAGGGAGGCTGGCTCAAGGGCTTCCAGTCAGGCTAGTTGCTAGATGGTGCAGTATATAAGTCCAATAAATAAATAAATAAATAGTCGCCATCGGTTGTTGCATTGGCTCCCTTTCCACCCAAGGAAGAGCTCAGTGGTCTTGACTTTGCACGGCTCTTCTAGGCTTCTTTTCACAACCGGTTAGGACGGGCTGAGCGAGTGTAAAGTGGCGCCAGGTCACGGAGGAGGTTCATAGCCATGCCATGAAGCATCCATGTTCCGGACTGTCCCGCAGCACTTTCTGGAGTTAAAACTGCCGCCGTTCTGCAGCTGAACAGTCAGAGAGCTGACTGACTGACTGACTGACTGATGATGATGATGATGATGCAGAGCTGGAAGGGATCCAATGGATCATCCAGTCCAGCCCCTCTCGAGGAAGCCCAGTGGGGAATTGAACTCCTAATCCAGTGGTGGCGAACCTTTGGCACTCCAGATGTTTTGGGGCACAACTCCCACAATCCCAAGTCTGTATTGCCAATAGCAAAGGACTGTGGGAGTTGTGGTGCAAAACATCTGGAGTGCTGAAGGTTCGCCAACACTGTCTAACCTCTGGTTCCACAGTCAGATACCCAAATCACTGAGCCTGTTTCTCAGCCTTGTGTGGGAAACCTGCATGCTGTGAAAAAGCCTTTTGTCTGGTTATGATGATGACAATCATCATAAAAGTCCAATCATGCTAATTCTGATTTATGCCAACATTTTTCCAGGTTTTTCTAGGTGTAGAGTATTCAGACATTGTCTTTGCATTCTGGAGGGTGCCTCAGGACTTGTGCAGTTGGACCAAGGCAACACAAGCTGGTTCTTCTCCTGGAACTACAGAGTGGGGAATCAAACTCTTGAGTTCCTGACTTGCCAGCCAGATGCTTGGTTTTACATAGCAGGATTACATTTCTCATGATGAAGAGGGAGAATATGTAGATTGCCCTTCCCTATTTGTTCCACATCCTGTGCCTATATTTTTCTGGTTCATAACCCTATAAACCCGAGGGTTTCTGGTTAGGTAACAGCATGCTAGATAGAGGTAATTGGTTAAAATGATAAGCTTCGTAAGACTTTGGAGAAAAAGATGTTGATCGCCATTGAGTCATGAAACGGACAGGGTGACCTTGGATGAATCTTCCTGTTCATATTGTAACCTACCCTACAGAGTTGTTGTAAAGGCAAAGTTGGTGATGCAGAGCCATGTAGACAGCCTTGGGGCTATATAGCATAAAACATATATTCAAGTGTATGTTTTTTGTGTTATATTTTTACATCACATTTCCTCTCAGGAGTCTATTTGAATAGAAATGTCTTATGCACGATAAAGATTTGTCTAATGTACAAAATATTGGTACATATCTGCATATTTTACTGTTCAGAATAACATTTTGCTATTTTGTGGGAGGAGTATCTCACACTTCCTCCTTTTGATTTTTGCTAAGCTTCTTAGATATTTTTATATTGTAGAAGTGTTGTAGAATCATGATGCATCAGGTATATTTGATCTCTAGGAATCTGTTAGAATTTTCTTAACAATATTTGGCTGTAATTTGCAGGTTAGAGAAAAGACATGCTTACTTTTATTAAGTATGTAGGCAGCCTTTGAGACAACTGCCTTACAATATAGTTGAATTCTGTATATTTGTAAGAGTTTAACTGTTTACTTTCTGTTGTGTTTAATGGTACAGGATATCTGTTAGCAGGTCTTTTGTGGGATGCAGGGCAGTTAATAGGTGGAGATTGAACTCTGGCCTAGCTCAATCCCCCCCCCTTCTCCACCTCATTTTGGCTCTTCTGCCCACTAATCTCGTCCAGCATAGCATCTTTGCCAGGAGCTCCATCTGAGATCAGCAGCACAAGATAGCTGTGGGAGAAGAGCCTTCATTCCAAACTGACTATGGTTGATTTTTTTTTGTTTAGTTTTGATTGCACTGTGAAATGCCCTTTGTCCTGTTTAAATGATTATTCTTTTATTTCTGCAGCGTAATTTTTGCTGGTTGGTTTTGCAGTAAGATTCAGCATGATAACTCCAGCATTTGAATTAAGTCAAGATCCAGATTTTCTTACACTAAGAATCAAAGTACCGTATTCACGGGTTTCAGAGTTTGATGTCTACTTCGAAGGGAGGGAGTTCAGGTTTTATGCAAAACCTTACTTTCTCAGGTAAATTATGTCATTTCCTAAGTACTGAGGCGTGGAAAAAATGTGTCCAACAATATTGAAGTCTATGTCTATAAAGATAAGGGGAAATGATTATTTAAATGGCGATGGTTCTTAGGTCTGATTAAATTGAATCAAATAGATATTGCTTTTTCTAAGATGTTTTGGAGAGGTTGCAGAAAGCTGGTGCTTTTTCCGTACACCGTGGGAATGAAAAAAATATATCAAAATTATGGCAATTAGTTTTTTTTAAGGAAATAAGTTAAATATCAAGACATGTCCTAAAATATAATTTTGATTGCTGTTTGATAAGTAGCAATGGAAGTGGACTACTAAAGAACCATTATGAAATTTATTAACAACAGCAAGATTAATAGTAGCAAGGAACAGGAAAGTAAATATATTCCATTGAATAAATGGCATAAAATTTGGAATATATTCATTAATGATAAGTTGATGCATAATCTTAAAGTTAAGAAAGGTTTTGTTAAAATAATATGTTTATAAATATCTGAAGAGAATTTATTGATTGTGTTAATGAGGGGGAAAGGAGGCACAATTTTGCAATAATCAATGCAGAAAGGTGGAGGACTCCATATAGGAAAGAAAAATGATTGTATTTGTAAATAATCCTGGGTGACAGAGCACATTGTGTTTCTTTGTATTGTCTAAATAGATTTATGTTGTTAATTTGTTTCTTTGCTATATTCTTTGTTCTTTTAATTTTTAGTAACAAATCATTTCATTTCATTCAGTTGAATTTATTTTACTATATTTTGTTAGTACTATTTGCAACAATAATTTCTGTTCTTTTTCTGTATACTGTGCAGGTTTGTTTATTTTTGTCTGGTAGAAAATTGTTAATGTAGAATAAGCTACATTCAGATGTAACAACAGGCTATGATTTGCTTCTGAACTAAGAGGCAGTGCAAGAATCCTTGGCATCAGTCCTGATGTGTGGACAAAGTGTGTTTTTTCTAGTTCATGTTATATTTAATAGCATATGGGGAAAAGATTTCTTGAAAACCATGGAAGCTGAATTTTCTTTTTGTGTGTGTGTGTATAAAAGAGAAAAGAAGGGACTGCCCAAGCTCTAGGGTATTTTCTTGTCTGAACTTGGCCAGTATTTGTTCATTATAGAAAGCACACTATTCTAAGGTATTGCTATGGATGGACTTTTACATTGTAAAAATAATGTGTTTCAGATTTATATGGATCTTTTTCACTCATAGTCCTGTTACAAAAAAAGTAGCACAGTGCCAAAGATACATTAAATAAGTTTATAGCCTGAGATAATTATATAATTTATTTTTACAGGCAATTTTTACAAAAGCACTCTGGCATTTTTGGCAGATATTTGAACAGAGAGATAGTGTTTTAGCTTCCTTGCTATCACCTAACTTAAATAGTACAACATGCTATTTTCCTTTCACAGTGTTGTACACAATTTTATTTTCTAGTGTCTGACATGCCTTATTTTTAAACTGGTATTAAATCCCGAGTGAAATACTTCTTAATCCTTTTTTCCCAACAGATTGATTCTTCCTGGAAGAACTGTGGAAGATGGAAGGGAGAAAGCAACATATGATGACACAGGTTCCAAATACTTTAAAAGCTTTGTCTTGTCATTTGTTTGGCTCTGTTATAGTGGAGTTACATCCGTTTGCATGAAAAAAGCAAACTCAATGCTAGGGATCATTAGGAATGGTATAGAAAGTCAGCAAGTGTCATTTTGCCTCTTTATAAATAATCTATGGTGAGGCCCCATCTGGAGTATTGTGTACAGTCCTGGTCACCATACCTCCAGAAGGATATTATGGAAATGGAAAAAGTGCAGAGGAGGGCAACCAGAATGATTCGGGAACTGGAACATCTTTCTTACCATATGAGGCTGCAACAGTTGGGCCTCTTCACTCTTGAACAACGGAGCCTAAGAGGTGACCTGATTGAAGTTTTAAAAATTCATGCATGGTGTGGATAAAGTAGATAAGGAAAAACTGTTTTTCCTATCGCAAAATGCTAGAACTAGGGGGCACTCCTTGAAACTTTTGGGTGCTACATCTCAAACAAATAAGAGAAAGTACTTTTTCACCCAGAGGATCTCTGGTCTATGGAACACCCTGCCAGAAGAAGTGGTGACAGCTGTCAGCCTTGACAGCTTTAAGGAAGGATTAGACAAGTTCATAGAGAACAAGGGAATCAGTGGCTATCATTATGGATGCCTAAAGACAATCTTCGGGTTGGAGAGATAGGCAGGGTATCTCTCACTGCCATTTGCAGGGAATCGTAAGCAAGTGAAGACATCTGCTTGGGAATACCCTGAAGCAAATGATGAGCCACTGTGTGAGATAATGCTGGACTGGATGGGCTGTGGCCTGTTCCAGCAAGGCTGTTCTTATGTTCTTATGTCTCAGATGCCACACATAATGAAGAATGTTGTGGCTGCTAGATGTTTTTTTTTTTTTTTTGTAAAAAGTGTGTTTTCAAGACAGATGCTTGCAATGCTCTGTGTTTGGAATACTTATTTAAAATATTTTAAATAGAATAGCTTATCTGTTAGAATGTTTTCTATGACAAATTAGAAATTGAGAAGGAATGTTTGTTATGGCTTATTTTCCCTTTTGGATTTATTTGGAAGATAGGTTCTTTTCCATAATATGAGAAGTAAAAGAAACGTGGTGGTGGGGAGAGAGAGCTTTTGTGCTCAAACACCGAGAAGGGGTAGCCCTGAATTAGGAAGTTTGAGTTTCATGTTTCCACGTGAGCCGATATGGGGTGGGAAGGGAGTGCCAATTCTTGAAAAAGCATGCCCAGCTTTTAGTTTTTGAAATGTACTTATGATTTACTAGAATTATCCTGAAATGATGCAATTAATTCTTTCTCTTTGAAGGCATCTTTACTATCCAGCTTCCCAAAGAAGTTCCTGGAGAGAAGTTTGAGGGATTAGACATGTTAACAGCTCTGTTAGCACCAAAGAAATCTAGATCAGCAAAACCTTTAATAGAAGAGCTGGGTTTGTATGATTTTTAGTTAACATTTGAATTACTGAATTTATTTCTCTACTTGCAGGTAACTTTTTTGTAAGTAGGAATTTATTTATTTATTTATTTATTTTTAACTCTTGACAATGGGGACTCAGGGCGGTTTGTAACATATAAAATCAGATACAGGTAATAGGCAACAGATTTGCTAAAAACAATTGGATTTAAATAATCCCTAGGCCTCTCGAAAGAGCATGGTTTATTTCTTCTTAAACGCCGCTTGCAGGTAGTTCACCTGGGAGTTTGTTCCAAATTGCCGTGCCACCAGCCCGACCGCGAGTACTCACTTTTCGGGCTTCCCTCGGGGACTGTCCACAGGAAAGGGCCACCGAAACGGGTGCCCGGTCTAATTGTCAGGGAAGACACTCCGCCAAATAAGTCGGGGCCAAGCCATGGAGGGTTTTGTAAACCAAAACCAACACCTTGAACCTTATTCGGGAGGCAACGGGTAACCAGTGTAGGCGAGCCAGGATGGGGTTCAATATAACCACCAGCCTGGCCGCCGTATTCTGGACCCGCTGCAATCGCAACAATTCAGGGGAGCCCCATGTTGTTGCAGTAATCCAACCTCGACAGAACCAGCGCCTGTACCACTGTCCTCAAGGAGCCCTCAAGGTACGGGTGAATCTGGGCGATAAGCCTTAGGTGGTAAAAGGCCGACCTGACCACGGCTGACACCTGAGAATCCAGGGTCAGATCCGGGTCCAGGAATTTTGCGCCAGCTGGAGGGCGGACCCGCCCAGAACTGGGAAGAGAGCCACAGTACCCCTCCGACCAGGCCCCGAAGAACATAACCTCGGTCTTGCCTGGATTGAGCTTGAGTCTGTGGGTCCTGGTCCAATCCAGAACCGCAGCCAGGCAACGATCAAGGGTACGGACGGCCTCCACTGCACAGGTGGAAAAGGAGAGATAGAGCTGCGTGTCATCAGCGTACTGATGGCAGCAGACTCCATAACTCCGGATGATCTCAGCCAGCGGCTTCATATAGATGTTAAAGAGCATTGGGGAGAGCGACGACCCCTGAGGCACCCCACAAGAGAGTGTCCAGGGCGCGACAACTCACCCCCCAAGCTCACTCGCTGGATACGGCCCCCAAGGAAGGACCGGAACCAGGCCAAGGCCTGGCCCCCAATCCCAACCTCCGAGAGCCGTTCCAGCAGGATACCGTGGTCGACTCGAGAAGGACCAGCAGGGTAGAGCAACCCCTGTCGGCCCTCCTCAACAGATCCTCATGCAGCGCGACCAGGGCCGTCTCCGTCCCATGACGCGGCCTGAACCCGGACTGGAAAGTGTGACAGGAAGACTTCCTGTCGCACTTTCTCATGTATTGATTTTTTTTATTATGTTGATAAAGTCAGTATAGTATTTGAATCTCAAGAAGCTGAGATTCAAATTCCGACTTATCCGTGGAATTCAGTCTCTCAACCCAGCTTGCCATGTGTGGTTGCTGTGAGAACCATGCACGTCACCTTGAGCTTATTAGAAGAAAAATGGTTATCAGTGCAGCTTATAAATACAATTCCTAGACTTGCATAGATGTATAGGAGATTTTTCTGAAGGGTCTCTCTCTCTCTCTCTCTCTGTATTTTTTGTGGGTTTCTATGGCAGCAGTTTTCCAAGGTTTCATATACGATCATTGTTTAGTCCTCCTTGGAGGTGGAAAGTCTTGGACCTTAAATCTTTTGTATCCAGACATGTGCTTCACCAGTGAGTTGTGGTCTCCTCCCCATCGCTAGATGTGCTGCAGTTCATTTTCTGATCTTCGTCAAGGACTTCACATTTATTCTTGCCTTAGAAAATTGGCCTACATACTCAATTATAAATCCAAGAAAGCTGAAGAATTCCATAACAGCTGCTTCCTCTCCAACAAGGGGAAGTACTCTATGCACTGTACATAGAGCCAAACTGTTCAACCCAAAGACATCCTATTAGTGGCTGTGTCTCTCTTAACCAACAATAAAACATTATTGTCAAGGGAATGGAACTGAAACTCGTGCAGTTTTTTTTTTTTTTTTACACTAGGCAAGAGGATTTCAGACCATGTATTAAAGGGGATTATCAGTTTTTTCAAATGATCTATAAATAAACAGCAAATATTAATCCTCGTTTTTAAGAAATGAAGAGTATTTATTGACTCTGCTTGATTGCTGGGGCTGCATTGGTTGTTTCCACCCTGAGCGTTTTATTTATTTATTTATTCAAGAAGCTGAAGGCGGCTCAACTTTAGCATGTTTATTCACCATCAACAGTGAATGCTTTCAAAGATATGGTTGCTACTTCATTGTGGGGGATAGGGTGAACCAGCATGATGCAAACTTTTCTACTTGGTTTTTCTGTCAGACCTATGCACATGGGTCTTAATAAATCATCGTTTCAGAGCAAAGTGTGTAATTAAACTGAAGAGAAAAGGGATCTTAGGTGACAACTTCTTAAAGATAATGCTAGTTGTTTTTCTGATGGAATCTTTTCTGACCAAAAACTTCAGATGCTGGAAATGACGAGAAGGTGGTAGAGGAAGAAGATTTTGATTGGGAAATTGAGCAGACCCCTTATGAGGAAATGAAAGAGAGTTCCCTGTGTTCTCCTTGTACCTATGGATTTGGAAATCAGAAATCGGGAGTCTTCTCACGTCTTCAGGTATGTAGGGATATTTTGAAGATAATCAGTATACTGGCTGTAAAGTTACAGCCGCAACTAAACGAAAAGTAGTTTACCAATTGACTTAACAGAAATGCTACTTTTCAATTCCTTATGCATGGAGAGGGCATCTTCCTAGAGAAACAGAATATTTATTTATTTTCAAACTTATATACCGCACCTATTTCCCCAAAGGGGACTCAGGGCAGTTTACACAATACCATAGCAAATAAAACAGATAAAAACAATAAAACAATCAACAGCGGTGTCCAGGACAGCAAGCCAATGTAGGAAGGGCAGCGAAGGGGGGAGAAGAAGAAAAAAGGTTACCCCTGGAAGTTACCAAAGGCGTCCTTAAATAGCCATGTTTTTAAGCCTCTCTTGAAGGATGCCAGCGATGGAGTGAACAAAAAAAAAGTGAATGCTTTCAGAACTGTCCAAAACGTTGCTCAAGTCTAATTTTACTTTTTCCTAGCTTGAGAGACTGTCATGGTTAATTGTGGATCTAACCCACTCTTTGTGCCAGGAAGAGTTTCTTTGCTTGTGTATTGCTTATTGTGTCTACGGGTGTAAAATGTCTGGATTTTTTGGGGAGAGAAACAGAAAAAAACTCCCCCTCCCAATGTTATGTTTCCCCCCCCCCCAAAGTTTTTACTCTATGGCTTCAAAATGTTCACAAATATTACATCTCCAAATGTCTCTAGCAAAACCTCTGTTTTGTTAGCTCAATTATTGCATGTGATTGTCTTACTTGGAACATTCTGGCAGTGGAGGTTGGAATCTTGTTGTATAAATCGGTCTGTGCAAGGGCAGTTGTGCAACAGCCCCCTCTGGTGAACTGTTCCCTGCACGGGTATGGTTTTGTAAATAACAGGCAGCTAGAAGACAGAAGTTGCTGCTTTTCCTCTTACGGTCACATTTCCCCTAAAAGGACTTGGCCTCTGACATTTAAAGTGGCAGTAGGGGAAGAGACATTGTTTGCCATTATGGGATTTTTACAGATGTTTCAGTTACATGTGTAACATGGTGGCTCAGCGGACTAAGGCTCCAAAAACTTTTGGCTGCAAAGTCAGCTGCTCAGAGGTTCGAATCCTGGGTGCCACGCAGTGGAGCGAGCTCCCGCTTGATAAGCCCAGCTCCTGCCAACCTAGCATTTTGAAAGCATGTAAATGCAAGTAGATAAATAGGTACCGCCGTAAAAAGTGAGAAGGTAAAACACTGTTTCCTTGCAGTCATGCCAGCCACATGGCCATGGACTTGCACAACACTGGCTCTTTGGCTTGAATACAGAGATGAACACCGCCCTTAGAGTTGGACACGACTAGCATGCATGTGTGTGTGTGTGGGGGGGGACCTTTACCTAACATGCCTAATCTCATTGCTGTATTGTTTACTGTGACTGATGAAATTATGCAAAAACTGTGTTCCATAATTGGCTTGTTCACATATTAAAAGTAATTTTCTGACATTTGAGCTGATTGAAAGATGAGAGATACTAAGCGGCCTTTAAAAGAAAACAAAAGACTGTTGTTAACTATCTCGCTAACCATAAAGAATGGCTAACAATAAAGAATAAGAGTTAACTATAAAATTCCAAATCAGGCTTTCCACCTTGTTTAAAAATGTTTTTTCCTCAGAACTAATATGCATAAATGTGTATGAACAATACAATGTAAGAAACAAAAGTACAGTGTTTAATGACCCATAAAGCTTTTTCCGTTGTGGCAGCAGTGGGATTCTGTGAAGATTTATGTTTGGGCTTGTGTTTTACAACTTATCCAGAGATAATGTGGATGTAAGAGTAGAAAGGTGATCACATGTGCAGATGGTTTTTTTTTCATAGTGGGCTATGAAGAGTAAAGCAATCTTTCTCTTGTAGAGGAGCAGACCTGCAGAAGAAAAAGAGTAATGTAGACATAAATGCAGGTTAATTCACATAGAACAGGTGGCCCACTGTTCTTAGATTTTTTGCGTAGTAGAGAAAAACATATCTCTTTCCACTCTCTGCCCAGGGAACATGCACCAGTTGCCCAATGAGAAGACGACTCAGGTTTCTGATCTCGTGAGAGTACTGGCTTTCTCTTTCAATCTGTATGTTTTCATGTATTTCCTGTTAGCTTTTTTAAGAATTCTGATGAAAGGCAGGGGCATGAATTGATCAAGCTAAAAGTTTAGGGCATTTTTAATTCAATAGATATATCATTGTGTTAGCTTAGTAATGTCAAAACGATGTCCGTACCACCTGATATGGTACTTCCAGAAATGAAGATGTTAGAATGCTAAGTCACGAACAATGCATGCAAATGTGGAGCATGGCTGGCAGAACAAGCTAAGCCAGTCTTGTAGAGGAGCAAAGACTTTGGCTTGTACGGTAAATTCTATGTTTGTTTATCTTGTCTCATATGCTGGTCCTTGGCTGGTATCTCAAAAGCTTATCAGCAGTAAAGAACTATTGTGTTTTCCTGCCATGACCAGCCCACTTACCTCTAATCACTTATACAAACAGGGTGTGGATTATTAGTCTTCAGATATTTTAGGAGAAGCCAAAACCAAAGTTGACTCTCTGTCATTGCTTCTTAGACGTGTTCCATGGATACTTGATTACTGTTTTGTTTACTCCCTTCTTTCCACCTGGCATGGTCACAGAAAAGGGAAAAGAGTTACACCTAGCCAGCCTTCCCATCCCTTGCCCTCCTCCCCTGCTGATTTTGACATCCCTGCAAAGTATCTAGTTGAGGAGGTCCTTGCTATTGATGTCTGTCTCTGACTGCCAGATATATGTCAGTGATAAATCGCTGTTAATGCAAGTCTGTATTAGTTAACCATGCCAGCATCTTTTAAAATCTTTTTTAAATGTTGAGGCTTTCTAAAAAATTGAATTCCTAAGGAAAACTTGGTTAGATATGTGTTGGTCGTTTTGTGTGTGAGATGGGTTGCTAATACAGTACTCTGATTGTTCTGGGATTTAGTGAGGGTATAACAAAGAAAATGCATGTATGAGACCCAGTTGCAACTCCATTCTTGTAATCATAACATATTTCACTGTGGTGGGTGTTCTCAACGGTTAAGCCTTAGTCAGAGTTAGAAGATCTGTTCTTTTTCAGTAGTTTTAGAAGGGAGTGCACAGTCCCACTCCTGTTGTTTTACCCACAGATTGCTGCCAAGTCTGAAGAAAAGACCGTATTGCACAAGCAGGACACTTTCCTCTTCCGACTTAACGTAAAGGAAGCAATGACTGAGGCAGATAGGCCTAGGGGCTGCCTTATCCTGTTAAGTGTGGCTGGTGAAACCAATATGGTTCTTAACTAGTTCTTCAGCCTGGGCTCTTTTTACATTACTGCAAGACACTATGTGCTCTTCTATAAACAATGGATAAGGAATGTTGAGCCTTCTAAAGCAGCCTTCTTGGAAATTTTGTTCTTGCCTTCATAGGATGAACTTAATGATGTTATTGATATTAAAGATCCAGACACGATTCCTGCTGCTGAACGTAGAAAGAGACGGTTGGCAGCAGAAGCAACCAAATTTGACCCTGATCATTACCTGTGAGTACTCCCTGGATTGATGCTTCAGAAATACATGGTTAATTGTTAACTTATGCTGAAATATGGAATAAAGACTTTTTTTAAGATAGAGAGGGAGTTGTTCTTGTGTAAAGTGAGAGTTTATACTATGTTGCATCTAAAATTATTTGTATTTGTGATAGCTGCAAATAATAGGTATTATGGAATGGTAGTTTTATTTTGTAAGTTCAGTTAGACCAGCTGGTATTCATTCTTGTGCATTATTCACAAGGCCACCACATGGAACCTCAAGAGCATTTTGGATTGTGAATGTTGCAAATTCTTTAAGGTAATAAGGGAAACTAAGCCACTCTGATCCAAAAGAACAAAAATGTCTGTAGTACGTTTTAGCTGCGTCTTCATGGGACTGAAGAATCATACAACTATTTTATCCTATTGATTTTTCCCACTTTGTATGTTTTATCAGTTATATGCCCAGGGAATGGAAATGAAATACTGCATATAGATCACAGAATTTGGAATGTAGTTATTTTAATAAGAATGATAGATGGCTGAAATACAACATTTTCCTTAGTTAAGAGGCAATCTTAAGGAACAAAAATTGTTCAGTCTTTCAGTATGGAGGCTTTTATTATTACAGTAGACCCTTGTATCCACTGATTCATTAACCACTGATTCAGTTATCCATGATTGGCAGAGGGGGGGAAATTAAATAATTCAGCAGCCGCAAATCAAGCTGCCGTAAAGCAAACTGCTGTCGTAAAGCAGCAGCTGGGAAGCAAGCTACTGTCACAAACAGCAGCTGTAAAGCAAGCTAGTGTCACAAAACAGCAGCCATAAAGCAAGCTACTGTCACAAAACAGCAGTTTTGGGAGTGGCGGTGTTCTCTCTTATCCGTAGTTTTCATTATCCGTAGGAAGTCCTAGAACCAATCTCCAGCGGACACCGAGGTCATCAAAAGCAGACCAACAGATGTGTAGAAATGTACAGAGAATACTTACAGTACATAGAAAAATATAACTGACTTGCACTTGTGATAAAGTCTTTGAGTGGGTAGGGAAGTCACACATTTCTAGTTGCTTCAAGTCCTTGCTCTGCACATGGTTGGGGTTCAACATAATAGGATTACTTTGCCTAGTTTTACAAACATCTTAGATGAAAAGAAATGAATGTTTTTACTTTTCCAGTGCTGACTTTTTTGAAGACGAAGCTATTCGCCATATCTTGAAATACAAACCATGGTGGATTAAAGCTTATACAGCCAAGATGGCCTCTGAAGAATGTGTTGACAGCAGTCAAGCTGCAGTTGGTAGGTCACACGTGGAGTAGATATCCTCTACCCTTCCCTTTGCTGACTTGAGAGATCTAGGCCTTTAAGTTGTTGTTTTGCAATGCTTACTTTTTTTTTTCCTTTATTTACAATTTATATTCCACCATCTTGTATAAACAACTCTAGGCGGTGCACAAAATCAAGACAAGAACAAAATAAATAATAAAAATGCACAGCAAACAGCAACACAAAACCCAATAACATCCAAAAACAATGTGCAATAAAAAAGCACTAGATACTAGATACTGGTGTCCTGGCAAACAGTAAAGAATCAAAACAATAGGAACGATCACCCAAAGGCCTCTTGGAAAAGCCAGATTTTTAAAGCTTTCCTGAAAGTGGGCAGAGAATGTGCCAGGCGGATCTCGCTGGGAACAGAATTCCACAACAAAGGGCCTGCCACAGTGAAAGCCCGACTTTGAGTGGACACTTTCTGGACTTCTCTAGGAGTGACTACCCAAAGCACGAGCGCCTGGGAAGCTCTTGTGAGATGGGCATTTGCTGATCTGAAGGCAATACGCTCTGCCAGATAGTCTACCAGATAGAAACTTGTGGTCTTAAGTGAAAAATAAGGGATGCTGCACACATTATTCTGTCTCTTTCCAAACAACTATAAGAACTAGCTTAGGAAAACTTGAGCATTATTGTGGCTGAAATCCTATTCATGATTCACAACATTTGGTTCCTTCCTAGGAGAGGGTTTTTGCACATGCTGGCTAAGTGCTTCCCAAAAATCACAATGGGGACCCTTGATTTGCCAGCTAGAAACAGCTCTAATGAGCTTAAATGGTTTTTGATATATTTGAAGTCGGAAAGCCTGGTATAGAATCTTAGATACATAGAATCATAGAGTTGGAAGAGACCTCAAGGGCCATTCAGTCCAACCCCTTGCCGTGCAGCAGCCCCCATCACAGTATTTCTGACAGATGGCCATCCAGCCTCTGCTTAAAAACCTCCAAAGAAGGAGACTCCACCACCCTTTGTGGCAGCAGCATATTCCACTGCTGAACAGCTCTAATTGTCATGAAGTTCTTCCTAATGTTCAAATGGAATCTCTTTTCCTGTAGTTTGAAACCATTGCCCCGAGTCCTAGTCTCTGAAGCCATGGAAAACAAACCTGTTCCCTCTTCAATATGACATCCTTTCAAATATTTAAACATAGCTATCATATCCCCTCTCAGTCTTCTTTTTGAAAGGCAAAAAATTCCCAGTTCCCTAAGCCATTCCTCATTAGACATTTCTTCCAGACCCTCAATCATCATGGTCTCCTTCCTCTGTACCCACTCTAGGTTGTCAACATCCTTTTTAAATTGAGGAGTGCAGAACCGGACACAGTAATCCTGGTGGGGTCTGACAGGATCAGAATAGAGTGATACTATCACTTCCCTTGATCTAGACACTGCTTCAGTTGATGCAACCAAGAATCACATTGACTTTCCTGGCAGCCGCATCACGCTGCTGACTCATGTTCAATTTGTGGTCCACCAAGACTCCTAGATCCCTTTCACAGGTACTATTTTCCAGCCAGGTATCTCCCATCCTATATCTGGTACATTAGCAGATTTATTGTATGGGCACTTGAGACAAATGCAGCGCAATACAGTACAATAAAGAGAACGTACAGGTGGCCTCCCATGTTTTGTGCCCATCTCTAGACAGAATGGTTGCCCACTAGGCCTGGGATTTTCAGAATTCATAAATTATAGCCTCCAGAAGTCACCAGGAGTTCCTGCAGCTAGACTTCTGGGGGATTTAGCAAATACTACAAACAAATAAACAAACACACCAAAGAATATCCCAAAGAAATATTAACTACTCTTGGACACAGTGAATACAGAAAAAGTGGCTGGGCAGGTCTAAGTTCTACAGAAAATGCAAGGCATTATGGGTGGTGGTGGCAGTTTCCCTGAATATTGTCTCAATACGGATGATTCTTTGGAAACTACTAGACCCATAATGCCTAGAAGTCTCCAGATAGTCTGTCAGCTACTTCTCTTTTCATCTGAAGGACACTTCTCTAATGTTTATGCTACTAAATAAAGTTGGTAGACCTTTCAAAACTTTTTATAAAGCAAAACTATGCTGAAGACGATTCATTTTGTATTAGATGAAATCCTCACTGTAACAGCAAGTAATGTCTTGTCTTTTCAAACAGGGTCATGCTTCACTGATAGGATGTAATATACTAGTGAAAATGACACTTTCCATGGATTTATCTGACACCATTCAGTGCACTCAAGTTTAATGATTTCCTCCCCTGCCCCCCTTTTTTGGCTGACATGCATTGTTGGAGTTGCAATGATTTCAGTATTTTTAGAAAGTGCAAGGCATGATAGTGCCTTGTGAAGAATGCATGTTTACTGTTAATAAGCTTCTTGATCTATTTTTGATTTTATGTTAGAATTGTAAAGACCTTTTCTTGTTTACAGAGACTGGTGATAATAGGCATTCAAAACTCTTTAAGAGACACCCTTCAATCCAAGAAATTGTTTTGATCTTGTAAATCTACCTTTTAAATAGTTTTGTCTTTCCCATAATACCTTGTACTATGGAAATAGTTTTACTCAGAAATAGTTATTTAATAGAAATTATTTTTATTGCCATGTTGGATATTCTCAATGTCAGTCATAACCTTTTTTTGCCTGTTATGTTCTTCTTGTAACAATGGGCACCTTCTGTAATTGGCCTTGTGTCACAAGACATTCATTCTTGTGCTAATTCAATCAAATTCTGAAACATTAGTCTTTGTCAGCATGCTCCCAGTTTTCACTTTAAATCTTTAACTGCATTTCTTGGGCAATTTGCCTATCCAGTTATTACCATAAGCTTTTTTTTCTTAGTAGTGATTTTTATATCATGTGCGTTGCTTACTTTGTTTACCTTTATTGGAAACCATTTCCGAGTACAGATAGGAACCACTGTAGATACAGATAACTTTACTTCACTTGTCTGTGTTTCTGAAACCTGTTTAGATGTGCAATGTGTTTTGGGTGAACCTGCCTTTGAAAGCAGTCTGGAAGTTATTAAATCTAAAACATGGCTGCAGTGTTTCTTATTAGAACTGGTGGAATGAACGTACTATGTTAGCACTTTGCCATTTTAGTTACGTTTTGGTTTGTTTCCAAGTCAGCTCAAAGTGCTGCCTTTGATCATTCAGACTGTGGCTTGGGACCCTGTTATATCAAGGACTTTCTCTATCCACATGCTGCTTACAAAGTCCTGAGATCTTTGTTGGAAGCCTTTCTTTGGTTAATCTACCAAGCAAGGGGTACAGGAGGGTGTTTTTTTTTTTAACTGGAGATTGGGGGCTTTTTTGGATGTAGTATTTTACTTGTTAACCACTCTTCTTAGCGAGAGTTGTGTGGCGCATTAATGCATTTCCAGTGCCGGACAAATGTTTTCTCTTAGATTTTAACGTACTCCTGTAGTGTTTGAATCTTATTCTTTGCACAGAATACCAGCACAAGCAACACACCAAAGACTGAACTGCTGAACCATGTTCTGTTCCCATCTTTAATCCAAAAATAAGGGTGGATGATACCTTTATTAAATCAAATACCGTACCAGCTTAGGTGTTGCAGAGATGGTTTTGGTGTAGATCAGTGGTTCTCAACCTGTGGGTCCCCAGATGTTCCTGGACTGCAACTCCCAGAAACCCCTTCCAGCACAGCATGTGGTAGAGGCTTCTGGGAGTTGCAGTCCAGGAACATCTGGGGACCCACAGGTTGAGAACCACTGGTGTAGATGAAATATAAAATTTCCAAGAATCCTGGTCAGGTGTGTGGACTTAAGTTTCTTTGCTCAAAGCAAGTTTCAATTTGGGGGTTGCAGAGTCAGGCCAGAGGTGGCAGTGGTTTGCTTGGTTTCTTCTTCTCTAACCTAACCTTTCTTCTGTAGTTTTTTTCTGAGGGTTTGAATGGAGGACTGGTGTGCTACATTTTTTCACCTGTTCTAATGTTTCAGTTTCCATGGTCAGTATCTGCTTTCTTCTCAGGAAACTATTAAACCCATTTCATCTCCCTCAACTTTGCTTCTCTGTGCCTCCTACTTCAGACTGTAGAAAAGTAATGTTTTCCAGGAAGCCAGCAGAAATACGTTGTTGATATTGTTGGATATTGTGTCCAAGTGTCCCTCCAGTAGAGGGCATTTGATTCCTTTAACAGCCCCAAAATTTCTCTTCATGTTTCCATTATGCAGAGCAACTCAGAAAAATTATTGAGATAAAACTAATTAATTACCTAGTCTTTCCCATGGGTGGTGGAGCTGTGGTTATTGCATTGAACTCAGCTCTGCATTGTATCTTTGGTCACACAGAGTCCAGATGAAAGCATTTTACATTCCCTAAAAGTTGTGTTCAGCTTAGTTAGCAATTCATTTTTATTTGATTTCACAATATGGAATTCTAAACCTCTTGTTTTAAGTGACAAGCTGTCTTTGAAGGTGTGGAGAGTTTCATGCATTTAATGTATCATTTACATGCTCTGATGTAATTTATTTTGTCCTCAGTAATCTATCTTGCTTGCTAGCAATCACTTCTCCAATTTCCTTTTATAGGAGAAGAAAAATGATGCTTAATTTTTTAAAAGGCCCCGTCTTTCCTCAGACTTCTAAGTGCCTAAATAAAATATTAATGACTCTCACTCTTATTTATTAGGTTCTTGAATTAAATGGAATGATTACTGTCCTGCAATCTAACATTTTTATACTAACGATAGACAGAAGAATATTATGTAGATTTAAAAAGTCTGGACTACCACGATGGTATGATCCTGATGAGGTCTCACATGTGAATCTCCATAGCATTGAAGCTTAAATGGTGATTTGTAAGAACAGATATGATGCCCAGTTCTGCATTTGAGTTACCTGTTTAATGCATACTTGCAATATAACAATTACCATGAATGTACCTTCTAAAACAAATAAGGCGTTTTTGTTGCTTATGCCAGTTGTATTTTATATACCTGGCCGAACCTCTCTAGTGTAAAAATCAGTTAGCATTGATTGCATTGAATTGTTTGTTCTAAAGAACCACAGCTGTAGTATTCTCTTATTTTCTTTCATTGCAGTCCCAGTTGTTGAGTGCTGTGATAGGATTATGTCCAGGATATGATCACTGAGAAGCAGTGTCAGTAGGGTTGGGGGGAACCGTAAACTTTTCTAAGTACAATGGAGAGGAAACCCTCTGACAGGGGGTTAACTCAGCAACTAACAAGGTCAAACCATATTATGTACCTATGGAATGTTGCTGTCAGTTTGCATTAACATACCATCCTGACCGTATGGGACCTTGCCTATGTTTTAATCTAGCAACACCTGAACAGGTCACCTCTGATTACTGTGTGGATGAGAGACCACTAGGGCAGGGCTTTGAGCAGGCCGAGGTCCACTTTTTCTGGCCCAAAGTGCCTGAGGGCTGCTACATGAAAACTAAGGTTAAAAATTGTTTCAAATTAAATTCAAAGGAGGCGATTTTCTTACTGTCTCAGAAACTGTGGCGTACTGCCAGTCTCGCTTCTGTACCCCAAGTGAGCCATTTGCCTTGGCGCCCGGGTCGTCCTCCCCCCGCATCATAGCCGAATTCGACAGGTGGCCACACACACTCTCACTAGCCCAGTTCCTTCCTTCCTTCTTTCCATTCTTTCTTCCCTGCCACTCTCCCTCCCTCCCTTTCTTTTCTTTCTTTCTTTCTTTCTTTCTTTCTTTCTTTCTTTCTTTCTTTCTTTCTTTCTTTCTTTCTTTCTTTCTTTCTTTTTCTCCCTCCCTCCCTGCCTCCCTTTCTTTCTTTCCCTCCCTCCCTCCCTCTCTTTCTTTCTTTATTCCTCTGACCTTCCCTTCCTTCCTTCCCTTCCTCCTTTTCCTTTTTCCTTTTCTCCCTCCTTTCTTTCTTCATTCCTCCCTCCCTCCTTCCTTCCTTCCTTCCTTTTCCTTTCTTTTTCCTTTTCTTTCTTTTTTTCTTCCTCCTTTTCTTCCTTTCTTCTTCCCTCCCTCCTCTGCTTCCTTCCTTTCCTCCCTCCCTCCCTCCTTCCTTCCTTTCTTTCTTCCCTCCCTCCCCCTCTTCCCCTTCCTTCCTTCCTTCCTTCCTTCCTTCCTTCCTTCCTTCCTTCCTTCCTTCCTTCCATCCATCCATCCATCCATCCATCCATTTTGAAGAGGCAGAAAGGGGAAATGGGACAGGGGAGAGGAAAGGGGCTCAGGTCCTGAGGGGAGCACGGGGCTGGAGGCTTCCCTGTGTTATTGCCCTGCGCAGCATTGGCGTCCGTGTGTTTCCCCTGTTGGTCTGGCGCAATGGTGTGCTCCCTCATTGCCTTGGCGCCAGCGCGGTGACAGAAAAAGGAAAGAGAATTCTATAAAATAAAAATAAATAAATAAAATACAATTTAAAAAATTTAAATACAATTAATATAGTTAAAATACTGTACACTTAAAAGGTCTTATAAAACACATTTAAAACAGCCATTAACAAAATCTGTTAGATGATAAATTCCTCATCATGACCATTAGAATTTTAAAATGAAATAGTGGCTGAAATTTTATTGCTAGTCAGTCCTCAATAAACTGTTGACTGAAATGTAACCGGCAAGGAGGTGCTTCAGAAAATAAGTGGTTACTTCTGAATTTAACACAGCAATAATTCTAGGATTTGAGCGAAGAGGGCTCTTATCAAGGCCACTCTTGTCATTTTAAGGTGTGTGTGTGTGTGTGTGTGTGTGTGTGTGTGTGTGTGTGTTGGGAGTTGTCTTTGTGTGGTTATGAATACAGGTTGCTTAAAACAACCTTTTTGTTTGTAGTTTCCTTTACAGAAGATGAGAAAGAACAGCTGAGAAAATTCACTAACAGAACTTTTCTGCTTGACAAAAGAACCTGTCAGCAAGTCTATCTGAGTCTTGCTGATATACTTCTGGCGTATTGCTATGAAATCTATGTCACTGAAGGAGAAAATAATGTGAGTTTCTCTACTTTCCTCTCTTAATCCTACTTCCTGTATGAAATTTTAGCTAAGTGGCTTCATCAGTATAGCTGGAAGGGATTTGTGCTTTCATCAAGAAAATCTGGATTTACTTACATTCGGTAAAAACACAAGATTGAAATGTTATATCACTGGGCTGTTTTTTCAGGCATGTTTTTAAAATTAACAGTTCAGTGTGGGGGGTGTTATTATTTTTTATGTCCAGCACCTGTTCTGAGTTTTGATTAATAGCAGAGAAAGATGCAGCTTGAGGAGGAACAGAAAAGGGAGAAATCTGTGGAAATATCTTTGTAAGAAGTGCTGAACTGATTTTATATAGACAACATGTTCTTCTTCGTGGACTCTGTGAATCCACACAATGGGTCTGCGCGCCTGCGCGCCTGAGTTACCGGTCTCTCCAAAGCTCAAGGTGTATAAGCCCCTCCCCTCCATGCGTATGCTCACCCTTCTGCCTTGCTGACTCAGTTCCTTTTT
Organism: Phrynocephalus forsythii; assembly: GCA_029282475.1. Taxonomy (NCBI): domain Eukaryota; kingdom Metazoa; phylum Chordata; class Lepidosauria; order Squamata; family Agamidae; genus Phrynocephalus; species Phrynocephalus forsythii. Next base: position 160,270,416 of record JAPFRF010000011.1, read on the forward strand.
GCCGCCGCTGAGCGAGGTCGCATATCTCCGAGCTCCTGCAAAAATAAGGAAAGTGAAACCGTTTAATTCAATTTGAATTTTTTATTATTTTGTTCATTTTACTCCCAAGTTCCCCCCCCCTCCAAAGTTCTTAGTAAAAATTTTTCTCTCCGGCGCGCAAACTCAGGCACGCAGGCGCGAAGACCCATTGTGTGTATTCACAGAGGTCCACTCGAAGAACTTAACTTACAGGTAAGTAACCTGCATTTCATCATGCACATATTAGTTTGTTAACTGTTTTAATACCTTGATACGTTTTCCAGGCACTTCATTGTACAGTGGTACGTCTACTTATATGTGGCTCTACTTACGAGGAATTTGGCTTAAGAGCAGAAAACCATTGGTGTTTTAACTGCTGCCTTACAAATTTTAGATGTGGTCTGCTCTAGTTACAATTTTTTATTTTTATTTTTTTATTTTTTTATTTAGATACGGCTGCTCTACTTATGAGTTGTTCGACTTATGAGCATGCATTCTGAACGGATTAAACTCGTAAATAGAGGTACCACTGTATATGTATAAATAGACCATTTTTAAAAAATCAATTCCTTTGTCTCAACAAGTTTATTTGTTGAGAATCATTGTTCTTAAGGGAGAAGCCACAAGGACTTTATGGATCCTATCTTAGACTAACTGATAAACATTTAAGAATGCATAAATGTGCCTGTTATGTCTCTGTGAATGTTCTGGACTGGCCAGATCTGGTTTCCTAGAGAGGGATGACAAGTTAAGGCTGTTATGTTTGGGTAGGATATAGATTGAGGTAGCATGGCATAATTACCAGAGGTGACTCTTTCAAATACAGATACATGTAAACAGATAAGATTAGTTGAAGTCAGATTGCAGTCTTTAAATAAATGTTTACACTGCATAGATGGACAGCAAAATTAGAGGACCAGTAATGGATAGCTGATATGACTTCAAAGAGCAAGAATGATAGTAGAGCATTGTTCTTTAAGACCTTTGTCATACCAGAGTGCCTTACTTTAAAGATTCTAGTACACATTTAGGGAAGAATTGCAGTTAGATGTCTCTTTACCGTTCAGAGAAACCCATAATTTTTTGAGTAAAAAAATTGTATCTTAAATTTTTCTTCAAGATATTTAAGCCTTACTCATTTTGCAATGTAATAACTTAAATCTTGCAATATTCATTTTCAATTCTATGAGAATAGTCCCTTTGTATTAATGAAACATTCTAATAGATTCCATCTCTTCTTAATAAACAAGGTTGAGTCACCATGGAATATACGAAAACTGAGTTCAACTTTGTGCTGGCTGGAGGTAAGATAAACATGTAACTGCATTTCTGTAATACAAGATAAATCAATAAATGTATCTGATAAACTGTTAGAAGTTAATTGCAATGCAGTATTCAACAGAATGGGAATTTTACAGCCAGTGTCTTGACTGTTGTTGAAATAAATATGTGTTGTCTTCTAACTTTATCCTTTTCTTGATATATGTTATGTGTAGAGTTTTACTACCATCTCTGAAGTCCTGGTATCCTTTGGGAGAAGAGTGATTTGTTACCCTCTCTACAGACACTTCGGTTTAGTGACCCGGGCCTTAAATGACACCATCATGATATTACAGTTAGGTACGAGACTGAAATATTTGTAATCTGTCTTGAGTTGCATGTTACCTTCTTAGGCTATCTGCTTCAAAGCAATTTTATAACTCTATGTGGTGTTTTTAAGAACATAGTTTTAGTTTATATATGTCTGTTTCAGACCTAATTCGGATAAAACTGAAAGTAAAACAAAACAAAAGACACAAAACATGTGGCACCTTAAAGACTAACTTTCATATTTTAATGTAACATTTCGTGGACATGTCCGCTTCTTCAGACATATACTGTAGCAGCAGAATGAGGTGTGCAATATAATATGTGATGGGATATACATTTCATACCATATATTCATTGGCTGTAGTATATAGAGTTGGGGGGTGGATAGGGGAGGGGAAGAGGAGGAGGGGAGGGGAAAGAAAAGGAGGGAGAGTTGATTAGTAGAGATGGTGGGAAGGAGGATATGGCCAGGGTCTGTAGATAAGTTAAGTATAGTTTTATGGCTCTAGGGCCAGGATCTGTTGATATGTTAAGTGTGGTATTAAGACTCCAAGGTAAATTCCTCTAGAGACAGAAACCAGATGAAACCAGATCAGGGTGAGCGGTGTGTGTGTGGAAGAGGGGGGTGATAATGGGAGTTTGTACCTTAGAGTCCATGAAAAAGTGGGCAATATAGTAATATTACATTTGATAATGACTCAAGAAACCCTGACTTATGTTTAATCCATTCTTGCACTACAGATCCTGGCCCCAGAGCCACAAAACTATACTTAACATATCTACAGACCCTGGCCAAATCCTCCTTCCCACCATCTCTACTAATCAACAATCCCACGTCTTCTTCCCCCTCTGCCTCTTCCCCTCCCCTATCCACCCCCCAACTCTATTTACTACAGCCAATGGATATCTGGTATGAAATGTATATCCCATCACATATATTGCACACCTCATTCTGCTGCTATATGTCTGAAGAAGTGGGGGTGTCCATATTTAAAATGTTTTTAAAATTGTTTTAACTTAGTTTTAAATTCTGATAGATGTTTAGTGTTAATATATTCATGAACTGTTTTTAAAACTGTTAATTATTTTATAGTGTTACTAATTATGAGCTGCCTTAAGTCCCTACAGGGAGAAGTGTGACATATAAATATTATAAATAATAAGGACAGGCAGACTCTTTTCATGGCAGGCACAGAGAGGAATTGAACTCTAAACCTCTGGCTCCATTAAGAAACCGGCCTTAGTTTTTTTCAGTACACACCTCTAAGTTTTGAACTAGGTAGAATCAAAATATTATATCTCCAAGGTTCCCCTTTATTCTCATTAATGTCACTGTAACATTTTTAAAAAGTTAATTTGTAACGGTTTAATTTGAATTAAAACATTTTAAAAATTAAATTGTTTAGTTTAAATCAAATCCACTCTAATTTGAAGTGGCAGAACCTGTTGTTGTGAGGAGAGCACCTCCGTTATCTTCTGGTCCAGACTATGCTGACCAAAACCTTGTTGCTAATCAACTCCAGATGCCTTTATTTCCTGGGATACATGCAATGTCATCAGTATTCCAGAAGGTTCTGCATGGACTGGTTAAAATATGCAAGTGTGCAAGTATAGAACCTACTTGGACCTCATGTCTGCTGGTGTTCAGTGCTTCATTCTGTTTGTATGAGCTCACGAACTTGAACGTTTTAGTATTTTTTCCTGTTTCTTATAGCATTTTCTCCAGTTATGGTTGTTCCCAAATGATTTCTTCAATTTGCCTTTGATAATATAGTTTTAAAACGATTTTCGCGTTAAAGTACACTCTTAGCTTCTTATCCTGGCTCTACTCTACTGAGCTAGCTAATTGGCAGCAGGATCACCTTAGAGGGCTGGTCTAAGCCCTGAGTGGTTTAGTTCTTTGAAATTGCTGACTTCTGTGATGCCAGTATTTTCCAGGTGGTTAGCACTGCTAGAGAGTGACAGCTCTCTATTTTGCACACCTTAGGTAGATCACTCTAGGAAGAAACTACAGTGGACTCTCCTATAACAAACAGTTTGTATAACATAAAATCTGTACAACATAAGAAATTCCGGAGATAGGGAAATTTGCTTAACAAAAATGCCTATGGGGCAAATCCATACAACATAAAAATGGTCTCAATTAGGGATTGCTGTGTTTTCAATGCATTCCTATGGGAAATTTGTATAAACGAAAATATGTTTAACAGAATTTCATTTGGAACGAATTAATTCCTTTATACAAGGTGTACTGAGGAAAACTGGCTTTGCCTGTCTTCACACTCTTAAGTGTAATCCACTACACTAAGGATCAAAGGAGGAAAATTCCACATCCAGTCAAGCTGCAGATACACAGGGTGACACTCTTTCAGAAGCAGGGATGACATCCCGTTCATGACATTGACACACTTGATGGGCAAGTAAAAATGTATTGATTTTATTTCTATCGCATCTTTTCCCCAGAAATGGGACATAATGCAGCTCAGATGCAAGTTGGGAGCCAGACCATTTTTTTCAAGATTGGTTGTTCTGTGGTCTCTAAAGTACATCAGAGAACAGTTCGGCTGCTGCATTTTGCACTAGCTATAGCTTCAAAACACTTTAAAGGCAGTCAGATTTGGCTGCTGAGACGAAGTTTGGGAGTTCATTTCCCCACTGGGAAGTAGAGACAACCTGTGTGGCCTCAGGCAAGCTGCAGGGTATCCACAGAAGAAGGGAGTAAACCAAGTATATCAGAAAACCCTGAAAAGGACTTGGCACCATATTATTTTGGACATAATTAAAGCATGAATCATGGTGGTGATAATATAAAAAAGCACTAATAGCTTTTTTCTTTAAAAAAATTAGTTGATGGAGTAAGATTTTTTTTAAAAAAAGCAAAGAAATAAAAAACTTTACAATAAAAGTCTATTAAAGCCCTTTCTTAAAAACAGCAAGTAATTTCCTAGAGTCTGCCTGAATGTTTGAAAATGGTGTGTTTCTATATGATATAAACATCTCTAGTGCCATTTGGGTTTTTTTTTTTCTTGTATTTAAAGTCGTGTGTATTTGTATTCATCTTGTCAAGTTAGAACCAGCTTATAGTGACCTAATACGGTTTTCAAGGCAAGTGAGATACAGTAGTTTTAAGGAGTGGTTTTACCACTTCTAGTCCACCTGTGAGTTTTCATGACCGAGCAGAGATTTGAACCCTGCTCTCCAAGGTCATAGTCCATCACTCTGTCCATTACATCATGCTGGAGATCCATTTATATGAGTAGCCTCTGAATATTTCACAGTGCTATGCGTTGGTTATAATAATAATAATAACAACTTTATTTTTATGCCACCTTTCTCCCCAAAGGGACCCAAGGCAGCTTACAACAGATTCAAAAAAGTACAATAAAATCAATACAATGTAAAAAAAAAAACCAGAACACCAATAAAATACTATAAAATACTATACAATATAATACAATAAAAAACAAGATTAAAAACAGTAGCTGCAGCAGTTTAAAAAGCTCCCCAGCCAATAACTAAGATGTTATAAAAATTTGTAAAGGCTGGAGGTTCAGAAGGCTTGCCTAAATAAGTAAGTCTTAAGGCCTCGCTTGAATATTTCAAGGGAGGAGGCAGTTCTTAACTCAAAGAGGAGGGAATTCCATAAAATCGGTGCCACTACTGAGAAGACCCTATTTCTTGTCGCCGCCCCTCGTACTTCCTTGGGTGGCGGTACTCGTAGAAGGGCCTTCTCCGATGACCAAAGGGGGCGGACAGGATTATATGGAAGTAGGCGGTCTCTTAGATAACCTGGTCCTGAGCTGTATAGGGCTTTAAAGGTCATAACCAGCACCTTGAATTGGGCCCGGAAACGAATGGGCAGCCAATGTAGTCCCTGGAGAAGCGGCCCAACAGAGTCGTACCGCAGAGCTCCAGTAGCCACCCGAGCTGCCGCATTCTGTACCAGTTGTAGTTTCCGAACCGTCTTCAAGGGCAGCCCCACATAGAGCGCGTTGCAATAATCTAATCTTGATGTCACCATGGCATGGATCACTGTGGCCAGGTCTGCATGACCCAAGTACGGCCACAGCTGGCGCACCAGCCGAAGCTGGGCAAAGGCCCACCTGGCCACAGCCGCTACCTGGGAGTCCAGGAGCAGCTCTGAATCCAGGAGGACCCCCAAGATGCGGACCTGCTCCTTCAGAGGGAGTGCAACCCCGTTCAGAGCAGGACGATATTCCAGCACCTGCATCGAAGATTTCTTATGAGGCAGTAGTGTCTGGCTGCCTGGTTACATTTGTTGTGAAAAGGAGGCATCAAGATGACAGTATGAACGTGATTAGAGAAGGAATCTGTCTTTGGTTGAATTGGTCAGTGGGATCAGTAGTTGTGACTGGCTGGGAAATTTCAAGGGTAATTCAGGAAGGATTGCTCTGATTGGTTGGTGGTGGTTGCTTGGTTGGTGACTGGAGAGCAAAGAGCTAATGGAGACTATTAGTGTACATGTTACCTGTTAATGCTATAAGATGTCCCTCAATTCCCTGCTGACAATACTTGAATATTCCTTAATTGTATTGGACTGTATATTATCCCTCATTATTGTAAGCCACCTTAAGTCCTTTTTCAGGGACAAAGGTGGGGGAATAATACTCTAAAAATAAAACATAATAAAAAAAATAAAAAGGCCTCTTAATGTTGGAGAAGGAGGTAGCCGATATGAGGGGATTTTACTGGAAAATATTGATAGCGGAGGCTGTTCTGTTGTCATGAGTTAGAGTCAGGAGCATATAAAAAGGTAAGAGACATGCAGTGCTATGTATCCAAATCTTAATAAAAGAAACATAAGCAGGATAATTACAGTAGATTTTCCGTATACATTATTAGTGTTTATCTGAATATATTTTGTTAGAATACATCTGATATATTGAAGATATTCTCTAAGTGCTGGTCTTTATGTCAAAAGAAATGTATTGGTACTGGGGAGAGATATCACCAGACTGTTCAGTTCTGTTTCTTGCTTATTTTTCTTTCTTTCCCACCAACCATGCACCTTTTTTTAAAAAAGCCTGATGGTTGTGTGGCACTGGTCAACTAACATGAGTTGTGACTTATATGTATTTCATTACTTTGTCTGATATTTTGTTCAGCTGCTCTGAATTGGGGCTAGTCTTGCCATCTCAAGGCAGGATCAGATTTAGATCTTGTCATTATCTGTATAGAAACTGGAGGGATTACCTATCCTATACCGTGTCCCATACAAAAAGTACAGGGTGTTAATGTCAGGGTTGTAAAAGTGTTCTGCACAAGACTGGAACATAAAACTAAGTCTATCACGTTAAGACAGTGTTTTTGCAATAACATTGTTTGAATGCTTTTGTTTGCATTCTTTGATTTCTTGCTAACTGTTTTTGCAGAAGACTGTTGAGATGCCTCCGTTGTTACAGTGTTCACATGGATTTACTTTTCTCTTATTCTCATGCTAAAAGTGCTTCTCTTCAATACAGTGATTGTGTCAAGTTTTTTATATTTAAATAAGGTCATAAAAACATAAATTAAAATCTTGAACATACCTTAAGGTTGAATATGTAGTAGCTCAGTGTTTGTGGGTGAGTTAAACACATACAGTTGAGGGCTTCTAGAGAAGACTCTGACACTACAGTAGCCATGGGCAAGTACATGCAGTTAGTGGCTGGAACCTGTATAAATGTAGCTCAGAAAATTCACTAGTTACTGATCATTGTTTGAAGATCAGTCACTCTGATCCTTCGTAAAGGTCAATGACAGTGTTCCTTGTTGAAGATATATAATGTTTTGCTGAAGTTAGGCTCTCTAAGTTGAATGTTTAAATATAAATTTTCTATGACAAGTGTTTTGTCACAAGTTTATGTATCCTGAAAATTAGCACTGGGTTCTGCTAGGTCTCAGTTTTCCCCCAGTACACAATGTTTTTTTGCTTCCAAGTCTCTACTATGGGGGTTGTAAGTGTTTTGGGGTGGTACAAACCCTGTTCGGACTTTTTCTCTTTTGCATACATTTATTTTTTCTCTGACAGATTGCCTCGCACTGAACTATTATTTTGCGTAAAGTGATTGGTCTTCTGCAAACCTCTCAGTTCTACCTTAATCCCTATAGTTGGGAGAGATTCCACATTGTAAAACATTGGACAGTAGAGGGAGTTTTGAGTCAGTTGTTTCAAATTCTTAATTTGCCTCTTGTGGTGTTGTATATTCTCCCCTGCTCAGACATGGATTCAGTAGGGAGAGGAAGAGACTGCATTTCTGCAAATGACAGACCCCCTTTTAACTCAAGTGCTGAAATGTATATAAAGTATTGACAAATCACTATTATCTCTGACCCATGAGCATTTCATGATAGGATATTTGAATTTTAATGTCTTTTTTTAACAGTAGAAAGCATAAAGTAGTGTTGGAAGAGGGAGTTGAGGATTTTCAGTGAAGAGGTCTTATCTTTCAAGACCCTATTTAATGTATCTTTACAACTAGGCTTTCAATCCCTTTAAAACCTCATTTCATTTTGTTGCTAACAGCAGCTTGTGATAGCACTGTGCCTGTAATAGCAGCAATCTGGTAAATTGCAGGGACTTTTCTTGTTACTTTATGGGAAACGGTGTATTTTTTGAATATTTAGGTTCTATGCTAAACTATAATATTTTTTTAAAAACACACACCGGTACACCTACCATTTTCTACTCACGAAACTGCCAAACCTCTTGAATTTGCATTAAATGCACCCCATATCTGAAAGTTATGTAAGTTCACTTAGTAATAATTGTGTGCCACCAATTCTTACTTACCGTGACCCTTCTCAGGGTTTTCCAGATAGAGACGACTCAAAAGCAGATTACCAATCCTTTACAGGTAAGTAACTGGTTCTTTTATGGATGTACTACTTTAACTCTCTAGCCATCCACTATCTTCTTGTTATATAAGCCTTCATTTATTCAACTCACCAACTATTTTTGATGATTTGGGTAACAGTTTGCTTTCTAGTAGGGTTTCGGAATAACTGGGTAATACAAGGATTTTTAAGGACCTCTGGTTCACTGCATCTTGCTGTTATGTCACTGACCATTTTCCTCAGGTCCTAGCTTCCTGCAACAGATTTTAGAATTTTCTCCCTTTTAGCTGATGGTTTCTGCCTTGTTCTGTCTCAACACATGCTGTCCTTCAGTGGTGAGCTTTATCTTTTTATTTTACACACTCAGGATTCCTCTAGCCAACCTATTAATCACTGGGTAAAATCCCAACTCCTCTGCTGCTTTCAAACAAAACCCAGTAGGCAGATACAGGATTCTGTCATTCCTGTGCCAAGCAAAGGCCTTTCTCTTCAGGCAGGCTGTGGGAAATTAATAGATATAAGCTTCTTTTTGGCCCTGTTTTGAGAGAAAGGTGGGGTATGAAATAATTCCAGGCCATTAAAGGCCAGCATTTGATTCCATTCATCTAAATTCATCCTGTAACCTTTCTTCTCCTCAAATAACCTCTTCTTGTTTACAAAATCTATGAAAGCTTTTTCACAAGTACCCTTTGCAACGCTTCTGTGGTTCAAGCTAGCAAGACAGAATAAACTTTTTTCTCACTTTATATTTAACCCTGCTCTTATTAGGAATTCATTGTTCCAAAACAACACATATTAACACATTCAATTTTTCTCTTAGACAGCACAAGTTTCTTCACAGCTTCCTTAGGGTGACTTGAGGCGGAAATATGCTATTAACAGTACTGTCCAATATTTGTCTAAGGCTGTTGGGGAAAATAATTTATAGCTTTGAATTTGGACATTCTCTATTTGCTGATGGGCATTTTGGTTTTATTTTCATGTATCTCTTACTGCTTGTTTACCTAAAGACCTCATATGTGCATGCTCTTCATTTTCTTTTTGCTGCCACTGGAGTCACTCTTCAGTGACAGAGCTGTTTGCCTTTTTATCTGAATAACACAATTTTTCCGTCATTTATATGCTTCGTTCCCTTAAAGGAGACTGAAAACAACCAAACTGCCCCCTCTTCTCCCTTCCTGCTCTTTTATGGCCTCTTCAACCCTGTTTAAGCATTATTCAGCCTGCAATGATAAAATTCCACTGATGGTCAGACATTCCCAATGCCTGCTCTGCTCACCAAATCTCCTCTTGGCTGTAAAAATAACTAAGCAGGCTTTGGGACTGAGTCTACAATGTGTCTGTTCTTTTCTTTGCCATTACATAGAACTGACGCCAGCCCCTCATTCTTTGAATTTGCCTCCAATACAGTCTCAAACAAAAATTCCGACACCACCCTTTATAGCAAAGAGCCTCTCCCAATCTAAATTGACCTTGAAGCCAAAGTTGACTTTGAAATCAAAATCCAGCTCAGAGTCTTCCACCAATAAAAAAGCAAAAAATCCTCCAACACTGGTTCATAAAGAAAAGAAGAAAGATAAATTGACAACTTTAGTATCTCCTACTCTACCAAGCTCACCACTGCTCAACTTCGACATCAGTGATCAACAACTGGTAGTGGTGGATACAACTTTGGGTGAGGAAAACGCCTCTCCCCAACCCAAGGGAGTGCACCTCTGCAATTCCGTGTTTTGCCTGAATGGGGACAGACATTAGTCGAGACTACCACAGTCTTACTACAGGCGACTGAGAACACTTTTTCACAGAGTGATTCGATATTGGGACAGAACTCGGATTTGATGTAAAACATGGTCGATGTTCATCCTCGTAAGTGACTGAGGAAGGCACACTGTATAAAACAGGACATCGACCTTCCAAAAAGTAGAATACTGACCTCTCAACAATGGGGTTGAGACTAAGAGGAGGTCTAGCTTTAACTGAAACCTATCTAATACTGTTATTATCTGGAAGTTCCACCTCGACATCAGTGCTGACATCATGATCAATACTAGTATTACTGTGTGTCCAGCTCTTCCCCTTCTCCATCTCTTCCATGATATTGAAGGAGATTTAACCCTTGGTCTCTCTGTCATGTTGGTACTGCCTCTCCCTCAGAGGCTTTGTTGACGCTAACCCATCAGTGTTGCAAGGGACCATCGTCATCTCAGCCTGCCTTGGTATCGAAGTCACAGTGTCCATGTCAACAGTCTTCAGTACCAACTGTTCCACCTGCACTTCAGGGGATGACTACTTATAAAGGACCTGCACCTGGACCAGTCAGCATCAACCCTGCCTCATATCTGCCTCTACCACACAAACACCATGCCAGTGCTCCTAAATAACATGGAATACCATTGACCCAAAAGAAAGTCAGATAATTTGAATCTTCCTCCACCCCAGAAGATCAGACAACACAAACCCAGCAGTAGCATTCCTATTTTGATTTGGAATCCTCTGACCATGTCTATTGAGGACTCATCTAATCTTCCCACTTCAGACTTGGATGTTGCAGAAATGTACCCTCCATTCCCTTCAGAGGATCTCAAGTCATATTCCCAAGTGAACTCCCAAATGGTTAAAGTCATGGAGCTTGCTGCTGAACAACCTCTTTCACTGGAATCTGATAACGTATATGATGACATCAATCAGGACCAAGCTGTCCCAGTATGTTTAGCCTTCAACACTTATGAAGATAATTAAAGAGTCGTGGAATAAACCATCCTCATCTTCTCAATTCAAAGAGAAGTTGAAAAAAATTGTAGTGCTCATGGAGAGGACGCATCCTTCCTATCAAAGCACCCCCTTCTGAATTCTGTTATACTTGATGAGACCCAGAACCGAGTGAGAAACAGGTCAGGTGCTGCTTCTGACAATAAGGAAGGTAAAAATTTGGACATTTCCAGCCACCATTATTACTCCTTGGCTTCCTTTGTTCTTCAAGTTGCAAATTATATGGCTGCCATGAGAACCTACCACAGGCATCTATGGAATAAAACACTCCCCTTCATAAATCTGTTGCTAGATGAATATCATTCAAGAGTGCTTTCTTATCTGCAGGAAGCAATCACTCTCACTCATCAGAAACAGATTGCAGCCCAGGATGTGGTCAATACGCATCCAGAAAAGTAACTATCTCTGTAGCCCTCTGCAGACACGCTTAGCTTAGATTGGCAAACATTCCTGATAATGCTCAAAAGAGGCTTTGAGGTCTTACCTTTTGACAGTTCTGCACTCTTGATAGCAAGATAGATGTGCTGATAGATGTCCTGCTGAGGCCTCCAGGGCTATGGCCCACTGCTGGCCCGCATCCACCCCCTTCGATCCTTGCCCTGCTTGGCTGATAAAAGCTGCCGGCGGGAGTATGGCTGAATGGGCTTCTACCATCGCCACTGCCTCCTTCAGCGAGGGGGTCTTTCCCTCCTGTCTGAAGGAGATGGTGGTCAAACCCATTCTTAAAAAACCTGGCCTATCATCAGGCGAATTGGCAGATTACCGCCCGATCGCTAATGTCTCATTCATGGGCAAGGTCATCGAGAGGGTGGCTGCGGTCCGGCTGGGGTCATTCCTGGGGCAGCAGCAGTGCCTTGACCCATGCCAATCCGGGTTCAGGCCCTACCGGGGGACCGAAACAGCTCTGGTCGCGCTGCAAGATGACCTAATCCGGGCGGCCGACAGGGGTTGCTCTACCCTGTTGGTTCTCCTGGATTTGTCAGCGGCCTTCGATACCGTCGACCACGGTATCCTACTGGATCGGCTCTCTGAGGTGGGAATCAGAGGCACTGCTCGCAGTTGGCTCCGTTCCTTCTTGGAGAGCCGTCCCCAGTATGTCCAGCATGGGGGGGGGAGTTGTCGGCCCCGTGGTTCCTCCCTTGTGGGGTTCCACAGGGGTCGTCCCTGTCCCCTATGCTGTTTAACATCTATAGAAGGCCACTGGCTGGGGTCATTAGGAGATTTGGAGTCTGCTGTCACCAGTATGCTGATGACACGCAGCTCTATCTCTCCTTTTCCACCTCTGCAGTGGAAGCTGTTCGGACTCTTGATGGGTGCCTGGATGCCGTATTGACATGGACCAGGGCGAACGGGCTCAGGCTCAACCCCGAGAAGACGGAGGTTATGTTCTTTGGGAATTCGCCATCTGGGTACGGAGGCCCCCTTCACAGTTTGGATGGGGTTTCCCTCCAACTTGCAGATAGGGTGCGGAATCTGGGCATGGTTCTGGATCCGGCGCTTACCTTGGAAGCTCAGGTGGCGGCCGTGACCAGAACCACGTATTACCATCTTCGCCAGATAGCTCAGATCTGCCCGTACCTGGATGGCGACTCTCTGAGAACTGTGGTCCAAGCACTGGTGATCTCGAGGCTGGACTACTGCAACACCCTCTACATGGGGTTGCCCTTGACTCTCCTCCGGCGTTTGCAGCGGGTGCAAAATACGGCCGCCAGGCTGGTGGCGGGTGTGCGTCGTTACGACCACATCACCCCAGTCCCAGCTCGCCTACATTGGTTGCCCGTTGCATCCCGGATTAGATTCAAGGTCCTGGTTTTAGTTTATAAAACCCTCCATGGCTTGGGCCCGGACTACCTGTCAGAGCGTATCGTCCATAGATCGACCTCGGCCCAACCTGTTCGGCAGTCGCGAGCGCACTCGCTCCGGGTCGCCACTCCTCGGGCGGCCTGGAAGACGTTCACGCGTAACCGGGCCTTCTCGGTGGCGGCCCCCTTACTTTGGAACACCCTTCCAAGTGATGTGCGCTCTGCAGAGTCCCTGCTGGCCTTTTGCAAAGCCTTGAAAACGCTTCTTTTTCGCGAGGCCTTTGCCGAGTATTAATCTTTTTTTTTCTTGCCGCCATCAATATTTGCCCAAGTAATTCACCTCCCCCTGATGGCGATGCTAGGGCGTTTATGTGCGTTGTGGTTTTTAAAGCTCTCTTATAACTGTTTTATTCCTTATTGCTTTTTTGTTTGTATTATGCTATATTGTATTTTGACTATTGCGCCTTGTGGCTTTTCTGTAAGCCGCCCAGAGTTCCTCCGGGAAGATGAGCGGGATACAAATGCAATAAATAAATAAATAAATAAATAAATAAATGTGATTCGTGACAACCTGCAGAAAAGGAGAAAAACATCACACTCTTACAACACTCAGAGCTGTTATAGACCTCCTAGACAACCCAGGCATTGACGGTGCACTTACCAAGCCTATAATCCTCCTTGGGATCTGCCTAAATATCAGCCTCCTTTATCCTCCTCCTTACCACACCACCACTGACCACGTTTGTCTTCTTGCCACTTGGACAAGAAACCCAAGTAGGATTTGTGCCTTGCACTCTCACCTAATCTGCAGACACATTTACACAGATTGCCCCACACATCTAGCTCCCTTCATACTATCCTGAAAAAGAATCTCATCAGACAAAAGTGTCCTCCAAATAATTACCACAGGTTATGTTGCAGATTTTGATATGATTCTTCCCACAAATGTTCACATCTCCCCACCTCCATTCCAAGTTCTTCAAGAAGAAGTACTAGAACTCCTCCGGAAAGATGCTGTTGAAAGGATTCACCCTATAATCAAAACCATGGGCTTCTATTCCTGATATGCTACAGTTCCCCCAAAAAATGGAGGTTTATACCCTGTTTTTGACGTTCATGACCTCAATTCATTCATCATTCCAAAACACTTCCATATGACCGCTTTGGACAGTATCATCCATGTACTTCAAAAAGTACTATTAGTTTGTGGTCATAGATCTAAAGGATTCATATTTCCACAGTTTGATCAGACAGGATCATTGCAAATTTCTCAGTGTGAGGGAAACTTCTCAGAAGGGAAGAGAGGGACCCCTGCACATCCTGATGAGTGGCTGGAGAAACAATGGCTAAAAGGGGAGCTCGAGAAACAACCAGCATTGTCACCTGTGGACAGGGTTATGTTGTGGAAGGGATATTATGACGCCCTCAAAATAATTGAGCAGCAGAAGGAAAGGGAGAAAGAAGAAAACTCGGGTCCAACAGGAAGTAAAGAGAAGGACAAGGTGGGAAATCCCGACCAATCAGCTCCCGTGGAGGTGGGGTTTGGGGTTTGTAAAAAGGGCAGCAAACGGTGCTTCCAGATGGATGGGAGTGGGTGTGGATGGAGGATCCCTGGACAGGGAAATGGGAGCAAATGATGATGCCCCATAAGGTGGCTGAAAGCTACCGACGCCTGGCCCACAAAAGGGGTGCTCCTATTGGGGAGAAAAGGAGTACCGGGAATACAACAAAAAACACAAGGAGATCTGCAAGGAGATTGAGTTGGATGAATGGCTGGTAAAGATCCGGATGGAAGCCGAGACTGGGAAACTGGACCCCCGGGAGGATTTGACTCAGAGACCCGACTATCCTTTACGTACACCCCAGCAGAGATGTCCTGGTCCCAGGTCCACTTCGGAGGTTGGGGTGCAAGTGGGAAGACCCAAACCCTCGGTGAAGGAGATTGGAGTAGAAGTGGGGGGGCTGAAGCTTTCAGAGAGGGAGGAGGGGATCAGTGGTGGAGCCAGCTATCCCCAGGAGGCGGTGGGGAACTTGATCACATTCTAAAAACACCAATCTATGGAGGAAAAAAATAATCCGTTTACTGATGTTAAGAGTGTTGAAACTGTAGTTAGAAGAAAAACCTCGTTTATTGTTGAAGAACCGAATAAAAGTTCTGTTTGTTCATTCCGAGAGATGCCTTCTTTAAAGTTGGAAGGGCGGGAAGTCTGGGCAAAGATGGAACCCTCACACTCAGCTTCACCCTTGACAATCACACGTACCAGTTCAAGTCTCTCCTCTTTGGTTTATCGACCACCCCATGGGTTTTCACCAAATGCATGGCAACCATGCCAGCATACCTACGCCTGCAAGGAATCACCATTTTTTTCTTATATCAACACATGACTTTTGGTGAAAAATCAAGCCACCTGAAACACTCAGTTTATCTTTACTATTTCAAAAGAAAGACAATCATCTGTCAATATATCTTTTAATTTGTATTCCTGCATTGAGCAGGGAGATTGCACTGGGATCTTATGGGACTCTTTCAATTCCATTATTCTGTGATTCTGTGGTCTGTAAAGGACCTTATGTGTGTAGCCCCAGATCTACTATGCATTCAGCCATAACTAGCTTCAGAGGTAAAGACAGAATAGGTCTAGGCCAGTGATGGCGAACCTTTTAGAGACCGAGTGCTCAAACTGTGATTCAGAACCCACTAATTTTTTGCAACGTGCCAATTCAGCAATTTAACCTAAATACAGGTGGCTATGAAGTGGCGATGTCGGGTGCCCACAGAAAGGGCCGTGCCATAGGTTCACCAACACTGGCCTAGGCTTAGTATAATTAAATCTAATATGTGTGCAAGTGGAAAATGTATGAGAAAATATCTTGTGGTTAAAATGGAATTCGGAAGAGCAAAGCCAAGATCCTGTTGTGAAAAACTACACATACAAGAGCAATTCTTTAAGCAGTTTTCATGTTGTGCTCGCTGTTCAAGTCTGTTGAGCAACCCTGAAAAAACCCAAGTGCAAAATAGACTGGAAGCAAAATTATCTAGAGCAGTGATTCTCAACCTTCCTAATGCTGCAACCCTTTAATACAGTTCCTCATGTTGTGGTGAACCCTTGCCCTGCTTAGAACCCACAAGCCTCCTTTGGCAGGCAGGCCACTGCTGCAGGTGCCATAGAGAACTTCTCTCTACAGGCACCCTTAGCCAATCGCAGCCTCCGGTGCCATTGATTGACATCCCCTCCAACCTATCAAGCTGTAACTCACTCTTCCTCCCCTTCCCCCCCTCCAGACCCAAGCCCTTTGTGCCTTTTTCTTCACTGGCTCATGACGACCTCTGTGAAATGGTTGTTTGACCCCCAAAGGGGTCCCGACCCCCAGGTTGGGAACCTCTGATCTATAGCGTAGAATTCCAGCCTATACAGCAGTGCCTCTTAAGACGAATTTAATTCGTTCTACAGGTCAATTTGTTTTACAAGAAAATTGTCCTACAAAATGCAGTTTAACGGGTTTCCCATAGAAATGCATTGAATTTGTCTAGTGAGGTATCCCATAGGGAAAAAAAAGTCTTACAAGGTTTTCCTGTTCCTGGAAATTTCATTCGTCTTACGAGTTTTTCATATTAAGGGGCATTCGTCTTACAAGGTACTACTGTATTTCTAGAAATTCAGTAGTTAAGATAAAGCTGAAGGATAAAGTTGAGAGTTGATTTTTCCAAAATGCTTGCTGGCAGTTTAGAAATACAGTAGAAGCTCACTAGGAAACTTCACCATAGATTATGAGTGTTGCCATCAGAACCAAAGTTGAATTCATTTGGATGCTTCTTAATGTGTTAGGACTGTGAAATATGTCTGTGAAGATTCTTAGTCATTCAGGTGAGTTCATCTGGAAGTTGAGTCCAATTGCCATGATTCAACTTCCGGACTGTGAAATATGGTGGATGTAACTCAACACCAATTACTAGGTACTGCCTGGCTGCCCATAAGATTGAATTTTGTTTCATGTAAACAACCTGAAACACTCTTTGAGTATTTAAGTGTACAAATGTGGGCTAAAGGTATCTTTCTTCTGAGGGAAGATATTTTTAAATGTAGCAGGCAAAACTCAACATAACATAAAAGTACACACTACAACAAGCTAGCTAGTATTCTAGTAGAAGAAGCAATCCAAATTTAGGGCAGAATGATGAGCAGTGGATTCCATTGATTTAATTTGTTATTTACTGTTACTTCTACATACTAATTGGTTGCTGTAGCTGAAGAGGCATATTGATTTATAATTAGAGTACTGACTCTGAGACAGTTTGAGAGATTAGATAGTTAACAAGCATAAAATAGGAGTAAAAGTCACACAGATGCTGTTGTGGATGACATTTTGGTGATCTGGCAATCCCTGGCATCTGTATCGAGTTCTTTCTAAACACAACTGTCATTGTATGCTATGAAGGCAAATGCATTTTGTCCTAAAATTTATCTTTGGCTTAGAAAAGTGGCCTGTTCATAAGAGCCTTGTGACCAGAGTTTTAGATAGTTTCATTGAAAATCTGATTATGTTTTCAAGAGAAATCTATATCAAATATTAACTTTTAAAACTGTTTTACATAATTAAAAGGTAGGGATGGACTTTGTGATGAGGGGTAATCTTGTTTTGTCTAGAGTTGACTACAGAGCTTGTATGTAGTATAATTGACATTTGAATGAAATGTGCTTTGCTTACCATTCTAATATCTTGCTTATTATTCTATTGTTCCTATTGCTCATTTTTCCTAAGTGTTTTAATGGTGTACACCAGTCATTCCCAACCTTGGGTAACCTAAATGTTCTTGGACCATGACTCCTAGAAGCCTTTGCAACTAGCTGTGCTGGCCAGGGTTGCTGGAGTTTGCAACCCAAGGACCACTGATGTACTACAGATGAAATGATGATTTTCATCCATGTTTAAAGAATTATCAGCACAATTGTCTAAGCAAAATAGCACAATTGCATGCTAGTGCTGCTTTGTTTAGAAAATACTATATTTTGTAGCCAAGGATTTCTCCCCATTTTGTAAAACCAGACATCTTAAATAAGCACTTAGAAGACTTCTAACATTTCAGTTCATAACAAAGATTGACAGGTTATATTCAAGCTCACTGGAGTTCTGGCCTTCCTTGATTTTGGAACACGCAAGGAGTTTCAACATAACAATAGTAACCTTTGAAATGCAGAGCTGGGAGAGCTCCCTTTGAATCCAGCCCCTCTCAAGGAGGCACAGTGGGGAATTGAACTCCCAACCTTCAGATTTGCAGCAAGAGACCTATGCTAGTACATCAGTTATATAGCATATACTAGCAGTTTTCTCAGATTTCTGTCTTTCAATGATTAATACCTCCTAGGAATTAGAAGAACAAAAAGGACCAAATTTAGGATTAATTTGAACATGACCAATATATTATCAATAAGATGTTATCCCAGAATTTCAGATAGGACAATTATATGGATGGAAAATTGAATGTGTTTACTTTTTCATGGCTCTGTTACAGGGAAAAGTGCTGTTTTGAAATGTTTGCTGGATATTCACAAAATTTTTCGAGAAAATGACCCTGCATATATTCTTAATGACCTTTACATTACGGATTATTGCATTTGGATTCAGAAAGTCAAGTAAGTCTTAAAATCTCTAGTTCTGTTTGTGAACGAATTTTGATTTGATTGACGATGCAGCAGTGTGTGACATTAAGGAATATACAATTAGGGAAAAGGAATATCTTCTGGTGGTGAGTTGTACAACAATGACTGGAATTTTGTACTTATAATAATTCACAATTAAAGGTTATGCCTTTTGTATAGCTGCCCAAAAAGGATTTCAGCCAGTGAAATAAACATGTCCATCGTAAATAGAAAATTTATTTATTTATTTATTTATTTATTTATTTATTTATTTATTTTTACAACTTATATGCCGCCCACTACCCAAAGGTCTCTGTGCTTGACAGTCATAATATTCTAGGAAGACAAACAAAGAAACTGTTGAATTATGTATAAGTCTTGTGCTACCATACTAAGAAGTGCAAATGTATGGTTCTTTATATGATAGCATACCATAAATGTTGTATGGTATAACTATTAAATTGAAATTGCTATGGCATATGCTAAGATGGAAAATTTTGA
Source organism: Phrynocephalus forsythii (assembly GCA_029282475.1). Classification (NCBI taxonomy): domain Eukaryota; kingdom Metazoa; phylum Chordata; class Lepidosauria; order Squamata; family Agamidae; genus Phrynocephalus; species Phrynocephalus forsythii. The sequence continues at coordinate 160,289,572 of JAPFRF010000011.1, forward strand.
AAATAAGAATAGTTGAACCACATTAATATGAAAACTTGAAACAATATATTATGTTGAACAGTCACACCTCGAAAGTTACTGGTCAGTTAACAGTGATAGACCAAAAACCCAGAAGTAGTTAGAGTTGAATTTTTAAAGCAACTGTTCAATTTATTGTTTCATAAAAGTAAAATACTGTAGTTGCTTTAAAAAAATCTGAAGCCAGCACTTGAACAATGCAATATTCCTTTCTGTTATGTAGTGAGATCATACCCCTGTAAATTGTGTAAGCATGTGATTCAGTTACAGTCATGACAGAATGTATGTACACTTCTTTTATTGGAAATTGGGACTAACTATGAGAAAATTGTTATTTGTAGCTAGTTTTGCCTGGTTCTGAATAGAATATATATGTTCCTCTAAGGAGCCGTGTACTACAGTAATGCCTTGAATTATGTATGTCCCAAACAACAAAACTTGAATTACAAAAGGAAATCCGCAGGTATAAGAAAATATTGAATTATGAACATTTAGCCTGGTTTTTTTGAGTTACAAAAAGTTTCCAATTGTGATACTGCTATCTAGTGGCCACTCCCCACTTCATTACTGCAAGTGTGAAGTAGGAAGCATTAGTCCAGTAGTTCTCAACCTTCCTAATGCCGGGACCCTTTAATACAGTTCCTCATGTTGTGGTGACCCCATTCCCTGCCTCAGGTGCCATTGACTATCATCCCCTCCAACCTATCAAGCTGTAACACACTCTTTTCCCCCTTCCTCCCTCCCTCTCCTCCAGACCCAAGCCCTTTATGCCATTTTCTTCACTGGTTCATGGCCCCCTGTGAAATAGTCATTCGACCCCCCAAAGGGGTCCCAACCCCCAGGTTGGGAATCACTGCATTAGTCAGATGCAGAGAAAAGGATATGACTGTTATGAAGGCATTCTGAAAACATTTGGCTCCGTTTGGGGACAGAACATAAGAACAGCCTTGCTGGAACAGGCCACAGGTCCAGCATTCTGTCTCATAGTGGCTCACCATTTGCTTCAGGGTATTCCCAAGCAGTGTCTTTACCTGCTAATGATTCTCTGAAAAAGGCATTGAGAGATATCCTGCCTGTCTCTCCTACCCTGAGGTTGTCCTTAGGCATCCATAATGATAGCCATTGATACCCTTGTTCTCTATGAACTTGTTTAATCCTTTCTTAAAGTTGTCAAGGCTGACAGTTGTCACCACTTCTTCTGGCAGAGAGTTCCACAGATCAGTGATCCTCTGGGTGAAAAAGTACTTTCTCTTAATTGTTTGAGATCTAGCACCCAAAAGTTTCAAGGATTGGGAGAACACTTTTTTCTTATCTACCTTGTCCACACCATGTATGACTTTTTGGAACTTTTAGGTGGATTTCTCAAGTGGTTGAAAAGGGATCTGAGCTTCTGTCATTTGCATGCTTTTTACTATGCTTTTCTATTCGGTGGATGGGGTGATTTCCCACTTGGAACGAATTAATCCATTCCCAATGCATTCCTGTGGGAAATCGTGTTTTGAAATACAAAATTTTTGAGTTAAGAAAATCCCATTTGAATGGATTAATTTTGTAATTCCAAGCATTACTGTATTCTGAAGAAGAACAAAATCGGAGTTGGACAAAGGAGATTATACTGCATGGGAATATCTTCTTTTTTTGCATACAGATATTTCTTCTGAATAAAGAAAAGTACAATATGGTAGTCAAAGGAATGTCTTGAAGGAATGTAGTTAAAGTGTTCATGGACAGATACAGAGTATCTGAATTCAGATGGCTTTTCCAAATACTCTGTCTCTGACTTCCCAGCAGCCCTTGGGCCCTGGAATCTTTTTGCAATGAGAATTTTGAATCGGGAAGTATCATCTTTGTGTACATGTGGCATGCATATGTGCAATATTAGCACCTCCATCCATGCCTAAATAATAATTGACAAGAGATGTAGATTAGGAAGGTCATTTTAACACTCATCTTTTACACTCCTGTCAGACTGCTTAGGAGTAATATGAATAACAAACCTATATAATTTGAGATAAGCATATGTAACACCTTCCTTCCAAAATGGTGCTTGTGAGGGCTAAGAGTAATTGCTGCATGGTTGCTCTTATGTACCCGTTTTTTCCCATTGGATCTCAATCAGATAAAGCAATGAAGCCTTCAAAACAGAGCAGCTAGAATAAATATATAAACAGAGTGCAGGCAGGTCAAGTCCAGTATTTACTGAGTGCCAAACATCTGTGGAAAAACACAACCCTGCAGGAAAATATGTCAACAGAACAGGAAGAACCAGCTCAAACAAATTTGGCTTCTTCCCTGGGCAAGAGAGTTCAGTAGCCTGGGCATTGCCCCTCTCTTGTTTGCCCCACCAAAGGTACCTCTGATGATAGTGGTGTCAAGGAGAAAAAAATGCCCAGAGCTTCTTGGAAGCTCCTAATGGGACCCCTAGTTTTTAGAGATCAACTGTCTGTCTAAATCTCAGCATAAGTTGCTTTCTTCTTCTCCCCATGACCAGGGGCAGATTGCAAATTCCTCCTGTCTTCCTGCTCAGAGTATGTATTAAAATATTAGAGAAATACTAAAAATTTGAGAAAATATTTTCCCCTTGTAATTCCAATAATTACAAAAGTCTGAGGCCACAGTGAAGTAGGTGTATTGTCTGAGGTGCCATGATGTTCTATCACTGTTGGGTATTAGTGATCGCTGAATGCTTCTTTAAAGAGCCAAGTTTTTACCACTTTTTAAAGGCTACTAGGGATGGAGCTTGGCAAATCTGCTAGGCAATTTGTTCCAGATAGCCGGGCTGGCCACTGAGCAGGCCCAGTTGCATGTGACAACCCCCTAGGGGTGGCCACCCAGAGTCAGAGTGCCATTGAGGCTCTGGTGGGCTGAGCCAGCACTGACCTTTGGAAGATGTGCTCTGCCAAATATTCAGGTCCCAAGCCATGGAAGGTTTTGTAAACCAAAACCAGAACCTTATTCGGGAGGCAACGGGCAGCCAGGGCAGGTGGGCTAGAATTGGGGTGATGCGGTCAACTCTGCCTGCACCAACCACCAATCTGGCTGCTGCATTCCACACCCGTTCATGTCATGGATCCATTCCAGTCCAGGTTCAGGCCGTGGCACAGGACCAATACAGTCCTAGTCGCATTGTAAGATGACCTCCTGAGGGGGGCTGACGGGTTGCCCTACCCTGTCAGTCCATCTCGATTTGCCAGCGGCCATTGATACCGTCAGCCACGGTGTCCTCCTGGGCAGGTTGTCTGAAACAGGTATTGGGGGTCGTGCTTTGTGCTGGCTCTGGTCCTTCCTCGACAGCCGTGCCCAGAGAGTAGAGATGGGGGGGTGATTTGTTGGCCCCATGGAACTCTCTTGTGGGGTGACCCAGGGGTCGGCGATCTCTCCTATGCTCCTTAATATCTATATAGGACCGCTGGCTGAGGTCATTCAGAGTTATGGAGTCTGCTGCCATCAGCTCTCTCTCCTTTTCCACTTCTGCCACAGAGGCTGTACGGACCCTGGACTGCTGCCTGGCCATGGTCGTGGAGTTGACCAGGGCTAACAGGCTCAAACTTGAACACCAGGTAGACCAAGGTTCTGTTCCTCGAGGGGTTCCTGGGAAGGGTACAGTGGGGGGATGGATCCTCCAGCTGGTGGATAGAGTGAGCAGTCTGGGCATCATCCTGGATCCTGCTTTGTCCCTGGAACCACAGGTGGCGACTGTTTCCAGGGTGGCCTTCTTTCAGCTTAGGCTTATTGCCCAGATACGCCCATACCTACCTGGACATTGATTCCATTAGGAGGGTTGTGCAGGCACTGGTGACCTCGAGGATAGATTACTGTAACATTCTTTACATGGGGCTATCCTTGACCCTTGTTTGGTGGGTGCAGAATGCAGTGGCTAGGCTGGTGGTTAGTGCGGGCAGGTTTGACCGCATCACCCCAATTCTAGCTCGCCTGCATTGGCTACATGTTGCCTCTCGGATAAGGTTCAAGGTAGTGTTCTTGGTTTACAAAATCCTCCATGGCTTGGGACCTGACTATCTGGCGGAGCGCATCTCCCAGAAGTCAGCTTCATCCTGACTGACCAGAGCTTCAATTGCCTTCTCTCTCCGGGTGGCTACTCTGAGGGAGGCCTGAAGGGTTTCTACCTGCAATCAGGCCTTCTTGGTGGCCACTCTGGCACAAACTGCCCACTGAGATTAGGCTGGCGGAGTCTCTGCCTCCCTTTAGGAGAGCCCTAAAGACCTGACTCTTTATGGAAAATTTTGGTGATTGCTGAGTGTACGACTATGTTGTGAGTTGGTTGTATTGTTTTGTCCCAGCCCTTTTCTTGCTGGATTTTATGTTGTACTTTTGTTGTTGTTTATTATTTTTATATTTTGATTCTTGTTTGTTCATTATGTGAGTTGTGTTTGAGCATATTGTTTTTCCAATGTGTTGTACACTGCCCAGAGTTCCCGAAAGAAAGTCAGGCAGTTAACAAGTATAAATATAAAGTAAGTAAGTAAGTAAGTAAGTAAGTAAGTAAGTAAGTAAGTAAGTAAGTAAGTAAGTAAGTAAGTAATAGTGCAACAGTGAGCCTCAGCATGAATTCCATGCTAATTGGAATCTAACACATTGATTTTTTTCTCTCTGGAATTAGTAATTTCTGGATATTGCACCATACCACTTCCAACTGTCAGCTTGTGCAACAGCCTTAATACTTAGCTGATGGTTTCTTCTCCAGTTTCCTTCTCCAGCCATACCTTGAAAGAAACTTTATATCCATGTTTCTGTTCTTAGCTGCTTGGAACTGTTCTTTTTTATGTTGGTCCGAAGTATGTTTAATTGTTGTCTTGATTCTTATTGACAAGAAGAACTGATAGCTTTGTGGGAAGCTGATAACTCTACTTTGTACTGTAAATCTTTGCATCGCTGGTTGGCTCTGTCTTTGCGCTTGGGCTCTGCCTAGTCTTGTGGCGCAGCCAGCTACAGCCAGACTCCCTGGAGTGAATGGTGCTAACATTTGAAGCCTAAGGAGCCGAGTGAAGTGTAAATTGCTTTTCAGGATGCCCCCATATTACGTAATCTGTGTCTAAAGACACATTCATAAAATTGCTTCAGCTCAGAAGCCTTGAACTGTTAACTGTGTTCCTTCTATTTCATTTAATTTGAAAAGGCTTTTATCCCACCTTTTTAGCAGAAGCTTCCAAGGCATTTAGGCAGTGTGGCTTCCCCAGAGAGACTGCACTCTCCCACAAGAACTGTGGCGGTTGTGGAGAAATTGCTGTTTACCAGCAAAAAACAAAAAACAAAAAACAAAAACAAAAAGACCAGCTAAGTGGAGATTCTGCAAAGCAACAGTTCTCACCTCTAGAAGTGTGACTACATTCAAAAACAATATTTATTACACAGTAGAAACCATAAATAACAAAGTGAAAACAAGGTTCATACTGTCAGATCTCCTTCATTTTATATTTACTGTTTCAGAATTCTATAATATTTCTTGAGCTGCTTGTCTATTGCAGTTTTCTTACATATACCAGATCTTAAATATCCTCGGGAAATGTTACTACTTTCCCCGGTATTACTGAAAAATATTTAAATCCAATCCTGTTATAAAATGCAGCATGGTCAATTAGAGCTAATTCAGTACAAGTGTGTCAGATTTATGTACCTGTATATGTAATGTATACACATTTTAAGGAAGTATTACATTTCTGAATAATCATCATTTGTTAGATTATTATTAGTCAAATATGACTATTAATCTCTAGTTGACAAGCATGGTGGTCCTGTTAATATATGAGATGCTAAGGTGAGGATAGACTACAAGGTTCATTTTGGGATCTGGATCTCCAATTACAAAACAACTTGATTCTGTTCATACGGATACAGAGACTGCCCAGTTTAATGGAGGTTCTTAACTAGAGTTGGAAATCCAAATTGCCTACCAAATTTAAGATAAACAATTGCACAGTTTGCTTCTGAATTTGGCAAAATATGCAGAGATCATTGCCTTCTTCTGAAGAGGCTTGCTTATTTTTATTTATTTATTTATTTATTTATTTATTTATTTATTTATTTATTTATTTATTTGATTTTTATACTACACCATCTGACCAACAGTCAGTCTGGGCGGTTCACAAAAGTTAGGATATGGACAATACAATGGATAATAAAATTGACAATATACATTGTATGTGTGACTGAAATAAAAACTAAGCAATCAAACAATTAAATCTGCCAATAAAGCAAAAATAATGAATCAAAAGATACAAAAACATTGCATTGGTGGATTAAACTATAAACCAGATCAGCAGGAAGGACAAGATGACCAACAGTGGTCGGGGAAAGTAGTGTCTATGCAGCCAGATTGTAAGCTGTTTTTAAAAAAAAACGTATAGTGTGGGGGACCAAACCAATCTCAGGGGCCTGCTAGTTCCACAGCTGAGGTGCGAACACCAAGAAAGCTTGGTTCCTAGTAGCAGTTTTCCAAGCTTCCTTTGAGGTCGGCATCTTCAAGTGGCCTGCCTGAGAGGAGCAAGTGTTATGGGCAGTACTCTGTGAAAGGATCCATGCTGACAGATAACGAGGACCCAAACCGTTTAGGGCTTTGTATGTCAACATAAGAACCTTGAAGTCAATGCAGAATCAGATTGGCAGCCAGTGCAGTACGGCCAGAGTTGGGGTGATATGTTGGGATTTTTTAATACCCGTAATCAATCTGGCCACTGTATTCTGCACTAGCTGGAGCCCTCACATTAACTTCAAAGTTAGAGAGCGCTGCAGTAGTCTAATCTTGATACTACAAGTGCATGGACCAAAATGGTGAGGGCCCCAGGATCAAGGAAGGCGTGCAGCTGGGCAATCCACCACAGCTGAAAATGGACTGACCAGACAACCAATGCCACCTGGGCCTCCATGGTGAGCGCCAGGTCCAGAAGGACATCCAGACTGCACACCATCCAGAGTCCCCCCCCCTAAAGTTAAGGAAGCTTCCCCGACAGCGGGAGCTCCCACCCAAAGGACTTCCATGATGCCTGGGTTCAACCACAGTCTGTTCGGTCTCATCTATCACAGCATCCAGACAGTGCTCAAGGGATGGAATGGCATCCACTGCAGATGGACAAAAGGAGATACAATAATGCCTCTGATAACGAATGCCTCTGATAACGAATGTTTCGGATAGTAAATGGAAATTTCCAAGTATAGGGCTGACTCGGATAACGAATATTCCATATGGGCTGCCTCAGGTAACGAATGTTTTATCATGCCTTGCAAAAAAAGTATACCCAGGATGCATTGCACCCCCCAATAGTTTGTGGAGGGGTGGGAGGAATTAGAGCATTTTTTCATGGTGTTTGGGAGCCATTCTGGACATTTTTTCCTGAGGGATTTGGACCTTTTGAACTTGCAAAGGTAGGGCGCTGAGGTTTTGCCTTTTCCTGTCTGTTTCCATTGCTTTCCATTGCAAAACGGATGATGGGCTGAGGAGGAGTTTGCAGACAATTGTCCTGGACTTTTCCCTGTCTTTGCATTGCTTTCCATTGCAAAACGGAGGGTGAACTCAGGAGGGGTTTGCAGGCAATCGTCCTAGCTTTGTTCTGTCTTTCCATTGCTTTCCATTGGAAAACGGAGAGTGAGCTGAGGGGTTTGCAGACAATCATTCTGGCTTTTTTTCCTGTGTGTTTGGTGGGAATGACCAGATTTTTTTGGGGGGGGGGGCTTGATTGTATTGATCTTTGAACTGCATTTTTGGTAGGAAAAGGCTTGGTAGTTTTGCTGGATTCTTTCGTCAATGTTTGCATTGCACTGCGGGGGTGGGGGGGTGGTCTGGGGTGTGTGTGTTCCAGCACTGCCAGCCTTTAAAGTGCACTTTATAAAGCGGTCTGGAAACCCCCAGCTTTTTTGCCTTTTTTCAGACCTCTGGAATGGATTAGTTGGCTTCCCATTCATTTCAATTGGAAACTGTGTTTCAGATAACTAATTGCCTTGGAATCATAGAATAATAGAATAATAGAGTTGGAAGAGGCCTCAAGGGCCATCTAGTCCAACCCCCTGCCATGCAGGAACCCCTTCACAATATTTCCGACAGATGGTCATCCAGCCTCTGCTTAAAAACCACCAAAGGAGGAGACTCCACCACCCTCCGTGGCAGCATATTCCACTGCCGAACAGCTCTAACTGTCTTGAAGTTCTTCCTAATGTTCAAATGGAATCTCTTTTCCTGTAGTTTGAAACCATTGCCCCGAGTCCTAGTCTCTGGAGCCATGGAAAACAGACCTGTTCCCTCTTCAATATGACATCCTTCCAAATATTTAAACATAGCTATCATATCCCCTCTCAGTCTTCTTTTTGAAAGGCTAAACATTCCCAGTTCCCTAAGCCGTTCCTCATAAGACATTTCCTCCAGACCCTCAACCATCCTGGTCGCCCTCCTCTGCACCCGCTCAAGGTTGTCAACATCCTTTTTAAACTGAGGCGCACAGAACTGGACACAGTACTCCAGGTGGGGTCTGACCAGAGCAGAATAGAGTGGCACTATCACTTCCCTTGATCTAGACACTATGGTTCTGTTGATGCAACCAAGAATCGAATTGGCTTTCCTGGCCGCCGCATCACACTGCTGACTCATGTTCAATTTGTGGTCCACCAAAACTCCCAGATCCCTTTCACAGATACTATTCTCTAGCCAGGTGTCCCCCATCCTATATCTGTGCAATTCATTCTTTTTTCCTAGATGTAGCACCCTACATATCCCTCTGTTGAAATCCATTCCATTAGCTTTGGCCCAGCATTCTGATCTGTCAAGGTCCTTTTGGATTTTCATTCGATCCTCTGGGGAATTAGCAACCCCTCCCAATTTGGTATCATCTGCAAATTTAATTAGCATACTCTCTATTCCTTCCTCCAAGTCATTAATAAAGATATTGAACAGCACTGGACCCAGAACAGAATCCTGGGGCACCCCACTGGTCACGTCTCTCCAAGCTGATGAGAGGCCATTTATGATCACCCTTTGGGTGCGATCAGTCAACCAATTACAAATCCACCTAACAGTAGCACTATCTATCCCAATTCCTACTAACATCTTAGCAAGAATACCATGGGGAACCTTATTGAAGGCCTTGCTAAAGTCCAGATAAGCAGTATCCACTGCATTCCCCTCATCCACCAGGCCTGTAATTCTATCAAAGAAAGAGATCAAATTAGTCTGGCATAACTTGTTTTTAAGAAACCCGTGTTGATTTCTTGTAATGACAGCATTGTTTGTTAGATAATTGCAGACTGACTGCTAAGTCAAGCTGACTGGGCGGTAATTATTTGGGTCCTCTTTTTTCCCCTTTTTGAAGATGGGGACAACATTAGCCCTCCTCCAATCGATGGGGACTTCTCCTGTCCTCCAGGACTTCTCAAAGATTATTGCCAATGGTTCTGAAATTACTTCTGCCAGTTCTTTTAATATCCTTGGGTGTAATTCATCTGGCCCAGGAGACTTAAATTCATTTAATGTTTCCAGATGTTCCTGTACTAACTCCCTACCTATTCTATGTTGCAATTCCCATCCTACCTCATCTACTCTTTGTCCCAGCGGATCTCTACCACTGTATAGAGCTGGGTGTCATCTGCATACTGATGGCACGAAACTCCATACCTCCTGATGGCCTCTCCCAGCGGCCTCAGATAGACGTTAAAAAGAATGTGGGAAATGACCGACCCCTGAGGCACCTCACAGCTGAGGGACCAGGGGGAAGAGGCCATCTCCTTCAGCTGAACTCTCTGGGGTCAGTCCTCCAAGAAGGAGCAGAACCCCCACAAAGCAGTGCCTCCAATCCCCAACTCTGAGTGCCTCCCTAGGAGGATACTGTGGTTGACGGTATCAAAGCCCACTGAAAGATCGAGGGGGACCAACAAAGATTATTTACCCTTGTCAGTTGCCCTCAGAAGGTCTTCATGCAGGGCGTCCAATGCCGATTCTGTACTGTGGTACAGCCTGAACCCCGTCTGGAATGGATCAAGGGCATCACTCATTCATAAGCCCCTGGAGCTGGTTATCCACCACCCTCTACACTACCTTGCACATAAATTGAATATTAGTGATGAGCCTATAGTTGTCAATTTGGTCTGCCGGTCCATTTATTTCCTTCTGAATGGGCCTAATTAGTGTCTCCTTGAGGAGAGACCCATTAATTATTGCAGTGGCCCATTCAGTAGTCATCGGCCTGGCTGCTTTGATGAGCCGGGCCGGGCAAGGATCCAGGGAGGAGGTGGTGGCATGACAGTGACCAATGGCCCTGTCTGCTTCAGAAGACGTCTCAGGCTGAAATTTGGAAAAAGTAACCGGGCAAGGTGATGCACTCAACGTCTCTGCTCGATCTACTGATGTCAACTGGAAGTCTAGGTTCCTCCACTTTTGATTGAAAAAATGCTGCAAATTGGCCACAGATTATAGTAGAGGGAGGCCTGTCACTGTGACCAACCCCGGATAGATTACATACCGTGCAAAAGAGTTTAGCCTGATGGTTTTGAGCTTCACTTATCCAGTTAGCAAAGTAAGATCTTCTAGTGGCCTCAATTTTTGCTGAATAGATAGAGGACATGATCTTGACAGCTGTTAGATTAAATTCCATCGGTGTCCACCTCCAAGCACACTCCAGCCTCCTTCTATTCTGCTTCAAGGTCCATAGCTCCGGGTTAAACCAAGCTGATGCACGGACTCTGTGGCGAGGGATGCGTTCAGGAGTGAGTGTGTCAATAGCCCTAGAGAAGATAGTGTACCAATTCTACACCAGAGCATTGACAGGCACGCCAACCAGTTCATTGGAAATCCCACACATGACCTCTTGAAACCCAACAGGGTCCAGTAGCTTGCCTGGGCAGACCATCGTAATGGGTCTAAGCTCCCCACTGAGGTGGGGTGCCACTGTGAAGCTGCATTTAATCAGGTGGTCGTCCAACCATGACAAGGGCCAGTCACCATTGGGCCACTCTCTCCCTGTGTGTTTGAGAACACCAGGTCCAGAGTGTGGCCAGCCACATGTGTGGGGCTGCTGACAAGTTGGGACAAGTCCAAGGAAGCTGCGGTTTCCAGGAACTCAAGGGCTGGTCCTGTAATCTGAGCCTCTGCATGGATGTTGAGGTCTCCCAGTACTAAAAGTCTGGGGGACCTCAACAGCACCGCAGAGACAAAGCTTGCCAGCTCCGGAAGGGAAAGTGCTGGGTTGCAGGGAGCACAGTACACCAGCACCATTCCCAAACCATCCCTGGCCCCTGTTGACACGTGGAGGGCCTCTAGACCTGGCACTGCCAAAGCCGAGAGCCTGACAGCTTCTAAGCCTTGTCTGTTAAAGGATCTCTGAGATTTAGAAGGACACACAGAGAGCTTTGGTTCAAAAGAGTGTTCACACTTGGGAATGGGGAAGTGATTGCTTCACCCTTTCCAATTTTATGGACAATTTATGTGGCATATGTCAGGGCTGTCCAACTTTGAACAGGCTGAGGTCTGCTTTTTCCAGACAAAAGTGCCTGAGGGCTACTACACTAAAACCTCTACTTATGAATTTTATCTGTTCCAGGCATATGCTCATAAGTTAAAAATTTTGTAAGTAGAGCAGCATTTCCCATAGGAACACATTGAAAATCAATTAATCCTTTCTGGAGGGAACATATTTCAACGCATTCCTATGGTAAGGCTGACCATGCACATACTTCCCTTATACCTGCTCTAGCTGGTGTGGACAGGTGGAAGGGAGGTGCGTGCATGCTTGCACAGATCGCCCCTTCCACTTGCCTGGGCTACTGAAAGACTTTTTTAAAAAGGTGCACTTTCCCTCACAACCCACCCAGGGCCTGACTTGACTCTACTTCTCCTCCTGTTTTCTCCCTTCTCCCTTCCAGCCCCCTCGCTGCCACTGCTGCTGCTGCCCATAGCTCTCACTCACTTCTGCCATGTTCTCTGTGCAGCTGGGATGGGTCAAGCCAGCAGTGGGGCAATCACATCGCCACAGCGGCGCAAGGAGGAGGGAATGGCTCAGAAGGGGAGCAGGAGGAGCGGCAGGTCACAGTCTCTGTGAAGCAGCTGTGGGGGTCCCCTCCACTCCCCTTTCTCCGCTCTGCACCAACAACTCAATTGGTCAGGAGACAGTGGCACGCTGATCATCTGGCCGGTAGGGAGAGCAGGGGACTGTGCCATGGCCCTTGAACTGCCCCGCTCGGCTGAGACAGTGGGCTTGCAGACTCAGAGCTTTGCTGGGGCACTGGTGGTCCTTGGGTTGGGGGAGGTAGAGGTGGAGAACTTATCCCCTCACATTTTTATTGATGGCTGGAGGGCTACTTTTGAATCCTTCAAGGGCTACTGGTAGCCCCCGGTCTACCTGTTGGGAAGACCTGGCATATGTCATATAGTTGTGCATAGGCAAGAAACTTGTAGAACAGTGTTTCTTAGCCTTGGGTAACTCAGGTGTTCTTGGACTGGAAGGAAACCAATTTTGCAGAGCGTTAGAAAGTAAAGGTGCATGGACTTGGACATTAGGATGAATGCGAACACTCTGAGGTTGGTTCCATTTTCTGTTCAGTTGCTCACAATAAACAAAATAACAGAAAATGCAGTATGATGAGGGAGAGGATGAACATGGAACATACACAAGAGGCACAATGGCTTGGACATCCAGTATTTTCCAAGCAACCTCTAAGTACTGCAGTCCCTAAGTTCTTCAGACTCCACCAAAAAGTCTTAACATGTCTGCTTTTTGGAGAGATGACTGGCAATACTACCAGCAGCAAAAGGGATCATCCTTTCCTCCCCAAGTGTTGGGATTGTAGAGCTTTGTTGAACTTAAATGGTTACAAATTGGAGACTGCAGTCAGAGTGACACCTCCTACTCATATGGAGGCCACATTGAGAAATTTATCAGTTTAAGCATCTTTGCAAATCTATACACGTAGCACATTTACAGAAATGCTCAGTGTTTGATTCATTCCACTTTTGAGAAATATTGCTTTGATTCACGTATCTCCCAAAACTGTTTATATCATCTCAACTCAGTTCTGAATTTGGGGTTTGCTCATTTTTCTGAGATACACCACTACTAAACGTCTTTTAGCTATTGGTTTTGACATGACTACATGTGGAAAGTTCTTGGGTGATTCATTATGAATTTCCCTGGGCCTATTATCTTAAAAGGACAATGAGGGGGTGGGTGGAATTCCCCTGTACAAAGATGTATCCCTTGCAGCAGCTTTAACCCTAATCCTCTTCTGTTGTGCTGGGTTGTAGGTGCCAAGATACAAAAGAAAAAAGGAAAACAACATATGCTTCTTGTATATTGCCCTTTAGTGCTTAAAAGTGTTTTCTGAAAGGGATTTTTGAGTTAGAGAAAGTCAGTGTGGTCTGCTTTCAATCACATTGAGTTTCTTTCAGCAAAGAAGTTGCCGATATCGGATTTGGCATATGCCATACCATAAAGCAAATATTGCATTACTGCCTGGTAATTTCCAGTACTAGCAGTTACTCCAATAGTTCCTTTATGTCTTCCACATAAAGCATTCTATTTGTCTACAGTTCATTGATTATGGATGAGTAAGACATATTGTACATATCACTAAAGCACAAAGGGGAAAGCCAGTAATAGGCTCTCCCAGCTTGTGATGGATTCATAGAAAACACCAGAGGCAGCTCATACAACCTTCTCGGCAGGTGTTGTCAATGTTTTATGTTCAAAGCCAGATGCAACCAGATGGAAAATTGTGTCTTTAACCCCTGAGGTCATACAGCATGTTGCCACTCCACTTGATCCTCCTCCTCCTAAGCCAGCTTATCACACTCCCTGCTGTCAAACTTGGTACTGCTTTTGCTTTCACAATTAAATTAAATTAAAATTAATTTGTCAGGGTGTTTTTGTCTCATTTTCTTTTTGCACCTAGTTAAGAAGTGAGGAAAGCTATGCCTCTTTTCTTGAGATGTTTGGTTTTGGCTGTTTGTTTTCATATTGCTTGCTTAAGATTGCTGGCCAGGATAGCAGGCAAAAATAAAAGAAAAACAAAACAAAATAAAAGACACAAAACATGTGGCACCTTAAAGACTTCCATATTTTAATGTAACATTTCATGGACATCCACTTGTTCAGACATATAGCAGCAGAAAGAGGTGTATAATATAATACGTAATGAGATACAGTATATATTTCATACCACATGTTCATTGGTGGATAGAGGAGGGGGAAGAGGAGGGAGAGATGATTAGCTGTAGAAGTGGTAGAAGTAGACGTTTGTGACGTCACCCCTTTCACAGATTGAGTTTTCAAAGGCACTACTGGGTTTATTTCGACATCCCACTGCTGTGCCACCAAATTGTGATGACACCTCCCTTTTACACGTGTAATTGTGATGGAAATGGTAATGCTGCCACCTTTTATTCACTTGGTAATGCTGCCACCTTTTAAAATCGTCGCCTCATAAATTGGGACAGACTCAGATGTATATATAAAAATAATGACGAAGTTTATTGAGAAAATAATAAATATAACAATGTCTAAGGATGGTATGCGTTGCCTTTAACATACAATAGATTTAATCGACTCTACAAGCCTTCCTGTCTTTAATAACTAGTAAACAGTATAGCCCTCACTGCCTGACAGAACTCCAACAGAGCAGTGCTCTATCCCAGCACTCACTCTCAAAACCTTCAACTTAACTGAACACTTCTGAACTGCCTTAACTGACTAGGCTCCACCCTTTTTATATCATACCATTCCCGCCCTCCTGCTGGGATTGGCTGATGATTTGTATATTCATTACTCCTGTTTCCAGGGTGTTGTCACAACGTTACATTAAAATATGAAAGTTAGTCTTTAAGATGCCACATGTTTTGTGTCTTTTTGTTTTGTTTTGTTTTTCTTTGATTTTGCCTCCAGTTGTTGGAAGACTAACACGGCTACCCTCTCAAAAACAGGATAGGTGTTTTACAGTACATTCAATGTAAAAGTTGTGAACTAAGGGAGTCAAAGCTCCCGTTGTTTTGAGTGAGGAGGGCCATCAAAGCTACTTGCCTGTCCCCATCTTAGCTAGAAGTCAATTAAACCCTAATTTTTCTCCAGCAATACTTAGAGCATTTCCTTGATTAGATTCTGATAAGGCATAATCTAATTTTCTACCTTGGTATTTATTCTACTGAGACAGCTTCTGCCAGAGCTTTCATGTGAATGTGTGAAGGTCTACTAGACTTCCAGGCATGTGGGAATGGCACGTCCCACCATGTTTGAAGCACTTCCCTGTTTCAGTCTGCAACACCTGAATTGAGGAGGATAGGTCAGATGTTAATCTAAGTTTAAATGGAATTGCAAGTCCTCAATTAAAAAAAAGCCTGGTTAGTGTCAAGATTCTTATGTATTGCTGAAGTTTAGTTAATGTAAGTAAGAAAACATAAGAAAGGATTTGTTTTTGATAGAGGTGAGGGAAGTGCTTTCTCAGTGGCTGCTTACAGGTTTTGGAACTCCCTACAAAGAGAGAAGAGGTGGACACTCTTCTCCCTCTCACAAAATACCAGAACTACGGGACATCCACTCAAATTGAGGGTTGGGAGAGTGAGAACAGACAAAAGAAAATATTTCTTTACCCAGTGTGTTGTGAGTCTATGGAACTCCCTGCCACAGGATGTGGTGATGGCATCTGGCCTGGATGCCTTCAAAAGGGGATTGGACAGATTCCTGGAAAAGAAGTCCATCACAGGTTACAAACCCATGATGGAGATGTGTAATCTCCTGGCTTAAAACCAGGGTACTTCAAGGATGCAGGGGAGTGGTATCAGGATTCAGGAGACAGATATCTAATATCTCCTGCGCTCCCAGACTCATCTGGTGGGGCCACTGTGAGATACAGGAAGCTGGACTAAATGGGCCTTTGGCCTGATCCAACACGGCTCTTCTTATGTTCTTATGTTGTTCTTGTCTTTCCAGCATTTTTATGGAAGCAGCCCATTGACAACTGACCACTCCCTCTAACACAGGCTTTTAAATGCTCATGGGCCTAAGAAATGGAATAAGCAAGGCTTGCTCCATGTTGGGTTCTTTTTTTACTTTTACACACTTTGGGTTTTCTAGTGGAGGAAGGCTGTCAGACAACCCTCTTCCTTGCTGCATTTACTCATCTTGTCTTCCATGTCTCTCCATGACAGGAGTCTAGCTCCTTCTGTGGAAAGAACAGTATATAACATTTAATACATATGTAAAGTGCATGACATTCAATAAACAATGATGTGCTGCCAAGTTGATTCCAACTAATATCAGCCTTCTCGCATTTTGTACATATAAACTACTCACAAGTGGTTTAGCATTTTTTCTGGTGACAGTATTGGACCGTTCAGTTTCTCCATAGCCACAGAGATGTCAAAGCATGTAACCCCAACCATCATGTGCACCCCAGGGAATTAGGTGGGTCCCTCTTCAGAAAGGCACAGTGCCTGTTTGAGCTCTTAGCCCTCTGCTTCCACAGGCAGGCATTGCAGACCAGTCAATTACACCTGCTCACTACAAGACTTCTAGTGTGAATTATTTCATTGAGAGTAATGGCCATGGAATAGTTCTCTTACTTGGCATCATTAACATAAATTTTATAACCTCTTCATGTACAGTGTGGAAAACATCATGCTCTAATCACTTCTGAGTATGTATGGCATAGGTGATTTAATGATAAGCATTATATCTTGAGAGTACTCCTGGGTTGATGCTTCTGAATAGGTCCCTTTAACGGCCTTCCTTGAGTGTCTGCCTGCTTTTGAGTGACAAATATTCTTTGGATGTTCTGAAATCCAGGAAAGGCTTTGGCTTATCCTTTGATGACTTTGCAACGGCAGCTCAGCCCTTCATGACCCGAAGGCTCAATTATTGTAATTCCCTCTTAGCACAGCTTACAAGCCAAGCATCACTGTAGCTGGCAGCATTTCCTGAACATAGCAGCACATCTGCTTATGCTTTGAGCAGACATGCTGTGTTAAGCTTTCCTCTATTCATTCCTTACATGGACTGTGGCCCTGGATAGAGTTGTTTTAAAAGCCCCTGATGGATATAAACTATTGTTACCTCTTTCATCTCTCTGGGAGTTGGCCTTCAGAGCCATCTGTTATCTGTCATGCTAGATTCTTCACTCAAGGGAGTTAGGTGGGTATACTTGAACCGTTATTTTGTTTCAGAGACAAATATTAAAAGTTGGGAGTGGGATATTGACTAGGGCAGTAGCCAACATTGAGAGGTCTGAGGTCTAATTTATTTTCCTAAGGACTTAACAGAGTGGGGTGATCACCCAACGTGGGATGGAGTGGAATTAATCAAAAGTGGTAGGAAGTCCTGCTTTTGAAAACAACAACAACAACAAAAAAACATATTAAGCCGTGGAAGAGGGGAGTGTGACCTGTTCTAAAGAGGTATCACTACTCCCAGAGGACTGCAGGTTTTTTCCTGTCAGGAAACAACTCTTTTTTGTTAGAAGAAAGCATCTCCAAGGCAGGGGTAGCCAACAGTCTTACCTTGCCTATCCTGGGTAGAATGTTAGTCCTCAACTTCAGCAAAGACTCATCAATGAAGTTCACAATGAACATAATAGGTCAAGCTGTATCTTAAGGCTGTGGGATACATGGTGGTTATGAAGATAAATGGTACAGGGAGGAAGGATGGAACCAAGTGTACCTGTGAGCTGAGTGTAAGAGGGAGCCAGACATGAGTCTCACAAACCTGGCACGATATAGAAGGAGATGTCTTTAAAAGGGGAGGGGGGCATCTGGAAAGCAGGTAGGGAAGTCTGAAAGCTGAGAATGAACAGGAAGAAGAGTGCCGTAAAGTCAGAGGGTAGCACATATAAAATAAAGAGTGATGTGAAGAAAGAGTGGGCAAGTTTTATGACAAATAGACATAGCCAGTAGAGTGTAGCCTACTTTATCAGATGCATTGTGTTGGCAGTTGTTTATACCCATCACTGAATGAGCATTTTCATAGAATCATAGAATAATGTTGCAAGGAGCCTATAACCCTATTAGGTGCAACTCCCTGCTCCATGCAGGAATACAAGTCAAAGGATATCTGCCAGGTGGTTGTCCAGATTTGTTTTGAATGCTTCCAGTGTTGGAGCACTCCCCACCTCTTGAGGTACTTGGCATAATGTGCTGGAAAATGTCGGGACTATTGATGAGTTCTTTGGACTCAGGAACCAGAGAAAGAAGCTGAGAGGATGGTGTCTGCTCCAGTAGAAACCAGTGGTATGGCAGTAAATTGGAAAACCTTTCTGGAAAGGCACAGAGAAGATCTGAAGGATTGCAGGTGAGTTAGGGGGGCAATATAAGGTGTTAACATACCTAGTTCTTGCCTTTCAACTGAGTTGCCATATTTCCTTCCATCTGCAACCATCTGCCTGCCTGCCTTCCTTATTTGTAGAATGAAGGAGGAGGGAGTCATTAAGCCCCAGGATGTTGAACAATCTCCTGCAATTTCAGGTGCTCTAACAACGCTGGTTTCCAGATTGTGAGCAGATGGAGTGATTGTGCAGCTCAGCTGCTGCCTTGAACTCCTTGGAAGAAGAAAAGCTGAAATTTTCAGCTGGGGAAACAAGGCAGTTAGTTTTGCAGGCTGGTGGAGTATGAATCTTCTAGGGATCCTAGTGTCAGATCCTAGTCTGCATATGCAGTGGTTGGATGATTACAGTATATTTTATGCTGTTGAGGATTGCATCCCTACCTAACTTTAACCTCAAGCACTGTGATGCTCTCAGCTGCTATGTATGGCTAATTAACAGAAATCTGATAGCTGAGCCTTTATCCATTTCCTTTAATGAGCGAGCCCCTTTATAAAGTTATCTTACAAAATTTGCAACTCCTTTCATAATATTCAGGAGAGCCTTCAAAATTTTGCCAGGGTATTTGACAAGGATCCTTCTTGTGAACACCTGCAGACATTTTTAGATTGTGTCCCAAGTTTCTCCATTGTGGCCTTCGTGAAGCCACACAGATGGGTTTCCCAGGCGCCCCTGCAAAGTTTTTCATTTCACCCAAATTTTCTTCACAATGCAGCTTGAGGAGGGCAAGCATGGAAAGGATGCCTAGCTGCTCTCATCCAAGCACTTGGGTTCCCCCAAATGTGTTCTGTCTTGTGCCCTCAGGCAGTTCCTTGGAACGGTTCTCCACTCGAACGTATTTCAAGAAAATGTCACACACCAACCTGGCTGTGCTTTCAGCCAACCTCCTCTGCATGTTTTTGTGTTTTAGTTTTTTTAGCCTTTCTGTTTATTATTTGACTTGCTCTCCTGAAGTGCTGCGTCTCTGATATACTGTATCCCCCTTTCCCTAGTCTTTAAACTTTAAAGTTTAAAGCAGGCATGTCCAAACTTCAGCTCTCCTGATATTTTGGACCACAACTCCCAGAATTCCAAACCTGTCTTTCCAATGCCAAAGGACTTTGGGAGTTGTGGTCCAAAACATCTGGAGAGCTGAAGTTTGGACATGCCTGCTTTAAAGCAACAGCTGTACTAAGGGTATTTGAGGGGTGCTAGCAGCTGTCGAGTAAGAGCGTGCCAGTTTAGAGCAACAGTAGGTTTGCCCACCAAGCTGGAGCGGAAGGACAGGTGGGAACAGCAGATGCCAGAACCTGTCTGTGCTTCTTTCAGAAGCCCCGTGAAACATGACTTTTGAAGGGGTGCAACCTTAAGCTTTCTTCCCGGCTGCTCCTTCATAGATCCTTTTGATCTTTTGTTCCCTTTCCCCTCCTCTGCACTTCCTGTTGCTGGTGCCTGTGTTTGAAAGATGCACCTCGCCAAAGGGAGGGAGGCAGTTCAAGAAAGGGTCTTTGCTGCCTGCAGGTTCCTGCTTTGATTCCTCTGAAGGTGCAGGGCAGGAGGCAGTTGGCCCCAAGCTTTCAGAAGGAGGGAAGCAGGTCAGCAATTCTTGTCATCTCGTTTCAGTCATCAGTTATCCGCTGTTTTTCTGCTGTGTTGACTACAGGGACAACATGTAGCCCGGTGTAGCTGTTGCCTTTTTAAAAGCAGATGCCGCCTGCAGCTGTGATCAAAGGATAGAAGCTGCTCCCCATGCAAATAGCATCTTTCTGTTCTGTTCACAGCCTTGTCAGGATATGACATCCTTTGGCAGCGATTTTACTTTCAGCCACTTAGCAGGGTGAGCTGAGACAGAAGAAGATGTAGGAAAGGAAGGGCAAATGTTCCTTTCTCACACATTCTTTGATGTTACATAATTTCCAAATTGGGAGGGGTGGTAAAATTTCCTTTCAGTGTCTGTTCTACATGGATTGCCTGCAGCACCAAGAAGTGGTCAATCTAGTGCAGTGGTACTCAACCTGTGGGTCCCCTGATGTTCCTGGACTACAACTCCCAGAAATCCTGGCCAGCTCAGCTAGTGATGAAGACTTCTTGGAGTTGCAGTCCAGGAACATATGGGGACCCACAGGTTGAGAACCACTGATCTAGTGCCTACGGCTTATGGTAGCAGCTGAAGTGAGTGGCCCAATGGAGAATCATAGAGAACAAAATATCCCTTAATCTGCAAGAGATGAGTTTGTTTTACTGGCTGAAAGGGAGCAGATCAACACCTCTGTTCGGTCAAATACCTTCAGAATCCCACCATACTCTGTTAATCCACAGGTCAGTATTATGCAGGATGCTATGTTTTAAAAACTATAGGTTGTCTTGTTTGTGGGTTTTTTTTTATCATTCTTTTTCTTTCCCAGTTACCTATTGTGACAGCAGTGGTGGCATCGGGAAGGGGGCCATGGCTGAAGTTTACTCTATGATCTGTCCTGGTAATAAAATAATGTCAGTTATATCTTGTCAGCATATGCTCAGTAGAATACATGTCCCAGTCTTGAGCCAAGGGGAGTTGATTGGGAGACAGATAATTGTAAGTCTTGTTAGCTCATCTTATTTAGAAAGGAACTCATGTGGGACCAGGATTAATAAGTGGACTCTAGGTATGAAATCACCGTGGGTGGTGGGAACTTAACTCCGAGCTGCATATGGAGCCTGTTTCCTGGATTCCATTTTTCCTTCAATTTTGCAAGGAACATGAGCATTTTGATTGTTGTAGAATTGGATGCACTGTAGTCTAGACTATTATCAGAAAGAGCTCTGAATGTATTGTTGAGAATCTGTTGCTTAAACTGCTGGGCAAGATATGAAATCATCTTTGCAATTCAATTTAATTTCTCTTATAGAGTGTGTATATTCATGCACCTATATTCCTGTTGAATTTGCAGTCAGTGATCACATAGGGGCTGTGGACTGATTCAGGAGTTCAGTGTTTAGACTTGGTGTGATGCAATGTGCATTTCAGCTGACAAACAACC
This sequence comes from Phrynocephalus forsythii, assembly GCA_029282475.1. Classification (NCBI taxonomy): domain Eukaryota; kingdom Metazoa; phylum Chordata; class Lepidosauria; order Squamata; family Agamidae; genus Phrynocephalus; species Phrynocephalus forsythii. Next base: position 160,310,886 of record JAPFRF010000011.1, read on the forward strand.
TTATTGCCTTCCTTCTTCTTTTATGGTTCTCTGCCAAGCCTCTTGGTTTTGAAAGGATTGTACAGTGTCCAGGAAAAGGTGATGGCATTGCCAATTTCTTCTTAAGGTGTCTAGAAATATCACATACTACAAGAGTATCTGTTATATCATCGGGGCTGTTTCTCTTTTGTTCATTATATTTTTAAGAAAAATAAAATAAAATATGGAGGTAGTTTAGCACTAAATTAGTACTGTGGTACCCCGGTTAACAAAATTTTTGATTCACAAAGGGAAATTAATTGAAAATAATGCCCCCGTTTATGATTTTTTCTTCCAAAAAAACCCTTTGCTTTAGGATTTTTTTCAAATGACTTCCTTCCCCAAGATACATCGCCCCTGCATTTCTGGTTTACAAAATTTCCACATTATGAAACGTCCCAGAGGATGCATTAATTTTGTGAACCAAGGTACCACTGTACAGTGAAAATGTGATACAGTTATTTCATATTGGACCTAGTATTCTCAACGGGACTGGGAGATGGTGGTTTGGATGTGGAGGGGTTGGTTCTGACTCCATTGTCATGGTCAGACCACTTTCTGGTCAAGTTTAGGCTATTGGCTACTCCGACCCTCTGCAAGGGTGGGGGATCTATTAAGATGATCCACCCTCGGAGACTAATGGATCCAGATGGTTTCCTGAAAGCTCTGGGGGATTATCCGTCTGATATGGTCGGCGCTCCTGTCAAAGCTCAGGTCACCTTATGGAACAGGGAGATGACCCAGGCAGTTGACATGATCGCACCTAAGTGCCCTCTCCCCCTACGCAGAGCCCAGACAGCTCCTTGGTATACATCTGAGCTGTGGGCAATGAAGCAGGAGGGGAGACGGCTGGAGCGCAAGTGGAGAAAATATCACTGTGAGTCCGATCGAACACGGCTTAGAGCCCATTATCGGGCCTATTCCGTGGCGATACGGTTGGCGAAAAGGCATTATTTTGCAAACCGTATTGCTTCCTTAGAGTGCCGTCCAGCAGAGCTGTTTCGGGTGGTCCAGGACCTTCTTCAACCAAGAAATATGGTGGAGGTTCTGGACAACTCATCAGCCTGTTGTGACCAGTTTGCCGCTCACTTTGAGGGGAAAATCGCTCAGATTCGCAGGGAATTGGACTCCACTATTGATGCAGATTCAAGGGATGTATCCAGTGTGCCGTGCTTAGGTCCAGTTTTATTGGATGAGTTTCAATTATTGAGACCTGAGGATGTGGACAGGGTGCTTGGATCTGTCCGTGCTACCACTACACCACTCGACCCTTGCCCTTCTTGGCTAATTGAAAGATCTGCCAGGGGGGTTCGCACCTGGGTCCAGGAGGTTGTTAACGCCTCCTTAAGAGAGGGAGTGGTCCCCACCACCTTGAAAGAGGTGGTGATTAGACCACTCCTAAAAAAACCAAACCTGGACCCAGGGCTGGTGGTTAACTACCGTCCAGTATCGAACCTCCCTTATTTGGGCAAGGTGTCGGAGCGGGTGGTGGCCGGACAACTCCAGGCACTGCTGGATGAAACTGATTTTCTGGATCCATTTCAATCTGGCTTCAGGCCGGGTTTTGGTACGGAGACCGCCTTGGTCGCCCTGTATGATGACCTTTGCCGGGAGAGAGACAGGGGGAGTGCGACCCTGTTGATACTCCTGGACCTCTCAGCGGCTTTCGACACCATCGACCATGGTGTCCTTCTGGATAGGCTGGCTGGGTTGGGGGTTGGAGGCACTGCTCTGCAGTGGTTCCAATCCTTCCTGGCTGACCGTGTCCAGAAGGTGGTGCTGGGGGACAGTTGCTCTGCCCCGTGGCGTTTACGTCACGGGGTTCCCCAGGGCTCCATACTGTCTCCCATGCTGTTCAACATCTACATGGAACCGCTGGGAGAGGTCATCAGGAGGTTTGGGCTGAGGAGTCAGCAATATGCTGACGATACTCAGCTCTACCTCTCGTTTTCCACCAATCCAGGTGAGGCGATTTCTGTACTGAACTTGTGTCTGGGCCAGATAATGGACTGGATGAGGGTTAATAAATTGAAACTCAATCCAGACAAGACGGAAGTACTGTTAATGGGTGCTTTGCCGGACAGGTTAGAGGGCCATCTTCCTGTCTTGGATGGGGTTGCACTCCCCCTAAGGGACAGGGTCCGCAGCTTGGGGTGCTTCTGGACCCCGGTCTAACTCTGGAAGCCCAGGTGGATTCGGTGGCCAGGGGTGCCTTCCTTCAGCTGCGGAAAATATACCAGCTTCGCCCCTACCTAGACGAGCACAGCCTCATGACAGTTACGCATGCACTGGTAACATCCCGTATTGATTACTGCAATGCGCTTTACGTGGGGCTCCCTTTGAAGACGGTCCAGCGATTGCAACTGGTTCAGAATCGTGCGGCACGGCTGGTAAGTGGTGGGGCCGCCAGGGATCACATCACGCCGATTCTGCGTAACCTTCATTGGTTACCAGTTGCTGCCCGAGCTGAATTCAAAGTGCTTGTTCTGACATACAAAGCCCAAAACGACTTAGGACCTAGATACCTGAAGGATCGCCTCCTTCCATATGAACCTACCCGGCAATTAAGATCTAGCCAGGGGGCCCTTTTGAAAGAGCCATCCCTCAAGGAGGTGAGAGGGATGGCCTGTAGACACAGGGCCTTCTCGGCAGCTGCTCCCAAGCTATGGAATGCCCTCCCGATCGAGATCCGCCTGGCGCCAACACTGATTACATTCCGGCGCCAGGTAAAAACCTTCCTGTTCCAGAAGGTTTTTAATTGATATAATATAGATTGTGGGTCTGCTGATGACAATTTTAGAATAATGATTTTAGTGTAAGGTTTTTATTGATGATTTATTGATATTTTACTCTTAACTATTCTAAATTGTTTTATTCTTTGGATTGTAAGCCGCCCAGAGACCTTTGGGTAGTGGGCGGCATATAAGTTAAATAAATAAATAATAAATAAATATTGTAAAAGTAAAAATAAATTTCAGAGGACCAGTAGGGGTGGGGAGAAGACCATAGAAGCAGTCCAGAACGTCACACTCCAACTGCCTATGTGTTCGAAGAAACACTCGTAGATACCCCCCGCCCCTGCATCTTTATAAGAATGAATGATCACATGGGGAAAATTGATTTACATCATTCCAGCTTCAAAAATGAAGAAGCCCCAATGGCAGACGATGAAAAAATGTTGAGATGCAAAAAGGGCTGTACTGATTCAAATGGGCCTTTGTGTTGTACAGTAGTACCTTGGTTTACGACTGTAATCCATTCCAGAAGCATGCTCACAAACCAAAATACAGTAACCCCCTGCCTATCGTGGGAGTTAGGGACCCAACCTGACCCATGTTGGAGTTGCGCCTGGGGGGGGCTAGCTGGGGGCTCTTGTCCTTACGCCTGGCCTGGCACTTCCCTGAACAGGCCTGCGAGGGCTTTCATGGGCCCGTTGGAGGCCCCAAAAGGGCTTCCCTGCGAACGGGAAGTGACTTCCGGAAAACAGGAAGTGACTTCCAGATCGCTTGAAAGCGCTTTTGGGGCCTCCGAGGGCCTTTCTAGGCATGTCAGAGGGCTCAGAAATGCTTTTCTGTGAACTGGAATGGTTCACAGTTTAAGAACATTTTAAGTGGAATGCCCTAGTTTGCCTTTTTTTTCTCACCTCCGGAACAGATTCATTGGTTTTCAATACATTCCTATGGCAAACCGCATTTTGGTTTAAGAATTTTCCACAATACAAAACGGCCTGGAGAATTAATTACCAGTAATTACTTAAACCGAGGTACCACTATTCTCGTAAATAAATTTTAAAAATCCCATAAGAAATATAGTGGTACCTTGTATAAAGGAATTAATTCATTCCAAATGAAATTATGTTAAGCAAAATTTCCTTTATACAAATTTCCCATAGGAATGCATTGAAAACAGAGTGATCCCATTTTTTCTGTTGTACAGATTCGCCCCATAGGCAATTATGTTAACCAAATGTCCCCTATCTCTGGAATTTATGTTGTACAAATTTTATGTTATACAAACCGTTTGTTATACAAGGGTCCACTGTAATTAAAACTTACCTAGTTCATTCCGTGGCTGCATGCCCCACCTTCTCTGCCACCCCATTGCCGCGACAAGGTGCCCACGGTGGCAAGGAAGGGCATGACACCCTTCCCGGATGCAGTAGCAGCAGCCATGTCCATGCAGCAGTGAGAAGGGGGTGTGTGGCCATGGCAGGCAAAGGACCACTTAGTTCTCTGGTGCTCGTTTTGCAACATGAGCTCATAAACTGCAACCAAAATGTTCAGAAATTTTTGCGTGTCTCGCAAAATGCTCGTAGACCGGGGCACTCAGAGGTATTACTGTATAATTTAATTTTAACCCTTACTCTAACTGCTGCAAATCCCATGGTATTTGGTCATGTAGTCACAGCCTGGGTTTGTTATTTAATCCTATACAGAGGGTTGGATTTAAAGTGCAAGAGAAGTGCTTCAAAGAAGGGATCTGAACACGTGCATCCCCTGCCTTTTCTAGTGGGGCTTAGAGGCTAGAAGTAACTCTTCCTAGCAGGAGGAAAAGCAGCCCTGCGAAAAACTCAAGTGAAGAGGGTTGTTTTTGCAATCAGTGTTCTTTCTTAATTCTCCCCATTACAGTCCACATCGGTGATCAGTAGGACTAGATTTATGCCTCATTGCTGTCATAACCAGCTCCATCCTTGGGGAGATTGAGAGGTACTCATGGCACAGTGCTTAATATGCTCTACTGCAGCTAAAACTGTGCACACAACCTGGGGTTCAGTTCCCTTAGCCTTCCATCCTTCTGAGGTGGCAAGATGAGTACCCAGCTTGCTAGCAGGGGCAATGTGTATTCCTGGAACCATTATTGCAATTAAAGTATATTGTGTTTGTTTTCTCTTTGCTTTGTTTTCTGTTTTGTGTACTCGCTGTATGCCTTATATGTGTCATTATTAATATTCTTTTTCTTTTCTTTTTTTGCTACATTGATGGGACATGAAACTATCTTTTTTCTTGCTCAGATGAAAAGTACATCTAGCCCAACATTCAACTTCTAGCAGTAGCCACTCTTTTGCCAAGAGTGATCCATCCTTCCTTCCTTCTTTCCTTCCTTCCTTGGCCAATATCAAGCCCTTTCCAAAGCCTTAGTGAAAGCTTTCCTCTTTCCAAAATGAAAACAGCAGTATAGTGCAGTTTCTTTTATCACTTGGATATCTATATGTGCGACTTGCTTATCTTCTTCTCATAGCATATTGATTCTCAGTCAATGTGATTTCTTTGATAGAAACCCGGTCCATATTATGAAAATAAATGCCAATGTTTTATCATGCTTATATATCTTTTTTGTATTTGTTTCATTGAAGTTCCACGGTTAACTAAGAAGAGTGCTATACAATCCCCACACACTGGCCATGTTAAATGGGACCAACTGAGGCTTAGTCTAGGCCAAAACATCTCAAGGAGTGAATATTCTCCACAGATAACTTTAAAGGGTTCTGGAAGGAAGGGACATGACCATACACTCCTAGATGATGGACCTACATCATACTACTTTTATCCTCTTCCCAGCATAGGTGATGTTTGGGACTGAAAATAAATGGATCATAAGTCCTAGTCAAGTGATTTCACCAAAGGTGGTGCTGTCTCAAAGCCAATATGGAATACTTTGTTTGCCTATCTTGTCCCCTAGTTCAGGCATTATTGCATTTTGAGGACAATAGCAATCTAGTTCAATTTAGAATGCACAGATAAGCTTTTGTTTCACTTTCTAGAACTGCAGGAGAAGAAACCTATGATGAATAACCTGCAATTCTAGAGAGTGAAGTGAAATGTTCTGAAAGTATTAGAATGTATTAGAATATGCTTTTCCATATATCCTGATATTAAAATATTTTAGATTGTTCTGGCACTGTCTAACATTGCCAGCAGCTTTGACACAGTATGAAGGAATGCAGAATTTCATGATGTCACGTTAGGATAAAAGAGAAGGCAGTTAATATAAAGGTGTAATTTTTGACGGCAGGTACATGTTTAGTGTGACATCTTGTGTGTGTCTCAGAGAACTGTGATATACCACCCGGAGTTCCTTCTGGAAGACGGGGCGTTATATAAGCTATAAAATAAATAAATAAATAAATAAATTTTATAATGCACGAGGTCCTGAGCCATTATGTGCATTTATTCATACTTGCCACTCATTGGATCAGAGTACAAATAAGCTGACCTATATTTGCCACATTGCCCTTCATCTTTTTAAATTAAGTCTGCTTTGCTTGTTAGAGAGCCAAGACCTCTTGTCATCTCAAACTCAGTAATCTCTTCCTTTTTTATCTTCAGCCAAGGCATTACAGTTCTTCCATCTCACCCCCATTTCTTTTGATACCATCCATAAATAAGGTTGTAATTTAGCTCTTTTAAAGCCAATGGAACTTTTATGTTTGTCATTGACTTTTATAGTACTTTGATTGCTCCCTGCACTCCGCTTTATGTTAATTATATTCACCCTGTACTTGTGATGCTGTTGTGGAATATATATATAGTTTACTCCAATTTATTAATGTGGGAAATTGTCCTTCTGTGTCTACAATTCAAATCCAAATTCCAGGAAATGACCCAATATTGCTGTACAATATCATGCCTGTGTTGCCAGCACGATAAAGGATGCCAAACTTACATAGAAAAGGGTAGCTTTGATGTTGACAGCACTCACGAGCAGTGAAGATGGTCTACAGCAGTGTTGGGGCACCTATGGCATGGGTGCCAGAGGTGGCACTCGGAGCCCTTTCTGTGGGCACCTGACATATCCTCTTCACAGCCACCTGTATTCAGGTTAAATAGCGTATTGGCCCTTTCACGAAAAATCTGTGGGTTTTGAATCACAGTTTGGTCACTTGGTCTCTAAAAGGTTCTCCATCACTGGTCTACAGGATACCATTTTGCTCACTACCATTTCTTCTTGGCATTTTTATCACTTGGTGGCTCCAAGCAATAGATAGCCAGAAAACTGGTTGAAAATTAGTCCAAATACTTGCTTTGTGTCTGAGTGAGACGTGATTTACTGAAGAAACAAAGGAGCCATGGTCTAGGATTTTCCCTTGTGTGGTGTCATTTTGTGAATTGTAGTTAGCAGAATGGAAACTGGAAAGTTGTAAAATAATAATGGGGGGGGGCTGGAAATTAGCAGCAATTGTTACTGGAAACCAAAGACAGTATCATATATACTGTGTAAAAGATTAACAGTAATATGCAAATTGTCTCTTAAAATGGCCACAGTGCCGGAGGACTGGAGGATACCGGATTTCACACCAATTTTTAAAAAAGGAAGGGGGGGATAAGCAGTGAGGTGGCAAAGGGATAAGCAGTGAGGTGGCAAAGTTTGAGGATGACACTAAACTTTTGCATGTGGTAAAAACCAGAGAAGATCGTGAAGAGCTCCAGAAGGATATCTCCAAACTGGGGGAATGAGTTACGAAATGGCAAATGTGTTTCAATGTAGGAAAATGTAAAGTAATGCATATTGGGGCAAATAAATGAAAACTTTATCTCTCAGCTCATGGGCTCTGAGCTCTCCGTGACGGATCAGGAAAGAGATCTTGGTATGCTGGTGGGCAGCTCATTGAAGGTGTAAAAAACAGCTAATATTATAATGCCTTTGTACAAAACAAGAGTAAGGCCACACCTGGGGTATTGTGTACAATTCTGGTCACCACATCACAAAAAAGACATAGTGGAACTGGAAAAGGTGCAGAAAAGAGTGTCTAAAATGATTACTGGGCTGGGGGACCTCTCTTATGAAGAAAGGCTAAAACATTTGGGGCTCTTTAGTCTGGAAAAAAGGCACCTGAGGGGGGATATGATTGAGACGTACAAAATAATGTGGATAGAGGAACACTCTTCTCCCTCACAAAATACCAGAACTAGGGGACATCCACTCAAATTGAGGGCTGGGAGAGTAAGAACAGACAAAAGAATTTTGTTTTCCCCAGCGTGTTGATAGTCTGTGGAACTCCCTGCCACAGGATGTGGTGATGGTATCTGGCCTGGATGCCTTCAAAAGGGGATTGGACAGATTCCTGGAGGAGAAGTCCATCACAGGTTACAAACCATGATGTAAATGTGTAATCTCCAGGCTTAAAACCACGATACTTCAAGAGCCAGATGCAGGGGAGTTGGTATCAGGAGACAGCTATCTAATATCTCGAGCGCTCCCAGACACATTTGGTGGGGCCACTGTGAGATACAGGAAGCTGGACTAGATGGGCCCTTGGCCTGATCCAGCATGGCTCTTCTTATGATAGGGAAGGGTCAATAAATTCATTTGTAATGCAGACCACCAGAAAGGCAAAAAAGTGAATAATTAATCAAGTCTGAACTCTTGCTAGACCAAAAATGAGTACAATGAGGCCATCCTATCTTGTCCATTTAATAAAAATCCAGAACTAGACCAAAAAAGACCAATTTTATTGAGAAAAATGGTGTGGTGGACAGTGTGAAAAAAGAACAGCTGGAGAGGTCCTGGGAGCCCCAGGCCTAGGATTGTGAGAATAGGCAATCGTTAATATGCAACAATTTTTGCTAGTGATCCTACTGCCAACCTCAAGACTGCCTTTGGTGAGTACCTGATATTAAAGGCTTCTCCCACCAAAGACTCCTAAAAGCTTCCCCATCTCAAATGAAATCCCTAGAGAGCCTCAAAACTTCACCATGGGGAGGGATAGTAAACTTTAAATTAAAGATTAAATAATGTCCAATGACGTCACCAGCATTAATGATTATATGGTTCCACAAGAGGATGTTGACCAAGAGTATGTAAATACAAGTCCTGGAGTAAATTAAATGTAAATGGGACAGTGTGCTCATTCTTTGAAAATGATAATAGTACTATCTGAAGTCTGATTTTCTTGACTTCATAATAATCGGATATAGTCAAGTCTAATTAGCTACGTGTTGCCTGTGTGCTATCCCTGTCCAGAAAAGTGAATTGAGATGTTCTTTGTGGAAGAATCTCAGGCTGTGTCCAAAAGCCTACGGGTACTTTCCTCCCAAGCATACACTGAAATTGTAGTACTTAATCCTCTAGTACTGATAATCATTCTAGGGGATAAGTGCATCCTCTCTAGCACAATGTCTATCACTGTCATCCCTAGGATCTTTCTTTGAAGGATTCTGAAAAGGCTTTTCAACCTTTGCATTATTGGCCCTTTGCTTAAGACTTTTCAACCTCTAACTTATTGGTCCTTTGCTTTTTAAATTGCCCTGGAGGCAAAAGAAAGTACTGCCAAGTCCACTGTACCATTGTTTTGCCTTAGGGTAAATTTAAAGGTTAAAATATTCATGTGATGCCCGCAGCTGTAATTTCAGGTCTCTGACATCCTGCAATTGAGTTCAGCAGCTGCAAGTCAGCACAGATCTTTGCCCTTTTCATGGTTTAGATACAGTGGTACCTTGTATAAAGGAATTAATTTGTTCCAAATGAAATTATGTTAAGCAATTTTTCCTTTATACAAATTTCCCATAGGAATGCATTGAAAACAGAGTGATCCAATTTTTATGTTGTACGGATTTGCCCCATAGGTGATTCTGTTAAGCAGATTTCCCCTATCTATGGAATATTTTATGTTGTACAAATTTTATGTTATACAAACTGTTTGTTATACAAGGGTCCACTGTACTATGGTTTTAGAGTTAGACCAAGGAAACCCTGAATTCATTGTTTAACTGTTTGAATTCATAAAGAGCTAAATTTTAAGAGTCTTGAAACAGTCTGTGTTCTAGAACAAAGAATTTTTGACTGAAATCCATTTGCCAACAACATCTTTCTAATCTGCACAGTATTTTCCCTGTAAGACTATATTTTTGTCTAAAATTGTTAGATTTAAAATTGAGGGTTGTCTTGTACACGGAAGGAAGAACAGGAGAGAATTGCACAGTTGCCAAACTGTAATTTTGGGTTGGAGACATCGGGATCATCTTATACATAGGCACCTGTTATAGATGGGAAAATATGATATATTAGAAAGATGAAGTTGGAACGGTCCTATAAGGCCATCTAGTCTAGTTGAGCTAAAGAATTGAGCACCTCTAGCTTCCCCCACTGATTAACTAAGTCACTGGGTTTTTTTTTGTTTGCTATATGCATGTACTTGAATAATGTCTTTTGTTTGTTTAAGCATCTCTTACTAACCTCAGCTTGTTTTCAACTTTTGCCTTTCAAATGCCATCCCTGCAATGATTTGCTACTTGTTCATCCTCTTCTTTTGGGGACTGGCCTTCCTTCCACTTCCTAAATATATCCTTTTTTGTTTTCATTTCCTCTCCAAACAACATAGATCTTTTTTCCCTGTCATTCACCTTTTTTTCCTTGTTGGAATTGTTTGTAGTTGTACCTTTAGAATTTCCATTTTAAGAACCTCCCACCCCTCTTGGCTTCCTTTTCTTGTTAGGTCCTGCCATGGGATCTTATCTGTACATTGGCATGAGTTTGATAAAATTAGCTTTCCTAAAATCCAGCATACACTTGCAGCTAAACTAGGCTTTTGCTTCCTTTTAAATCAAGAACTCAATGATTGCTACTACTCTAGATCCTTCCTCCATCTTTTGTAGGAGAAAATAATCAGCCACACATGTCAGGGATTTCTTAAATGTCACTGAAAAACCCTGACAAAGGGTCTCCACAAGTCAGAATTGACTTGACAGCTTGTAATTCTTCTTCGTGGACTCTGTGAATCCACACAATGGGATTCACATGCGCATGGAGGGGAGGGGCTTATACGCCTTGAGCTTTGGAAAGACCGGTAACTCAGGCGCGCAGGCGCGAAGACCCATTGTGTGGATTCACAGAGGTCCACTCGAAGAACTTAAGTTACAGGTAAGTAACCTGCATTTTTTATCTGTTTATACTCTTTTTAGGAATTTGTGTGTTCATTTGCAGCTGTGGGTTCTCTGCTTTATTACTACTACTCCCCTTATAAGACCTCTTCTGTGCATTGGGGAATGGGCTGCATCCTTGTTTTGACTGCTAATAATTGCCAAACGTTTTTCACAGCTGCCCTGGTAAAAATGCCATTTGCCCTGAGATGTGCTACCATTTCCAGCTTTCTGTCTTCATGTACTACTACTTACAGATCACAGTTTAATTATGTAGGTGACACATTGCTTCATCCCAGCGAGTTGGGTACTCGTTTTATTTATTTATTTATTTTATTTTGAATATTTACACCCCACCATTCTCCTTGGAAAAGGACCCAAAGTGGAAGGATAGAAGGCTGAGTAAACCTTGAGCCGGCTACCTGGTATTGAACCCCAAGTTGTGGACATAGTTACAGCTGCGATACAGTAGTTTAACCACTGTGCCACGGGGCTCTGTCAGACATGCTACTTTATAACGGAAGAATGTCTTGTTACTTGTGCTCTTGCCCATTAACTTCCATACAAAGGCTGGAACTGTTGTTCTCTTTTGTTGAATTTGACGTCTTACCAGTAGAACTGTTTTGTCAGAGGTGTTGTTTGCTCCCGGTGTCAAATATGTTTAAGCTGTGCACCACTTGAGCTGCAGCCTTTTCATCACCTTCCAGCTGAGTAGCTTCATGATGAGGCTCATTCTGTGAGGAGAGCTCTCCGGGGAGTGGTGTTGATACATAAGGCTAGAAGTAGTGTGTGGGTGAATGACTCACTGCTTGCTCTCCTCAGCGGCATCTGACAGGTTTTTCAGGGAAGCTCGGTGGCCAGACAGCTTTGCCATGACGAATGGGAGAGATGGATCCTGACAGCCAGGCTTATTCAAACAGCCTGTTGCATTCCCTTAGATTTCTTGTTTTCTGCTCTGAGTTTTAAACATTAGAATGCACCCTAAATATACTTTTCAAGGGCACTTTTTGGCATTTGGTTAGCCACAGTAAAAATAGTGCTGTTTGAATAAAAGTGTGATTGTAGTGGTTAAAATGAAGTGTCTCCTTGTGTCAGGTTTCTCAGGAAGAAGCAAAACCCAGTCACATGTGCCAGTAGAAACTTAGGACTTGCCTAGAGTGGCTTTTTGCAGCAGGTTGGTATAGGCCAGTGGTGGCAAACTTTCAGCACGCTAGATGTTTTGGACCACAACTCCCACAATTCCAAGCCTGTGCTGCCAATTACAAAGGACTGTGGGAGTAGTGGTCCAAAACATCTGGAGTGCTGAAGGTTTGCCACTACTGGTATACGCTACTTGGTTTTTACATCCTCATCTTTGAATGAGTGCCGTTTATACTTCAAGTGGAGGTGGATGGCTGATTCTGGTCCTGAGCTGTTGACCCTCCTATGGTGGGCCATAGTCCTGTTTAATGGATGTTTAGTTTCTCCAATGTAGAGGTCTGCACACTCATCAGTGCATTGGACTGTGTATACTATATTGGTCCTTTTGTGTTTTGGTATCGGGTTCTTTGGGTGGACAAATTTCTGCCTTAGTATGTTTGCGGGTTTGAAATAAACAGGGATGTGGTGTTTGCCAATAATCCTTTTAAGCTTCTCAGAACTCCAGCCATGTAGGGAATGATCAGGTTCTTCCGTTGGGTCTGGGTCTCTGGCTGATTCCTTGTTTTTCTGGGTTGGCCAGGTGAACTATAAAATGGAGGACTCACAACTAGCTTTCTTCAGACTGACGAAACTGTTTGGATGAGCAGAGACACGTTTCAATCTCTCAAGAAAAAGAAGTCCATTTGCCATGACTCAACTTCCAGATTTGTACTGTTCTGCATATCTCAGCAGGGCTATTGTCTGGATGTTATGGAAGTAGGTTTGTGATACAAGGAAAGGCTCTATGGTAAATGGCCGTATTACTGGTGCTGAGAACAGGAAAGGAGTGGAATCAAGCTACTGCTGGTTGATTGCAGTGCTGTCATCTGTTTTAGACCAAGCAACACACACTGAGAAAACATTTCATTACTACACTCAACATACTGAACAGATGCAGGAGCTTTTCATTCCAAGGTTCTACAGTTGTGATATTTGCACAGAAACTTAGCTAAAGCTGCAGTTATAAAACCAGTTGAATTAAGATGATGTATAAATTGTGTACACAGTACCATGAAAGGATTAATTGAGCCATTAGACTAAGTTCTTGTTGCGTCTAGCTAATCACTGTGGGGCATGTGACATTGCATGTGTTCACAAAAGAGTCAGAGCCAGTTATCAGTACTGATGAATTATGTGAGTCCTGGTATTACTGGGATTTTGACTGGTGATAGCACAGAACAGAGGTTGTAAACTGTTTAATTTCCAAACTCTGAGTTAAAGTGCCCATCCTCGGTTTTATCTGCTAAGAGTTTTCTTATAAATCAAGCTGCCTAGTCTTAGGTTGCCGCCAGAAGAAGGGCACAGTAAGCCACCGCTGGGTACTGTCTAACTGGGACATCCTGAGAAAGTGGCACTGTAAGTCAGGATTGACGTGGCAACACATGATTGAAACAGACAACATATTTGAAATTATCAGTAAATGCACATATTGTTTTAGAAGCTTGTGGATGACTCATCCAGAGCTGCTTATCAGAAACAGCCTTGCAAGTGTGATGAGGGAACTTCTCAGCTCACACTTGCATTGTTATAACAATGGTTGAATATCTGGCTCCCTGGGAGCCACTTTTCAGGCCCTTTGCCTTCAGAGAACAAACACTTCCTTTTTGAATACTGATTGATTTCTTACTGTTGTAGTTAAAGGTTAATTTGTACATGATGCTTCTTTCTAAAGCACTTTGGCAAAAAATGCTACTGCTATTCCTTTATGAGGTCTTCCATGCTTATGCTGGAGAAATGTATACTTCAGTATTTGCCGCACTGTTGACGCTGTTTGCATCTGTGAGGCAGCAACTCTTACAGCTTTCCATCTGTAGTATCATTCTTTCTATCTTCAGCCTTGGTTGAGCCTTTCATGTATTTTAGACCTGCACGTTCTGTAGTTTAAATATGTCCAGTTTTAATCATTTATCTGAAGTTACGTCCCTTGATTTATACTGGGATTTTATATCCAGGATACATGATCTTGAACACCCTGCTGCTTGAAATTTTGGTACATTACTAAGATGGACTACTTGCTTCTAAATAGATGTAAAAATCAGCTTTAATAATTGTATCATTGGCAGCTCTTAATACTGTATGTGCTTTCTAGAGGGATTTCTTGAATTGCACTGTGTTATGCCCAGCAATCATGTCCGAAAAGGTGGTTTTGCAGGACTTATTAACAGTTATCCAAACAATTTTTGATATAGAATTACAGAGGGAGAAGATGCGAGCATGTCATGATTCTTTTTTTTAACATGATGATCAGTTAATGAGGAACAGTGCTGCAGTTAAACTAGCCATTTATTTTGAACTTGGTAGATCTTCTGTAGTGTATACAGTACATAGACACACACTATGTAGCTGAGGAAAAAAGGGAAAGTGGTGGATTGCTATGTAGGAGATCTTCTTTAATCTTCTGTCTAGAGCCAAAGAACAAAACTAACTGGGTTTCTTTCTTGAAAAAAATGTGTGGAATTGTGGTGCTTCAACACAAGCACCAGTTAAGAAATTTTGTGACTATTATTTGTGGGGGGGGGTTAGAAATACAGTAGGACTGCTATATTAGTGGGAGATTGGTTCCCCCCCCCCAACAGATAGCGAAATCTGCAGATAAGAGTAAATACTTTGAACACTGCATTTCTAGGGGATGCCAAAGTTGAAGCCGAGAATTGGAAAAACTAACAAAAATACAGAGACCTGGCAGTCAAAACATCTCACTTGTGGATGAAAAACATTTTAGTGGTCCCCATAATTACTGAGCATTTGGAAACAATGTCAAATTGTCTAATTAGGAGTACCAGTGGTAGTCGTGTCCAAGTCAGCCTTTTACCACCTTAGGCTTATTGCCCAGATTCGCCCATACCTTGAGGGGGACTCCTTGTGGACGGTTGTGCTGGTGCTGGTCATATTGAGGATAAATTATTGCAACACTCTTTACGTGGGGCTTCCCTTGACCCTTGTTCGGCGATTGCAACGAGTGCAGAATGCGGCGGTCAGATTGGTATGGGCAGATTTGATAAACCCACCATAGCTTGGGACCTCAGTATCTGGCAGAACGCATCTCCCAAACATCATTGCTGGCCCAGCCCACCAGAGCTTCGATGGCAGTCTCACTCTGGGTGGCCACCACTAAGGAGGCCCGTAAGGTTGCTACATGCAATTGGACCTTCTTGGTGGCTGGCCTGGCTACATGAAACAAATTGCCTAGCGAGATTCACCAAGCTCCATCCCTAGCAGTCTTTTTAAAAGTGGTAAAAACCTGGCTCTTCAAAGAAGCATTTGGTATCACTAATGTTCTGTGTTCCCTCATGATTTGATTCTTTCCTCATTAGTTGGTTTTTTTGCCTCTTGCTGGGTTATTTCTTTGTTTTCTTTGTTGCATTATTGGTTTGATATTGGTTTATTGTGTTGGTTTTAATTGCATATGTGTTGTTTTCTATGTAAACCACCCAGAGTTCCAATTGGGAAAATCGGTTGCAATGTAGAAATATGTTGTTGTTCAGTCGTTCAGTCGTGTCCGACTCTTCGTGACCCCATGGACCAGAGCTCGCCAGGCCTTCCTATCCTCCACTGCCTCCCAGAGTTTTGTCAAATTCATTTTGGTTGCATCGATGACACTGTCCAACCATCTCATTCTCTGTCGTCCTCTTTTCCTTTTGCCTTCGATTTTTCCCAGCATCAGGGACTTTTCCAGGGAGTCCTCTCTTCTCATGAGGTGGCCAAAGTACTGGAGCCTCAGCTTCAAAATCTGTCCTTCCAGTGAACATTCAGGGTTGATTTCTTTCAGAATGGATAGGTTTGATCTCTTTGCAGTCCAGGGGACTCTCAAGACTCTCCTCCAGCACCACAGCTCAAAAGCATCAATTCTGCGGCGATCAGCCTTCTTTATAGTCCAGCTCTCACTATAGAAATATAAAAATAAACAAATAAATAAAATAAATAATACAAGCAGTTGCAGATCTCAGAAATAACACAATCAGAGCTACCAAAAAGGTACCATTAGGAACAGCATGCATACTGCTGTATTTAACATATACATAGATTTTTGGTTAAAGCTTGTATCTTTATATAATACCAGTCAATATTTTTATAATTTTGGTTGACTGTGCCTGGTCTTTTTGAATAATTATAGTAATCATTGTCTTAGAATTGCAGAGCTGGAAGGAACCCCATGGTTCATTGAGTCCAGCCCCTGTCGAGGAAGCACAATGGGGAATCAAATTCCTGATTCAAGACATAAAGCACTGAACTCTCCAATAGTTCCTGATTTGCTAATTCACATATAGACATATAGATGTGATGATTAGCAGCCACCAGTCACGAGGATGGACAGTGTTAAGCATATTAATTCAGGCTTTCAAAGTCAACTTTCCTGGAGCATGGCGAATTCCAAAACTACATTCCCCAAACTATCTTACATTCCCCATAATTACTTTATCCCCAAGCCAATGTTTTTAGACTCCACTTTACTGGGGAGGGGAGTTGAGTAGCTTCTGCATATATTTTAAATCTCAATGAAGAAAGAAAATTAACTCTAAATTTAGGATTTGGCTGAGGATTAGGAATGTGTTACATTCTGGTAGATTTTACCAATAATAGGTTGTCACCACTTATGATGACACGTGAAGACCTGCCACCACCAAAAACCCAAGTTCGAGGGCTTCCACGTGCCTCAGGGATCTTCAGGAAGGTTCCACAAGGCGTATGTATGGCCCACAGCTGGCTAGTCGGGCATGAGCAAACCCAACGCTGTGTGTCAAGGGACTAAGCACCCTGTCAGTCCCTCCTTCTCCTCCAGCTTGGAGGACCCAGAAACAGTTGAAGAGCTGTTTCTGTACAAAAGGAAAACAAATTGTGCTCACAAAGAAGTCCAGTAGCTGCCAATCGTAGGCACAGATTTTAGCAAGACCACTCCCACAGGCACAAGAATCACACTCCGGTTAAGATATGAAAACTGTAGTTTTATTAAGAAAACATAAAAAGGAATAAAGCTCAGGCAAATGCTTCCAAACCAATATCAAAATGCACAGTGGTGTTGAGCATTGCAAGAGACCTTGCAATGACCTTGCAAGGTACAGCTTCAAGTTACAAGTAAACATGGATTCTCAACATCAACATGAAATATTGCATCTTTTTCCACAGGTGAGAAAAGAAAAAAAGTAAGCTATTGAAAGCGTAAGATATTGCAATTCTCAGAAAAATAAGAAAGTCTAGTCTAGCCTATCTACTTACTTGGAAGTAAGAACATTTCCGATGGTAAGGACACATCTTTCCTTGCCCTCCAGCCAGCAGGATTCACAATCGTAAACTACATCTCTCCCCCCTTTGATCTGAGTGTCGGGGTTTTATATGGGTAGGATCCCTTCTCTAAAGGAGTAGAACTTTTTAGTTATAGATGCTTTGCGATGCTTCCAGGCATTGAAGAAAATTTGGGATGTCTTTGATCTGGCAACAAACTGCTTATCTGTGGGGGCTACCCCTTTGCATTCACACCTCCTCCCTTCGATGTTCCCGAGACAGCACAGCAGCTTGTAAGCTGATACTGGGAAATTAGTTCAACTCCTGACATAGATTTTCTTCACAGCGACAGCTATTAAGAAAGAAGGAGGAGCACTCCAAGGTGGATACAACTGCAAAGCATTATGGGATGATAGTCGGGTCTATTAGAGGGTACCTCCCAAAATCACCAGTTCTGTAGTTCATATAAACTGAACATCAAAGCCTTTCAGATTTGTCTTAGAGTGGAATAGGGAGACCATCAAATGCACACACATTAGAAAAGAATCTGGAAGTTGAGTCATGGCAACTGGACTTCTTTTCTTGTGAGATCGAAATGTTTCACTCCTCATCCAAACAGCTTTGTCAGTCTGAGGAAAGCTAGTTGTGAGTCCTCCATTTTATAGTTCACTTTGACCTCATATCACCCTGGTCTGAAATAGGCTCATAAGATAAACAATGGCCTCAATAGGCTCATTAGGTAGACAATAGTGTCAATAGGCCTTTAAGTGAACAATGGCCTAAGGTGCTGAAACCCACAAAGTATTGGTCTTTAGCTATGGCATTGGTGGGAGAGGTGTGAGGTATTTTTGAATACTGTATATACTCGAGTATAAGTCAACCCGAGTATAAGTCGAGGCCCCTAATTTAACCCCCCAAAACTGGGGAAACGTATTGACTCGAGTATAAGTGTAGGGTGGGAAATGCAGCAGGACCTGGCAGCTCTTCCTTTGAGAGCTGGGGGAGTGGTGTGTGATGTTTAAAATAACTTTTAGCCACTGATGCAAGTGCTTGGGTCAGTGGCTAAAAGTCATTTTAAACATTGTGTGCTGCTCCCCTGTGATGCAGAGGGGGTCATGCAATGAAGCAGCAAAAGCAATGTTCTGCTTAAATAATGACTAGCCACAGATGACTTGCCTCAGTGGCTAAACACATTGCAGATGACTTGCCTCAGTGGCTAAAAGTATTGACCCAAATATAAGCCGAGGGCCCCTTTTTTCAGCCCAAAATTAGGGCTGAAAAACTAGGCTTATATTCAAGTATATACAACCTGGATGACTGAGAATCTTCACAGACATATCAGAAAAGAATGAAAATATCTGGATTTACATACTAGTTGCTCTAATACCTCAAGGTCTGAACCGAGAGGACAACCTATAACACAATCCATCTGTTTTGGAATATCCTGTCATCTAGGTTGTGTAACTGCCATCTTGAAAACAGTGTACTCCTACCAGTTTAGGGAAGAGAAAAGAAGGGCAGGCAGCAAAGCATGAGGACAGAAGGGCTTTGTAAATGTGCCCCAAGTCTGAAAGCTCTTCAGATAAGTATTTAATTTACAAAGATTGAAGTCACTCATTTTAAATTTCCCATGTGATTAATTTGAGTCTTGTGATTACATAAATGTACGCTCAGACATTAAGTACATTTGTAGTAATGATAGTTTATTATTATGCCAAGAGTTATCCTACATAAACAATCATAATAAGTCTTTTTCAAACTGTTGTGCATGGTAATTATCAGTTGTAGTGCCAAATGCTTAAGGAAAATGTTTATTCATATGCATAGTTTCTTTTTATTAACACACAGCTTCAGGGGACAAAGCAATGCAGGCAGCTTCTCAGACATTGCCCACCTCCTTTGAGGAGTAACTTAGTGCCATGTTACTGTGGGCAAGCCTGATCATCATCTTCCTTATTTTTCCATTGTTTCCATTGCCAAATGTTGCTCAACTAGTTCTTAATCCACCATTATTTTCAGAAAGCCATGAAAAACTGGGTGGGAAATGATTTCAAAAATACCTTTCCTTATCTTGTGCAGTTCCACTACAACTCAACTAGGGAAGTGGAGCTGGTTTTAAGATGGTATTTGTCACTTCTGCTCAAGATTAATTTTTCTGGAGAAATGCATGAACAAAATTATGCTCTATTTTAATATAATATTTTCTCCAATGCCATAGATGTTTTCCCTGCCAGGGAACATTTGAAACTGAAGTCAGCCTGTTTAAAGCAATACTTTATTTTTAGTCCACCTGCTGATGGAGGAATTTGCAGGGGAGTTGGGGGGGGGCATAGTCCCAAAACTCAAATCTTTGTACCTGTATGTAGTATGAATACATTTTCCACAAGGCTCCTTACAGTCACCCTGCTATTATTTGCTACATCTCACGTCACCTTTTTATGCATTACTTAATTGTCGAGCTTGGTGTCATCTGATAACTCTCCAATAGGATGAACATAGAAGCACCAACCACTCCCCTCTGTGCCATTGTTTTCCACATGCAAACCTATGTCAGTCACTGTAAACCTTCTTACCATGCTTAGATTCTACAAGCGGGAGATTCCACATCCCAAACTTCAGGATGCTTGCTTATGTGTATGGCCTATAAGCAGGTAGCAGGCTGTCTTCTGCAGACCAGTCATTTTCCACATGAAGAAAAGTGACACACAAAGAGGAGCTATGTTCTCACCTGCTTTTACGTTGAGGGGCACCAGGGAAACAACACCTGAGTAGGGCATATAGTTACTGTTATGCTAAAAGAGACCTGTCCCTGTGCTGGCCTAAATTATAAGTACAGTGGTACCTTGTATAAAGGAATTAATTCGTTCCAAATGAAATTCTGTTAAGCAAATTTTCCTTTGTACAAATTTCCCATAGGAATGCATTGAAAACAGAGTAATCCCTAATTGTGACCATTTTTCTGTTGTACGCATTTGCGCTGTAGGCAATTCTTTTAAGCGATTCCCCTCTATCTCCGGAAATTGTTTCCTTTAAGCAGATTTTCTATTAAACAACTGCTTGTTATATGAGGGTCCACTGTATACCCAAAGGGGGGAATCAAGAGTATACCTTCTATAACACATATTTCAACCAAACCAGTTTCTATGGAGGCCTATTAAAAATAAAACCAACGAACCTAAGAATACCACTGCCTTACACTTCAAAGGTTTTATAGCAGTACTGGGCAAGAATAGTATTTCACTAATGCGTTTACATGTATGGTGGCTGATACTGCTTGTGAGATGAGTTCAGGAAGCCTGGTTTCAGGCTTCTATAAGACAAGCAATACAAATAGTTTAGGTTTAACAGTAGTTTTATTTAATATTTCAGGAAGGTTTATTAATGCCAAATTTCAGACAAGAATAGAATATTGGGATACATCTCACTCTCCACCTAGGTTGAAGATCTGACAGGAAATTATATAAGCCATCAGTCAGCCATGTCAAGTCAACAAAGAACTGGAACTGAAAATGAGCCACATGGAACTTGCAAGGCAATCTTTAGGCCAGAAAGGCAGCAAAAAAACTGAAATCACTCAGGGCTAGGATTGAAGAAGGACTGTGGAAGAGAATGCGGCTTTTCAGGCATCATCAGAAGCAGAGGAATTCCAAGTGGCAGATATTGACAGAGGTCTAAAAAGTAGGTGCTAGACTAGACTCAAGAGTTCAGGCAAGGTTCAGAAGAGTTGCTGCATTGCCAGAGTCAGGTTTAAGACAGAATGAAGATTGTATATGAAACCTTCAGAGTACAGGCTGGTTAATAGAGGTGGATATTGATAATGGAATTGGCTAGTGTATGTAGTGGGATTTGAACATCCTTAGCTATTTAAAAAATAACATAAAGGACTAGTCACAAAGTTTGCTATTTTTTAAAACAAAGATTACTAAGCTTGCTACATTCTGCCCAAATTTGTCCTTTATTTTATCCCTACACCCAGCAGCTACCAGAACCGAATCAAGTAATCAATTAGTTTATAGATAATGAGGTGGGAGTGGCATATTGATAATAGCATATAAGGTTAGGAATAAAAGCCTGCGTATATACCATCTCCACATTGTGATGGTGCAGTGGTGGGATCATAATACTAGAAACATCATTGCACTCATTGAACAAAGCTCCTCTGGGACATTCCAGTGTCATTGGCAGTGGGATAATTGCAGATTATGACATTCTGGTGGCAGCACACGGAAAATGAATTAATAAGAGATTTTGACAGCTTGACAATATGCCACCCAGTCCCCACTGGAAGATAAGCTAGGCTAGGCATTCAAAGATGTCATACAGTTTCAACCTGTTTAGAGCTTAAGCATTCATTCCAGAATGGAATTCATTCCCTGTATCAAGTGACCATCTCTGTATTATTGCATGTTAAAACAATACAGAACAAAACTAAGGTGCTGGGAGAGGATAGCTCAGAACTATTCTCCCTGATGTGCTGCTGTTATATTTGTAGAGATGTAGAATAGCATTCAGAATCAAATTCCTATTAAAGATGTACAGTGTCATCATTTTTAAGTTGTTCCATTGTATCTTCCTCTAAAGCCCATGATCTTGTATAGAATTTTTTTAAAAAAAGGAAAATAATAATAACCTGAAAGCAAGAAATTGGCAGGGTTTATTGAGATTGCATGACAACCCAAATTGGACTGCAGTGTCAGTTGCCCCATTGTGTCCTTGAAGCACTGTTTCATGAAACACTGTCTTTAAGAACTATTGCATTCAAACTTTTTTGTTGAAGAACATCAATGTTTCATCACCCAAAACCAAAACCAAAAATAATAAAAAATAAAGACAATAAAACATGGCCCCTTAAAGACTTACAGCTGTACTGTAAAATGAGCTTTTTTGGACAACTCTTCACCTTCAGACATGAAAGTGGGGCTTCATGGCAAATATTTATATACTGTAGTTATATATGGCCCCAAAAGGAAAAGGACTGATTATTTTCTGGGCACAAGTAGTTGATGATGTGGCATTTCACATCGGAAAACAACCATTAAGACCCCATTTGATATTCAGTGTCCCTCCTTGCATGCATCAGTAAACAATGATAATCATTGGCGCCTTATTTAATCTCAGGCTCTGAGATGGAATAACATGTTAGTGAGTATCTTAAAATCTGATAGGGCTTGTGAGGTGGCAATATAAGTAAGTTAGCAGTTAGTGTTTTGCTATTTCTCCTTTAAGAACATAAGAACAGCCTTGCTGGAACAGGCCACAGCCCATCCAGTCCAGCATTCTGTCTCACACAGTGGCTCACCATTTGCTTCAAGATGCCTTCACCTGCTTATGATTCCCTGCAAGTGCAATTGAGAGAGATCCTGCCTATCTTTCCAACCCGGAGGTTGTCCTCAGGCATCCATAATGATAGCCATTTCCTTGTTCTCCATGAACTTGTCCAATCCTTTCTTAAAGTTGTCATGGCTGACAGCTGTCACCACTTCTTCTGGCAGGGAGTTCTACAGACCAGTGATCCTCTGGGTGAAAAAGTACTTTCTGTTATTTGTTTGAGATCCAGCACCCAAAAGTTTCATGGAGTGCCCCCTAATTCTAGTGTTGTGTGATAGGGAAAACAGCTTTCCCTTATCTACTTTGTCCACACCGTGTATGACTTTATAAACTTCAGTCAGGTCACCTCTTAGACGCCGTTGTTCCAAGAGTGAAGAGGCTCAGCTGTTGCAGCCTCAGATGGTAGGAAAGTGTTCCAGTCCCTTAATCTTTCTGGTTGCCCTCCTCTGACTTTTCTACATTTAGCTGCCAGTGTCCATCTTGCACTACTCTAAAGGGGAAGCAGCCATAAAGTAGAGGGTGCATGCAGCCTGTGATCTTCATGAGCCCCTAATGTGCATAGCATGCATGTATGCTGTGTGTATTGTGTTTCTGTATGCTCCATTGTCCCAATCAGCATTGCTACTTCTGTACCACTAATGGAGATGCCAAAGCTGCTAGTCATGCTGCCATGTCTTCTCCTCACTTGAGCAGCTGCAGATCTCTTGTTCCTTGTCCCCACTACCACACTCCTCACCGGCTTGCTTGCTGACCCTTGAGCAACTGTTTCTCATTCTTGTTATTCACCTGCAGTGATAGGAGTCAGTGGCTCTCCCAGCAGTCATAAGTGGCCTCACCCACACACTGTTGTTTCTTGGTTCCTGCTTGTAGGTCACCTGCTTATGGCAGGTAGTGAGTACTGTAGTGTGTGCATTGGACAATGTATAGTCAATGCTAACTGCTGTTACCAAATTGCAGCCACTATTATTTAGATTCAAGCTCCTTGTTGGAAAATCCATTTTACAGCTGCAGCCATAAGCTTGTGAGATTTCTGGACTTGGTAAAGGACAAAGCAGAAGGATAAATGGGAGAGGAGGCCATCCAAGTGCTGTCAAGATGCTAGCCTGCGTACCTTTATAGATGTCATTTGATCTCCATTGCCATATTGAATGTCTATACACTCCAAGCAGAGGAACTATTATCTGCATTGGAAACCAGTGCTTTTTTTTTGGGGGGGGGATAACCTCTGAGAAGAAAAATGCATTTTTTTTTTCAATTTACTTCAAAACCCTTGAGCTATCTGAGAGCAAAGATTTCCTTAGGATAATGCAACAGGAGAAATGAGTTCATTGTAGAACCATTATTCCGTTTACTGGTCCCTAATGCACATTCACATTCAGACTGACACCACCATGTGCTCATCTCAGACTGATTTTCCAAGAGTGTTATTTAATTTTGTTCAGTGCAGCAAGAGACCTGGAAAAGGAGGAGTTGCATTAGCAGGAGAAAAAGGTGTAAAATGCTGAACTGGAGGGCGTGTCAGGTCCCCTTGCTTCTCCATAATGTGTCCTGCTGAAATGAAAAAGGTAAAAAGACTGGAGCATCCACAGACAATGGTAGTATAGGAGAGAACACTGTCAGGATGCTGAATGAAAGTTTATTAAAAGAGCCCAACGCGTTTCGGCCCGAATGGCCTTCTTCAGGGACTTTTTCACTGTGCTCAAAGAAACTCTGGAAACAACTTAATGCCTTCCAGAGTTTCTTTGAGCACAGTGAAAAAGTCCCTGAAGAAGGCTATTCGGGCCGAAACGCGTTGGGCTCTTTTAATAAACTTTCATTCAGCATCCTGACAGTGTTCTCTCCTATACTACCATCATCTGCTGAAATGAAAGCCTAACAACTTTCAGAAAGAACAGAGGGTGAGAATATAAGTAATGTTGTTCAAGGCCCATCAAAAGTTCCAAGCTGGGTACTGAAACTGCAGCATAATTGTCTTGCAAACAACCTGCAGACACAACACAGGCTTGTCCGGAGAATAAATCTACCAGGAACCTATTGTTACTACCACCAGGCTGCATCTTTGAAGAGTAGTAGTTACAACAGGTTTTCACAGTATTTCAGGATGCATCAGCATTGACTTATCACCATATGATTAGGAACCCTGATTTTTCAGTTTTCTCTTCCATTGAGAGGGACTTGCTTTCCACACCACTGAGTTGGATGAAAGATGTTTGGGCTAGCCCACTCCCACTGTTCATAGATTAAGAGTAATATTTTGTTCCATTGGTTCAGTGGGACTGCCCTAGTAGTGACTTCCTATGTTAAAGTACTTATTATGCTAAAGAAGAGGATTTTAGCCATTACACAATTGTTTTGCAGTAATAGAGACTCATGTCTCAGTGGTTAAACTGCTGCATTGCAGCCTTCTATCCTTCTAATGTCCATAAAATGAGTTCCCAGCTCACTGAAGGGTGGCAATGTGTAGCCTGCATCATTTAATAGAAAGCTGTGGGACAGTATTTGGCTTTGCTCTTTTAAAGATGATTTTTGTTTTCCTAATACTCAACTTTAATCCTCTTTTTACACTTTCTACGTCATCCTTGGAAGTTCTTTGTGTTCTCTGTATTCTGTCCCAACTACAGCACTTTTTAAAGAATATAAACTGTGCATGAGGACAGTCAAATTTTGCTATATAGCCATTTTTAAAAATGCATAGCTTTTTATGATCTATGCAGTCAGGCTTTACTACAGTCCATAAAGCTTAACCCAGTTTTTCTCTGAAATTCTTTGGTGTATTCTAGGAGACAATGTATATTTGATCTCTAATACCTCTTCTTTCTGAATCTGGCTTAAACATTTATCATTGTTCAAATATGTCAAAAGTATCTCTATATCTCAAATATCACATCAACCTTCGCTTCCCTTTCTAAAATAACACTTTCCTTATTAAAAAAATTATTGGAAAAATCTGTCATCCTTGTGAATCTACTGTTATTGGTCTTCAGTATGTAGTGTTAATATTTTATCTTCTTGATCTTTCAGCTTCCCTACTCTTGGTTTAAACGTTTTCTTCTTTTCTTCTCATAAGGAAAAGTTTCATTTTCTTCTTCTTCTTTTTCGGGAGAGGGGTAATAATAATTATAGCTTCCTAGTCTCTATATGCCAGTCACTGCATTTTCCCCTGATTATACTTATACAGTGGTCCCTTGTATAACAAGCAGTTTGTATAACATAAAATCTGTACAACATAAAAAATTCCAGAGATAGGGGAAACTTGCTTAACAGAATTGTCTATGGGGCAAATCCGTACAACATAAAAATGGTCATGATAGGGATTACTCTGTTTTCAATGCATTCCTATGGGAAATTTGTATAAAGGAAAATTTGCTTAACAGAATTTCATTTGGAACAAATTAATTCCTTTATACAAGGTACCACTGTATGTGTGTGTGTATGGCTTCAGTTCACAGTTCTTCTGGTTTGGGATCATTTGAGTTTAGCAGTGCAAATCTCTTCAACTTCTTCACAAATTTTATTTAGATTATGTATATCTTGGCAGTGGAGATGTTTTAGTTATTCAGCTTTATGGTAATTTTTCATGTTAACAGTTCATTAGTTTGTACCACCATCTGCTCCTGGTCTGGTCCTTGAAAAGAACCTAGATATTTTCCATCTTCTGCTTCCAATTATACAATCTGTTTGTTATTTATACTGGCCATATGATAATGTCCACAGGTACAGATTCCTGTTCAGAGGGCAAAAACGAAGTTTGTTTCACAGAATTAAATGAGTCACTCTTCTGCATTATTTCTCACTCCCTGGCAAAGTTCTCCAATAGTTCTGCTTTACTGCCAACTTTGAATTCCAGCTGCACTATTTAACAGCACTTTCTGTTTTAGTACAGTATATCATTTTCCACTTGAGCACGTGTAAAAGCTTTCAGATTTTTCTACAGCATCTGCTTTCCTTGAAATCTGATTGATATTATTTTGTCAGACTTCATTACAGTTCCTAACTGCTTGTGCTATTCTCCCTCACTAATACAGCCATATTCTTTTTTTCTCAGGTTTTTATTTTTACAGTAAAAACTCTTTGTAATTCTCTGATTGAAAATGCCCTATTTCAGTCCATTTATTCCACTCATATCAAGCATGAAAAGGTTACATGGACTTTCAGGATGGGGTTTTTTTTTGTACTTGCTAAACAAAGTGGGAAAATAGATTGTAGTGGTTGCCCTGAAAAAGATGGAAAGAGGAAATAATTTATTGGGCTTTTTTTCCGAAGGCTTTCATGGCCAAGATCTGATAGCTGTTGTGAGTTTTTCGGGCTGTTTGGACATGTTATGGAAGTTTTTGTTTTTGTTTTGCTCAACTTTTGATCTACAACAATTCAAAAGTCCTTCTCACTCAAAGTATTACTGAGCCAAGTATCCCGTTTTGTAACTTTGTATTTTAAGTTTCCCCATTCGTTACAGAACTTTACAACTTATCCTTGTTAACTTTCGTTCTGTTGTTTTCAACCAAGTACTCAAGCCTATCTAGATCTTCTTGAATTTTGTTTCTGTCTTCCATGCTTTTAGATATTTCTCCCAATGTTGTGCCATCTGCAAATTTGATAAGTATTTCTCGCACTCCCTCATCCAGGTCATTAATTAAAATGTTGAAAAAACATCTGATCCAGGACTGACGCTAGTGGTGCCCCACTTGTTGCCTTTTCTCTGTTTGAGAAGGAGCCATTGATAAGCACTTGGTAAGCATATCCAATCTCGCCTGATTTTGGAAGCTAAGCAGGGTCGGCCCTGGTTAGCACTTGGATGGGAGACCACCAGAGAATACCAGGTGCTATAGGCGCCTGGAGTAGGAACTGGAAAACCTGCCATGATCCTGCCTGTCACAGGACCTGAATCTGAGGGGTTAAATGGTGAAGAGCTGCTGGAGGAGCCTTGCAGCTCAACTCAGCAGGCAGCTGGGTCTGATGACTCAGCTGAAAGCATATCTCCTCCTCCTAGAAGGGCCATGAGCAGGATTCTGCAAAGACGTGCTACCAGGAGAGCTAGGGAAAGGGTCTTGGATGCTAGACAGGGAATCAGGTCTGGAAGCCCTGAGTACTAGCAGGAGCCTTTCCAGAGGTAAGGGTGTGTTCCCTGTTTGGGGATAAAGCTGGCAAGCTTACCTTGAGCTCTCTGTGGGAGCATCACGTCATTTGAACTTGCAACCACGTTCCTGTCTGTGACCTTGGCTCTGTTTCCTGATTTTGGACTGGCTTCCTGGACAACGGCTTTATCTGTTCCCTTGGGTTTGGCATCTGGTTTCCGTGAGATATTCTGGCTTTGACTTGGACTGGTAATTGCTGGGAGTTGGATTCTGTTATCTATCTGGCTTTCCACTAAAGATCTTGGCAAAGACCTGAACTCTGCTTGTGTGTGTGTTCTGTGTGCGGGGCTTGACAAAACCACTCCAGTATTTCTGCCAAGAAAACTCCATGGACATGGTGTCACGAAGAGTCGGTCATGACTGTAATGACACAGCACACACACACACACACACACACACACACACACACACACACACACACACACACAAATTATACAGTAACCCCCCGCCTATCGCAGGGGTTAGGGAACCACCCGACCCGCGATACCTGAAAATCTGTGATATGTGGAAGTGGGTTGGGTGGGGTCAGGTGGGGTGATCAGATCCCCCTGCTGCCGTCGGCATGTGCCGGTCCGAGAAATCTTGGGGCAGCACGCGCCGGCGCAGCAGGGGGATCCGACCTCCCGCCGCGGTCCCAGCGTCTCCATTGAAATGCATTGGCTCCTTCTCAAACAGAGAAGAGGCAACAAGTGGGGCACCACTAGCGTCAGTCATGGATCAAATGTTTTTTCAACATTTTAATTAATGACCTGGATGAGGGAGTACGAGAAATACTTATCAAATTTGCAGATGGCACAACATATAGTGGGAATCGCAGTACCTGAACCGCAAAATGGTGGGGGGGGTCACTGTATAATCAACTGTGAATCCGGCTGATAATTGCTCTCTCTAGACCATACCTAGTTAACTTGCTAATCAAAGTATCACAGATCTTTACTGTAGTCAATATATATTACATCTACCCTCGTTCCCATTCTCTACCAGGGGGTTACCCAATTTAAAAATGAGATCAGATTAGTCTAGCAAGATTTTTCTTGACAAATCCTTGGGTTCTGGTTATGACTGCATTGTTTTTTTTAAAAAAACTATGGAAACAACAGCAGAAGCAACACGGTGAATGCCATGGTGGTGCTAAGGTTCTGCATAAAACAATATTTTCTGATTGGGTAGATTTCTGTTGACAATCCATTGTTGACTTTTGACAATCCCAGCAATATTATTTGCTGGTTTAGATAAACAATACAGAATGCATTTGTCCCTTTTAATTAGGGACACCATAATCATTTGGTGAGAACTAGGTGTTCCCCAAATTTTGAAAGTTCTTGTCCACTGCTTATGGCATGAGGGTGTTCTATTATTAATATCTTTGTTACTTTATGCAAGTTATTGGAACTTTTCCAGGGCTTTAAAACAACAAGCCATGCATACAAAGTTGATTTCTTTTACGGGTACAGCCTTGAGCTATAAGCTTTCATTGAAAAAGTCAGAAAAAGCCCTGTATCTCCAATTACCAAATACAGTTGCCACTTGTTATGTCAGTAGAAGATCTGTTGTCTGAGAGAGAGAGAGAGAATACATTTTTGTAGCAATGCTTTAAAATATTCCTGTTTGATGACTAGGGATGGGCACGAAATGGAAAAACTGTGTTTCATTTCATTCCCTTTTGTTCCCCCTGCATTACGTTCCATTTCATACGAATTTTTTTTTCCAAACAACAAACATTCAAAAATTCTTATGAAACGAAACAGTAATGAAATGATTCATTACTTTACTCACTTCCTCCTCCTTCTGAGCTCCGGCAGCAGCCCCTCTGGTGGCAGCTTTGGCGGTGGGCCTAAGCTGGCCAGCCCTCTCCAGCCGGCTGGCGGGGCTCCAGCTTCGGCGGCAGGCCTAGACTGGCCTGCCAGGCCTGCTTGCTCTCTCTGGCCAGCTGGCGGGGCTCCAGCAGTGGTGGTGGCTCCGGCACAGGGCCTAGGCCAGCCTTCTGGGCCCACTTGCCCTCTCCGGCCAGCTGGTGGGACTCCAGCAGCGGCAGGGGAGGGATACAAACAGGTAAGGGAGCTGTTTTGCAGACAAACAAACAGGTTTTTAAGCGAAAAAAACACACTGTTTTATTTCATCTGTAATGAAATGCTGCTGCTTTGTTTTGTTTCATTTTGTTACATAACAAATAGATGAAACAGCATGTCATTTTTTTTCTTTTGTGCCCATCTGTATTGATGACTATAGTGTCTACCCCAGGGAATAGATCTCAAAGCAGAGAGCAAAGAAGTTGCTACCTTCCTCTACTCTGTTTCATGCCAGCTTGGATCATGTGTTGGTTCTTTCTTCTGGAGTTATTCTGTCACCTGTAAAAGCAAGAAATTGTACTCTTCACAGAAGTTATGGCAACAAAAGAATTACAAATTGAGTGCTGAACTGCATGTTACAAAGAGTAATGGTGTGTTGGTTAATCTGGGTGTTCCTGGACTGCGATTCGCAGAAGTCTTCACCATGAGCTGTTCTGACTGGGATTTCCTGGAAACTGCAGCCCAAGAATACCTGGAATACCTAAGGCTGGGAACCACTGCTGTTGTAAACCATCTTGACTGCTGACACCATCAGCATTCAAGCTGCCCGTCCTTCCTTCCTTCCTTCGGTAAACCAATCATATTTCCCCATTGTCTCCCCACCACAACGGATTTGTGAACTTACTGTGTTATTGTGTCTTAAGATCCAAAAACAAAAGGTTCTGTCTCAAAATCATTTTTCTGTAAAATGGAAGTCCTCTTTTCATTTATGAATGAGCAAAATACTATAGTTTATTCATTTTCTATTTTTTCCTATCAGTCTGGAGTTTAACAGATTCTCAAAGATTTAATTTTTGGTACATTAGCACAAAAGGAGTAATGAAAAAGTCATCAGGAAGACAGAACTGCTTAGTTCAGGAATACTGCCAGTCTTTCTCAAAAGAACAGAAAAGATGCTGTGCTCAGGGAAGACTGTGGAGAATTATGGGGATTAGAGATAAAAAAGAGAGAAAATTTCTCCAGAGGGAGCAGCTAGCAGATGGGGAAGCTAACATGAGGTGGAGAAAAGGGAACATATACAAAGACTGCTGGTGCCAGTGGAAATAAGATATGAACCTGTTGGCTTTAAAAAGAGATATTGGATTTGATGCACTGAAAGAAAAAGGAGCATGGTCACGGAGTTGAAGATTTGTGTGCAAGGAGATTAGTTTTCTTTTCTTTTCTTTTTTTTTGGGAAACTGTTTTTAATAAAACTCTAACAAAGACCCTTGTGGTGCAGTCGTTAAATTGCTGTACTGCAGCTAAACTGCTCACAACTTGGATTTCAGTCCTAGGTAGCCAGCTCAAGGTTCACTCCTCCTTCCATCCTTCCGAGCTCATAAATTGAGTACCCATCTCACTGGAAGAGGGGTGGGACAATGTGCAGCCTGTGTAATTTAATTGTAAAGGGCCCAGAGTGCTTTGAGCAGTATATAAGCAGCACACTTTGCTTTGCTATACAAGCAACATGAAGGTAGTAATGGAAACATGAACAACCCAACAAAATGTTGTTTGCCTGAGGAATGCATTTGTTGGAAGTTATGCACCACACCACAAGGGTTTTCCTTTCCCAGGGCTGCAAACTGTGAGCCATTCTGCCTTTCTGAGAAAGTTTACTCCATCCACTTGGCTCTCTGGTTGTCCTTTTTATTTTTTTTTAATGGCAGTGGCTTTGGTTGTTCGAGAAAAGGGATACTTGTCAGCAGAGCTCTTGCAACAGGAAGTGCCGGGTTCATGCTGCTGTTATTTCTGGCAAGGCTGTTTGCCCTCGACCTCGGCTTCTTATGTGGTCTCAGGGGTGTGGTTTGCAGCACAGCTAACTGAAAGGCAAGCAGTGCTTCCGGGTCTTTGAAAAAAAATGCCAGCAACATCTTTGAATGTGTCATACATTTATCTGGCTCTTAGCCAGACTTGTGAATTTTTCTGAGGTGTCTGCTGGCTTGGCTGGTAGCCAAACACATGTAATATTCATTCTGGTGTTATCAGCGGGAGCTCGCTCCGCTGCGTGGCACCCGGGATTTGAACTACTGAGCTGCCAACTTTGCAGCCAACAGTTTTCAGAGCGTTAGTCCTCTGAGCCACCACCAACTTTACATTTACCAACTGTAGGTAAAATTTTAGGCCTGCTTTTTTTTAAAGGACTTTAAGGGCTTTAAGTGAACTTAACCACCCCGAGTATTGCCTTTACATTAATGGGTGTGGTATCAAAATTGAATGAATGAATGAAAAAATAATTATTTAATACTGAAACTACCCACAAGCATCATGTAATCACATTGCTTTTTATTCACTTCTTAGAGTCATCAGGCTTCTGAGCCTTAAGAAATTTTCAGCTGTATCTTTGCTCATACTGTAATTTCTACTAGGACTTCCCCTTTACATATTAAGAGAGTGTGCAGACTATATTGTACTGACATTGAGCCTTGTTTTACAAAGCTGCCTGGTAGAGTTTCCTCCTCAGAGCTTGCAGGGAGATTTTTAGTTGCCCTACGGAAAGAACAGTACCACAGAAAGATGGATTTTGGAATCTATATCACAGGGTCCTATGAAACCTTAAACAATTTTCAGCCTATGTAGTTGCTTGTTTTTATCTCATGGAATCCTTTAACCCACTTGTCCTGAGAGCAGCCTTGGTAGAACCAGAAGGTCTACCAAGTGCATTTAGGAAAGACTGAAACGTTTGTCTCCTAAACATATGGTGCAGTTTTCTTTTCAGAGCAATGTGTTCATTTTTACATGAAAAATAATGCTATGGTGCTGCTTAACAAAGCCCTGTGACCATCTAACAACTCCTTGTTCGCTCTCTTTACTTAATCACTCTTAGTTGCAGTAAACCACATTCTGGGGAAAACACAAAACCTTGTTTCCAGTTTGGATGCCAGGAAATAGTTAAGCAGAGGAGGAGGAGGAAAGGGAAATGCAAAGCACATTGCGCCAAGCCATGATAAGACACTTCTGTATTTGCTGCACTAGATGTGAGAATTGGGAGTTGGGGATGAATTAATAATCCTTTGTGACACAGGGTTTCCTGCAGTGCCTTTCTGGAGTGAGGTATGAAGAAACAGTACCTGCTCTAAAATAGGTTCCTCCAGGAGCCAACTTCAGTGGAAGATGGGGTACAACATTTATATATTGAAACGTAAGCATTTGGAACCATAGAGTTGAAGGGGGGTTAAAATATCATATAGTCCAAACTTCACCTGTGAGTTCGATTGACGATTTACCTTCTCTGCAAGTACACGGTCCAAAGGCAGATGCGTTTCAGAAAGATGTTGATGCCCCGCTCATGTCAAGAAATAAATAAACCCTCTGGGATTTACACATTACTGGCTTCCAGTCCACTTCTGCATTCCTGCTGCTGCCATATAAACAGTATATGTGTTAATTCTGAAGCTTTTTATTTGATTGTATTTACGCACGGCTTCCTGTATCAAAAATGATAAGTTGAAGCCATACTGGTACATCAGAATGATATCTTTCCCTTAAATACTCTGGGTGTTAATGAGATCAAGGTGGCCTTTTTTTTTCTGAAAGGAAGTTACCATGGGACAATAAATGGAGACATTTAATAATATTGCTGTATGTAATGAAGGTGTGAGCATAGGGGGGGATGCTTGCAATGTTTGTATATTGGAAGCATTTTTTAAACCAGAAAGCTCCCCCACCTTTTAAAAAAAAACTGAAGGGGAAAAAAGGGCAGTACAGTTGTGTAAAATATAGAGCAGAAGGGAGAGAGAAAGAAAGAAAGGGAAAGCAGGTATAAGTAGCAGGCATGCATCCTCTTTTTTTCTTCTTCCTTTTTTGCAGTGGAGTTTTGTCTCAGGCTATCAATCAACTTTTCACCGCTTCCTGCAACAGCAGGTCTGCTATAAATCCTGCTGTAACTGACTGGGTTTCATTTCCTCTGCCAGACCCTGCTAACCTGCAAGGCATGACACAGTGGCACCAAAGTGAGCAGCTGATAATGTAATACACCAATCCTGGGAGGCAAAAAGTTGAAGTTCTTGTTCTCTCCGCTGAATGATTTTAAAGATCTTTATATTTCGTTTCCCGGGGAGGGGGATAATTACTCAGCATAATGCACAGTGCGTCTTTTTTTTTTTTTGTATCTCCTAAAGGAATTTTATTTAAGTGTCCCTGGAAAGGATGGGGGTGACTGGGTGGCATTCCTCGATGCTCTCGCCCATTTCTAAATTACTCCTCTTCCAGGAGGCTATGAAACATCTAAAACAAAACAAAACATGTGTCCCAGCAAAATGTTTCAATTCAGCCCCAGTTATAAGAGAATAAAGGGAAAGTCTGAGGCTCTGCAGCCGAGGCACATACGTAAGGCCTTAGGTTCAACTCTTGGTAACAATAAATGCATGCCATCAAGCTGATTCCAACTTATGGGAACCCTTTGTAGGTTTTTCTCGGCCAAGAGTATTCCAAGGTGGATTGGCATTATTTTCTTCCAAGGGCACCCTAGGACTGTGTAGTTGGCCTGTGTAATTACACAGGCTGGCTTTTCTCCCAGAAGGGAATCGAACTCCCAACCACTGGCACTGTAGCCATATAACTAATCCACAGCTATCCAGCTCCTGGTACTTTAAGTAAAGCAGATAGCAAGGCGATGGCAAGCTACCTCCTGAAATCTTAGCAAGCTGCTGTGAACCAGGGGTGATAACACTGTTCAAAAAGTTTGAATGCTGCTGGATAGTAGGGCCTGGCTCGGTGCCTTTATATTCTGAGAAGATGGAAACAGCAACTGTGTTCCATCTCTGTAAAGCTACTGAAAAGCATTCATATTGTCTACTATTAAAGGGCAATGACACAGACACTAAAATTAAGTTTTCATTAATCCAAGTGTTTTGGATTTTTAGAGTAGTAACTGAGCCATACCTAATTGAGTATACAAGCCATTAATTTATTTCACTTAATAAATTCTCTCCCTCTTTTTTTAATTGAAACAAGTTGAGGAACTTGTCTCTCTCGCACACCCACCATTTTTCTGTGCTATGGATGTGTCCATAGAGATGGATGCTAATCCTGACAGCTGTGTATTTTCCTTGTGAGCGGTATAGAAAGGCAGCCCTTTTCTTTCTTAATCTAGCAGACTTCCCATGCAGTTTAACTGGTGCCAAATGCCTTGTTAAAGCTGGTGCAACCAAAACTGTAAGTATCAGAGGGACCAGTGAATTCCCAAGAGGGAGCACGTGCAACACCCACAAACATTTTTTTAAAATAATAGCCCAGTTGTTTTGAATATAAATTCTTCTTCCAAAGCAAAGCACAGGCTGCACTAGGGAACAGAGTGGCATGCTTGTTAAGTGTCCCAGAAGATGAAGTTTTATTTGAAATGGGTCCATAAAATCTGTATTTCTTTACACCACAAGAATTTAATCTAGCCTCCTTTTCTTTCAGTTTCTGGTGTGGTGTAGTGTGTGTGTCTGTCTGTCTATCATCTATCTATCTATCTATCTATCTATCTATCTATCTATCTATCTATCTATCTATCTATCTAATGCATGTATATGGTAAGGTGATGGTTGGTGAGTGCAAATAGGACAAAGTGCTGTGCAAGGAGAATGGGTGCAGTGTCTGAATTGTTCATTTAGGCACCACAAGGTGGAGGTGATAGTTGGGCATGCTGTAGTCAGCATCATTTAAGTGCATTGTTGCTGTTGGGGGATTGTTTAATGCTAGCACTGTTGGCTGCTGACTCTAAGAGAAGCAACTTTCCACTCAAGGATTAACCATGAATGTGTTGCGTATGCTGCTTTCCACCGCTGTCTCTTTTGCCTAAAAGAATGTATGGAAAGCACATTCTATTGTCTTAATAATAAAGGTAGAAGAACAATTGCGAACATCTATCACTCTGGACATGTACAGTATATCCTTAATTTTTCAATTTAATTTTGGGCTGCCTGCCACTGTATGAAGGCAGCTGTAAATGGTAATAATCATGTGCTCCCAAGTTAATGCTGACCTCCGACCCTTTTCAGAGTTTTCTAGGTAGAGAGCAATCAGAAGTGGCTTAGCATTCCCTTCCTCTAGGGGCATCCTGAAACGGTACAGCTTGCCCAAGGCTGCACAGGCTGCCTGTCCTCAGCAAAGGCAAAATTTATTTGTTTATTTTATTTTAGAGTATTTTTACCCTGCCTTTCTCCTTGGAAAAGAACCCAAGGCGGCTTACAGTAATGAAAGACAATATACAGTCCAGTAGAATTAAGACACGTTCAAGTATTCTGACTCTGCAGCCAGATTCCTAATTCACTGAGCTCCTTGGCCAATGGAAGCTAGATAAGTTGCTCCCAAATAACCATGTTTTGTTGGAACTCTGCTGGTTGTACTTGGGAATTTTCACTAAACTTTCATAAAGCTGCCTCGGATAACGAATTTTCTTCCATTAAACTGTTAAAATGGCTAGAGAAGGGCTGGATGTTCTTTCTTCCTTACAAGAAGTGGACTTTATGAAATTTCAGTGAAAGTTATCCGAGACAGACCTATACATAGAATTGCGATTTGTTATCCGAGGCAGCCCATAGGGAAAATTCGTTATCCGAGGCACCCTATACCTGGAAATTGCGATTCGTTATCCAAAAAACTCGTTATCAGGGGCATTCGTTATCCGATGTATTACTGTACTGTGTTCCTAATAATCCCCTGTGACTGCTAGTCTTCCTCCCATCATCCAAGACTAAAGTACAGTTTTGGGGAAGGTAATGAACAGCAAGAGATGCAGGGAAAGGTGTTGGCAGAATGCATTGTGTGTAGGTGCAAGGCCCACTTGCAGTTGGAACCAGTTTGGATTGAAGTGAGCCAGCTTCAAGATGGGGTTCCTCTCTTTCAAAGGAAAGGAAAGCATTTCAGTCTTCTCCTATTGAAAATCTCACCTGCTGCCTCGAATGGACAGCACATCCATTCCTTACTTTTACTCGTTTATTTGCAGAAAGTTGAACACAGAGCTGAATAGTGTTGCCTTCTCCTGACACAGGTGGTTCCAAAAACAGAGCTACATATACACCTTTTGTCTAGGAGAGCTAATGCACAGCCCACCACAGTTTTGTAGATGCTGGAGTACAATTGCTGGTTAGCTCAGTGGGTTAGGTATCTGGTTGAGGAGCCAGTGTTTGGGAATTTGAATTCCCACTGAGCCTCCTTGGCAGGGACTGGGCTCCATAGGGTCAATTCCAGCTCTGCGATTCTCAGCTTGGTACAGTAACCCCCCGCCAATCGCAGGGGTTAGGGATCCACCCCACCCACGATGCAAGAAAATCCGCGATATGCGGACGCGGGTGGGGGGCGGGGGGCATCTTACCTCCCCCCGCCGCCCGCCCGCGCGGCCCGAGCCTTCCTGGGGGAGCCTGGGGGAGCGGCGCGGAGCGACCCGATCACTCCGTGCCGCCCCTCCCGCCCCCCAGGCTTCTCAGGGGTGTGTGGGAGGACGGCATGAAGCGACCCGTTCGCCCCCCACCGCCCTTCCACGCACCCCCCGAGGCTTCTTGGGGTGCGGCGCGGAGTGACCCAGCCCCCCCCCCACAGTGCAGGTACTGCGATCCCGCGATGTAGCGGGGCCGCGGTACCTGAACTGCGAAATGGCGGGACGTCACTGTACTGAAAATCAAAGGCTATAAGTGATGACACTTTTTTCCTTTGGGTTAAAATACAGAGCTCACATGGGTTTGCTCCCAAATTCAAATCACATGTCACAGAGACATGTATTTATGCATTTTCTCTTAACTATTTGGCTTGGAATCTCTTTGAGTGATTAAAGAACAAGCACAATTTATGAATACTTTGAAAGCTGGCCTAGTCTCAGTACTGTGAATTGTTGTTTAATTATGCATTCCTCATTGTCGACATTGTTCAGTGCAACAGTCTTTGCATGTGTCAGTGAAACAGAGTAGAATAATGTCTTGTGTGTCCTGTCCCTCTGTTCCCTCTTTTTTTTAAAAAAAGGTCAAAGAAATTGACGGCTCTTGCTGAACGGATGCAGAAAGCAGAGCTGACGAAAGCTCAATTGTGTTTCGAACTAGATGAGCTCGAAGCAGCCGCGTTTCTTGTGCAAGCGGAAGAAAAGGAGTTAAAAGACAGCGACACCGACGTTTCTAAGCAGCAGCTGCCTCCCTCTGAAGGAGAGCTGAGTGGCTCCGACGACTCAAGCAGCACTTCATCATATGAGACAGAAGACTCCGATTCAGATGCACAAGAGTCCTCAGCCAGCCAAGATGGGAAAATAAATCCTTCACAAAGCACACTTGAAGACGAGAGGACAGCCCCGCTTATTGACTGTAATGGATTAAGGCGAGACACGGGCACTTTGACGTTAGATGTTAGAAATGACAAATCAAAGGCTTCTTTACAGTCTGCATCCATCTCTGGGAAACTGATAGAGGAATTAGGAGAGCAAATGCAGACTGCAATTAGGCTTACAGAGCCGGCTGAGGGTTCACCTGGAAATCGCAGCGACGACAGCAGCGGCAGCAGCATTGCACAGGAGATGGGAAGGAGCTCCCTGGCTTACCCTCAAGGACTTTCTCCAGATCATAATGAAATGAGACAATTCTTGGAGGTGACGCCTGAGTCCAACACTCATCTGCTTCTTGACACAACGAAGGACGCATCTGGAGCAAATGTGGATGGGGTGGGCTGGAATGGATAGAGGTTTAAGCTGGCGGGTATTATGTTTTCTTTTAATGGTCAGGTGCTGTTTCGGGACATAATGTGTGCAAGCAAAACAGGATCATCCACTTTATAATTACTTTCCATATTTGTTGCATTATAAGGAATATTTAGTTCTGTTCCTCATCAGAAGTCTTAATGAGGTATGGCATCGAAGATTGTACTCATTTTTCCTTGCCATTATCACTGACACAGCCAGACACAGGACTGATGCCTAAACCTGGAGACTTCTGTTATCTTGAAGTGATTTCTTTTGATGAGACTACTTTTATTATATGAATGTAATGAAACACTGATGGAGGTTGCTGGCTTTTGTTCTGTGAAATGTTTATAGAAAAAGTTTATATTAAAATGTCTGTCTGTAGTTCAAAATCTAACTGGGGTCCTAGATCTCTCAATTATCACCAAGTCCTATATTACAATTCTGTTTCAATGTTTTTAATCATATTGCTGGAGCAGGCACAGCTAGGGAGAGCAGCCACACTAAGCCTATAGATTTCAAGCACTTCTGTCCATTTGGTTCATCTTTTGATGGTTGTTGCTCGTATGTGTAGTGAGACATTCTGCCAGGCAGGAATGAGGAAGGAATCATTCTGTTGGAATTTTAATGCAGACCTACATAATGCACTTTTCTCAAAGCAATACAAGAATTTAAAAAAAACTGTTCTTCACCCATGCCTGCCCTTATCTGAATTTAACTAGCATCGCCTTGATTTGAGTAGGTTTGCTCTAGCTGGGCTTTGCAGTGGGATTTTTATTTATTTATTAATTCTGAATATTTTTATCCTGCATTTCTCCTTGAAAAAGGACTTACAAAAATGGGGATCAATAGACAGCTGGATTCTGACCACTGCATGCAACATAGCACAGTTAGAGCCTTTTCACACAACCCCTAAGATCCGTTGGCCACTTAAATTCGGACCAGAGATCTTGGGGGTTTGTCGTTGTTCCTGTGTTCCCACCCCCTCCGCACTCCTGGCTGCTGGCTGCGTGAGGGGAGGGAGAAAACAAGAAAGAAAAGAATGCCGGCTTATCTCCGTTCTGCCAGTCTCGCTCTGTTCCCGGCAGCATTCAGATCTCTTAAAGGGGTGGGGGCAAAAAAACAACAAACAGAAGCGAGGAGAGCCCGGCACCCACTACGTTAGATCCGCATCAGGGATTTTTCACCCCCGGAGAGCAGGTACCTGAAAAGTGTGCTGGGACGCGCTTAGGTGGGCGTGGCCGCACTTAATTTTCTGTAAACTCCGGAGCTGGTGGGGAAACAATTTTAAGCTCCGGAGCTGGGAGCCATTTGCCGCGGAGTTTAGGGGTCGTGTGAAAAGGCTCTAAGTTTCATACTAGCTCAGGAATTATGCCAAAATGGAATCAAATGAATTTAAAACTGGGAAGAGATCAAAATTGTCAGAAATTTATCTATTTTTCCTGCCAGGTAAGTGCAGATAATTGTTTTCATCCTAAGTATTTGTTTGTGAAGCAGCTGTTTGTATTTGGTTATTATTTTTTTAAAGATGGAAGTAGTCTTCAGTCATGCAGGTTTTTCTTCAAAG
Source organism: Phrynocephalus forsythii (assembly GCA_029282475.1). NCBI lineage: Eukaryota > Metazoa > Chordata > Lepidosauria > Squamata > Agamidae > Phrynocephalus > Phrynocephalus forsythii. The sequence continues at coordinate 160,350,878 of JAPFRF010000011.1, forward strand.
ATGACCACTTGATTTCAGATTATCTCTGCTTCAGCTGTGCCTTTGGCTTGTGGCTGAGATCAAAGAAGGGTAGATCTAGTGATTGGAGTGCTGGTCCGAAAGGCAGGAAATGGCTTTTAGTGTAATTCTTCCTGTGGCTCACTGAATCAGGCAACATATTCCAGTGACAGACCTTAGTCTGTGAGGCATATTTATGATCCAGCACAGATCTCAGTCTGTAGGGCTTATTTGCACCTGTACAAAAAATCCGAGCTTTTGATACCGTCGACCACGGTATCCTGCTGGAGCGGCTCTCAGAGGTTGGGATTGGAGGCCAGGCTTTGGCCTGGCTCCGGTCCTTCCTCGGGGGTCGCACCCAGCGAGTGAGCTTGGGTGGTGAGTTGTCGGCTCCCTGGACACTCTCTTGTGGGGTGCCTCAGGGGTCGTCGCTCTCCCCAATGCTCTTTAACATCTATATGAAGCCGCTGGCTGAGATCATCCGGAGTTATGGAGTCTGCTGCCATCAGTACGCTGATGACACGCAGCTCTATCTCTCCTTTTCCACCTGTGCAGTGGAGGCCGTCGGAACCCTTGATAGCTGCTTGGCTGCGGTACTGGACTGGACCAGGTCCCACAGGCTCAGACTCAACCCAGGCAAGACCGAGGTTATGTTCTTCGGGGCCTCGTTACTGTGGCCCTCTTCCCAGTCTGGATGGGTCCGCCTCCAGCTGGCGCAAAGAGTGAGGAATCTGGGCGTCGTCCTTGACCCGGATCTGACCCTGGAACCTCAGGTGTCAGCCGTGGTCAGGTCGGCCTTTTACCATCTTAGGCTTATCGCCCAGATTCGCCCGTACCTCGATGAGGGCTCCTTGAGGACTGTGGTACAGGCACTGGTCATGTCGAGGCTGGATTACTGCAACGCTCTCTACATGGGGCTTCCCTTGAACCTTGTTCGGCGACTGCAGCGGGTCCAGAATACGGCGGCCAGGCTGGTGGTTGGTGCGCGTCGTTATGACCGCGCCACCCCCATCCTGGCTCGCCTACACTGGTTACCCGTTGCCTCCCGAATAAGGTTCAAGGTGTTGGTTTTGGCTTACAAAACCCTCCATGGCTTGGCCCCGGCTTATTTGGCGGAGCGTCTCTCCCGACAATTAAATCCGGCCCGACCCTCCCGAGCCTCGGTGGCCTTATCACTGCGGACGGTCACTCCGAGGGATGCCCGTAAGGCTAGTACTCGTGGGCGGGCTTTCTCGGTAGTGGCCCCATCCATCTGGAACAAACTTCCCAGTGATTTACGGCTGGCTCCATCGCTGCAGGCATTTAAGAGGAACCTTAAGACCTTCCTCTTTCGAGAAGCCTACGGCGATGTCTAAGGTCCCACTCTGGGCTTTTTTTTTTTTTTTCGTTTATATATATTTTTGGATTTTATAACCCCGCCTAACTATTATTGTTCATTGTAGCTTTGGTACTGCTTGATTCCCTTGTGTTGTTTTAATTGTGATGTTGTGAACCGCCCAGAGTCCCCATCGTGGGAATGGGGCGGTATACAAGTGTAAATAATAAATAATAAATAATAATAATACATTATTCTTTCTTTTTTTAAAAAAAAAAGTTACGCATCTTTTGTTAGCAGCAGGAAGGACTACAGTATATGTGTTTTGTGCATCTGTGAATGTACAAAAAAAACAACCTCAAAAAAGACTCTGCTGTCAGGCGTATGATTCAGCAAAATGAATATTACCAGTTCATTTCATTTGTTTGTTTTAAATTGTTTTTAGTTAATGATATGTTGTTACTCTGGTTGTGACAGGCATAATAAATTATGGAGACAGTGCAATCAGCATATGGGGCTATTTTGTGCAAATTGAAACTGCAAATAGAGAGTCTCATGTGCATAACCAAAACATGTGCACTCTGAAAAGACCCATGTTGGAAAAGTTAAACACCTGTTCTTGGCTCTTGTTCTTCCCGCTTGTGGCTGGCAACTGAAAAGAGAGTGTTTCTTGTTTTCCCTCAACAGCTCTGCTTCTCTTTGACTCATAGAATCATAGAGTTGGAGGAGACCTCAAGGGCCATCCAGTCCAACCCCCTGCCATGCAGTATTTCCGACAGTTGGCCATCCAGCCTCTGCTTAAAAACTTCCAAAGAAGGAGACTCAACCACCCTCCATGGCAGCATATTCCACTGCCAAACAGCTCTAATTGCCATGCAGTTCTTCCTAATGTTCAAATGGAATCTCTTTTCCTTTAGTTTGAAACCACTGCCCCGAGTCCTAGTCTCTGAAAACCTGTTCCCCCTTCAGTATGACATCCTTTCAAATATTTAAACATAGCTATCATATCCCTTCTCAGCCTTCTTTTTGAAAGGCTAAACATTCCCAGTTCCTTAAGCCGTTCCTCTTAAGACATCTCTTCCAGACCTTCAACTATCCTGGTCGCCCTCCTCTGTACTCGCTCAAGATTGTCAACATCCTTTTTAAATTGAGGCGCACAGAATTGGATACAGTACTCCAGGTGGGGTCTGACCAGAGCAGAATAGAGTGGTACTGTCATTTCCCTTGATCTAGACGCTATGCTTCTGTTGATGCAACCAAGAATCGTGTTGGCTTTCCTGGCTGCCGCATCACACTGCTCATGTTCAATTTGTCACCAAAACTCCCAGATCCCTTTCACTATTTTTCTAGTAGAGATGGGCACGAATCAAAAAAATGGCTTGTCGTTTGGAGGGTCTGTTTTGGTTTGTTTCCGTTTTTCACAAATTTTTGCAAAAAAATCATTTTCGTTTTTGTTCGTTTCGTTACCATTTATTTCAATTTTTTGTTATTTTTTTAGCATTTAAAGCAGTTCACTGTATTGCCGTAACGAAAACGAAACACACGACAAAATTTCCGGTGTTTCTGTTCGTTTTGTTTCATTTTGGAGACAAAATTCGTTTGTCGTTTTGTTGCGTAATGAAACGAAATAACGGAAACGAAAAATTGTTCGTTTCGTGCCCATCTCTATTTTCTAGTACTATTTTCTAGCCAGGTATCTCCCATCCTATATCTGTGCAGTTCATTCTTTTTACCTAGATGTAGCACCCTACATTTCCCTCTGTTGAAACCCATTCTGTTAGCTTTGGCCCAGCACTCTAATCTGTCAAGGTCATTTTGGATTTTCATCTTATCCTCTAAGGAATTAGCGACCCTTCCCAATTTGGTGTCATCTGCAGATTTAATTAGCATACTCTCTACAACTTCCTCAAGTCATTAATAGAGATATTGAACAGCACTGAACCCAGAACAGAACCATGGGGTACCCCCACTAGTCACGCCTCTCGAAGCTGAAGGGAGGCCATTTATGATCACCCCTTGGGTGAGATCAGTCAACCAATTACAAATCCACCTAACAGTAGCACTATCCCACTTTCTACAAACTTCTTAGCAAGAATACTATGGGGAACCTTATCGAAGGCCTTACTGAAGTCCAGATAAACAATATCCACAGCATTCCCCTGATCCACCAGGCCTGTAATTTTATCAAAGAAAGAGATCAAATTAGTCTGGCATGACTTGTTTTTAAGAAACACCTGTTGACTTCTTGTAATGACAGCATTGTTTGTTAAATAATTACAGACTGCCTGTTTAATAATCTGCTCTAGAGTCTTTCCAGGAATTGAAGTCAAGCTGAGTGGGGGGTAATTATGGAACTGAATATATATCTGTTAGTGAAGCCCATTCCTTTATACTGTTGAAAGCCTTGTCTTTCCTCGTTTATAGGAGACATGTTTCCTTCAGTCGAAGTTTGTTGTGTATCTGGAATACTGCTTTTCCACCCTTCCTTTCAGCACTGAAGAAATCCCCCATAACCCTGTGAGGTAAATCATAAAGTGAAGTCTCCAAATATACCAAGAGAGTCATGTCTAATAGAAGATTTAAACCCAGATTTCCTGAATCCTAGTCCAACATTTGCTATAGAGAAGCATCACCTCTGCTGTAACTTATATATGACACATGAAAGAATTTTCTGCACATCAGCTGCCTTCTATGTGGTCTGTTAAGATATTTGAGAAAACTCTGAACAATCCTATCTATTTGGGGAGAGGAAGGGTATATAAAAGGGAGTTTCCACTGACAGCAGTTCTGCTGTATGTACTGGAGACTTTGTCAGAATCTTACTGTTTCCAGGAAACATTGGAAGGTGTTTTCTGCTTCTGCTGATGTCCCTTCATAGTCTCCCAGATAGACATGATCAACTGACAAAAGAGTTTCCCAGCTTGCATACAAAATGGCTTACTGTCCTGAAGAAGAGGAAGGTTATAGAACATGGCATGATTTAGTGGTCTTATTTTAATTTGAATAGTCACATGAACATCTTGTAAACTGCCAGTCAGTTGCCCACATTCACAGAGCTTATCTCATTCCTGGTTGGTGATATTTGGCAGCTGATTCACACAAATAATTTGCATAACACAAATTGGTCTGTGCACAGAATCAAAGCGTGAACAACACTGAATACCTTACCCCAGATCAGAGGAATTGCTCTTTCAATGAGTCTGTTCTATTCTCAGCTATCTGCCTGGTAATGTAGTGCTTGGGAAACAGAACCTGGTCTTCTCTGCACCTGACTGTCAAGACATTAAGTAAAACATGATGTTTTTTGAATAAATTCACCTGGTGAGTTCATGAATTAACCTATGCTTGAAATCAAAGCCTTCTGAGTGAGGACCCTCATTGTTCAAATGCTACCCCTGCCTACTGGCAGGAGCAGCTTAGCCAAAGTGAATTGTCACCTCAACTGCCCCATCGTTCTCCTCCTCTCCTGGATAAGGACGTGGAGTTCATTTCATGGCAAATGAAGGAAATACTGATGAAATTCTCTTGTCCACACTGCATGATGGATGGCCCAAATAAATTGATTCATACCTCTGGAGTGAGTGGGCTCAGCAGCCTGCCACAGATGACATAGCTAAGTATTTTCAAAGCTGGTGTCTGAGGGCCAGGAAAAACAACCAGAGAAACACATGTCAGGCAGATGAATGGCTTCGCAGTTTGGAGCTGTGCATGGATACTATTTCTTTCTGCAATAAGGGGGGATGCTCTCTAAAGCAGCAAAACTGCTAAGACAGAAGAGTGGAACAAATGATACATTCTGTCCCTGTTTGGAGAGTAGAGAAATATGTACCCAAAACAGTCTCCCAAAATAGGCTGACTATGTCTGTATAAAATCCTCTAAACTGGTGGCCCTACAGCTAATGTTTATCAGGGTACAGTGTTACCTCTACTTACAAGTTTAAACCGTTCCGAATGCATGCTCATAAGTCAAACAACTCGTAGGTAGAGCAGCCGTATCTTAAAAAATCAAGAAAAAAAAGTATGGAGAGCAGACTGCATCTAAAATTTGTAAGGCAGCAGTTAAAACACCAACGGTTTCCAGCTCTTAAGCCAAACTGCTCATAAGTAGAGTTGCTCGTAAGTAGAGGTACCATTGCATTTGAAAAATATAGTTTGCTGTTTCTTTCTAGATCTCAAAGCTGTAGCCAATCAGCTGCATAGACAGCACTGTGCTTTTTGAGTTCTACTGCACAACATGGAGTCACAGACTTTAATATGAACTAGTATTTAAAAAGAGAAGCACCTGAACTGTGGATTTATTACAGACTATTAAGAATTTGTGGAATTTGACTAATGAAGGAATCAAGACAATGAAATCATAAAACTCAATGCGCCACAATTTTTTTAAAAAATTAGCCAAATAAAAACAAAAAGTAGAAATTGTTCCAGCTGCTCATCCAAGGTAAATGGAGAAATACAGAAAGGAAGCATCATGTTGTCCAGCTTCTGGTAAGAGACAACCAATAACAATGAGACGAGAAAGGCTGTGTTCATATTGTGACGTTGGCATCCTGTGGTTATGCAGATGCCATCTCTCCCTGCATCAAAGGTCGAGGTTGCACTCATTATTTGCACTCATTACTATGTGTACAGTACACTTCACTCTGTTGAAGCAGAGGATGAATGCAGAGCAACTGTTGTTATATGCCATCAAATCAGAATTGATTTATAGTCACTCTAATAGGGTTTTCAAGGTAGGTGAGATACTGTATTTAATGTTTTACCCAGTGAGTTTCCATGGCATAACTGGGGAATTGAACCCAGGCCTCATGAGTCCTGGTCCATTACTGTATCCATTACACTACATGTTACCCTACAGAACAACTGAGGTCCATATATACCAGGGAGCAGCCAATTTCATGGGATCAGGATTATTAATATGCACCTTCCGTACTTCTATGGGCTGTGCTCTGATTGCAGGTGGGGCCAAAAAAGCCAGCACATTTTAGCTGAAAAGTTCTTAAGACTTAGTAGAAACATAAAAACCCTTTACAATGGGGAAAAACAGATGACAGTGGGGAATCTCCAAATGATTCTGTGATCGAGGGTGGGGGTTATGGCCATCTGGAAAACCCCAGAAAGCTTTATTTGGTCCCTGGGCCCAAGGATCCTCCCTGCTACCTTATATCACTTCCATGCGGATGCCACCAAGCTGGTTTCTTTTGGTGTCCCTTGCCTTAAGACCTCAGAGACAGCATAGAAAAATGACAGGGGAGAGTCAGAGGGTGGCATCAAAAGAAAGGGGGAGGTTTCACATATATATTGCTCCCTTATTCATGTCATTGCAGGTTCTTCTACTGTTCTGTAGATTCCCTAGTGCCTTGGGGGTTTGGAGATGGCTTGGAGGTAATGAGAAGGATGAGATGGAAAAGCCCTGTTCTACAAATATATGCCCCCTCCAAGCTCTTAGCCATGTAATTGTTTTGTTTCACATGTGAAAGTCCCCAACACTTTTGAATGGCCTTTTCCTCTGCAGGCTGTGGTCAACCCTGCTGCTTGTGCACCTTTTGATTCCACGCTTTTCCCTTCCACATAACTTTCTATTAATGTGCTTTGATACAGCACTTTGGGAACCCACTTTTGCAATTACCATTTGAGGCTTTCCCTCCTTATAGAGGGTGTCAGTGATGATTTTCTGCACAACTGTCAGGTCAGCAGTCTTTCCCATGATTGTGACCCCTACTGAACCTGACTGAGAGACCATTTAAAGCAGGGCTGTCCAAACTTCAGCCCTCCAGATGTTTTGGACCACAACTCCCAGAATTCCAAACCTTTATTGTTAATGACAAAGGACTCTGGGAGTTGTCCAAAACATCTGGAAGGTCAAAGTTTGGACACCACTGATTTAAAGGCTCAGGAACTGTTTGCTGAGCTGAATAGAGTGGGACAATTTCAGCCTCAAATAGTGAACTTTTTCACAATATTCAAGTTGTCTGAGATTGTGGGGGTTTATTTATTTATACTTATATTTCTAGACTGCCCATTTTCCCTAGGAACTCTGGACAGTTCATAACATAAAATAGCAGTACAAGATTCATTGGGTTTTCCTAAGCTGTAAGCCATAATCATCACAGTTATAACAAATTAAGGCTTGAACTATCTCGCTTTGCATGTAATGAGTTTATCTCATATATTAGTTTCACTTTTAAAGTTGCATTACTGAAATAAATGAACTTTTGCACGATATTCTGTTTTTTTGAGTTTCACCAGTATATTCTCCATAGTGCTTAAAGCACTCTCTGGGCTGTTTACTGCTTACTTATGCAAGCAATACATTCTGAGCCCCCTCCAGCAAACTGGGTAGTCAATTTAATGATCACGGAATGCCAAGTCAACACTGAGATGCTTATCTGAGCCCAGGATTGCTTTCAGTTGTCAGCAGAGTCCTCACTGCAGTAGTGCAGTTTAACCAATATACCAGAAGAAAAATAAGGGTGAATTCTGCCTCACAATAGACCAGAATGACCTGATTTTGGTTGCATCGATCAGAAGAAGTCACAGATTTGTGATGGAAGAGAGCGGCAAGATCTTTTTTAAAATGAGCATGCTTTTATAAGATAAGTCCTTATCTAGATTTCTCTTGAGACAAGAATAATGTGTATGGGGGGCTGCTTTGACTGAATCTAATCCTGGGTCCATTCTGCCCAATATCAACTCTGACTGGCAGCATCTGTTCTCCAGGTCTTCTGGCAGGATTGTTTTCCCAGCCTTAATTAAAGATATTTTTGATGTCTTATCCAAGTGATATCCAGCCCTGTCTCTGTTTAACTTCTAAAACCAAACGAGGTCAGGTTTGTTTAAGTTAAAAAATGCCTTTGGCCACCACCAAAACATTCTATTTTACTTTACCTTGAGTCCTCTCATTGGGAGAAAGGTGGCCTACAAATGATACAAAACAAATAAAATAAAATAATCAGCAAAATAACTTACTGCTGCTATGGCTGCTTTTGCTTTGGGCTTGCAGACATTTAAAATGTGACATTATGACATCTGCTTTTGTAATAACTGTTTTATAGCAGCCCAGTGAAATGAAATTGTAATGCCAGAAGAGTGATGCTCCTGTTGTACATTTTTGAGGCTCATCCAAGAACTGTGTAAATCACCTTATTTGTATGGCCTTTGGCTAGTGTTGGAGTGGCGGGGCTGGACGTGGATGCTCTGCATTTCTGCCAGTTAGAGGCTGATTGACTTCTTGCTTGCATCATTCTTCAGTTCCAGGGAAGCCTCTTACAGCAACAATTCTTCTGCTCCAAAGACAGAACCCCATTTTGCCCTAGGGACACGGACAACCAGGAGGAGATAAGGGGATATGTGGAAGGTACTAAAACTTCAAGGCCACAATTTTGTTGAAAATCCCTGCCTCCCTGTCTTCTCTGGCCAGATCCGATAGGGACCGCCCAAGATATTTTGCTCCCTAAAGTGCAGGATAAGAGCACACTCCCCGGTCCTATTCCACAACCAGAAACCAGGTGGACTTCCAGTTAAACCAAGATGATAAAATTGCTTCTTCTACCATGACAGCCAGGTTAGAGGAAGAACAGGAGAGACTGTGATGGCCCATTGGTCTCATGCCACATGCAAGAGGAATGGCTATGAGAGGGGGAAGGAACAGCCACTGTCCGCCTCACTTGGCCCATTGTTAGGGTCCTAAGGAAGTTCTAGTCTGAAGTTAAACATGATGGGAGAAAGGAAGGCCATCTTAAAGGGCCAGCTTCCATCACAGGTTGTTAAATAGGCCCTGCTGCATGTTTTACAGTCATATTGGGATTTGTGAGGAGGACATGCAGTTCAGAAGTTTGGTTTCTGTATTCATATAAGCAGCCTGGCTCTGTCCTTTAGCAAACTTGCAAGTGGATGCAGGCATAAGCCCTGGACATATGGATTATGCACATGGGTGTGTATTTGCACATGCATGCACCTTGTTGTAGATGAGTGCAAATATTGTCTGTTAACAGTGATGGGGACCAGAAGCACAAAAGCAACATATCTCTGCAATCTGCTGCCTGCTTTCACATTGTTTCATATTTAAAGCTGGCCTGGTGTCCAGAAAGCACTGTTTAGCATCTGGATTTTTTTCCAGTGCCACTTCCCTGCCCCCAAACTGCCACCTTTGATGTCACTGATCATGTAATATAAGTCTTGTCCATCTTTTTCTTCTCTGTTGTGACTCTTGGTCTGTTGGGCCCTCCAAGACTGTGATTTCAGCAGCTCGACAGAAAAGGAAATCAGCAGCAGCAATGTAACATTCTGTCATGCCGGTTCAGCCTCTAAGGGCATAGGTAAAGGTGGGTATATGCTGAGATAGCCCTCAACGTCTTGACAGCAGAATGTGTCAGAATCCCTATTGAGATGAGCGATGCATTGGAGATATTTGCCCAGCGTGTCCCAAACTAGGAGTTTTAAGCAACCAAGTAGCCACATTAGTTCTTACATGTGAAGGAACTCCAAGTCACCTTCAGATACCTCAGACAAAAGATAAGAATAGAAAAGGGTTTAAAAAGGCAATAGCATTATAAAGACTTACATATTCATTTTAGTGTGAAGCTTCACGGTGCAGTGGTTAAACTGCTGTACTGCAGCCATGCAGGCATTGCATACTAGGACAACTAGATGTAGAGAGATAGTTTCTTTCCAAGTGCTATCAAACTGTTGAATAATTAATTTTTACATTTCTTCTTCCTTTTTAAATAATAGGTTATATTGTAGTATTGTACTGTGTTTTTATTGTTGACTATATGATTCTTATATTTCCTTTATATATAGAGAGAGCATTTTTACCAAAACAAATTCTGGGTGTGTCTAACCACACTTGGCCAATAAAAGTATTCAATTCCAGTTAGTGGACTCAAGGTTCATTCAGCCTTTCATCCTTCCAAGGTCAATAAAATGAGTACCCAGCTTGGTTGGCACTGGGGGACGAGCAAATGTGTAGCTTGCATCATTACTTGTAAATGCTTTAAGCACTTTGGGGAGTTATATAAGCAGCAAACGTTGCTTTTGCTTTGCTTTGAACTATCATGGCTCAGAATATACTTTTTCAAATATAGGAATGCGGATACATGCCTGGTATATTTATTCCATGGTATAGTGATTTATGTTCAGGTGTAGATACTCACAATAGACAAAGTGACAATAAATAATAACAGAGGAATGGAATTATCAAATGCATTAGTGGATGTGGCCAGGATGTTGTCAGATAAATATGTCACAGGCATGCCATAAGTTGTTTAGGGGACAGGTCAGGGGCAACCCAGGTTTTCCTGCTCTTTTGGGGAAGATGCAGAAGCAAAGAGCCCCTCTAATTTTTCCATCTCTGTGCTTCTCCCCAAATACTGCTGTGTTGTGCGACATGAAAACTGGAAGAGTGGCCTGCCACATTCTCTGTTGGCGTTCTCTGTCCAGCACTTCCACTCCCAGTGATGACTGTGGAGAAGAATGAGATTAGAAGTGCAAGTATTGGCTCATTGTTGTTATTGTCTCTTTAATACAAACTTCGGGTGCTGCTGGATAAGACTGACACCCTTGAACCATCCCAGTTCAGGCTCAGGCCATATCATGGCACAGAGACAGCATTCAGTCACTTGCAAGATGGCCTTCTTTTGGACAGAGTGACGTGGGGGAAGTGTCTCTGTCAGTCCTTCTCATGTCAGCAGACTTTGACCATAGTATCCTCCCAAGGAGGCTCACCAGGTTGGGGATCAGCGGCCTTGCCTTGGCGTAGCTCCAGTCCTTCCTGGAAGACTGTCCTCAGATGGTCCTCCAGGTGGCTGTCCTTCAGATGACCTCCATTCCACGTATCCTCATTTGTGACGTTTCCATAGGAGCCAATCATTTTGCCAATGTTATTTAAGACCTATATGAGGCTGCTGGGAGGGATCATCAGGAATTTTGGAGCTTTGTGTCATCAGCACACTGATGACACGCAGCTCTAGCTCTCATTTCCACCTTCTGCAGTGGATGCTGTCCCATCCCTTGAGTGTTGCCTGAAGACCATACTGGGATTAATCAGGGTAAACAGACTGAGGTTGAAGCCAGACAAGACGGAAGCCCTGCATGTGGGGACTTCCAGTATCTGCAGGTTTGGCTCTCTTTTTGAATGAGTAGCTTTCTCTGCTAAGGCTGAGGTTCCCAGTTTGGGCATCCTATTGGATCCAGCACTTTCCATGGAATCCCAGGTAGCATCTGTGGTCCATTCTGCCATCTTTTCAGCGGATCCCCCAGCTGCATCCCTGCCTATACACCAGGAGGCTCACTATGCTGATCCATGCACTGGTAATCTCAAGATTAAACTATAGCAGTGGGGCAGCCTATGAGGTTCCAACAGAGAACTGCCCATGTCACGTGTTCGTCCCAAACTGATTGAGAGCTTTGAACCGGAGGGAGGTCCAGAAAGTAAAAATGGGCCTTCTCAACAAGAATTCACTACCCCCTGTTGAAATGAACCTTAAAAACTTGGTTATTCAATCTGAGCTTCCCTGAGTCTGTGGCATAACTCCACAGTGTACTTTTGGTTTTAAGATGTATACCATCTCTGTCTTTTTAAATGGATTGTTTTATTTGTTTACATTGTTTCACATTGTTTCTAATTGTTTCATAGTTTTGTTGTTTAATATTGTATTGTAAGATTTTATCATAACAGTTGTTATTCTCGTATTGTTGTAAACTGCCCAGAGTAACCTTCTAGCTAGATGGTTGGTATAGAAATTGAATGGATGAATGAATGAATGAATGAATGAAGCCAAGTTCCGGGGAGACCTCTCTACCCATTTCATGTGGTTTTCTTTCCTATCATACCTTGGGAAGAGGACTCCTCAGAAGACAAGCCTCTTGTGCTATTTCCCTCTTCCTTCTCTGGCTGCTGCTGGCACGGATGTGCAGTGGCTTCCAGTGATGGTGGGGACACATTCTTCTCTCTTTTTTATTTGATGGGTGCCCACCAGGATGGTTTGCTGGTGACCATTGTCACGCTCTTTGTGTGACAACTCCAGATGGACCAATAGTGGGTTAGTCCTACAGATAAATCAGGAGTACAACGATAAGAACTGGCTGCCCTTGCATAACACCCAGGATCCCATGCCCTCAGTCTGCCTTAATGATAGAGCCAGCCCTGCCAACTTTGTGGCAGGAAGGCTGCAGCTGTACAGTTCGATTCAAAACCATGTGCCACCAAATTACTCATGAGCACAAAAGACGGTTCCATTGAGTGAGTCATAAATGTTAATGGGACTTGTGAGCATAAATCACCTGCGAGACAAGCTCGGAACTAATCCCATAAATTCACCTCTTAAATATTCTTGGCAGGGACCAATAGAAAAGCCTCCCTTCTTCTCTGCTGCTTACCAATGGCAGCATAATTAGTCTCTGCCTCCTGTCTGCACTTCTGGAGTAAAGAGGCAGAAGGCGGGAGGGTGGGGGAGTAGAAGCACCAGAGTAGATAAACTGGAGTGTGTGTGTTTTTCTGGATATAACTGTGCCGGTTCTAATCTGCTGCACTGGCCATTGACTTGCCTAATTGTGTGTATTACAACTGCAGAAGGCTGGCAGCAACAGCAAGAGGGCGAACTGTGGTATGTGTACAATGATTGTACCATCTGTTCCTGCAGTGCTGAGAGGAGACGGGCAGTGAAGCCAAGCAGACAAGGAGGGATTGCTGGGTGGGGGGTGGGGAATACCCTCTAACACAGGTGTCTGTGGAAGGGGAGTCCCTTTACCAGGTGCTGGCTGAAAAATACCAACAACAGCACAAATTACTACTTGTTGAACTTAATTACAGCACATCAAAGCTTCCAGTAATGCCCTGCACAACAGCAGACATGAAACTGCATTGCAAGTCAGGATAGGTTTTTCAAAAAGTCTTTTTATTTTCCCAGATCTCTTTGGTAGATCTGGAGTGCAATGGAGCAGCCTTTGGTGTGTCAACCACTTTTGCAGAGAATGGGCCTTTCTTTTGAAAAAGGTTCCTGAATGCTCTTCCTTGTCCCTGCAAGCACTGGATCAAGGAGCTCTTCTTCTCTGCTGGACTCCTCCCGACTGAAAATGGGCCTTTGCATATCACAAAATGAAATATTTGTCCATGTGGTTGTGGCCGTTGCAATGTGTCCCTCTGAATCAGAACTGTCATTAGGACTAGATGAAGTGAAAAAATAAGGAGAAGGGAAGAGAAGAGACAGCTCTCCTCATCAAATTCAGCCATTTTCTTCTGTCCACTCTTTCCAACCCATTCATCCACCCACCCCACTCAAGTTCCCATAACAATCTCAAAACGTCAAAAGCCTGTAGGCTTATATCATGTATGGATGCACCTTGCACCTTGCACCTTGCACTTGCACTCTGGGTCTCTAATCATTCTTTTTAAATAAGTTTATGCAGGTACATAACGGTATTCTAAACAATGTGACAGTTCTGTGGCTGAACCCATGGTGGAGTTCCAAAGCAATTGAATAGCTGGATGAGCAAGTAGGGACGAGTGTCTGCCCTGAAAAAAATGTTATGCTTTCAGCTATCAAAATCAGGCCTTGATTTTTCATCCTAGAATGAATTGCTTGTTATTATGCATGCATTATTGCAGAGCTTTGAATTTCTGGTACATTTGTCATATTTGCAATGCAGTAAAAACACAGAGATCCACAGAGGAGAATAGCTACAAGTCGCCCAGGGTCCACCTATTTCTGGCACTTTTAATTGGCACTTGAATTCTCAATAACTCACATTGATACATATGTAATGGAAAGAATAACTTATTACTTATAGTTGCCTGAAATTGCAGAATAGTCTATACAGCTTTCTTTACTGCACACATAGTAGCAACCAACTAGACAGATCAATAGCAAAAATGAAAACAACTGCCGTTAACTAAATTAGAATACTAAGCAGAGATGAATTCAAGGGCTGGAAGGACCTATTGGTTAGTGCTAGATAGATAATTACCCCAGCCCAAAAAAGCCCCTGTCACTCAACAAAAAGAAAGACAGCATGCAAGGTTGTAAATAAAATTCCAACATGGGCAACACCTCTTAGTGATTCATACCACTTGTAAATCTTCACTTTAAGACCGAGACTACCTGTAGATCTTGTGGCCTTGATATCTAGCTATTTTGTGGGGCTTTTCACCGCCCTCAATATTTTTGTACCCTCTGAGATTTATTCAAACACTCACTCGAGCGCATGAACAATTACATCCAGGGTGGGATGTGGGGATGCCAGTGCTGCAGGCTGCCACGTATCCCAACCATAAATTGCATGAGGCCACATAAAATTCTGAAGAAGATATTGTAAACATGTTCTGTCGAGTCCCCCATTACTGCAAATCCTGATAAGACAAACTGTCTGGTCCTGGCAACTCTGTAAGCATCCTCACTGCCAAATAGTATGTAAAGGTTCATGTGACAGCTGGGTGAAGCAGGAGCTTAGGGCCACCATCCATATTTATTTATTTATTTATTTATTTATTTAGCACCACCATCCAAAGGTCTCTGACAAACATATCCATCAAAATTTTAGTACAATAAAACATGTTCAGGCAAATGCCTAAAATTGCCAGCAAACCTGTAACAGTCTGATGCCTCAAAGAGTCTGATAAAGCTAGAATGTTTATACCCTATTGTGGCATTTGGGTTGGCCTAGTAAAGATTGTATAAAACTAACCATGCATTTTGGCCATTTCCAATTAAAGTGTTTTTTTTTTTTTATATCAGTGCTTTTAGACTAGGCAGACACTCCACTTACATGAATATACCAGCCTTGCAGTTCATAAGAGTGGATTGCAACAAAGAAATTTGAAAGGACAAGGAAGATCTTGTATTTTAAATTTCAGTGAGAGACAAAAAAAAAAACCCTCCTCGGACGGGGGCAAGAGTGCCAGCATTTCACAATTCCTCCGAAACAGGCTTTAAACAGATGCTTGACATCCTGATTTGGCACTTACAACTGGGGTGTTTGGGTGGCAGTTCTCAGTTCATGAGCAAAACTGTGACGGTTTATGTGGATATCTGTGTTTGAGTCACTTGTAATAACTCCACTGAGTGCCATGAAAAGAGAAATCTACAGAGCTTCCATGATGAGGTGATTTCCCTCAGCCCCGTTCAGTTCACAGCCTCTGTGCTAACTGCTTATTGTGTTAATGGTATCCTCTCACCAGAGCAAACATTATACTTCACATCTGAAGTGGTTGGGAGAAGCTGTCATCGAGGTGCAAAGTGACTTTCCACACAACAAAACGGGTTTCGTACTCTTCGGTGCTGAGTTCCTTGCTTTTGTTGGCATCCAGAGATCTAGTATCGGAAACACGCAAGCAGTTCGACTTTATAGAAGGATATGGCAACCTCTCAGCTACCTTGTGGGTGAGTGGGTGTTTATGTGTCTCTCTGTGTGTGTTATTGCTCTCTTTGAGTATTACCCCACAGTGACAAAGATGAATCAATACCATTAAAACATTATTGTATTTGGCAAAGGCATATACAATTATTTAACCTGGAAATGGACAATATTTCTGGCCGTTATAACAGCTACCCTTCTTCAAAATAATGAAAAGATAATAGTTCTGTTCTGAGTGAGCTTCATGGTGCAGTGGTTAAACTGCTTGTTGCAACTGTAACTGTGCTGACAACCTGGGGTTCAAATCCAGGTAGCTGTCTCAAGGTTCACTCAGCCTTCCAGCCTTCCAAGGTTGGTAAAATAAGTATTCAGCTTGCAAGGGGGAGGGGAGGTAATGTGTATCCTGCATAATTAGCTTAGAATCCACCCAGAGAATGTTTTGAGCACTATGGGGTGGTATATGAACAACATTGTTTGCCTTTTTTTTTTAAAAAAAACGAATGTTTCTTCAGCATCTCCATTATGAGAGAGAGCCAACAGCCAGAATACTATTACCGATTTATGCTTACATTAGGGACATCATGTGAAGTGTGATTACACAAAGGAAAAGGCACCGGTTTGGTCATCCTTGGCTGTCACTGCCACCTTCTCTGCACCCTCATCACCATTACCTGTCGCCACCATCCATTGTCTGTTTCTTTCTTGCTTCTTGCTGGTGACTCATTTTCTCATCTTCCTTCCCCAGCACAGTAGAAAAGTGTACAATATCTTGCCCTGGTTCCTGGCTGCCACCACTGCTCCTTTGGCACCCTCTCTTGCTCCCTGGGAGACCTTTTCTTTCTGCATGAAGAGTAGCAGGGGTTGCTGGCAGCCCCTTTTTAGTGTGCAGACAAAAAAAAAGGTTCAACTTGGGTATACATTGGGGTTAGGCTAGAGTGCAATTCCCTGTACTTCGTTTGATCTCCAGGAGGCAGGTTACACCAGACCACTCTACAGGTGCTCCTCCATGTGAACACACCCTAAATCTTTACAGAAAATTGCCACTCACTAACATTCCTGGGTGCATGCCCAATTGTGCCATTGAGTATCTATCCAGGAATGCAAACTGCCCCTTGTTAATGAGTGGTAATTTGCTGCCAAAATTTGATGCAATTTCCTTTATGCAAGCATAGATCAACAAAAGGATTCTGGCTTGTATGTCATAATGTGCACCATGTCTGATGATGACTTTAGAAGACCAAGGTTCAAATCACATGGCCTCAGCATCACCTACCTCATAAATTTGTCATGAGGATATAATATAAAGTCATTGTATGTCCGAATTGTCTGGAGAAAAGGTGGGTAAAAGATACAACTAACTACATACTTTGCAAGTCCCTCTGAATCACTTCATTAGGAAAGTGCTGACATGAACTGAATGAGCAAATAAAAAAACACATTGTGTGTTTCCTAATAGCTTCACACACATACCAATTCTAATCTTTTCAACAGCCACACAAAGCTGGCATTATTTACCACAATCTTATTGGTGTTGGCATGTTAGCCTAGCTTGTTTTTGGGAAACCCCCAAGTATGGTGTAATGGTAGCAATCCGCTCTTGTTTTTGCTCCCCAGTAACTGATGCTGTGAACTATCTTGCCTCTGAAGCTTAACAGACAAGACTCATTAATGTTCATCCACTGTGAATGTCACTTTGAGAAGTTAAGAGAGAGAAATCTAGACCATTGTGAACTGGGAAACATTTATTTTAAGGAGTATAAAAAAGGCTTGATCTTGGATATTTTAGGAATTAATCTAAAGGTTAATTGAGGTTAGTTTTTTTAATTGTACACTTTTGAAATGTACCCATATAATGTAAAGTACAAATGCAACATCAAATACATTCACAGACTATACCATACACTGGCCAGGGGTGTGCATGTTCTGTGCTGTCAAGGCAGAACTGACTTATAGTGACTAGAAACGGACACAAACTGCCAGTTCAGTAGCAAAACGTTTCTGTCATTCAAGAAAAAGAAGTCCAGTAGCGATGACTCAACTTCCAGATTCGGCGTGGTTCGTTTTCCATGTAAACAGTTGATAAGCAGTTGGATGTCTTCCCTCCCTCCTGCGAGTGCTCACTCTGCAGCAGCATTCCACTTGCCCCACCTTCTCTGCTGTAGAGTCAATACCCACTGGAGGAGACACGGCATCAACCTGCAGTTCAGCTTTTTGGCCACAAAATGAAATACACTGATCCGCCAAACCAGTTTGTGCCAGTCTCTAATAGCAACTCTAAAATGGCTTTCAAGGTAAGTGTGTTTCCATGGCCAAGCAGGGATTTGAATCCTGTTCTCCAGAATCCTACTCCATCAACTCAATCCACGACACCACACTGGGGATCAGCATGAGGGATGTTGAAAGAAACCACCAAATAGTCAAGACAGTCCTGAAGTCTTTCCTTCTGGCTATATTCTCCTGCTTTCCTCAACATTTTCCCCACTCATGGCAGAAAGCTGGTCTGAAACATCCACTGGGTTGAGGGCATTTTGTAGATCCCAACATATATTCCATGTGCGAGGTGAGTGGTACCAAGGGAAATTGTGGCCTGCAGTCCTGAGGAAAGATCATAAGGCCCTCCTTTATTCCCAGTACTCAATACAAGAAGAAAGATGGGGTGGAAGAATAACCCAAAGAAAAACCCATATTATGAACCAGGCCTTGCTAGTTTGGACAGCAATGGTTTCATATACAGTGGTACCTTGTATAAAGGAATTAATTCATTCCAAATGAAATTATGTTAAGCAAATTTTCCTTTATACAAATTCCCATAGGAATGCATTGAAAACGGAGTGATCCCATTTTTATGATGTACGGATTCTCCCCATAGGTGATTATGTTAAGGAAATTTCCCCTATCTCTGGAATTTTTATGTTGTACAGATTTTATGTTATACAAGCTGTTTGTTATACAAGGGTCCACTGTACATTGATTAACAGTAACTGTGATGTTTGGGTCGTTAGTTTTTTAAATCTTTCTGCTCTTACCCATATTTTATCATCTTGCACTAAAGCTCACAGTGTGCATGCCTCTCTGTTTAGAAGTGCTCAGTTTAAAGATAGTCATGTGTTAAAATAGAGATGGAATCTATATAAGCACAGCTGCCACTATTACCTTACCAGTTAAGAAAAGAAGATAGTGCCAGAACAGTCTTTTTTCAAATGTCTGGCACTGAGAAGGTACAAGCAAGGATGGAATAACTAATACCCTGGGAGACAGAAACAAAATTCAACATGATCTAGATAGGCTTGAACACTGAGCCGAAAGCAACAGAATGAAATGCAACAGGGATCAATGCAACTAGGAAAAAAAGAAACCAGACATGTTGTTACAAGATGGGGGAATACCTGGCTCAGAAACACTACATGTGAGAAGGATCTTGGAATTGTCATAGACCACAAGATAAATATGAGCCAGCAGTGTGATGTGGCTGCAAAAAAAGGGTGGCGGGGGGGATGCTATTTTGGGCTGTATAATCTCCAAATCCTGCTAGTTCCTCCCTCCCCTTTTGACATCTTGAGGACTGTGTTCAGATCTGGACACCACACTTCAAGGAGGATGGGGATAAATTGGAACAAACTCACACCCCCAACAAAGATAATATGGTGGAAACCAAGTCCTATGAGGAAAAGCCGAAAGAACTGTGTATACATAGTCCTGGGGCAGGGGGCGGGGGCGGGGCGGGGGAGACTGAGAGGCAATATGATACCACTTTTCAAAACAGGAGAGTGGCAAAAATCTGTCCCCAAGTGCAGGGAGATATACAACAAGGGGCTCAAGCTCCAGGTAGCCAAATTTCAGTTGAGTGTCAGGAAAAACCTGTCAACTGATCAAGCAGTATGACAATGGAACCAATTGCCTTGAGAGGCGGTAAGTGCGCCAAAGCTGAAGGCATTCAAAACAGATTAGGTTAACAACCTGGCAGATACCCTTTGATTTGTATTCCTGCCCTGATGGCCTTATGGACCCCTTCCAACTTCATCATTCTGTGAGTCTATATTATCCCAAGCTTCCAGCTTCTTGGAAGAGCCAATTCCAAGTGTTTCCCGTCGTTTGGCCTTCCTCAGGTTAATTTTGTTCCAAAATATATATCATCAGGTGAACTGTACTATTAAAAAATTGCTCATTGCACAAACAATTGAATAAAATAGACCTGAGGAGTAAAACCACTGTTTCCCAATCAAGTACTATGAATATCTGTCACTGTCTAACCCCTCCTCCTACATATTGCTTATTTCAGATGTATAAGTGCTTGAACTAATCATAGGCAAACAAGCATTCCAGTAGCAAATCTAGAGTACATATGTACAATTTCTGCAAGTGTGTGTGTAGTTAAGAGATAGCAGGAGAGCTAAGAGGTTAATGGTGGGCATTTAAGTTGCTTATGGTTCCACAGAATACCAGCCGTACTTCTGACTGATGTTGATTTGGTAAATGGCTGTAAGATCTATATTTATTTTTTAACTGAGCAATCAGGAAGAAATCTAAATGGTGGATACAACAGATTTTGTTTCCTCATGTCTCTCAGTAGGTTACAGCACCAGCAGAGCGTGGACCAGGATTTTGAGTCCTTCCAGTGCTTCTTGGAAAGGTGCCAGCTGAGGTCATCTGGATGGATGATTTGGTAGATCAGGCCCACAGGTGTTGCCTCTTATTTAGTAAAGGGCAAGAAGAGTAGAATCCAGTTCTTTAGGAAAATTCAGAAACTCTGCCTTAGTGTGCTTCCTTCTTTTACAGACTTCCCAAGATCCACAAGCAAGGAATCCCCCTCAGACCCATCATCAGTGATATAAATTCAGTGACTTACAACATTGCAAAGCACCTGACAACTATCTAGCCCCACTGGTTGCACTCACAGGCCACCACCTGCACAATTCAGAGGAGTTTGTTTCTAAAGTCAGGGAGCTGAAACTGGATACAGATGAAACCATGGTATCCTTTGACATTACATCTCTCTTTACCAGCATTCCCAAAATCAACGTCCTAACAATTGTAAAGAAGACTAAGAGAAGACAGCACCCTCAACCCAGACCAGATATGCCTGCTTCTGGACCTGTGTCTGAACACCACATATTTCATGCACAGAGGGGACTTCTACAGACAGAAACATGGTTGTGCCATGGGTTCCCCAGTGTCACCAATTGTTGCTAACCTATACATGGAAGAAGTGGAGAAGAAGGCACTCAACACCTTTCCAGGAACAACACCATCCACTGGCTCAGATATGTAGATGATACCTAGGTAAAAATCAAAACTCAGGAAATACAGGCCTTTACAGACCACATCAATGCAGTGGACCCTAATATTAAGTTCACTAGAGAAGACACTGAAGACAACAGGCTGGCTTTCCTGGATTGTGAAGTCATCATCAGACCCGACCATGGCCTGGGAGTAGAAGTTTACAGGAAACCCACCCACACAGATCAGTACTTATTGTTTGACTCCCACCATCCATTACAACACAAATTAGGAGTCATCAGGACACTAAACCACAGAGCAGAGAGCATCCCTACCTCCACAGAAGCAAAGAAGAAGGAAGATAGTCACCTGAAGACAGCACTTAAGGCCTGTGGATATCAAAAGTGGTCCTTCAACAAAGCAGTGGGGCATCCCAGAAGAACAAGGGATCAGCCTGAGACCCAGACCCGACGGAAGAACCTGGTCATTCCTTACATGGCTGGAGTGTCTGAGAAGCTTAAAAGGAATTTTGGCAAACACCACATCCCTGTTTATTTCAAACCCACAAACACACTAAGGCAGAGAGTTGTCCACCCAAAGGATACCAAAACAAAAATGGAGCAATATAGTATATGTGGTTCAGTGCAGTGAGGAGTGTGCAGACCTCTACATTGGAGAAACTAAACAGCCATTAAACAGAAGGATGGCCAACATAGGAGGGGTAACAGCTCAGGACCAGAATCAGCAGTATACCTCCACTTGAAGGAGAAAGGGCACTCATTCAAAGATGAGGATGTACAGATATTAGACAGAGAAGAAGGGTCAGGGAAGCCATTCATGTGAGCATTGAAAACCCCTCTCTCAACAGAGGTGGGGCCCTCAGGCACAGTCTTTCTGCTGCTTATCAGGCTGTGTTTTCAACAATACCCAGACAAATTAAAAAACATTCACCATCGAGGACATAGCTAACGGCCCATACGTTATGGGTTTCAGCACCTTAGGCCATTGCTCACTGTACGTCTATGGATACTGTTGTCTACCTAACAAGCCTATTCAGGCCAATGTTCATCTTATGAGCCTATTTCAGACCAAGGTGACAAGAGATCAAAGTGGACTATAAGATGGAGGACTCGTACTAGCTTTATTCAGACCGATGAAGCTGTTTGGAGGAGCAGTGAAACGTTTCTATCTCTCAAGAAAAAGAAGTCCAGTTGCCATGACTCAATTTGCAGACCTCCAAGAGCTTCTATTTAAGAAGCTCTATGATTTTTCTTATTCACAGTAATGCCTATTAAGTGATGTCTTCTTGTTCCAAATATACCTGCTTGGCAGATAACACATGCAGATCTGTAACAAACATTTTGCGGGGGGGAGGGGGACTCATAGTGAACAAATGCATGTCCTTTCTAAACATTCCTAATATTTTCTATGTGATATGTCAGATCTCAGAATGAAGTGGCTAATTTTTACTGCACTGAAGAAAATGATGATCCTATAAATAAGTCGTTAAAGGGTACCTCTTCCTCTGCAATCCAGTCCTGCCATTCTTCATAACAGTACAATGGGCCCATTTCTATTTTGAGGCATGTAAAACAAGAACAGTGGAAGCTTCCCGATTTGCCTCTGTCTTTTCTACAAGAATTTATAACCAATTAACAGTGCAATCAAAACTCAAAGTTGTGCCAGCTGCAGTGAGGCTGGAATGGGCAGAAGCCTGTTATGATGGCACGGTTGCCCTTGTACCAGCCAAAACCATTTGTGCTGGCTTTGTGTAACTTTACACAAGTGCCGTGCTGGGCTAGAGTAGCCAACCCAGGAGCTTAAAAAAGTAAACAAAGACAGACAGACAGACAGACAGACAGACAGACAGACAGACAGACTGACTGACTGACTGACTTCGGCCCAGCGGCACAGATACATTGCCTGCAAAAATGTAGGCCAGGTGAGCATGTATGTTGTGTCTTTACAGTCATGACCAACTCTTTGTGACCCCATGTCCATGGAGTTTTCTTGGCAGGAATACTGGAGTGGTTTGCCAGTTTCTTAGTCACAAATAATTCCCAGTGTCCTATCCTAGGAGAGGTTTGGATTCAACATAATTTCAGATGGCGCTGTGTCAGTTTAGCTGGCCTTCAGCCATCCTGGTTCATTGGATTATCCCCCAAGGCTATTATGTCATACCTTGTTTTTTGGGAGTAAGCTCCATTAAAATACAAGGAGACTTCCTTTTGACTAAGGGCGTGAGCACCCAGGAGGGAAAATTCAGTTTGATTTGCTATGTGTTCATAGCTTATTAGATCGTGCTTTCCCAGGTGAATTGCTGTCGCTGTCCAGACACCAATTTGTAGGCGTAAGGAGGACAAAGGCGGATTGTGCAGAGCTCCAACAGCAGAAGGAGACCAAAGATGCCAAGAAGGTACTGATCAGCAATTTCTACCTCTCTCTTTTTTATTTCTCCTAAGTATTCTAGTATGGACTAGAATTCTAGAGCTGGACTATAAAGAAGGCTGATCGCCGCAGAATTGATGCTTTTGAGCTGTGGTGCTGGAGGAGAGTCTTGAGAGTCCCCTGGACTGCAAGGAGATCAAACCTATCCATTCTGAAAGAAATCAACCCCGAATGTTCACTGGAAGGACAGATTTTGAAGCTGAGGCTCCAGTACTTTGGCCACCTCATGAGAAGACAGGACTCCCTGGAAAAGTCCCTGATGCTGGGAAAAATCGAAGGCAAAAGGAAAAGAGGATGACAGAAAATGAGATGGTTGGACGGTGTCATCGATGCAACCAAAATGAATTTGACAAAACTCCGGGAGGCAGTGGAGGATAGGAAGGCCTGGCGAGCTCTGGGGTCATGAAGAGTCGGACACGACTGAACGACTGAACAACAACAACAACAAGTATTCTAGCGATAGTGTGTGTCACTGCTGGGCCGAAACCTTTTAAAATGTTTTTTAAAGAGACTGTGCAGGGACTAGAGGTGCTCAGTTGAAGATAATTCACATCTCTGCTAGTACCTCTTTCAACTGGATCTTGTGATCACACTGGGCAGAAAGACTACCAAAGGACTGTCAACCTGATCAGAGCAAATTAAAACCAGCCCTGCTGGCTGAACCAAAAAAAGGCAACTTCCCCCTCAAAAAAGGATGTTACACAATGGGTTTTCCTGCATTGAGCTTCATGTTGTGTATTCACCAGTTTTTAATTCAAGTTCATTTCTTTCCAGTCCAATATAAATTGCAGAGTAAATGTCCAATGTAATCACAATTTTAGACATGTAGCAGGAAGGACAAGCAAAGAAGTCTAGATAGATGAGAAAGTTTGGAATCAACGTCTGGTAGTACACATTCAAATTAAGGGGTATTAATTGAGAACTAAGCTACTGAAGGAAAAATTAGACGGGGGAGCATGTTTGTGGTGTATTGATTTGATTCAGGGAGAGTTTGTGCTTCAAAAATCAGCCTTGAAAGGATTCTTGGAAGGATTGAAAGGCACTGAAGACCAACCTTCAAACAAAGTGTGATGAATTGGGAGAGGTAAGAGAAGCTCCTGCTGAATGTTCAGATGCTTTCACACACACGATGGAAAACACAATGGATTGGGAAAATATCTCAGAAGAAGAATTCGTAAATATTCTATTATCCGGATTACAAAGAATAATAGATATTTTGGAGCTACCTCTAAAGGTACAAAGATTTCCGATCCTGATAAAGTAACAGAAATAGAGCAGATACCAGACTCCAAGCTACAGATGGAGTTATGCAAGCTAGACCTCAATATGAACTCTTAGATATCATGAAATCCCTGGGAAAAACTGAAATTAGCTTGAATCAAGAGATTATACCAGAACAGAGGGCAGATTTCAATATGAACACAAATATGGCAACAATGGTGCAGGCTAAGCCCTTAGATGTGCCAAGTCCACAGAGTATGATAGGTGCATCTGTTTTATTTAATATGGGTGCCAAAAAGAGGAAAACTTGAGCCTTTTCAGTAGCAGAGCAGCCATCAAGATTACTATCAAAATAATACAACAACCCATGAAGAAAATGGATATGACAAGGGAAAAACAACTTGTGTAGATAAGGGGCTTGGCAGGAAAAGGGAAAACTGGGGGGGGAGATTTTTTGGCTTAGTGAATTTATTACATAAAATGTTTTCTGTATTCTGATTATCTAAGTCTACTAGATAATTGGTATGGTATGGGAAACGGAAAATGGAAATGTGAAGACAAACCTGATATATAAATAAATGTCGCCCAGATCCGCCCGTACCTGGATGTTGACTCTCTGAGAGCAGTGGTCCAGGCACTGGTGATCTCGAGGCTGGACTACTGCAACGCCCTCTACATGGGGTTGCCCTTGACTCTTCTCCGGCGCCTGCAGCGGGTACAGAATGCGGCGGCCAGGCTGGTGGTGGGTGCGCGTCGATATGACCGCATCACCCCAGTCCTGGTCCGCCTGCACTGGTTGCCCGTTGCAGCCCGGATTAGATTCAAGGTCTTGGTTTTAGTTTATAAAACCCTCCATTTACCTGACAGTGCGCATCGTCCAGCGATCCACCTCGGCCCATCCTGTTCGGCAGGTGCGAATGCACTACCCCACGAGAGGCCGGAAGACGTTTACTCGGAACCGGGCCTTCTCAGTGGCAGCCCCATCCTTATGGAATTCAATCCCCAGCGAAGTGCGCTCTGCAGAGTCCCTGCAGGCCTTCCGGAAAGCATTGAAAACCTATTTATTCCGGGAGGCCTTTGGCGATTTTTAGTTTAACGGTATTCTTTTCCCCCCCCCCGCCATCGCTATTAACCGTCATTGATTGGTTTTATCTAATTTTTTGATTGTTAATTTGGTAAGACTCATTTCCCCTGCAGACTGGGATGCAGGAGGATTTTATATTATTATTATTATTATGTCTGTTTTATTGGGCCATGTTGATTTGAATTATTATATTTTGTTGTATTGATTGTTTGGTTGGCATTGATAGCCCTTGTTAGCCGCTTAGAGTTCTACTCGTAGAAGATAAGCGGGATATAAATATAACAATAAATAATAAATAAATAAATAATATGTTAGATATTTAAACGAATAGTGGCAGTTAGGCATAGACAAGAACTTCTATGCATAAAGTGAAACATATAGATCAGGACGTAGCTCTTTTATAATAGCCCATAAAGTATTAACTTGAATTAGAGATTACTAGAGATGATTGTTGAAATTAGTCGCTCATTGGAAGAATAAGTAATTATACTGTGGATGATATATAGAAGATATCTAGTTAGACAAATCTATCCTAAATTCCTTAGTATTGAAGAGCTAACAGTGTGATTGAATAGATTGTTGAGATTAGACAGGCAATATTCTTTGTATTAAAAGTAGATGTAAGTAAAGATAGAGAGAATATGGATGAGATAGTAAGGAAACTAAGTATGAAAGTATGCTTTTTCAAGCTGGGAAAGGAGATATGAATTATACTGGGCTCAAATGTTGGGAAAAACTGTGATTGAATTGGTAACATGATAGGAGACATATATTTGTTTTATATAATTTAATGTAGAAAATAAATAAAAAATCTATCGTAAAAAGAAGTTAAAGCATCTCTGAAAGTTAACTATCCAATCTATGTTTGAAAACATCCATGAGGTGGGTGGGTGTCACCACCTTCTAAGATAAGTTGTTCCACCATCAAACAGTTCTTGCCCTCCAAATTTTCTCTCTGACGTCTGGTCAGCATTTCCTTTGGTGCTATTTGACTCTGTATGTTGGGGCCTCTCCTTGCAGGAAATGAGTTTGCTTTCTTTTCCCACACGAGCTTCCTTCACTCTGCAATCCTCTCCAGGCTGAACACCCCAGCACCCTCAACCGTTCCTCACAGAGCATTGTCTTCCGACCCTTAACTATCTTGCCATCCTCTGGCAGTGACTCAGGTTATCTTTAATCCTCTTCAACTGTGATGCCAAGAACTGGACACAGCAATATTCTGGGTGAGATCAGACCAAAGCAGGATGGAGTAGTATCATAGTTGAATTTGGCCATTCAGTTTGTGTTTGGAGCCCAGATGCACTAATCTCCCTTTTCCTGCCCTCATCTTTGCTTAATAATAGAAACAAAACATCCTGAAGAGGGCCAGGCTGCTGTGTTTGGGTAGCCATGCCACCTGAGCCAACAGTAGAAAACAATCAAGGTCCTAATTAATGCAGAGCAGCAATCTGGGGATAACAGCCTCCTTCAGTTCACACTGTCTTGTTTCCCTGACAATGGTGAAAACAGAGAGGGCCAGGGCTATTATATCCCCTCATTTTTGTGGGCTCTACATGTAAACTGAATGATTGAACAGGGATGAATGATTGAAAAGGAACATTACGTCCCTTTACCTGGACGCTATACTCTTACTGATGCAGCGTAGAACTGCATGAGCTTTTTCCTAGCTGCTGCATCACATTGTTCACTTATGTTCAGGCTGCTTTCTACCAAGAACCCTAGACCTGCTGGCAAGTGTTGCTGTCCAGACAGATGTCAGTTCTGTGAATCTGGCTTTTCCTGTCCCATTGCAGAACTTCCACATCTGTTCCATGGAAATGTGCTTTGTTTGTTTTGGCCCCTTTCCCCAGTCGATGAAAGTTATATGGAAATCCTGATAGATGGAGGAACTGACATTTGCTCAACCCTGGTTTAAGTTCAAGACAAGGTGAACATGATACTTGCATTGGCATCTTTGATTATACAGCAGTGTGATAAGCAGAGCTTTCGTCCCACCTGTGAAGCTCTGGCATGGTCACCCAAGCAGAATCCTTCAGCCATGGTGGTGAGATCACTTCTTTAGAAGAATGGACTGGCATCTACCAAGCACTTGGGGGGGGGGAGTACATCTAAGGAGGGCAAGGGAACAAGGAAAGACAAAGGACTTAAGTTTTTCCCTGTACAAGAAAGGGAAATACAGTATGTATTTATTTGTGTAGAGCATCACATTTCCAGTTGCCTCAGTACAATGCAGAGGAATTTAGAATCCTGAGGGAGGGAGGCTGAAAAGTTGAGTTTTCCTCCCATTCAGAATATGACAGATTGCAGGGAGCAACAATGGAGTGATTGAGGAGCTCTACTAATCACATCAATTGATATAAATTACTTTGTCAGCTCTACCATGCAGCTGCCTGTAGGATTTACACCTCATTAAGCTTCCAAGTGCTAAATGAATCAATAAGGCTCAGTGCTACCATTTTAAATTAATTGTTCTAGGAACAGGGCAAAAGGAACATGAAAAGATATCATCAGAACTTTGTTTTTAATCTTGTTCCTCTTTGGATAAGATGGTCAACACAGGCATTCCCTTGCCAATTAGAAAACATAACCTGTATGTCATCTGCATATACATATATCTATCAGAAGTGATCCCTTGAACATCTGAATCAAAAGATGGTTTGCCATTTTTCACACAGCCACTTTGAGAGTACAAAGTACCCGTTACTTCTGATTTCCTTTATTCATAACACTGGAGAGATCACAAAAGAGAGGGAAATGCGTTTGAATGTTATGCCCAATCATAGGCCGTTACTTCACGAACCGCTCACTTTGCGGCAAGCCCTCATTTCTGTGCGAATCGATCGTTTCAGTCCGCACGCTCCTCCTTTTTGGCTGCGATGCCACCCCGACCACGCCCCCTTTACCGTGCTCCAAGCGGGGTGAGTGGTTCCCCTGCCAGGGGCCGGGAATCTTTTCACTTCGCATCTCGCTTCGCTCCCAACGTGACGTGTGGTCTCGGTTTTTGGCTTTTATCTCAAGGTTTTTAAAAAAATATTCAAACAGGGATATCGATGCATCACTATATCGTTTCATCGCTTTGCACTGTTACTTCCTCGCTCGAGTAGCGGCGGCGGCGGCGGCGGCGAGAGCAGGAGGAGCCGCTGCCGCCTCGCCCGGCCAGAGCAGGGCACCCGGGGCAGGCAGCGTGCAAGCGGCGGAGGGCAGGCGGCTGTGCCATGCGGGGCTCCCCCCGAGTAGGGGCCGTGGCGGCGGGGGGGGGCTGCCAATGATGCCAGGAAACAGTTGAAATCAGTAGAGCCATTGCAACTGACAGTCCAGCATCAGTGCATCGACACGCCGTCGGTAGGTATTTTTTTAAAGGACGGATGGGAAATAAGGAACATTGAAAAGTGGCATGCGAATGCGAAGGGAGCACGTGAGGTTATGCTCGAATCGGTACTAAAACTGCAGCTCGTGAGTACTGAGAAACAGGGGCGGGAGCGAAGCGAGAACACGTGACCGCCACGTGACCGCCTCCGAATTCACAGCGAAGGCAAGGTCGGTTCGAAGCGAGGCACTTCGTGAAGTAACAGCCAAAGTTTAGCTTGGGCAGCTCCTGGCTCCTGGCCTATATGCACTAACCTAGCTAATTTCTATAGCTCTCAGCCTACTTCTAGCCCCCAACCCACCCTCACTTGCTGCTGTTGTTAAAACCAAGGGCAGTGTTGCTGATGGAAACATCAAGGAGTGGTGATCCCCCTCTGAAGCAACATATGGGTCCTTTCTTTTATTACCATAAATTATCTGTGTATTCTCTCCCCCCCCTTCTTAAATTTCAGATTCAGATATCAGTTCACAGTAAAGAACAGTCATCTTGGTATGCAGGGAAAATAAAGCCAACAATCCATGCATCTCTGATAGGTTTGCCACCTGTAGCAGGCCTCAGATGATGCAAAATTGGCCCCTAGGACAAATAAAGTTGCCCACTTTTAGCTTAGCTTGATGTGAAGACTACACAGTGAACCCTACAACTCACATGTGTCACTCATCCTTCAACATGGTTGAGAAATGGCAGCTTTCAGGCTTTCACATAGATCTTTCATTAACCAGAGCTCACCACTCTATTCAGATCAAGGACTGCGATTAATATTTACTATGCTACTATTTAAACAACCTAGCACCAGAAACTATGTTTTGAAGTTGGCTAGTTTCAAGCAAACTATCAAACTTTGGATGACGCTGCAGACTGTACTTAGACACACATGGAAGTTCCTTGACTCTTCTTGGCCATGTAAGAGGGGTATGGACAGGGAGGGGAGAGGCAAAAGTCCAGTGCTTGCTGCAACCCATTCACTCTGGATTTGCTGCAAGTCACTTTCTCTGTAATCTGAATCAAGGACAATCTGAAATTTCCAAGTTCTAGTCAATCAGAGAATTCACTGAAGCTCCAGAATGCTCGGGAGCTCTCAGTAGTATGTACTAGAGTGCACACAAATCCCTAGATTGAATCTAC
Organism: Phrynocephalus forsythii; assembly: GCA_029282475.1. Lineage (NCBI taxonomy): Eukaryota > Metazoa > Chordata > Lepidosauria > Squamata > Agamidae > Phrynocephalus > Phrynocephalus forsythii. The sequence continues at coordinate 160,381,004 of JAPFRF010000011.1, forward strand.
ATGTCAGTTCTGAGCTCCAGATCAGGATCTAAATAGAACATGGAGTATCTGGACTGTCTGATCTAAGTCTGGATCCGCTTTGACACATGGCTTTTGGAATATACAGCATTCACATTACTTTGAATGGAGATGTGGAAACAGATATACACAGTATTGAGGGGCTCTTGCATATCAACACGAAACATGCTAAGGTAGCAGGATATGCTCCCTCATGCCAAAATATTCATAGGCAGCTTTACAGATTTTGGGAAAAGTCATTTCTAAAATTGGCATATCTTCATTCCTCTCACAATGTTTAAAAAGCTGCCGTTGGCTTCTCAGCCCTGCAGGCTCAGGAATGAGAATGTAGCAGCCACAACATGACTCAAAATAGAAAAGGGGGGAGGGGCAGACAGAAGGAAAACCCAAAATGCATGGGGCTAGAGAAGAAGAAGAGGGCCAATGTTATCATGGTATAACTGGCTAAAACCTCATCACTCAAATCCTAGACAACAAAGTGAGCACCCAGTGCATTGACACATGTGTGTGGGGGGGTCCTAAATCAAAGTGAAACTAAATAAGCCAATGCAACACCTGCCCTGATGCAGAAGTCAGGGGAGGTCCTTTGCCTTCACTGGGCGGTAAAACTGTCAGTTGGAAAAGCTTAGATCCACCACCACACCTTGCCTATCATCTCACATCACTTCAGCATCTCTCAGAACTGGTGTTCTAATGTTCTGTTTCCTTTCTGCTCCCCCAGCAAGCCATTAAAAACGTTAACCCTCTAGATGCCAGATTTTATCAGGATAGTCTTAATAAACAGTGGAACCAGATTTGGGCTGTTCACATCAAACCATGCCAATATACAGAGACTCAGTTTGGCCTGGAATCCAGCTCTTGCCAAGAGCCAGTGCACAAGCCTCTCAGTTATGTGCAAGATTGCTGTTTTCATGCCAAGCTGTAGCTCAGTGGTAAGAGCAGTCTTTTGCCTGCAGAAGGTCCCACATTCATGCTCTGATATCTTCATGTAGGGCTGGAAGAGATCCATGTCACCAGTTTTTGATCAAAGCACATGTAAAGGTAGAGAGTACTGAGCTAGAAGCACTGGCTTCTCCTGTTACATGCAGATGAAGCCTCCACCTGCTCCATTCTGTTCCCTTGCCTCTGCCCATCTGGCAGGTGTGTGTTAAAAAGCTGACAGTAAGTTTCCTTTTGAGAAAACATTACAGCCGTAATCTTATTGGCAATTTCTGTTTGCATAATGGAAATGACTGCTTGTTAACTAGGTGCTAGTTCCATTCCTGGGTGCCTGCCCAACACAACTGGGTGGGTGCCCAAGAATACAACTAGCACCTCACTAATGAGCAGTAATTTGTTGCCAAGAGTCATGTGATTTTTCCTGAGGTAAGCATCAGTCGCCCCTATACGATTCTGAATCCTTGATGCATTTAAAGCAATTGTATCTGTGACAGGAGAGTTTTAATTCATATATTCAACAGCCACATGCTATCTTGGAAGACATTCATAGCAGCAAAGGTGAAGAGCAGAATGGGAAGCAAGAAAGAGAGAAGCAGTGTTTAGGCTTCTTGAAGCAAGGAGAAGCCAAACTATGAGTCAAAGCGGATGTTATATAAAAATGTGTACACCTACAGTAACTACAATTACCCCTCACAAAAGATAAAGGGGGAGTGGTGTTTGGGAAGCAATTTGGGAAAGCAGTCTGTGAGAAAAAGGATTAAACACACCCACTCTTTACATTTACCAATTTTAATGAGTCACATCACCCTCTCCTGTAGCTGTTTTATCTAGAACTAAAATGGTGGCTAAAAGCATTCAGCCATTTCAACCATCATGTCTGCTTTGGCCTATGGCTTAGAGCTAGTGACAAGATTCAAGACCTTTAGTTAAAGATGATGACAAGAAGAAATTTGTTCTTATATAATAGTTTGATACTAACTGAAGGAAACAATTTGAAACTTTAGAATATTTGGCTTTAAATTAATCTGCTGATTTATTTGCAATAGCACATATTCTCTGGATGACTAACAAATAAAAATAAAAATCATAAAATGTTATGCAACATGAATGTAAAAACACAGAACATACATCAGCATAAAACCAGCAGTGGAGAGTAATACTAAGAGATTGGGATTTGTATTTTGATGGCACTCCAGTCTGTGTTGCTGGATAACCTCTCCAAGGAGCTTCATGTAGGCATGAAGGGACCCCATAATACAGCGGTACCTTGTATAAAGGAATTAATTCATTCAAAATGAAATTATGTAAAGCAAATTTTCCTTTATACAAATTTCCCATAGGAATGCATTGAAAATGGAGTAATCCCTAATCGCGACCTTTTTTATGTTGTACGAATTCACCCCATAGGCGATTCTGTTAAGCAAATTTCCCCTATTTCCCAAAAATTTTATGTTGTACCGATTTTATGTTATACAAACCATTTGTTATACAAGGGTCCACTGTATACCTACAAAGCAATGCTCTTCAGTTTGCTATAGGACCTCCTAATACTAACTCAACAGTAAAAGTCTAACTGGAAAAATGCTGTAGTCCATGAAAGTGAAAGACTTGTCCACCCAAAGGACCCAATACCAAAAAAAGGGAGCAATATAGCATATGTGGTCCAATGCAGTAAGGAGTGTGCAGACCTCTACATTGCAGAGATTAAACAGCCATTAAACAGAAGGATGGCCAAAATAGGAGGGGTAACAGCTCAGGACCAGAATCAGCAGTACACCACTTGAAGGAGAAAGGGCACTCATTTAAAGATGAGGATGTACAGATATTAGAGAGAGAAGATAGGTGGTTTGAGAGAGGGGTCAGGGAAGCCATTCATGTGAGCATTGAACGCCCCCCTCTCAATTGAGGTGGGGTCCTCAGGCACAGTCTATCTGCTTCTTATCAGGCTGTGCTTTCAACAATACCCAAACAAATCCAAAAGCCTTCACCACCAAGGTCATAGCTAATGACCAATACTTGATGGGTTTCAGCACCTTAGGCCATTGTTTACTGTACATCTATGGATACTGCTGTTTACCTAACAAGCCTATTCAGGCTATTGTTCATCTTAAGAGCCTGTTTTAAACCAGGGTAACAAGAGGTCAAAGCAGACTATAAGATGAAGGACTCGCACTAGCTTTATTCAGACTGATGAAGCTGTTTGGATGAGCAGCGAAACATTTCTATCTCTCAAGAAAAAGAAGTCCAGTTGCCATGACTCAACTACCAGATAAACTCACCTGGATGACCGAGAATCTTCTCATAAAGGTCTTGGAGGATATTGTAGGGCAAAGGTCAAAAAAGCAAGTCATGAGTAAACAAAGGAAGTTCAAACACACTACTTGCACCCCCTACTGCGCCTTTGAAACAAGTGTGTGATTTGTTTAGCATAAAAGCCTAGAATTTACACCTTGCTTATAGAAAGCAAACAGTTGTTATTGGCTTAGGGCAAGCATTGTTCAGAACACACAAGTTATCTTCTGCTTTGATTTAGCAGTTTACCTCACACCAACAGATGTTCTTAGTTTGAGGCAAAAGAAACCAGTTCAGTTTGTACCCACTGCCTTGTCTTGTGATGTGGCTTCTCAGGAACAGAAACCACATCTTTGGGTTTAGAGAGCTGAGGAAGTCACAGGCAAAAACCTATCCCACCCCATGTTTTCCCAAATTCAACGGCTTCAAATGCAAGCCTTTAAATTCCAGAATCTCGTTCGGATAAAAATTGTTACACTGCCTATTAAAATGCAGCATTTTATAGGTTCTCTTTTAAAAACCACAATTCCCAGAATCCAGCAGATAGCTGTCCGAAGGATTGTTGCTTACTTAGTGTCTGAGAGTCAAGACTTAGTTCTATTTGAAGCTGTAAACCACAAGAATAGATGGCATTCATGCTAGCAGATGAGTATGCTGAAACTGTGGCAACCAAACAAGAGCAACTAGTCCAGAAACATATACATCAGAAAATTGTGAATATTAGTGCAGAGAATGAATTGAGAAATAGTGTCAGAGAAAGAACCCCAAACTCAGGAGACCTGGGTTCAAATCTCTGCTTGGCCATAGAATCTCACAGGTGGACTGGGAGGGACTGGTAAAACTACACCTTAAATATTTCACATACTTCAGAATTCCTGTTAGGGTTGCCATAATTGAGAGCGGCCTTGATGGGACATGACAGAAGAGTCCGCCCAGCTGCCAGTGAGGAGGACATGGGACAGCAGGCATTGTGCCCACTTGAGGCAGCAAAAACCTGGCCTGAGTTGTGTTGCGGAACATGCCACAACATGCACATACGAAGCTTCCATATTAAAGTACTGCATGTGAATTTATCCATTTGGGGCTGATGTGAACCACTTAGTAATCCAACCCTGAAATTCAGCCGTGTGCACAAATGAAAATGATAATGCCAACTGGTGGTGTTTGATTTTTGTTTTGTTTTTGGGTGTGCATTTTTGAAGAAACATATTTTAGCTTTACTGAAAAACACAATCATATGTAGGTTTCCTGACTTTTTCAATGCAATTAAATCCTGGGAGTTGGTCCAAGGCCTGAAAATTTGCTGGCCAGGCTAGTGGCCTTCTGATCAGTTAGCAAGCCTGTTTCTCACTCTTCAGTTTTCTGCTGCATCTATCCTGTCACCCAGCAGACTGTGAGGCTGAGACAGTGCTCCAGATAGAGCCTTATTAGTAGACTTCACTTGTCTCTATTTCTAAATGTCATGTTCTCCACCAAAACATGCAGCCTTGTGACTTTTGTCAGGCGTACACATTAACTCTTTGAATCTACTTTGCTGGGTGCAGAATTTGGGAATGATACTTTTTTTGGATTAGAACTCCCAGAATCCCCAACCAGCTGGGAGTTGTAGTCCGGAACGCCCGATCATGTCCAAACTCTGCTTTGGATGCATGTGGTAGTCATATTACCCTTGGGTTGAAATGGAAACAATGGCATCAAAGGATAGGTGCAGGGTGGGTGTCCCCCTAAACTAGACAACTTGTAGCTGGGATGCAGCTGCCCTCCTCATTGCCAGTGGTGTCTGGGGCTGAGGGGTGGGGCAATGGCAGTCCAGGAACCTCTGGAAGGCCCCATGTTGCCCATCCCTTGTAAAGCCAACTTTCAGCTCATTATTGCAAATACAGGATGACACGAGCAACCATGCTGGCTGGAAATTTGGTAGCTGGGAGGAAGCACCCATATTTTTCCGTCTATAAGATGTCGCCCCACTTTTCCAGCCCAAAATTACAGTTTCACAACCACATGGTTCTATCCTTGTCTTACTTCTATGTATAAGACGACCCTCACCTTAGTCTAACAATTCTAGGGAAAAATATAGTCTTATGCATGGAAAAGCTCTGAGCCTAAGCATGGGTCTGTACGTTGAGTGTTTGCATGCACAGATATGTAAGAATTAGGATCTACACCCAGTGCCTTGACTATAGTACCTATTAAGCCCAAGACTGCTGCTTCCATTTAAAAAAAAAAAACAAATATGAACAAACAATGATATTCAGACAACAGGGACAAGAGTCTCTTTCGGTTGGGAGAAGCAGTCACCAGAAAGGTCAGTCTGCCAGAGATGGCAAATCTGCTGGCATCAGCAGCCACCCTGCTGCAGGCTACCCCATAGCCACCCTGCTTGCCAGAACTGCAGGCACTTCCAAGGCCCCCCTCTTTTGTCAATTAATGCTGGGAAAGCACGATTGTAGGGGCTACCAGAAAAAGAAACTGCTCTGGTGCTGAACAACACAGGAGATTTTTCTGGTGACTTCTTTTATTGCTTTGGCTGCAATGCCCTTCAAACCCCAACATTAATGGAAGGAAAAGGCAGCTGTGGGGAGTCATCCTTGGCTGTCACTGACCCCTTCTCTGCCCCCCTCGTCACCATTACCTGTTGCCACCATCCAATGTCTGTGCCTTTCTGGCTTCCTGCTGAAGAGGCAACTTCTCATCTTCCTCCTCCAGCACAGTAGGAGAGCACACCACATCTTGCCCTGGTTCCTGGCTGCCACCACTGCTCCTTTGGCTCCCTCTCTTGCTCCCTGGGAGGGACCGTTTCTTTCTGCATGAAGAGAAGCAAGGGTTGCTGGCACCCCCCTTTTAAAGTGTGCAGTGGGGAGGACCTTACACCCTTTCAGGCAGAGGGAACATGCAAGATTGGGCTATGAGACAGGATGAATGGCACTTTGCTTCCACCTCAGGTGGCAGAGGAATTGGGGCGAACCCATTGGATGAGTTTTGGCCTGCAGTGAGATTCAACGAGACACTACTCTTCCACAAATTGTTTGCACACAGCTAGAAGATCAGAGAAGGGGAAAAACATTTCCATGCAGTGGCCATGCCAGCTGGAAAGTGTGGAGTATCCAAATAAAAATGTCATATTTCCCATCTCTGGAGATCACAGAAGTCCATTGTTTCCATATGAACATAAGAACATAAGAACATAAGAAGAGCCATGCTGGATCAGGCCAAAGGCTCATCTACTCCAGCTTCCTGTATCTCACAGTGGCCCCCTCAAAATGCATCTGGGAATGCACAAGACTAGATATCTGTCTCCTGATACCACTCCCCTGCATCTGGCTCTTGAAGTACCCTGGTTTTAAGCCTGGAGATTACACATTGTAGGAACTAATGATACTTCCAAACGCAGCTTTCAGGATATCGCAGAAGCGTACAAAGAAATGGGTAGGAAGCTGAAGGACCTGGGTGGGCAGGTGGTAATCTCATCTCTCCTCCCTGTAGAAGGACGTGGCCCACGAAGGAAAAGAACAATAGTGGAATTTAACAATTAATTGGCTTCGAAGATGGTGCCGGCAGGAACGATTCGGATTCTTGGACCATGGTTTGCTTTTTCATTCAGATGGGATATTGGGCCAGGATGGGGTGCACCTCACCAATGCTGGTAGGAATCTCTTTGCCAAGAGAATTGCAGATTTAATAAGGAGAGCTTTAAACTGAGTTTGCAGGGGGAGGGAGAAAATTCTCTTAATGGTACAGATCCAGAAGGGGTTGTGGAGACTAGCCCAAATGTCGCAATAGGAGCAGGACAAGAAGTAGTGCAGACCATCAGTGTGAGGAAAAACAGGTTAAGCAAAGGACATGTAAGAAGCACACGCAGCCTCAAATGTCTCTACACCAATGCACAGAGCATGGGGAACAAACAAGAAGAGCTGGAACTCCTAATACAGCAAAATAAATATGACATAATTGGCATCACTGAAACATGGTGGGATGAGACGTATGATTGGAATGTAGTCATTGGAGGGTATAACCTGTTTCAAAGGAATAGGACAAGTAAGAAAGGAGGAGGTGTAGCTTTATATATTAAGGACATTTATACTGCTGAAGAAATACAAGATAAACAGCAGAGGAACCATGTTGAGAGTATTTGGGTGAAAATCAGGGGTGAAAAAACTAGGAGGGATGTCACTATGGGGGTATATTATAGACCCCCAAGCCAGTCGGAGGAGTGGGATGATGCCTTCTTTGAGCAGATGGCCACACAGTCAAAAGGGAGAGATGTAGTACTAATGGGAGATTTTAACTATCCTGATATATGCTGGCAATCCAACTCAGCTAAGAATGCAAGGTCTAACAAATTCCTTACTGTCCTTGCAGACAATTTCATGGCCCAGAAGGTAGAGGAGGCAACCAGAGGCAAAACCATTTTAGATCTGGTCATAACCAATAAGGAGGACCTCGTAAATGGGGTCGAAGTGGTGGGATCATTAGGTAAAAGTCACCATGCCCTCTTGGAATTTGTTATACAGTTTGAAGGTGAAGTTAAAGCATAGTCAGACAAGAATCCTGGACTTTAAGAAAGCCAATTTTTGTAAACTTAGGGAATTATTGGCTGTGATTCCATGGACCGACACACTGAAAGAGAAGGGAGTCCAAGATGGATGGGAGTTCCTTAAAAGCAAGATATTCAAGGCACAATTTAAAACTGTTCCAACAAGAAGAAAATATAGGAGAGGTCTAAAGAAACCGCAATGGTTTACTAAAGAACTTTCAACTCAGCTAACTATAAAGAAAAACAAGTACAAGGAATGGAAAAATGGGAAATGCACCAAAGAGGAATATAAACAAACAGCTAATATATGCAGGGGGTGGTAAAAAAAAGCTAAAGCGCAAAATGAACTTAGACAGGCCAGAGACATTAAAGATAATAAAAAGGGTTTCTTTAGTTATGTCCGCAGCAAAAGGAAAAATAAGGAAATGATAGGCTCTCTGCATGGTGATAATAACCAGTTACTAACAGGAGACAAGGAAAAGGCAGAACTATTCAACACCTTCTTTGCCTCTGTTTTCTCCAAAAAGGAAGAAAGAGATCCACTGGGACAAAGACTAGATGAGGTAGGATGGGAATTACAACATAGAATAGGTAGAGAGCTGGTACAGGAACACCTGGAAACATTAAATGAATTTAAGTCTCCGGGGCCAGATGAATTACACCCAAGGATATTAAAAGAACTGGTGGAAGTAATTTCAGAACCATTGGCAATAATATTTGAGAAGTCCTGGAGAACAGGGAAGTCCCCATCGACTGGAGGAGGGCTAATGTTGTCCCCATCTTCAAAAAGGGGAAAAAAGAGGACCCAAATAATTACCGCCCAGTCAGCTTGACTTCAATTCCTGGAAAGATCCTAGAGAAGATTATTAAACAGGCAGTCTGCAAATATTTAACAAACAATGCTGTCATTACAAGAAGTCAACATGGGTTTCTTAAAAACAAGTCATGCCAGACTAATTTGATCTCTTTCTTTGATAGAATTACAGGCCTAGTGGATGAGGGGAATGCTGTGGATATTGTTTATCTGGACTTTAGTAAGGCCTTTGATAAGGTTTCCCATGGTATTCTTGCTAAGAAGTTAGTAGAAAGTGGGATAGATATTGCTACTGTTAGGTGGATTTGTAATTGGTTGACTAATCGCACCCAAAGGGTGACCATAAATGGCCTCTCTTCAGCTTGGAGAGACGTGACCAGTGGGATGCCCCAGGGTTCTGTTCTGGGTCCAGTGCTGTTCAATATCTTTATTAATGACTTGGAGGAAGGAATAGAGAGTATGCTAATTAAATTTGCAGATGATACCAAATTGGGAGGGGCTGCAAATTCCCTAGAGGATAGGATGAAAATCCAAAAAGACCTTGACAGACTAGAGTGCTGGGCCAAAGCTAACGAAATGGATTTCAACAGAGGGAAATGTAGGGTACTACATTTAGGTTAAAAAAAATGAATTGCACAAATATAAGATCGGGGATACCTGGCTGGAGGATAGTACCTGTGAAAGGGATCTGGGAGTCTTGGTGGACCACAAATTGAACATGAGTCAGCAGTGTGATACGGCGGCCAGGAAAGCCAATTCGATTCTTGGTTGTATCAACAGAACCATAGTGTCTAGATCAAGGGAAGTGATAGTACCACTCTATTCTGCTCTTGTCAGACCCCACCTGGAGTACTGTGTCCAGTTCTGTGCGCCTCAATTTAAAAAGGATGTTGACAACCTCGAGAGGGTGCAGAGGAGGGCTACCAGGATGGCTGAGGGTCTGGAGGAAATGTCTTATGAGGAACGGCTTAGGGAACTGGGAATGTTTAGCCTCTCTAAAAGAAGACTGAGAGGGGATATGATAGCTATGTTTAAATATTTGAAAGGATGTCATATTGAAGAGGGAACGGGTTTGTTTTCCATGGTTTCAGAGACTAGGACTCGGGGCAATGGTTTCAAACTACAGGAAAAGAGTTTCCATTTGAACATTAGGAAGAACTTCATGACAGTTATAGCTATTCGGCAGTGGAATATGCTGCCGTGGAGGGTGGTTGAGTCTCCTTCTTTGGAGGTTTTTAAGAAGAGATTCCTAGAGGAAAAGTCCATCATGGGTTACAAACCATGATGGAGATATGTAATCTCTAGGCTTTAAACCAGGGTAGTTCAAGGGCCAGATGCAGGGGAGTGGTATCAGGAGACAGATATCTATTGTCTGATACAGGAAGCTGGACTAGATGGGCCTTTGGCCTGATCCAGCATGGCTCTTCTTATGTTCTTTATGTTCTTAAGAGGCTGGGTGGCCATCTGTCGGAAATATTGTGATGGGGGTTCCTGCATGGCAGGGGGTTGGACTAGATGGCCCTCGAGATCTCTTCCAACTCTATGATTCTATGATTCTATCTCCATCATGGTTTGTAACCTGTGATTGACTTTTCCTCCAGGAATCTGTCCAATCCCCTTCTGAAGGCATCCAGGCCAGATGCCATCACCACATCCTGTGGCAGGGATTCCACAGAATAACAACTCTGTGTGTGTGTGTGTGTGTGTGTGTGTGTGTGTGTGTGTGTGTGTGTGTGTGTGTGTGTGTGTGTGTGTGTGTGTGTGTGTGTGTGTGTGTGGTGCACCACACAAGCTGAGTGCCTAAGCATTATTTATTTATTTATTTATTTATTTATTTATTTATTTATTACATTTTATATACCGCCCCATCTTCCGAGATGGAACTCTGGGTGGTGTACACTAAAAAACACTAAAAAAATAAACAACAAGTGGACTGCAGCCTGTCTAAAACAAAAAATCCCTCTGGGCAAACCACAGAGGCTGTTTACACGTGTCTATGCCTTTCAGAGATATGAGGAGGCTCTTTGGGAAGGAAGAGCAAAAAGCCAGCAGGCTGAGTCTGTGCTGAGGGGATGAAAGATTGCAGTGATCAGCTGGGTGAGGAGAGGAGATTTTTCTCCATCTGTCCACCCTCAAGGTCCTATTTCCTCATAAACTATTCCCTGAGACACAGAGAAAATTGAAGCTGCTCTGAAATGAAAAAGATATTTAGCCCCGAAATGAATGAATATCTGACACACTGGCTGACTTCCATGGAACATATGGGAAGCAGCCAGCTGAACTGATGGATTTTCTGCCGCTTGCTCTCTTCCCGTCTTCTTTTTCCTTTCCCCTTCCCCCCCCCAATGAGTGCTTCCCCCCTCCCTCTACCACCAAAATGTCTCTTTTTCACAAAATAGGAAGTGTTTTCAAAAATATTGCTTCGGCTCTCGGAGAGCCAAGGTAGGCCTCAGCTGTGCGGCTGCTGTCTTGTTTACCAGCCTAGCACCCAGACGAAATGAGGGAGATTGGTTGTGCTGAAATACTGAGCTTCACAACAGCGACTCTCATATTAATTCTTAGGGAAGCTGCTTTTTTCTTTCACATCAACAAGGAATAGGGAGGCGTTGGACCACAAACCAGATGCATCCCACAGGGTTCCCCACCTGCCTGGCCAGCTCATTGATTGATTGTAATCCTATGTTGCCTTTCCCCTCAGAATTTGAACTCATGACTCCTTTCCCAGTTCATATGCCTTCTCCTCAGCTGCCATCTCCAATCCACTGCTGAAGGACTCCCATTATCAGTGCTAGCCAGGATAAATTATCTCCCTTCTTCACATGTCTGCATGGAGCAACTGAGAGAGGGCTGGGAAGGTGTTTATGGTGTAGGCATGCTGGGGGCTTTCCAGAGAGCTATGTGTGAGGCAGATAAGGCCTAGAGGCCAGAAATTCCTCGTCCCCCCACCTCCAGCCTGAATTAACTCACTGTACCTGAAGGCAACAGACATCATCATCACAGAACTGCAGAACTAGAAGGGACCTTATGGATCCTTGAGTCTAGTCACTGTCAGGGAAGCACAGTGGGGTGTCAAGCATCCAAGATGCCTAAACCACTCAGCCACCTAGCAGTTCTCTTCACCACTCCTCCATCCATCAAGGGGTGCACTTGTGCTTTGTGTATTGGCACTCAAGAGTACCCAACAGTTCTCTGAGAGAAAGCAACAGTCCTTAAAAAGCAATGTGTACCACATGTATCCTGCTCCATAGCACTTAAAGCACTCTCTGGATTAGACAGGCATTTCTTTTCAGAAGGGGACTGGTTCCAAAACACTCTAAATGAGGTCCTACCCTCCAGAACAAAATCAACCACTGTCTTACCTTGCATTACTTCGTGTGGGGCGAAACTCCAATCAGGAAGCAGTCTCCGATGTGTCATCTTCCCCCCTCCCTGGCGCTGGCCAGTCAGGAGTTGTGCAAAGGCATGCATCCTCCCACCTCCCTGTTTTATTGGCCAGTGCCAGGAAGAGGGAAAGATGATGCATCAGAGGCTGCTTCCTGGTTGGATTTTCACCCAGCGTGAGGTAAAGCAAGGTAAGACAGTGGTTGAATTTCTTTCAGAAGGTGGGACTGCATTCCAAATGCCAGATGTGCTGGCATGTTTCATTTTGGAATCAGTCCAAAGCAAAATGCCCATATCTACTCTGGATGGTTTACAATTTAATTATGCAGCTACACATTGCCATCCCAGCCAACTGGGTACTCAGTTGACTGATCTCAGAGGATGGAAGGTTGAGTCACCCTTTTGCTGCCCACCGGAGTCCAGAATCAAACCCAGGCTGTGAGCCAAGTCTTCACCCCCGTACTGCAGTTTAACCAATGCACCACGTGGCTTACTGGTTAATGCCATTGTTATTTCTCAGGAGCCTCGCGGTACAATGGTTAAACTACAGTACTACGTTGAAGACTCTGCTCATGACCTATTTTGGACAGCTAAGCATGAATCAAATAACAAGCTGGTTTGCAATAGTGCAAACATTGTGTAGTCACCAGGAAAAGGGCAAAGCAGCCCATCTCCAAAGCAGACCAAACCTCAGGACAGCTGTCCATCTGATTGCATCTGAGTCACCTGGCTTACTAACCAGTCCTGGAAAGGGGCAAAATCTTCTTAATCAGTGCCAAACTGTCATTGACGATAATGGAATTATCTGCCAATGTTTAGGCAAAAAGTTGCAGCAGCAAACAGAAGTGGCTTTAGTTGCAAAAGTCTGCTTAGATTAGTGTTTGCTATCTCTCAGGAAAGCAAAATCACCCTTGTCTCAGGCAAACCCACACCCTTTTAATTAAAATTTAATGGTCACACTAGTGCTGATGCACAGTAAGAGGCGGGATCTATGTGTTTCTTAAAATGTCACTCTTGCCATCTCCTAGGTTGCAGAAAATTTTCAGTGGGGGATACGTATCAGTTGCTGCACTAGTCTTTTGCAGTACAAGTCATTTTTCGAGGTTGTGTTCTGTGCTCATGTTTCTGTTACAGGAAGAAGAGCAGAAGCAGGGCTGGAAAAAGAAAACCATTACAGCCTATTCAATTCCATCTTTGCACCTCCCTCCCTGACCCTCCAACAATGCATTGCATCCCCTGCTTTTGCAAATTCAAAGCTGGGGTGGGAGAAATGAGGGTCTCTGCTGTGACAGAAGAAGAAATGAGAGAATTAGGGAAGATATGTAGGATAAATTCAGAAACAGGGCCAGAGGAATGAAGAAAGAAGGAACCTGCCTTAGGCAGTAAGTAAGAGCTCAAAACAAATACATAATAGTGGATGCTATTGATTCCCAGCTTACATTCCTGGATTGGTTATATCTTGAACTTGGGGTTGCCCTGTTGGATCCACCGATAATGTGCTTACAGAAGTGGTTGGTCAAAGGCATCGATGGTCTCTTCTGGCAAGGAGGTAATAGAAACGGCAAGCATGAGATCCGTTCCTTCTGTTTATGGACTAATTAATTAATATATGTAGCCTAGCCCAATATGTTCCCGTCACTTCTAGTTTCTATGAAAGTGGGTGAGTACAGAGTTGAGTGAGTAGTGGGGTAGAGAGAGAAAACAAAAAGACCAGTGTGTGTGTGTGTGTGTGTGTGTGTGTGTGTGTGTGTGTGTGTGTGTGTGTGTGTGTGTGTGTGTGTGTGTGTGTGAGAGAGAGAGAGAGAGAGAGAGAGAGAGAGAGAGAGAGAGAGAGAGAGAGGAGTTTTAGTCTAGGCAAAGCCAGGTACATTATTGAGGCTTGATATTATTTAACATCTGATGGGAGCGGAGTCCCTTGATGAACCAAAACCCAAATTCAGGTTCAGGCCAATAGCAGGTTTTTCCCCCTCTTCAGAAGAATGTTCACAATGTTAATAAAAATTTCCATATTTTAAAAAGCATTAAGCCATCAAGACTTTGCCCTGATGTGATGTAAAAATGATCCCTCTCCTCCCATGGGGGATTTTCTCGTGTTTTTTTCCCATGGGTGTAAACCAGTATGCCTTCTAGACAGTGTATCACATTACTGCAACTTGGGGGGAAATTAAATCCTGAGCAATATATTTTGCTTGCCGGTGAACAATTAGATAAGCCAGCTGCACACAGAGGCTACCCGCCTTTGGGCTTTATGTGTGCTGTCAGTGCTGGGGGAAGGAATGTTGAGGAATGACAAATCAGAGAAAATTTGGGCGATCTTCGGGCATACAGAAATTGTTTATTTGAAAGCATGAGCAAAAGGGATTCTGACTCTGCCCAGTGCCTGGCACCATCCCTTTATGAAGAAGAGCACTCTGGAGAAGAGACAGTGGGCTGCCCCAGGGACCTCTCTGTGTTATTGGGGATCTTGAAAAATTGGGGTTCCTGACTGTGAGGAGAGTCCACAAAGTCTGTAAAGGCACATGCACACAAATAGATGCAAACACAGAGAGGGGATCCTGCTAAACCTAGACCAAACAGTTCTGTTTCCACTGTGCAAACATGATTTCAGAGCTCTCCGTTTCTCCACAGAAATAGGGTTTTGAGTACCAGTCTTCATCTCTCTGTTTAGCTTGGCTTGGTCTCGTTTGGTCTCACCAGCCCACAAGGAACATCTACTTGAGTGCCAACAAGCCAACTGATGACAAGATGGATCCATGCCCGTCAAGGAGCATTGACTTCCTTGTTGGCAGGGGAATGATGTGTGAAGAAGGCAGGACGACAGATGGTCAGTAATCTGCAGCTGTTCAGCCACTTTCCTCACAACTGAACCTGGATTCCCTTCAGGATCTTCTTGTTGCTACATTTAAGAAGATTCATAAGGGGATTAATATCTTTTCTGGATTACATATACTGCTTCCAGTGAGTCTCCTACATGTGTAATTTTCAACATACAGAGATAATTAAGACTGTGCCTCAGGCTTTGCTTACATCTCCCCCACCAAGGTGGGGGGTAGAGAAAAGAGGCAGTCTTATGGAATGGTCTCTGCAGTGTTTAGAAGCAATGTTTTAGAAGCAATATAGTAGAGGACACCACCAGCACCAGCACCAACCATATTGACAGGGGATCGGCTCCACAATCTTCTGCAGTTGCCTGAAACCATGGAAATCAGGGAACTCTATATGCAACATGCAAGAGGGTGGGACAAAGGCCACAAAGAGTGGGATGGAGGCCACAGGGAACACCATGTATGTTGTAGATTGGACGGTGGCAAACTCCAGACAGGTGAAACTGTAGATTCCAATCCCATGCATACGAGGATCTGACTGTATTCTTGTCTGTAATGTGTTACATTTTGGGCCATGAGTGTATAATAAAATTACATTTCAAAAGTACCAGGATGAGTGGGAACTAGGATATTTTACTGATTTACAGTCTGAAAATAATCATGGTCAACTTCTTTATGAAACCTTTGAGCCTTCAGGTTCCGTACGGCCCTTCATCAAGATGGGCAACCAAGAGCCAATGGCAGCACTGAAGAACCATGAGTGTTTCAAAACCACAGCCTGTTTATAGGCCAGGCCTCTTTGTTTAAAGCAAGTTCCAAAATGGGATCTACAGAGTTAGCTTGGGGGAGATCCAGTGAAAAGTCAGTGAACAAAACAATTTGTCATTCATGCACAGCTTGTAATGAGTCATCATGACAGTGAGTACTTGGCTAATGCTAAAGGATATACCTAGATGTTCTCAGGCTTACACCCTCTCCTCTTTGGGCATGGCCACAGGGAGGATTTTTAGAATATTTACTTTCCATTATTGGTAAACCACATACTTGCCCTGTTATCCAAACCCAGAAAAACTGTGGTTTGTATTAGTCATGGTTCATGTGGTGAACCACGTTGGAGTACTCTATACCTAGAAAAACCTGAAAAGGGTCACCATCAGTCAGAAGTGACTTGTTGGCACACAACTATTGTTACACAATTGACTGATCATATGAAACTTGAATAGCGTAATGAATAATGGAAATGAACTACTGTTAAAAACCTATGTTCCATGATCTGTCTTTCTGTTATATCCTTCTGTACCCTTCAGTAATGATAATTGTGTGAGGTACTGATTATGGGATATTCCTATGTCTGTATCTTTGTGGCAGATCTGCCCTGCAATTCAATGTTTTTCTTTGGCATATGGTCTCCTGTTGTCCTGTGTGTACTTCCAATTATCCTACAGGGAGACAATTTTCCTACATGGCACAGTGGTCAAACAGATGTACTGCAGCCAAAAACTGTGCTCACAACCTGGGGTTCAATCCTAGGTACCCAACTCCAGGTAGACTCAGCCTTCCATCCTTCCAAAGCTGGTAAACTGAGTACCCAGTTTGTGGAGAGGGGGATAGCAATTTGTAGCCTGCATTATTAACTTGTAAATTATCCAGAAAGTGCCTTAATATGGGGCAGTATATAAGCAGCATGTGCTTTAGTACTGAAGCTTCTTGCCTCCATGGGATACAAAACTGTGCTGATTTTGCCCCCAGGCAAACAAAGAGAATACAGAGCACAAGTGGAAGCTGGACTCTGCATGATGAACGTTAGATGCTGTGAAGAGTCATTTTGTCATAGCAGCAAAGAATACAATAAAATTTAAGGGAGTGGGGAACAAGGGGAAACTGATAACAAGTACTGTTGCAGGGACCTTTGTTTGAACTGAAGGATTTCCTCTCTGAAGTGTCAGCTCTGAAAATGTTTATGCATTTTTCTAACAGACATGACTTCAGGGTTTAGATACTTCTCATAAGATTTAATTGCAGGCATACTGGAATGAGGTAGTGTTGCTCTGGAACTGGTTTATTGAATGACAGAAAGTCAGGGACTTAAAAAAACACTATTGGAGTCACCCTGCTTGTTTTAGAATGTCATGTGGTCTTCACCCAAAGCACGTGTGGAGCTCAGTTGTACTAAAAGTACAGTATGAGTTGAGGAGTTCTGTTTGAGGAGTATGGCAAAGCACATTCTTTTTGTGGGGACCACATTGTGGATGCAAGTTACATCTCTAGTTACAAAGGTGTGCTTGAAAAGGAGAGAAGCTCAGCTGGATCTAGACTTAATGCTGGGAAAAGTCAGGATTATGGCACTGTGCCCTGGCTGACTCATGGACACTAACAAGGGAGCACTTGCTTGCTCCTTACATTGAGGCCCAGCACAAAGGAAATCTCCAAATGCAGACTACAAAGTCAGCATGGCAAATCCTTTCCCCTAAAAAGGAAGCCTCATAGGTTAATGATGTACAGTAGGACCCCTGTATCCACTGATTCATTAACCACTGATTCAGTTATCCATGGTTAGCAGAGGAAAAAAATTAAATAAATAATTCAGCAGCTGCAAAACAAGCTACTATCACAAACAGCAGCCATAAAGCAAGCTACTGTTGCAAAACAGCATTCGTAAAACAAGCTACTATCACAAAACAGTGGTTTTGGGAGGCGTTTTTGTGTTCTCCCTTATCCACGGTTTCCATTATCCAAGGGAAGGCTTGGAACCAATCCCCAGCAGATAACGAGGTCGTACTGTACTGCATATTAAAGAATTGCACCTGTTGTTCTTCATGAGCTTTTTGGTGTTGGAATGACCTTTGTCTTTGTCTTGTCAATGGCTTTTGTTCTTTCCTCTCTGAATTTTGATTAGTAAAATTGAGATATCCCCCTGCTATTCCTCACTTGCCCATCCCTCACCTTCTCTAGCTGGGCTACAAGGAGGACAGCAGGGATTTTTTTTTTACTTCCACTTAAATTTAACACAGTTTTGAATGCTATCTATAGAGATGGGGGTGAATTTTAAGAACGAGTCAGCAATACTAACAAATATTGCTGGTTTGTAGGAGTTTTATTCCTTTGTATTTGTCAGTTCCCGAGCCCCAGATGAATACAAAGAGACAATTTCCCCCCATTTAATGTGTCCCTTTGCTGGGCTTCCCTCCCTGTGTTTGTCCCCATGGATCAGCTCTTCATCAAAGGCACAGATAGAGGGAGGCCATGGCTGAGCTCCGAGAAAGGATTTCTCCATTGACCGTTTTGTTTTGTTTTTTTGTTTTTTGCCAGCTGGTTGTTGACTAACTAACGAAAGCTGTCCAAAGCCACCTTCAAATCCCCAGTGACCTCCTTACATTTCTTGAAGTGGCCACCTGTGTCCGTCTGAGCCACCGCCACCACCTTCTTGAGCAGAAGGACCTGGCCAGAGCTTGCCCCTGTTGGGGGAGGGGGCAAGTACCAGCCTCATCTTACAAGAAAAGAAAAGAAAAAGAAAAAGAAAAACAAAAGATTTTCCCCTTCCCCAAGGGGCCAGATCCAACTGGCTCCCTCTGTGCAAGCACAGCAGAGAGATGACCCCTTGCTCAGACGGAGCTGTGCAGCAGTGACAGCAGTGGTGGCTGCAATGGGTGGCCGCAAAGGTAGGTGGGAGACTGAGTGTGATGGTGGGGGTCTCTAATTTTTGGAAAGCCAATTAAAATACAAAACAATGAATCAATTCATTCCTTTGTCGGTTCAGGAGTAGGGGAATTCATGGTTCATCCCCATCTCTAGTTAGTTATCCATACCCAGAAGTACAGGTGAAACTTGGAAAATTAGAATATCATGCCAATGTTCATTTATTTCAGTAAGTCAACTCAAATGGTGAAACTAATATATGAGATAGACTCATTACATGTTAAGTGAGATATGTCAAGCCCTACTTTGGTATAATTGTGATGATTGTGGTGTACAGCTTATGAAAACCCATTGGGCAATCCATGGAGGGTGGGTAAACACAAGGAATCTGATGGGGCCACAGTGACAATCTTGGGGGCCCTTATGCAGTCCCAAGGGCACACGTTGCCCACCTTGTCCTAAGCCAGTGAGGTAAATTTAGAAAGGTTTGCTTTGATCAGCACTGCAATGTTCTCAAGCGCAGACAGAAAAGAGATGTGCCTCCAAGACTGCAAGAGAAAAAAAAAATACGATCTATGAAGGTTGGGCTTAGGAAGAAAGATGGCTGTGCCTTCCCATAAAGGAGAAGTGCAGATGTGGTCGTTTTGTGGCCTGGGAAAGATGCCATTGTTATTTGTCTCTTAGACTTGAAAAGAGGTATCCGAGAATACTTGAGGTCTCTTAAAACAGTCCCCTGTGAACAGCTCATTATCTTGGCAAAAGGCTGGCGCTGTCGAGAGTGAAATTTACCAGCTGTGAGGCATCTAGGCCAACAATGTTACGGTCACTAAATGGCCCTATTTTATACAACGGTTTTCATGGCCAATTGTTAAAGAGCTGGCCCAGCTGCTTTTTTTTAAATGGAAGCAGGCATGCCTCACCCAAGGCTGACCCCTCACCTCCTTAGAACCCACAACAAGTGACCACATGAATTACTCAAGGACAAAACTCCTCACCTTGTTAATTCACAAAAATAAATGAGCCATTTGCACTGCTACACTGGCATGCTGAAAATATTTCCTTCCGGGATATTTTTTGCCGGGGCATTTGCACCCTGAGCTAAAATGACCCAAGATCAGGGAGGTATAGAGATTGCACCGAAACACATGTCATAGCTAGGCTAAGAGGGTTCTTTCCCTCCCAGCACCCCAGGGCAGAAAGATAAGCCCGGTCATGTAGACACAGATATAAGCTCGATGTAGTGTTGATGCACTGTAGGTCTCGTCAAATAACACACAGTACAGTAGGACCCCAGTATCCACTGAGGATTGGTTCCAGGCCTTCCCATGGATAATGAAAACTGTGGATAAGAGAGAACGCCTGCCCACCCACCATCAAACTGCCGTTTCCTGACAGTAGCTTGCTTTATGGCTGCTGTTTTGAGAGAGTAGCTTGTTTTATGGCCGCTGTTTCTGACAGTAGCTTGCTTTACAGATGCTATTTGTGATAATAGCTTGCTTTAAGCTGCTGTTTGTGACAACAGCTTGCTTTGTGGCTGCTGAATTATTTAATTTTTTTCCTCTGCCAACAGTGGATAACTGAATCAGTGGATATGGGGGTCCTACTGTACCTCTTTCTTTGGTGGGCTTATGGGAGGAGACAGAACTATTCCTGTGTTTTAAATACTCAGCCAGACGAGTCAAGTTCGAAGATCTGCACATGTGTGCAAGTGTAGTGCTTTGGAATCCAGCTCATAGAAAAGTTCCCTTCAGTGCATCTGTCTGTGCAAGCTGTGTTCTACAGCTGCAGCATAAATCCACCAAAGACTCGCACATCTCTGCAAAGGTCAGTGCACTTACTGATTCCCACTTTTTCCTGTGATAACACATGGCAATCAATATCATTAAATGGTGGTAAACAGAAGCCAACAGAACATCGGCCTTCTGATTCTGTTTTCAAAAGCAAAACAAAACACCAAGGACTGAACAGAAGAAAAAAAGTCATTTGCCATCATGTTTCATTTATGTTGATCACTAGGCATTAATCACAACCATATCCCAGGATGGCAGTAATTCTTTACTTCTGATTTTTTTCTCTCTCTGCAGCTTATGTTGAGATGATGTGTTATGTGTCATTCAGTCAATTCTGAACTCTTAATTTTCTACACATGCAAGATGTGTGAGGAATGATTTTAACATCACCACTACCACCCACTGGGGGGATTTGAATTCAGGTCTTCTGAGTTCTTCACTTTGAGCAGTAGTTCCTAACTTTGGGAAAGCCAGGGACTGCAATTTGCAGAAGCCTCCACCACTAGCTGTGCTAGCTAGGGTTTCTGAGAGCTGCAGGTCAAGAGCACTTGGGTTACCCAAGGCTGTGAACCACTCACTGCACAAGAGGCTTATGGGATCTCATTAATACAAAGTTTATTGGCAAATATACAGGTAGAACAGGTGGGAAGGATGTAATGCTAATCCCAATGTGGCACTTAACTGCCACGAGCTATAGATGGTGAACATATGGTCTTCCAGGGGTTGTCAGACTGCACCTCTCACCACCCTTTGTCAGCATAACCATTCTCATTGTGTGAGATGTAGGGAGTCGAGGCCCAACACATGGAAGGCCAGGCATCCCCATTTCTTGTATGCATGAGCACTTCTGGACCTCAGAACTCAAAATATAGATTTGCCATCTTTTCCTGTGGCCAAATCCAAGCTGTAGCCTTTCCCCATATTCCAAATCTGGATCATCCACATCAACATACAGGTATGTACTGGGTAAACAAAATTTGGAAGCTAGCTAGCAGAGGTGACCATTTATCCATTGTTCTGTCACCAAAGAACAAGAGAGTGTATGTAAGAAGGAAGGAAAGTCTGAGAAGACTGCCTTTCTGAACTACAAATCTCAGACTCCTCCAGCTAGCTTGATTGTTGCCCATGCTAGCTGCAGGATTCTGGGACTTGTAGTCTGAAAAACAGAGTACATTTTCTCAGCTTTGGAATGAATGCCTCTAGTTAAAGAATGCTCCAGGCCAATGCAGGCATAATAGATAGGCTAGGATTATTTATTTTTCTTAAAGGACTGCACAAACATTAAAGAACTACTGTCGCAGGAGGATTTAACAAAGCAATGGTTTGCAGTTCTGTTTATTCTAAGATCACAGAATGATCACGGCTCCAGTGCCAAGAGGCCAGAACAGGGCTTGCATTCCACTTAAACTCTTGACAGCATGAACTCCCCGCAGGATTCATTCAGTGGCTCTAGAATGCCATAAAGGCAGCTTGCAAACTCTCTGCACCAGCAGCTTGCAATATCCTCAAATAAACAAAGGCAAACATTAGGGATTCCAAGGGGAAGAATTTGTTTCTTCTATGCTGCTTACAAATCCACCCACACCTATGTACAGAACTACATTCCTTCCACCATTGCTCACATTCTGTGCCTGTTGACTTCAAAGTTTGTTTGTTTGTTTGTTTGTTCTGACAAATTGGTTATTATTATTTTTTCCAGGCTTTATTATTTCCGATACAGACAAATTGGGGAAAAGGTATAGAGAAACATAAAAGGGGGAGGGGTACAAAATACAGAACGGTGTGAGTTGTTAGTCACCTATATCTAATTACCAATTGTTTAAATTTTCTACATATCTAAACTGACTCATATTTATCATGAAGTATATACAATAATGCTTTTTCTTAGTTCTCTAGCTTTTGCTATTATTTTCTCTCTTCTTCATCCATATATAGTATTTTTCCCAGACTTTATGGTGATTATTCCTGGAAACATCTAAGCTTTCTGATAATTTATCCATCTCTATTGTTTCTAAAATTTTAAACATTAATTCCTGTTCAGATGGTATTCCAGGTTCCTTCCAGTATCTGGCAAAGACTAATCTTGCTGCAGTTATCATATGAATAGCCACATATATTTTCCCTTGTTCTAGTGATTCAGGCATCATATTCAATAGGAAGATCTCTGGTTTAAATGCAATCAAGACATATCTCTAGAACACCTTCTACCATTTGTTTGACTAACAACCAAAATAATCTCATTATTTTACATAACCACCACATATAATAAAATGAGCCTTCCTTCTGTTTACATTTCCAACATAAATTTGAGATTTGAACATTCATTTTTGCTAACTTGACTGGGGTCATATACCACCTATAAAATAATTTTTATATCTTTTCCTTGAAGGTAACCGATCGCCAAAAAGGGAGAGAGATTTAAAAGAGAGAGAGAGCTCCTTCCGTCCTTAGAGGGAGAGAGAAAGAGAATGAGAGAGATTTAAAAGAGAGAGAGAGAGATAGACACACACACTCGTATATGAAAATCCCCTAGTGGGTGACCCCAATAGAAGCATTTACTCTTTCACCTTTCAGAGAAGACAAGAATATTCTGAGGTATCGAGACCTTTTAAAATTGGACGGAAATTTAAAATCACAACAAGAACTGGAGATGCAGGGAGAGGAGATGAACTGGTGGACGAGATCTCAGTTAATGTCAAGATATGCAAAAGATAATTAACAAGTTTTTTATTTTGAAAATACACCCTTTGACAAAATTCTTATAGAAACAAAAGAAAAACATATTAAATGCTTATATAATTTTTTACTCGACTTTGATACTCAGGAAGAGACAGTGAAGGAATGTATGGTTAAATGGGCACAAAATATAGGTCACAATATTGAATATGAAAAATGGGGGGAATTATTTATTTATTTATTTATTTATTTATTTATTTATTTATTTTCCTTGGCCACAGTATTACTTGAATGTATACAATGCCACACCATTACGGAAATTCAGCAGGTCTGAATCCTGCTCATTATTGCTATAATCCACACCATAGGGGTTTGCTGCAAACTGAGGCAAACCCACTTAAAATGCCCCCTAAACCACTGCCACCCAGGTGGAAGTTGAGAGTGCAATGGCTTTCTACCTTTTGGCAGAAACAGTAGAGGTAGGTTTTCCTCTGCTGTTACAGAATCATGAAGTTGGAAAGGACCTTATTGTTCTCCATGCAGGAATACAAATATCAAAGGATATCTGGCAGGTGGTTCTCTAAATTTCTCTTGAATGCCTCCACTATTGGAGCAGTCACTATCTCTTCTGTATGACAGTCTCTCAAGTTCTTGTTCTTCTTGTTCTTGTTCTTGTTCTTCTTGTTCTTCTGCCATGTCCTTGTAGAATGTTGGCGATCAGTAGCCTGAACTGGTTTTTATCTTTTTTTTTTTAAATCTAAATAGAGCAGCTGTACTCTTTGCGGACCATAGGCTTAAATTCTTAAGCTAGAATGTTCTTCTATGCCCCGGGCTACACTTCCAGTCTGTTTCTCCTTGAAGGATAACTTGCAGCAGATGGTGTTTCTCATTGTGCATTATGTGGCCAAAATATGCAATTTTCTTTTCTTTATGGCATTGAGGATTTCTAGCTTTTTATTGAAGTCCAGTATTTGAAAAATGGTACCTGTTCCACCAGCCTACTTTTCTAAGGCTAAACATGCCCAATTCTTCCAGTATTTCCTCATATGCTTTGGTTTCCAGCCCTCTAATCAGCCTTGTTGCTTTCCTTTAAACTTGTTCCAATTTGCCAGCATCCTTCTTGAAGGGCCGGACACAGCAATCAAGATGAGGCCTAGCTAATGCCTTCTCACGTGTAGTCTTGCTGAGCCAGATATTCCACCCACACCCACCCCATCTTGCAACTGTGTGAGATCGAGAGAGCTTTTACTCCTCCCACCTGGCTTTTATGTCTGACCAGTCGTTGGAGGATTGCAGTGGCAGCAGGGAATCCCTTTGTTAGCAGCAGTGGTGGTAGAGGGGAGGGTCCCTGCCCATTGATGATGCTATAAATCCTGGCACCATGCTCCAGGCCACTGCAAGGCAGGCCAGCCCTGCAGAGGAAGAAGGGCATTCTTGCCCCAGCAGATTGAAGAGGAAGCCTCACCATAGTTTAAAATAGTGTTCATTGATCACTAGTTTGAACAGCAGTAGGACATGCAGCGTATGAAGTGATGGAAGTCAAGTTGTGTAGTTGCAGCCTATGATAGAGATGACAGTCTATTGTCTTCTAAAGCCAAGTGAATACAGTCAACGCTTGAGGTATCACAGGAATTACAGAATTAGGTGAACCTATCAGTCCCAAAGAACTGTGTAGTGTTCGTCTTATGTCACTTATTTTAAGGAGTGCCCTCATCCAAGAACAGATCAACCACATCTGTTCATGGAATACCCAAGTCAACTCTGGGTAACTGCATGTGTGAGACTTTGACTCCCATCATTCTTAGCCACCATTGTGCAATGGGACTAGTAATCTTCTAACACATGTAGGTTAGGTAAGGGAGGTTGACACAGAACATAACTGATGCCCAATTTCAAAGAATACTATTCTGAAATTTCCCCCCAAAATAATACAAATAGAAGTCAGGTGTAATCCTTTGCCTTTTCCCAGTGAGAAGTCTACCAAATAGGGTATTTGTTCTCTGTACTGTACTTGATTTATCACTGTTGTCACGGGGTATTTCCCCCAACATCCATACAATGTTCCACTGGTTTCGGTCAGTACAGTGATGCTTAGTTTCTATAACCTCCCATGGTTATTGTATTTTCTTAACCCTTGATGTGTGTTTAGTTTCTGTTTGCTCCAGGAATGGAGATGAGTGCTGAGTACTGTGATTCTTTCCATGAAGTTCAGTTCCCTGGTCAGAACCTCCTAGTTGGAAAATTTCGGTAGGTGTGCAGACACACACATGCTCTCCCACATACTTTCTCTCTCAAAGAAGCCTCAACTGCCTATCTTACATGTTACATGAAAGATTTCCCATTTTCTGAAGGAAACTGGATTTTTAAACAACAATCTAGGTAAGCCCACACTCCTTCATAATGAACCAGAAGTGAGCAAAGTGAAGCTTTTGCCTCGTCTGGAATAGCCATAGTTATAATCTCTCTTGTTTTGTAGGGGAAAACAAAGGCAGCCATCAAACACAATATTGCTTTTTTTTAAAAATGGAAATAATTCTGCAATGGCAAACAACTAAGGAGGAGAATCCTGAGACTTTGTGATGCATCTCCTGAAGTGGATTGCAGTCTAAAGAGGCTTGTTGTATATGGATGTACACAACAGAAACCATAGTGGGTTTTTTTTTCATTATGGGTTCTTTTGGAGTGGGAGGTCAAACATTTTCATTTGTTTCATGCACCATTCTTTTGTTTACCAGCATCAATCTGACAGACCATTTTGTGTTATTTTTCTAGTCCAAAAAAGGACCTAAAATTATTAAAATTACCACCACCCCCAAAAGCAGAGGCCAGACAACGGAGAATCAGCCTACTCCAAAAGCAGGCAACAATGCAAACGCTGACAACGACATTGTCGAAACAACACTAAAAATGCACAAAAACAATCTCGCGACCTCAAAAAGTGGATGGAGTCAAAACTTAAATGCATCAAAAGAAAGGGAAAGTAAAAACAATGCCAAAAGGTCCTCTGGTTTTTGAGTGAGCCCTGATTGGAACTCTCATTCTCCCACTGACCTTAACCTTCTGCATGGGTTCTTTGATAAAACCAGGGTACACGGAAAAGTCTTATCATGGACAAAGACACCACAGGGGCGCTTTTACATGACCCCTAAAATCCGAGGCAAAGGGCTCCCAGATGTGGAGCTTAAAATTGTTTTCCAACCAGCTCCAGATTTTAAACAAAATAAAGTACGACCACGCCCACCTAGGCGCATCCCAGTGCATTTTCCAAGTACCTGGTCTCCGAAGGTGAAAAATTTCTGATGCGGATGTAAAGCAGTGAGTGCCGGGCTCTCCTCGCCTTCTGGTTGTTTTTTTTGCCCCCACCCCTTTAAGAGACTGAAAGAGACTGGAATGGTTCCCGGGGCAGCTCCCCACGGCAGAGCAGAGGTGAGCCTACATTCTTTTCTCCCTTTTTTTCTCCCTCCCCTCAGGCAGACAGGAGCAAGGGAGTGCGGAGGAGTGGGAACACAGCAAGAGGAGCAAACCCCCAAAATCCCTGGTCCGAGTTTAAGTTGCCAGCGGATCTTAGGGGTTGTGTAAAAGCGCCCACAGTTACCACTCATCCACTCCTCAGGCAATAATGTGGGCTTGTCTTGGCCACCCCACCCCTGTTCTTTCTCCTATTTGTGCTGTTCATTGTATCCTCTGCTCCCAATCAACACCATCTTCACCTTGCCTCAACCCTCAGGACTGATTTATTTATTTACTTATTTAACATATTTTATCCCACCGATCTCCTTAAAAGGACCCAAGGCAGTTGAGATGGTTGCAGGCAGGCAGGCATGCCCAGGAGGTTCATCATGGTGGCAAGTCAAGGAGATAGAAGAGGGGGGGGGTTTCCTCACATCTGACACCACCAGTTGCTTCTACAGAAACAAGCTGTCTCTCAAACTGGCCAGTGAGGAGTAACTGGTTGAAGCAGAAGCTCCATCTTCTTCCCCAGAAGGGGATGAGTGAAACAATGACAGGATTTGCACTGGTTATTTCCAACCAGCCAGAGATCTTTTACACTGCCAAATTCCTGCTTGCCCACTCCTGAAATTCTTATTTGCTGCTGACAAGAGCCTTTGTGACACTATTTGATTACATATACATGTCCTGGGCAATTTGGCAGACACCGTGCGAAAGAAAGGACAAATGAAACAGGAGAAATTAAAAAGAACAAGAATGCCATTGCCTCTCTTTCATGCAAGCAAAACACTGGTTGTCCAGAGGCTCTCCCTACCCAAAGACTTAACAAAATCACTTGAACATTTAAAAAAACAACTTATTTTGTTGTTTCACCCCATCCTTTTAGAAGAGAAAGTCCCATCCCTAGAAGCTTATGCTAAAATGAAAAACATTTGTTTTTAAGGTGCTTTAACACAGACAAATGCGGTCACAGGCATTATTCCTGAGGCCCTGAATCAGAGGCAAAGGATGTTTGTGATTATTTAAACTCACAGTCATGTGGAAGATTGGACTCTGATCAGGTGGTGGGGTTTTAATTTTCCCGCTGGAAATGGCTCCATCTTGCCACTCTGCCACCCCATTCCACCCCATGAGTGGCTTCAGGAGCCGATTTCAGCAGGATAATATAGGGCATAAACAGAAGGGCCAAGCCCGGAGTCATAGTTTCTCCTGTCCTGAATTTGGTAAAGAGACAGTGGGGGCGAGAAGGAGTATCTAAATCCTGGGATTCAGGAATATCAGGAGCACTGTGACCCAGAACCCCAGGGGAAAGGGCAACCTTGGTTTCCCCCGTGGGCATTACCATCATCATCCTGTACATAAGTGGTTCTCAACCTGTGGGTCCCCAGATGTTTCTGGACTGCAACTCCCAGAAATCCCATCCAGCACAGCGAGTGGTGGAGGCTTCTGGGAGTTGCAGTCCAGGAACATCTGGGGACCCACAGGTTGAGAACCACTGCTGTAGATTCTTCCAGTTCATGTGCTTGTTTGGCTCAGGGCAGCAATTAGGGGGTTTTGTGAAAAAGTGCATGTCAGATTTCCAGACCACTTTGCTAGTTTGTTCAGAGGTGGGGCTGGGGAGGGGATTGGCTTGAAGCCAGACTGGCTGGGGTCCCAGTGTTCCCTCTGTAGGCTGTTTCCTGATCCCATTTTCAGTAAAAAGCAGCCAAAAAGAAAAGAAAAGAAAAGAAAAGAAAAGAAAAGAAAAGAAAAGAAAAGAAATAAACTAGGTACTGTCGAGAGAGTGGTGAAAGGGAAGGCGGGAAATTCAAGAAAGAGTAACAAAAACAAATACGTAAGATTTATTCCCCTTGCCATGCCTGGAGGCACAAAAAGTGGCATTTCCCCCTGACTGTGGCTTTATCGTCTGCACTAACCGTGATTGTTCTTTTGACTAGTGCCTAGCTTTCGCGTTCCTTCCAGCCAGCACGGAGTCATTTCATTTCGAGGATCAAACGTTCACTGTTTGTCCTTGATCCGCACTGACTTTTTTTTTTTGGCATCTCTCAGCAGAAGGTGCCAGACTAATCTCTGCCACTTTTCACCTGCCCGTATTATTCTTTCTTACGGACGGTTCCTCCTCATTTGGCATGGCGCCCCTGAGCACAATCTTCCTTTCCGGGCAGCCAGTCATCTGACACAAGGGAGTGATACCCGCCAGCACACAATGTTATGCTTTCCAAAGCACTCCCCTTTTCATAACCTCCTGTAGCTCCCTAATAAACTACTTAGCTGTATAAAGTATTTAACTGGACTGTAATTTCCTGGTAAGCCAGCAGGTTCCCTAATAAATATACTAGTGTTATGTTGGCAGCAGGCCAGGCTTCAGGAATCCCCCCCCCCCCATCTCTCTCATGAACTCCACTGGAAGGGAGCTTGTGAAAACATTTGCTCAAGCTTCTCTGGTTTCCAGCCATCCTCCTTTTGACTTGCTCAGCTGGGCATTGATCAACACCCCCCACCCCCCACCCCATGCACCATGTTATGAGTCGCTTTGGGGACTTTTAAAAGAAACAATGTGTATGTTGCAAATGATACCTCTTTAAGCAAATAAGAGGAAGAGATGGCAAGGCACCCATTATGCATATACAGTAGGACCCTGGTATCCACTGGAGATTGGTTCCAGGCCTTCCTGTAGATAATGAAAACTGTGGATAAGAGAGAACACCTGCCCACCCACCCCCAAACTGCTCTTTCCTGACAATAGCTTGCTTTATGGCCACTGTTTGTGACAGTAGCTTGCTTTACAGATGCTATTTGTGACAATAGCTTGCTTTACAGCCTCTGTTTGTTACAATAGCTTGCTTTACAGCTTGGTTTGTGGCTGTTGAATTATTTAATTTTTTTCCTCTGCCAACCGTGGATAACTGAATCAGTGGATAATGAATCAGTGGATACGGAATCCTACTGCAATCTGTGGCATGTTTCTCTTAAATCTTAGGATAAAAGATTTGTGCGGCATACACATTTGAAACAGAGATGGACATGAACCAAGAAACAAACAAACCAGGAAGTTCATCCAAAATTGCTGGTTCATTGGTTTGGTTTGGTTCAGATTTGTCACAAGTGATGAACTTAAATGAAATGCCTTAGAGCAGGGGTCCTCAACCTACGGCCCGCGGGATGGAGTCAAAACCCTCAATCCGGCCCAAGGGACCCTCAGTAGACCCCCCCGCGCCCCCGCCCGTGGGGGCCAAGCCCTTCTACCAGTAAAGCCTCCTGGGGGTAACCATCTTGTAGTTTTCCCCAACCCCCGGGGCGGGGCGGGGAGAGGAGGCGACTCGAGAGCAAGATTTGGCAGACAGCTCCCTCCCTTCGTGAAGGAGGCGCCTATTAGGAGGGAGGGAGGTGTCTTTCCCGCCTCCCGCGGCGGCCGACATGTCGTGGGCGGGCGCTGCTGAGCACAGCCCGGTCGGTCGGCGGCGGGCGGCAGAGGCAGAGGCAGAGGCGGGCAGACGCTGAGGGGTCTGTGGCGGTGGCGCCTCTCGACTCCGGACTCTCTTAAACTCTCTCTGGCCGCTGCCCCGCCGCTTCCATCTCGCAGCCCAGCTGCCGTTGGAGATCTTTCACGGCGCGGGGTCTTCGCGAGGCCGAGCTGCTGCTGCTGCTGCTGCTGCCAACTCGGCGGCTGTGCGCCCCTGCTGCGTCCCAGCTTCCTGCCCGCAGTGGAAATTGAAGGTAGGCCGGGCTGGGGCGGCCCCACTCTCACTCACGCCGCCGCCTCCTTCTCCTCTTTGTCCTCCTGTGAGCGGGAAGGGGGAGTCCCGCACCCACTCCCGGCTCAGCCCCTGCAGCCGCCATCCCAATCTCTCCCACCCCACCCCCTTTCCCCTCCTCCTCCTTCTCCTCCTCCTCCTGGCGCTCCCAGGCCCCGAGCGGAGGCCCCCAGCGGCATCCCCCTCCCTCCAGCCCCCGCCAGCAGCTACCCCGATCCTCTAGCTTGGCCACTGCAGCCTCCTCCTCCTCCTCCTCCTCCTCCTCCTCCTCCCCGGCAAGCCACCGCCTGGGCCTGTCTTGGGGCGCCAGCAGCCTGAAGCACAGGTAAGGAGGGAGGGGGATCCCTCTTCCCGTCTGCCGTCGCCGTCACCATCTTCACTCCGCCAGGAAAGCCCGGGATTGAGGCAAGGCCTTCTCCTCCGGCCGGCCCTCGCCTGGCCGCGCGTGTTTTATCCTCCCCTCGGGTGCATGTGCGTGTGTGTGCGTGCATGCGTGTGTGCGTTGAGAGGCAGGCACTCTCCTCCCGCGGGTGCGGGCGGAGGCGAGAGAGGCTCCTCGGGGTGGTGGGGGTGGATGGGTGGGGAGGATTTGGCATAATATTGGTTTGGTAACAAGGCCATGCCAGACTTATTGGTATGCGTGGTGCCTTGGTGCTTTTCACACTCCAAACCTGAACACTTCCCCCCAACACACCCTTAAATAAGTGTGCAGACCTAGCCACGGTTATTCACACCCAAGTACCACAGTGGAATTTACTCTGAGGAAAGTGTGTCCAAGTTTGCAGCTGTCAGTTTCTTGGTTTTTCTAAACCTGTGCAGTGGCTTTGTTAAACCTGCTTCAACAGGTGCTAAAAATATTCTTGAATTTCCAGTAGTTCATAAATGCTGTAACTGAAGGATTTTCCAGTAGCCTCCTAGCTGACCATATTTCTTTTATTATGGGTTTGTTTCTTTACCTCAGAACATCTGATTTTCTTGTGTGTTACACCTTAATGTGGATGTCTGTGAAGATTCTCAGTCATCCAGGTGAGTTTATCTGGAAGTTGAGTCATGGCTACTGGACTTCTTTTTTGAGAGATAGAAACATTTCGCTGCTCATCCAAACAGCTTCATCAGTCTGTTGTCCTTTTCTATGTATACACATTTAAACTTGAACTTGGGAAAGCCTCTGTCAAGGGTCCTGCAACAGGAGAGGTTCTGTGCTGGATGTGCTTTGAATTATAGATTACATTATTCCCAATCTCCTTCCAACTCTGAAATGATTTGTATTAAAAAGGAGCATTTTTATTTTATTTTATTTTATTGTAGTCTTCCCCCACCCATCCCCACCGACTGCCACAAAGCCTTTTGGAAGCGGTTCTCCCTCCCCCAGGGGAAAAACATTTGTTTTTGGCCTGACCTTAATCCACCTAATCCAACACCCTGAGTGCCCATCTGGGTTGGGTTTTGGGCAGAGACTAGTATCCTTGGGGCTTAGTGGGGGAGTGAGCAGTCATGTGGGGATTGGCTCTTTGGGTTGCAGGTGGTGGGTTAGTGGCCTGGCACATGCTTTGCACAGCCTGGCGGCCATTTTGTCCCCTCTGCTTGGTAGCTGAGCCGGCTTGCCTTCAGTGATATGTCCTCCCCCCTCCTCCCCCCCTTTTTCCTCTCTCTTAAATAAATAAAATAAAATAAAATCCAATAAGGTGCTTTATTGGGGGGGGGGAGAAAGCCCAACGTGTTTAGGCTTGGGAAGCCTTCTTCAGGGGCTTTATGTGAGACTCTCTGTCTTTAACAGCCCCCGAAGAAGACTCCCCAGGGCGAAACGCGATGGGCTTTTTTTTTTCCTGGGACATCACATTGGAATTACACATCTCCATCATGTCTTGTAACCTGTGATGGACTTTTCCTCCAGGAATCGGTCCAAACCCCTTTTGAAGGCATCAAGGACAGATGCCATCATCACACCCTGTGGCAGGGAGTTCCACAGACTAACAACAAATCAAATAAGCTGCCTGCAGGCATTTAATAAAATTGGCATTTTACTAAATAGAAATTTTCAATCCCTAGGTCCAGGAAATCATGACATCCAGAAAAGAAAAATTGACTCTGAGTGCCGGGTTTTCCAGGAAAAGTGGACGTCCAGTACTTCTTCACAGAGTACAAAGAAAAAGCGGTTTGCCTGATATGCCAGACTTCAGTGTCAGTCTTCAAGTTACAATTTGCTTGACACTATGAAACTCATCATAAAGATAGATATAATTCTTTGGTTGGACAAGTGAGAAAAGATAAAATATTAAAACTGAAGAATGGATTGACAACTCAGCAAAATACATTTATGAAACAAAATCAGATAAATGTAGCATCACTGCAAGCAAGTTTTGACATTGCCAAGCTCATACTGGCTTCATAGAGGGAGAATTTGTTAAAGAATGCATTCTTTCTGCTGCCAAACGGTTGTGTCCAGAGAAGACAGATTTATTTGAAACTTTGAGTCTTTCCGCTCCTACAGTTACAAGAAGGATTGAAGAAATGGGGAAAATGTGCACCTGCAGTTACAAAACTCCTCAAAAAAACTTTGCTATTTTTCATTGGCACTTGACGAAAAAGCACTGATGTTCGTGATTCTGCTCAACTTCTAATTTTCATTCGTGGAATAAATGATTCTTTTGAAGTCATAGAGGAGCTTGCTTCACTGAGAAGCATCAAGGGAACAACAACAGGAGAGGATATCTTTAAAGAAGTTTGCCAAACTTTGGATGATTTGAAGCTGGATTGGGCTAAACTAGTCGGTGTGACAACTGATGGTGCTCCTAGCATGGTGGGCTCTATGAAAGGAGTGGTTGCAGCATTAACAAAGAGATGGACAAACAAAACCATTCACATCCAATAGCCATACATTGCCTCATCCACCAACAAGCGCTGTGTTGTAAATCACTGAAGTTGGACTCTGTAATGAAAACTGTGGTATCTTGTGTTAACTTCATTAGAGCTCATGCACTAAACCACAGACAGTTTCAGGAATTTCTGTCTGAGCTGCATGTTGCCTATGAAGATGTTCTGTACCACACAGAGGTCCGTTGGCTGAGTCGAGGGAGAGTTTTGAAAAGATTTTATGAATTAATTCCACACATTTATGATTTTATGCTTTCCAAAAACAAGGAAGTACCAGAGCTCAAAGATGAGGAATGGAAATGGCACCTTGCCTTTCTGACAGATATAACTGAGGTACTCAACAGTTTCAACATCCAACTGCAAGGAAAGGGGAAGCTCATCTGTGATATGTACTCAAATGTCAAAGCATTTCAAGTAAAATTGGACCTCCTCATTAATCAAGTAAAGGAGGAAAACTTCTTCCATCTCCCCACAACTCAAAAAGTGTTGGCAGAAAACCCAGCAGTTGCATTCCCCTGGAAAACATGTATGGAGGTACTAGAAATGCTGCAAAAGGAATTTCAAATTAGATTTAAAGAGCTTCATCTCAATGAACAGGACATACAGCTTTTCAGCAACCCATTTTCTGTTGGTATTGCAAATGTTGATCTGATTTATCAAATGGAATTAGCTGAACTACAGACTAATGACTCTCTGAAAGATGCATTCAGCTCAAGCAGCCTTCTTAATTTCTATGCCTCTCTCTCCTCTGAGACTTATCCTAATCTCAGAAACCATGCACTCAAAATTGCAACCATCTTTGGCAGCACCTATGTTTGTGAGCAGACTTTTTCCCTTTTGAAACATGTGAAATCTCCAATGAGATCCAGACTAACTGATGAACACTTGCATCACTTGCTACGAAGCAGTGACAAATATGGAACCAGATATTGACTATCTCATTAGCCAAAAGCAGGCCCAAACTCCCATTGAAACATGTTATGAAATGATGATTATGTGTATGTTGATATTATGTGTTTATGTTGATTACTGGTGAGCCACTGTGAGACAGAATGCTCGACTGGATGGCCTGTGGCCTGTTCCAGTAAGGCTGTTCTTTGGTACATAAGAACCTAAGAAGAGCCCTGCTGGATCAGGCCAAAGGCCCATCTAGTCCAGCTTCCTGTATCTCAGAGTAGCCCCATTTGTGCATCTGGGATGTTCTTATATTCTTATATAATTGTTCTTCCAAACATTGCTGAGCTACAACTGGAGGGAGGCTCAGTTATTTCCACTGTATTATTATTATTATTATTATTATTATTATTATTATTATTATTATTATTATTATTATTATTATTATTATTATTTATTTAGTGTGTTGCCCACTACCCAAAGGTATTATTATTATTATTATTATTATTATTATTATTATTATTATTATTATTATTATTATTATTATTATTATTATTATTAATTGTAATTTATTGTTATTATTATATTAATATGGCATTCTTTTTCCTGTTTTTTGTGCACTACAAAAAATATATATGTTCAGTGTGCATAGGTATTTCTTCATATTTTTTTTCAAAATCTAGTCCGGCCCCCAACAGTGTCTGAGGGACAGTGACCCGGCCCCCTGCTTAAAAAGGTTGAGGACCCCTGCCTTAGAGTTAGGGCTCAATGACACCTGCCAAAAGAACTATAGTTATAGCAATCTGGACATTATTTAGATCATTTCATAATTTGCAATTCAATTCACATGACGCACAGCTAACACCGATTCATTTCCCCCGGCTATCGGTTTATTTCCCCCTTGCCAAGTGTGTTGCTTTAAATGGTACTGATGATGAATCCCTTCATTCCTTATTTCAGCATGTGTGGACATTGCCCTTGATTTCTTTCATTTGCAAGGGGGTTGGGTTTCTGGGCACGGTGGCCAATTCATGGCCACTGTGCTTGTCCCCTTTTAAAAACAATTCATTTTAAAAGGGATAATAGTAAATTGTTAGTAGAGAAAACTACAGTACTCTTACATCACTACAAGTACTGAACAGTACTTAATACATCACTACAAAGGAAACAGCTCAAGTGGGTAAAGAGGACTTGAGCAGATAAAGGGACATTGTCTGCTTTGAATTTTAAAGAAAGGGGTGAAGCATTAACGTCTTCTCCTCTCTCTCTCTCTCTCTCTCTCTCTAACTCTGCACTTCATGATACTTTGCAAGTCTTGTTTCTTTTTCCTAACACTATGCAATAAGGAAAAAGGAAAATGAAAGCCAAGAACTGAGAGGGAGAGAGATGCTGGTATATAAGGAAAAGGGAATGAGTGAATAAAGGAGGGAAAGGAAAAGAGGAGGAGAGATGGTTGGTACTGCTCTATTACTGTGCTGTATTGCTATATCACATTTAGAGATGAGCACTTCATGCTTTGTATGAAGCATCACCCGGTAAATGTTTCCAACTCCCAATCCTTCTTCCTCCAGCTGCCCAATCCACTTACCAGTAGAGGTGGGGACGAAACAGAAAAACGATGGTTCAGGAGGTTTCAGGCCCACCCTCGGTTTGGTTTGGTTTGGGTTCGTACAATTTTTTTTAAAAATCACCCGAACCCGAACCGAGCCAAACTGGTTCATCTTACCTTACCTCAGCGGCAATCCCAGCAGCGGTGGAGGCAATCCCAGCGGCGGCGATTGGGCCGGGTTTAAAGGGGTCCAGCGATGAACAGCCCAGCAGGACTGGGGGGTAGCTCGATTGCTGGAACTGCCCTCTGTAGCATTTTCCCAGGGCTCCTGCCTGGCTGCCAGTTGCAGGGCCGCTTTCAACCTGGCTCAGCTGGTACCAGGGGGACCCGCTGGTTCCAACTGGGCCAGGTTTAAAGGGGTCTAGCGATTGACAGCTCAGCAGCAGCCCTCAGAAAACAGGTCGGGAGGGAAGCACGATCGCTGGAACTTCCCTCCTGACTCGTTTTCTGAAGGCTCCTGCTGGGCTGTCAGTTGCAGGGGCCGCTTTAAACCTGGCCCAGTCGGTACCAAGGGGGACCCCCTGGTACCGACTGGGCCAGGTTTAAAGGGGCCCAGCCATTGATAGCTAGACATAAAATGGTGGAGAAAAAGGCGGGCTTTAAAAATACTTTTCCCGCCAAAGCCAGCGCAACCGCAGATCGGCGGCACTGGCTTCTGGCGGAAAAAAAGCCCACAGTTTCCCCACGCCAATTGGGCATGGGAAACCTTTCCCATAGGAATGCATTGCTTCAATGCATTCCTATGGGAAAACAAAAAATGAAACAAACGAACTGGACATTTCCATTTTGTTTCGCTTTTCTTTGATAGGTCAGTTTGTTATTCATTTCATTAGGTAACGAAATGAATAATGAATAATATTAAAAATTCATTTCCTGCCCATCTCTACTTACCAGGCACTTCACACCACTGGGGTCCCTCTTCAGCAGCAGTGCACCAGTCCACACTGTTGGGCAAAAAAACTAGTTTTGGTTTTGTGCAGCAGAGCGTGAGTTCAGGCTATTAGGCCTTATATCAACTTAGAGGTTCCCAAATCCCATCCCCAGCAAAGCTAGCCCTTTTGCATAAAAGACAAGGGCCTTGTTTCTTCAGAAAAGTATAAATAAATAAGTTTACTCACAATCTCATTTTGTATCAGCAGGCTTTCTTAGTTTCATAACAAAGTAGATGAAGTATAGAAGAAAAATGGTCCAGAAAAATACGGTTCTTTGTTCTCTATCCACGTGGTGAGGGGAGAACGGAGAGAGTGAAAACTACATCCTTCTCTCAGGTGGGAAAGACCTGGACTGAGACCAAAGTGGCTCTACACTACAAAGACCATGTGGTCAGAACAGGAAGAGGAAAGGCGTGGCATTTGTAAGCCCTGGGAAATTCAACTCCCTTGATTGGTAAACCAAGACAGGCCAGGTAGTGTCATGCATAACCCCTCCCACATGCAACATGCAGTTGAAATCAGCATGATAGATTGGTTTACCCAACACACACTGCAGCCTGGCTGGCTCTTATCTGCCCCCTTCGCCATCTGGTCGGCTCTACCGCACCTCCATTCAGCTGTGTGGGCAGAGTCTTCCTCACCAGCGTCACCACCAGCTGCCTGGCTGGGCTGCAATATGGATTGGCACGCTGTTGCCAAGCAAGGACCCCTGCAGTCAAAAGAGCCAGGTAAGTGGACTGTGCAGCTGGGAGGAGGGTGGGTGGGACCTAGATGTTGGATGGGACTTGAAGCACAAAGCACCCATTGCTAATCACATTTTTTTATTTAATTAAGAGCATTGCAGCTTGCTATAATTGTGAAAATAGAAAGGATGGAATCAACGGAGCTAAAAACAATCTGAATGCTCCTGCCAACATACATATGTCATGATCGCTGGGGTGGAAATGCATTGGTACAACAGAGGTATGAAAAGAATAAATATAAATTCGGTTCTTTTCTCACATGTGATTGAGCCCGCAGTTGATAGCAATTCCTGGGGGAGGGAGAAAGAAAGGTTCCATAGTGGAAAAGCAGCAAGAAGGAAGGCCAAATGCCATCAACATCAGAAATCATGAGATCCCTGGGACACTGGAAAAGTGTTTGGTTTTAAATGTATTTTGGTGGGAGCAGGACTCTCTCTCTCTCTCTCTCTCTCTCTCTCTCTCTCTCTCTCTCTCTCTCTCTCTCTCTCTGTGTGTGTGTGTGTGTGTGTGTGTGTGTGTGTGTGTGTGTGTGTGTGTGTTGTGTTGTGTCATTACAGTCGTGACCGACTCTTTGTGACTCCATGTCCATGGAGTTTTCCTGGCAGGAATACTGGAGTGGCTTGCCAGTTCCTACTCCAGGCGCCTACAGCACCTGGTATTCCCTGGTGGTCGCCCATCCAAGTACTAACCAGGGTCGACCCTGCTTAACTTCTGAAATCAGGTGAGATCGGATGTGCTCAGGGCATCCAAATCTCTCTAGCCCACAAAGCCCTGACTCTGGCTATTGGCAGCGAGTGTTTCGGGTATGGCTTACACAGGTCTCAACGTGTATATATGAAAGTAAATGGTGCCTATTTCGCTGTTGTTCATTTAAAACACTGCTGTATGCTTTTGCATTTTATGATCTGCAGTTATGAGCCACCTTGAATGTGACACAGTACAGATAGAAGACCATAAATTAACTAGAAAGTTAATTGATTGCTTGTTAATATATCGTGAAGAGCCACACGTCTCTCCTAACCCATTCGTTCTCTGCCTGTACAATGCAAGCATATCTGAAGTCCACTTATGTTTAAACTAGAGAGGAAGCTGAACTGTAAACAAGCTTCAGAAACACTTCTAGTTAGTTAGACACACACACACACACACACACACACACACACACACACACACACACACACACACACACACACACACACACACACACACACACACACACAGAGAGAGCATTCCAAGTAACAATCAAATTGAAATGATCCTTTAGAAAACTTTAGTCCCTATGTACACATATAAATGTTCATTATTTTTCTCTTGAAACACATGTTAGGTTTATCCCAAACAAGAAATGCTTCTTTTTTTAAAAAAATGGAAATATGCAGCCTTTATCCCATGTCTGTGCATGCACAGCAATGTGTGCACCCACACTGAACGTTTCCTATCTGCAAAACATTCACACCACAGTTTCTCTCACATATAATGGCTTGGTTAAAAGCCTGTACCTTCTCCATAGTGTATGTTGTAAAACTGTGCTTTAGAAATAAAGGAAGCCAGGAGGGACCGGAGGCCATTTTTGTATGAACTAAAACCATATGTCAAAGACAATACGAGATAGTTTCAACACAAACTCCCTAAATACCAGGCCTTATAACTTGCTCCGTAAAAGAAAATTATATCTCAGAATAGAACCAATCCTTAAAAGAGTGAAATCCTCTTAAACTTATGGCTCCATCAGTGTTGGAGTGGGTTCTCTTATGACGGTTGTGTTTCAACTGTAATATAAGTGTGCTCAAATCCAGCCCCAACCCTCCCCTAAATGTTTGCAAATGTTTCCCAAAATGAAACCATTTCCCCATTTAAAAAAAAAAACAATTCCTTTTAGGGAAGGCCTTTCCTTTTTCCTTTTAATGCTGAGGAAGATTGCTAACATCTTTCCTCATAAGCAAATAATGGTTTGAGCCGTGGGGCCATCACCAAATAGAAGTGAAAGTGCTTTGCCAGGAGGTTATTCTTAAAGTTCTTAGCTAGATGATGGACGCCCGGCATCATCTAGCCATGTGCATCCTCGAACCACATCATCTAGAGCAGTGCTCCCCAACCTTTTTGTCCCCGCGGACCGGGAAATTTTTGATAATTTTTCTGTGGCCCGAAGCTGGGGGTGGGGGGGGAGGGGGGGAGAATGCGAAAGGGGGTCCGATCAAAAGGGGGTGAAAGCAAAGGATGGGAGGGAAGGAGGAGGGGAGGCACGAGAGCGGCGGCGGCACTCACCGGCTTTTGCCACTCCCCCCACACACGGGCGGGGTGGGGGAACCCGGGGCTCCTGGGCAGGCGGGCCCCCGCCTCCTCCTCCAGCGTCGGGAGCCGTGTGCGGTTAGCTCCTGCTGCGCCGCTGCCGTCCACCTCCCGCTGGGGAAAGCGGCGGGGCGCCAGCAGCACTTTCCCGGAGGAGGAGGCCCATGGCAGCGGCGGGAGCAGGAGCAAGCGCGGCGCCAGCAGTGAGACCCACGCGCGGCACCTGCCCGGCCGCGCCAGGAAGCACCCTCACGGCACCGGCGAGCCGCCGCCGCCGCCTCCTGCTCCTGTCCTCCTCCTCCTCCCGCCGCCGCCGCCGAAGGAGCAGCAGCAGCCGCAGCGAGGGCAATTGCGGAGGGTGGCGGCGGCGGCGGATGGGGGCGAAATTGCCCTCGCTGCTGCTGCTGCTGCTCCTTCGGCGGCGGCGGCGGGAGGAGGAGGAGGGACCCTGCTGGAGGGCGAGGAGGAGGAGGGCGGCGGAGGAGGAGGATGTGCCACTCCTCCTGCGCTCCTCCAGCCTTCCTCCTCCACCCGGCCGCCCACGGGAGAGAAGAGGAGGAGGAGGAGGGCGGCGGAGGAAAGGGGGAGGAGCCTCCCCGGCCTCCCCAGGCGGCCCGGTGCCGACCGGTCCACGGACCGGCACTGGTCTGCGGCCCGGGGGTTGGGGACCACTGATCTAGAGGACCCACGTGCTTCCTTCTTGGAACGGGGTAAAATTTAGTGAGCCCACTAGGTTTGCCAAGTGGAAAACAGCAGCCACTAGGTAATATGGAGGTGAATTTTTTTTGATTACCCAGTCTCGGGTAACAAAGGTGTTCATGGACTGCAGTTCCCAGAACCCTTCACCACAAGCAGTGCTGGCAGGAGTTTCCGGAAGTGACAGTCCAAGAACACCTGGGTTGCCCAAAATTGAGAACCGCTATATTAGAACATTGCAGGTGCACTGCGACACTTACTGAAAAAAATTGAAAACTTCCTTCCAGAAGTGGGAGGAGAAAAGAGGGGGCAATAAGGATAGATTCGCCTACGAGCGGATGCTCAACCTGACCTTAAAGACAAGCGTCAACGGAAAGGAAAGGAAAGGAATCTTCAATGCCCCTCCTGGCTCCTGCTTCTTTTCTTGCTATAAAGGGCACTACCTGTGTGTGTTGTGGGGGGGGGGGAGTATTTTGTGACTCATCTATCTGAACCTCCATCTTCACCAAACTTGGAAAGAATGTAGAGGAGAGTCCTGGGAGGATTCCTTGTAAATGGGGTCTCTCTAGATGCCTTTGAGGTCATTTTATGTGGTTTAAAAGTTTAAAGGGGAATTTACAAATCAATTCATCAATTCTTCAGGAAAAAATATTTTTATTGTTGCCCTTGATGAGTCATAAACCAAAATGAATCACTGTTTTTCAATTGGTCCCCATTTCTGCTCAGGACACAATCTATGGTACCTGCTAGGTACTAGGCATATTCAGTCCTAGTATCGTTAACTCCAGGTCAGGATTTGAGCAATATAAACAGTTAATATAGGAAATTAAGATCTAAACTGACCACAACAGTTCCAGCTTGTCTCCACTAGTTACTTGTGGTTTCCCAGGCCTGTTTCAACGTTTTGAAATGGACATATAAAGCCCTCAATGATTTGGGACCATGTTACTTGTTGGAGTG
Source organism: Phrynocephalus forsythii (assembly GCA_029282475.1). NCBI lineage: Eukaryota > Metazoa > Chordata > Lepidosauria > Squamata > Agamidae > Phrynocephalus > Phrynocephalus forsythii. Next base: position 160,422,111 of record JAPFRF010000011.1, read on the forward strand.
TCTTTCCTCAATGCCATCTGCCCCTCCCAACTGATCTCCCCAGGCAAAGATCCTCCACGTAGCCATCCCAAAGGGGGGTGTCAAAAGTCTTCTACAGAAGGCATGGCGTTCTCTGTGGTGGCACCATCCTTAAAGAATAAGCTGGCTCCTCCCATGATATCATTTGGAAGACAACACCAACTATGCCTTTTCAGAAGGCCCTTCATCCCAACCCTGACTGACGGGTTATTTACCTCCTGCCCTGCTGTTTATTAGGAAACAGCCTTTGCCTCCCTCTGGTTTTTATGTTGTTCATGTCTTTAACCTTCTGTCTATTGATCAGATAATATATGATTTCATTTGTTGTTACACCACCCAGAATAGTGCTTTTGCACTACAGTAGGACCCCCATATCCACTGATTCATTATCCACTGATGCAGTTATCCATGGTTTGCAGAAAAAATAAATTAAATAATTCAGCAGCCACAAAGCAAGCTACTGTCACAGACAGCAGCTGTAAAACAAACTGCTCTCATAAAACAGCAGTGTAAAGCAAGCTACTGTCACAAACAGCAGCCAGAAAGCAGACCATTGTCTCAAAACTGCAGCCAGAAAGCAAGCTACTGTCATGAAACAGCAGTTTTGGGGGAGGTTTTGGCTTCTCTCTTATCCACCCATTTCATTATCCACGGGTAGGCCGGGAACCAATCCCCAGCGGATACCAGGGTCCTGCTGCATTTTATATATTGCAAAATCAGGGTGGTATACCACACAATAGGGGGTATATAAATTGACTGACTAACTAAATACAGTGGACGCCCGACTTACGTGCTGCTTGACTTGCGGCATATTTGACCTGCGTCCACTAGGGGCCTGTTTGACTTGCGCCGCAGGCTCTGGCTCCCGGCGCAAGGCCCTGGAATCGGGCGGCAGCCAGGACCCAGCATCCTGGCTCCCGCCTCCAAACTGCTCCTGCCTTCTTCCTCTCCTCCTCCTCTGGTGGCGGTGGCGGCGGCTTCAGCGAGGCCAGTTCCAAGCACCTGGAGCTGGTCCACGGCCTCGCTGAAGCTGCCACCACCACCGCCAGAGAAGGAGAGGAAGAAGGGCCCGGCCTTGTCCCCGCAGCCGGGAGCCCTTTCCAAAGATTGCTCCCTGCATGCCCGCTCTCCCCTGGGAGTTGCAGGCGTGTGGGGAGCGATCTTTAAAGGGCTCTCGGCCATGGGGACAAGCCCTTGTCCCTGCAGCTGGGAGCCCTTTCCAAAGATCGCTCCCCGTGTGCTCGCTACCCCAGGGGAGGGCGGGTGTGTGGGGAGCGATAATTGGAAAGGGCTCCTGGCTGCAGGGACAAGGGCTTGTCCCCATGGCCGAGAGACCTTTAAAGATTGCTCCCCGTGCACCCGCTACCCCAGGGGGTTGCAGGTGCCTGGTGAGCGATGTGGCTCCAGGCAACGAGCCCTCCCCCGGAGCCCGGCGGTCACCAAGATGGCGGTGCGGCGCCCAAGGGGCCCTATGCCTGGTGGAGGCCACCTCCCAACCTGCGCAGCGCCCTGCTCCTCTCCTTGGCCCACCGCTTCGCTCACTTGCACCACCAGCCTCCCCCGGAGCTGGGTCACCTCCAAGGCCGCAGCCGCGGCTACCGGCTGAAGGAGCCCTTCCGGCTGCACCCACCGCCCTCATCCAGCTCGAGGCTGCTGCCTGGCCCGCACCCGCACCCCGATGCCGGGCCCTGGCTCTCCTTCTGGAAACGCAGCCACAACACCCTGGACCGCTTTCGCTTCTGAGACCAGTTCTACCGGGGAGGCAGCGGCCGCTGGGGCAGGAGCCGAGGCAGAGGCGATGGCAACCCGGAGGAGGAGGAGGAGGCGGCGGGGGCTACGGAAGCAGCCAGAGCTGGAGGGAGGCCTTGCCCCAAAAATGTATCCTTTCCATGGGCACCTTGGCTGACAGGGAAGGGCCGGGCGAGGGTGATTTCGGGTCGCCCCGCTTTCCCTCCCGGGGCCCAAAGGGAAGGAGCGGGCCCCACGGGAGCCATTTTGCCCCATTTTGCGGGCTCAAAGCTGGGCGGAGGCAGCCGTGGTGACAGTCCAAAGGCCAAAAGCCTCACTCAGCCAGGCTTTTTTCGCCAACAGAGAGAAACTAGACGAGTGTAATTTTAGAACAAGGTGTGGCCCGATAGCCACATCCAGCCATAGATTGCCACATCCCCCGACCTGCCTTTTTCTCGCAAAGGAAGGGACGGTGCTGTGCTTGGAAGGCCCAGGAGTGACACCCCCATTTTAGGAAAGCAAAAGCCTTCTGCTTATATACCACCCCAGAGCCCTTCAGGCATTTTCTGGGTGGTTTATAATTTAATTATGCAGGCTACACATTGGGAGAAAAAGGGGCTCGGCCTAATCAGGAGCTGGTCCTCGGCCTCGCCGAAGTCTGGAACGGATTAATCCACTTTCCCATTACTTTCTATGGGAAAATTTTGTTTGACTTAAGGCATGTTTGACTTATGTCTAGACCTCCGGAAAGGATTAATGACGTAAGTCAAGGTTCCACTGTAACAGATAATAAATCCAGTGTGAGTTTAAAATTACATTCATATATAGGTTTGCTCAAAAATAAATCACACTGCACTTTTTGGGTCTTACTTCCAGGGAAACATATACAGGATCATAGCTTTAGAATACCAAATGATAGTGGGGGAGGAAAAAGATATTTCCTTCCAGGGAAAATGCCCTAAATAAGTGTAGCTGAATGCATGGTATAAAAACTGGCCATCCCTAGATGTCAAAAACAAAAGCTCTCTTTGCCATCTAACAAAGGAGTGACAGCTTGCCGAAAGGCAGCTGTAAAAGCTAATTATCTACCACAAGATAAGGCTAGCAATTCCAGCTTGTCAGGCTGAGGAGCAAATCCAAAATAACCCATTTAGCTGCCATACTCGCACCCGCTAATGACCCCCTTGTACCTGTGCTGACCAAATAACTCCCCTTCTGCCACTCACTGTATCAGGGGAAGACTTTGAACGGTAATCACGGCGAGGTGTATGAACATAACTCCCGGTCCTGTCTTTCCAGTAGCACTTCTAAAGATTTACTGTCTTGGCAGTTTGAAGCAGGAAAGTGGAAACGCCAATGAAGGACACTTCTGTTGTCTGACATTTATTTATACAAGGGAGAGGGGAGAGACAAACATCCCCCACAGATGGTAAATTCTGTTTTGTGTTTTGGTTTAAATAGTCCACCGTCTTGCACAAAGGTCAAACGCACAAAAGTAAAGAAAGAGAAACAAATATTCAGTGCAGCCTGGTTAGGATGACCAACCAGAGCCATGAGTAAGTAATTAAATACACAAATAAATAGACGAGCCCGGCCTGCTTTTGCCTGTTTAATTGAGCAAGGCAAGCACTTCAGAGCACATACAGACAGAAACACAATCACTTGGTGGTACCTGCACAGCACTTTGCTGCTCCAAACTTTTCAGCTGCTTTAGAAGCCTGAAAATGGTCTCAACTTTGCCTCTCATTTGCCAAATTTCATGAAAAAGTTATGTTTCCTAGGAGCCAAGCTGGAGGAAACAAAATCTCTTCGTAGCCTCTGTAGGCCATTCTGATACAAAGCAGGCCAATCTATCATCAATCTCCACTACACACCTGATAGGAAAGCTTGGGAAAGCTACTTTGGGGTACTAGAGAGTACTTAGCTGGGATGGTCAGTAACTTTTCCAGCCTGTGCCCTACAGGTCAACATGTGTAACGAAGTCTGGGATGCTAGAAGAGAGTTAATGACAAGTCCCACAGAAAATAGCTTGCAGAGCAAAGAGATCTAGGTGACTTTGATTAAACATAGGAGCATTGGAAGCTTCTCTCTTCCACAGATAGACAGACATGTACTCATTAGCACATTTTCCCATTATTCTTTTTTTTATTAAAGAGATTTATTGATTTTAAAGGAAAAAGGAAGGGGGAAAGGGGAAAGGAATGAAGAATAAAACATAAGAAATTACATTAAATCTATCAAGTCAAAGTGAAGGATAGTACATATCAAAGTCTAATATATCAGTTAACTAGAAAATTTACTACTTCTTCCCATCTTCTTTTGGTAATCTCTTCATAGTCTCCTTTCAGGTATCTGGAAAGTCTGTCAATTTCAATACATTCTCTTATCTTTTCACATAAATTTCTCTCTGTAGGCGCTTCCCATTATTCTTGTTACTTGTGTGTGGGGGGGAGTAGAGCAGGCTGTTACAGCAAGGGTTATGTTGCTGGCATGTCATTTGTTGTCTGAACTGAGAAGTGTGGAATGATACACTCAGAGGTGGAAACACTTTGGACAGGGGCAAGGGATAAGGCCCCTCACCTCCTTGTTCACAAACTGCCACTGGGCTGAGGTATCCTCACAACAGCCTTGTAAAGCATGTTAAACTAAAGCAATAGTTCCCAACCTTGAGTCCCCCGATGTTCTTGGACTATAACTCTCAGAAATTCTGGCAGGCACTGCTAGTGCTGAAGATATGTGGATGTTTTCATCCAAGAACGTCTGGGGACTCAAAGTTAGTAACCCCTGGACTAAGAGGTGGTGCACAAATCAAGGGCTTTATGCCTGAGCTTTTATGTGAACCAATGTCTTCCTTATTCAACTCTGTGGTTGATCCAGAGAAACAAATGGAGCTCAGCCAAACAAAGATGGATGTCATGATCTGAGTGCTGTTTTGTGCTGGCTGCGATTCAAGCTCTGGTTCCCCCTCCCCCAGTACAAGCCAAATAGTATTTATACAAGCAAGTTCTTTACTATTTACAGTTTAATGTGCATTTCTGTTTTCCTTGTTGCTGTTCCGCTGAAGGCTACTTGTTAGCTGTCCTTGTTTTAATTTAACCATCCAGCAACCAGCACACCCTAATTATAACCTCAGTTTATTATAAAGAAGCGGGCAACGACAGGAGGGGAGCCTAACTCCAACTATATGCAATTTACAGTCTAATGGGGTTTACCTTGTTTGTTCAGGAGAGCAACTCTTGTGATTTTTGTAAAATACAACGCTGGGGTTTTACATTTCCACTTTATAAAGTGTTGAGCTTTCCATTAATGTTTTATAACCTTGGGGTTCTAATCATAAAGTCATAAGGATGTTAATTGATTTGGAACTAGCCAGACCCTGAAGTGTGTACATGTCAAATTGATTCAAATTGATCCAGTGTGTTTAAATACAGCCTGTGCTAAGAAACTCATAGAATCGTATGCGACTCAACAAGAGGTCTAAAGCACTTTGATGGTGTAATTAAGGTTGCCACCTTGGTACACTAAATTATTAACTGGAACACATTTAATCTGAGTTTGTGCTGAGAAGCCAACAAAACATCATACCTGAACGGTTATGAAGCTTTAACTAAAGCACTGCCAGAACCATCTTGCCCAGTGGTAACTTAACCTCAAAGTGCACCTATCCATTGGCTTAATAATTGTTCTGCTTCATCATTGTTCATGTTTGGGAAGATAATTTTGCTTTCCTAGCAACAAAACAGTGACCTCTGCCTTTTCAAAAGGGTGCCCATGCTAGTCAGTAGGAGCAGCAGCAGCAGCAACAACAACAACAAAACAAAAGAGTTTTGTGAATACAGTACTTGAAGACCAATACAGTGATTTTAATGTGAGTTTTTATAGATCAATAAGAATCCATTCTTGAGACACTCCTTGCGTGGATTAGCTTTAGCTGACTAAAGATGATTATGCTTAACGTGCCCATTGCATCTTTACTATCTCACTTTCCTCAAAAATGATTCACATTTGTTTCGCCATTTCTGTGTGGTCAAAAAGGAGGACAGGCCTGGCCAAAACGATTAACCAAAAAAAGGGAAGGACCACTGAAAAGGATGGCTATTTTGGGTTAAAACTATGTACATATGCTAATTAAAGGTAATATATATACAGATATAATTCAAAAGCAGAAGCAGGTGATACCTGTTGGATAAATCAATCTATCATGGTTGATTTCACTACAGATGGGAGGGGCGATGCATGTGACAACCTATCTGGTTTGGTAACCACACTTTTCCATTTCCTGCTTCTTCCTACATGGAAAGATTTGGCCAGAGGCCAGCCACCATATATGGGTTTTGAACTCTGATGTGTTCCTTTCTGCCTCAGCATGTGGGCAGGAAAGGACACAGATCAAACCATTTTTCAGGAATGTTTTTATTCTTTATTCTTTCAACCTGAATTTAATCTGAGCCGTATTTAGTGCTTGCTAGAATAACTATGTAACTGAACTCTTTTCTTTTATACTCTTTAACCAAACAAGCTTCTCATGTGTGTTTATTGTTAAAGGACTAGTATTTTGCTGGAGGCTAGAGAGAGAGGTGGGACCTTCTTGTGGATAAACTTTCTTGTAAGCTAAACCACACCTCTGTGGCATATTAAGAGGAAATTCAAATGAATTTCCCAAGCTTTGCCAACAGGTTATGAGTCCAGCATGCTTCCGCTGCATTTCCCAACAATATTTTACTAGACCACTTTAAAAAAATCCCACAAATAGCTACCTTTCAATGATAATTCATCTTCTGAGTCCCCACGTTCCATCGCCGTTGTTCTGTGCCAGGCAAGCCTCTTAAAGTGAAGTTAGAGCCAGTCAACAAATGACCTGTGGTGTGTGTGTGTATGGTTTCACCCAGGCAGCATTTGTGTGCAATTTACCTACCAACTTTTCAAACAAAGAGCAGCTAAGTAATTTCATCCACCTATCTCTCATGCATACAAACACAACCCATTGCCTTCTCTTGAAACCCAAGGGGAAAGGGCAATGCAGCAACATGGCCAGCCTGCATCTGAGAGGTTGGGATTTCTCCACCCCACCCCCATATGTAGATATAATCATAATTAGACATAACTGCTGTAATTTAAGTAGAGTTAATATGCACAACTCATTGTAGAGCAGAAGACTGACCAGGTGACCACCTTGGCTCCCCGTACTGGAAGAAATGTGGGATGTTAATTAAATCTATATAGCGTAGAGGTCAATAGTATTTGAAATGTCCTTCTGCCTTGTATTTTTAATACAGCTCACTAAAGATGAATAATATGCTTAAAATAGATAATACCCATTGCATCTTTAATATCTTACTTTCCTTAAAATGAATATTTTGAACATTAAGCTATAGACACCAGCTGACTGGATAGCTGAGTGTTTTAGGTCCCTGGGTGAAGAGCCAGAGGTTGGAAGTTCAGCTCCCCCACTCTACCTCCTGTGAAGTACAGCCAGCCTGTGTGACCTTGGGCTAACTGCACAGTCCCAGAATGCCCCTAGAAGAAGGAAATGGCAAACCACTTCTGAGTATGCCTAGACAACCCCAAAAAGGGCTGCTGTAAGTCGGAACTGACTTGATGGCTTCACAAACACATATTATTACCTACTACTAGACACTCAGATGATGCTATTTTTAATTTATTTCTTCAATTAAATTCACTACAAAATAAATTTAAAGAAATGAAATCAATTTAGGCCCATTTCATTTATTCCTTCAGATCTACTATTGGGTTTATCCAGCATTCATTTAACTTAGAATTATAGAATCAGTTGCCCGAAAGACTGATTGCAGCATGGGCTGGCTTAAGCTCAGTTACCACCTATGGCATGAAACAAAGGTCTGCCCCTCTGCTGAGCCAGTCCCCCCTTGTGCCCACCCCCGTGCATAGAATGCCTTGGGAGCAATGCAGAGCTTTCCTCCCAGCAACCTGTGTACCATGATTGAAAACAAAAAAACAGAGGTGGCCATGCTTCCAGAATCCAAGTCCTGAGTCCCCATAGGGCCAGTGCCTTTTCTTGAATGTTGATCCCATGGGAGGAATGTGGAAGAAATAGTAAGTTCAGAGATTCTCTCCTTAGAGCCAGCACAGACGAAGAAGAGCAGCGACTGTGGAGAGACAGCTCCTTGATTTAGGAAATGTGGGTGCCTCCACATGCTTGTCTTCCGGAGGCATATAGAGTTGACAAAAGGCCTTCAATCTATGGGGGAAGAGCTTGGTCACTGGGGCAACCTCAAGGATGCACCCAGAAGAAGGGAATGTAAACCACTTCTCAGTACTCTCTCTCCTGAAAAGCGTTGCCATAAATCAGAACTGACTTGATGGCAAACATTATTTAGATGGCATCCTCCTGTCTCTCTGAAATGGGAATCGGGGGTACTGCATTAAAGTGGCTCCGCTCCTTCCTGCAGGAAAGAATGCAGAGTGTGGTGCTAGGTGATTCATGTTCAACACCACGGCTGCTGACCTGTGGAGTCCCACAGGGTTCTGTTCTGTCTCCTGTGTTATTTAACATCTATATGAAACCACTGGGGGAGATTATCAGGACTTTGGGGGTTAAATGTCACCTCACCACTATGCCAATGATACCCAGCTCTACCTCTCATCACCTCTGGAGTCTAAGGGAGCTACTATCTCCAATTTACATGAGTGTTTAGCTGCACTGGGGCGTTTATACACAACCCCTAAACTCCGGGGCAAATGGCTCCCAGCTCCGGAGCTTAAAAATGTTTACCCACCAGCTCCGGAGTTAACAGGAAATTAAGTGCGACCCCACCCACTTTAGCGCGTCCCAGCGCACCTTTCAGGTACCTGCTCTTTGGAGGTGAAAATTATTTGATCCGGTGTAACGATAGTGAGTGCGGGGCTCTCCTTGCTTCTGTTTGTTGTTTTTTGGCTCCTGCCCCTTTAAGAGCTACTTTTACAGAGACGAGAGGCGGCATGCTTTTCTTTCTCTTTTTCTCCCTCCCCTCACGCAGCCAGCCAGGAATTTCGGAGGGGGTGGGAACGCAGGAAGAGCGACGAACCCCGAAGATCTCTGGTCCAAATTTAAGTGCCCAGCGGATCTTAGGGGTCGTGTAAAAAGGCCCACTAGTGAACTGGATGAGAATGAACAAAATGAAACTAAACCAAGACAAGACAGAGGTGTTTCTGATCAGTTGAAAGGGATAGGGAATGGGATGCAACGTCTACTGCATGGGGTCACCTTCCAACTGAATAAAGGGATGCGCAGCTTGGGGGTGCTCCTGGACTCATCCTTCAGCCTGGATGCCCAGGTCATGGCTGTGGCCAGGAGCACATTTGCACAATTAAGGCTAGCATGCAAGTTACACCTGTTTCTTAAGAAACCAGTTCTGGCCAGTCCCGGCTAGACTACTGTAATGTGCTCTATGTGGGGCTACTGATGAAAAGTATCAAGAAATTTCAATGGGTCCAAAATGCAGCAGCCAGATTGCTGACTGGGGCGGGGTAAAGAGGTCACATTACACCCCTATGACAGCAGCTCCACTGGCTACCAATTAGCTATCAGGCACAATTCAAAGGGACGACCTTAACCTACAAAGCACTGTACGACCTGGGTCCTAGCTACCTCAAAGATTGAATCTCACAGTATGAACTGACTCCGAGGTTAAGGTCATCAGGAGAGGCATTTCTCTCCATCCTGCCACCCTCACAGATACGTTTCATGGTACGCTTCCCCCTGGAGGGGGAACAGGAGGAGGAAGCTGTGTGCCCTCCCACCAGCAGTCCTTCTTCCCCCCCGGCTAAGGCTTGGCTACAGGACCCTCTCCGCCGCTGTGTGCCTGGCAAGCAGCAAAGCAGCCAGCCAGCCAGGCAGGAGTGTGGGAATGCAGTGGCTGCGGAGCCCTCCTCCTCCTCCTGTCCCTTGCCTTGCTTCGCGGCACCATGGGAGAAGTGAAGGGCTTGTGCGCTACTGCACACACACACACACACACACACACACAATCGTCCGCCCCAAGCCCATGTGCACACCCCCAGCCCACACCCACAGGATTGGGGCCCTGTTGCTGGGTGGGTGCGATGGGGGCCAGCAGGAGGAGCACAAAAATAAATTTTGTCCCCAGGCGCTCCAAATCCTTGTGACGCCTCTGCCAGGACTGCCCCATCTCTGATGTCCTGCCAGAAACAGACAGAGACCTTTCTCTTCAGGCAAGCTTTCCTTGAATGATGGACTACCTATTATGCGCCTTTTATATGAATCTTTGGGATCACACAGACTTTCTGTTTATAACCAGTTATGACCTTGTGTGATTGCATTGACACTATGTTTTCAATGTTCGTTTCCATCACTCATAACTTTTACATGGAATTTTACTCTCTTTTTAACTGCTTGCATTCTCTTGTAGCTTTAATATAATGTTGTCTTTTAATGCTGTAAGCTGCCCCTCAATGTTCTCAATATTTATTTATTTATTTATTTATTTATTTATTTATTTATTTATTTATTTATTATTGGATTTCTATACCACCCATCTGACAGCAAACTTGAACATGTCTTGATTGTACTGGACTGTATATTATCCATCATTATTGTAAACCACCATGGTTCCTTTTCCAAGGAGAAAGGCAGGGTAAAAATACTCTAAAATATCTAGATAGATATCTAGATAGATATCTAGATAGATAGATAGATAGATAGATAGATAGATAGATAGATAGATAGATAGATAGACTGAATGACAGTTATGCTCAAGTATCAAGGTCTATGTTGGTGTCATTTCTGTGTATGACAGAGAAAATCCAATATATTTTGCTCCCTGAAGTGAAGGACAAGACAATGGCCCCACCATTTTATGTATACATAATGCTGGATTGGCAGCAGAAATTTACTTCTTCATTGGCAATTGAATACTGTACTATATGATCTTTCACAGTAACCGAATGCAGCAGCCCAGTGGAGTGGGCTGGCTGGCTAGAGGGGGCATATTGTATATAGGGCTCTGTTTTGTAAAAGAGGGAAAAGAGGAGTAGGCGACTTGTGATGCCCCTCAGCCTCTGTCGCTTGAAATCAATGTTCTCCTCTCTGTAATTGTAAGACCAGTCCTAGTGTGACTGCTAATGCAGGCCTGGAGGACATATGCATTCAGACTCTCTCCACGTGCTCCTCTTTTATGTTTTCCCTGGCAGGGACCCATCCAGAGGTGGACATGTGGTCCATGGAAATGCTTTCCCTTTTCCCAGGCATTTGCAAGGACTCAGTGGAGCTTCCCTTTGGGAGACTTGCAGAATTGGGGCTCCTGCATACTTTGACTGGATGGGTCTTCTTATCCCTGACTCTCTACCATTATTGTCAAAATCCCTAGAATAAGCATCCGGCAGGTCTGAATACAGGCCCAGACCAAGAGGTAATGTCTGGTGATATATATTATCCAGTGGTCAGAAAAACCCAGGAGGAGGAGGAGGAAACAGAAGCCAACTCATGCGGTGCAACTGGGTCTGAGTTAAGCAGAAGGACCAGTTGTGCAAGTACTGTACACAGTTTGTGGCTGGTGCAGCATCTTGTTCTATTCAAGCTGACCTCTTGGACAGTCCTTCAACCTTGCCAGTGAAAGGAAGAGTCCAAGCCAAGCCCATTGGTTATGGGAAAGGATATGCTGTCCCTCTGGGAATTTTGTAGAGACAACATGTGTCCAAGATCATGGATTAGGCCACTTCTGTTGCAGATTTCTTGAGCCCTTGCAGCACAGAGATACATACATACATACATACATACATACATACATACATACATACATACATACATAGATATAGATATAGATATAGATATAGATATAGATATAGATATAGATATGGATCTCTGTGCTGCAAGGGCTCACACACACACACACACACACATACACACACACACACACACACACACAAAACAGTGTGGTGATGGCTGGATAGCACAGTCCCCAGAAAAGGTCACAATGAGTCAGAACTGACACGAGAGCACACAATTATTTATCAGTATTTAAAGCGAAATTCTTAACATGACTTTTTTTCCATTTGAATTTCCCTAAACTAAGGAGGAAGAGGGAGTCAGATGCTTTGCATATGTAATTATAATGCAGTATTAGAGATGTCAAAATTCTGGATTGAATATTTTAAAAATGGCTTTTTATAATTATGGTTCAGTGTTTGACTGAAGGTGCACATAGAAGTAATGGGTTCAGGCTGGTTCCTCTGAGAAACAAGTTAAAGAGATAAATGTTGGCTAGTTTAATAAAAGCCCCAAACTACCGGTAAGCAATTGCAGACCAGTTCTGACCAATGTCAACTGCAAGCAAATGATGCTGAAAGAAGCAGAGGATATTAATAAAATGGCAGGTGCTCCCACTAAAATGTGAGGGTAAATAGCTAAAGAGAAAGAAGACTCAACTCCCCATCCCCCGCCAGGAACTTAAAAAATATTCTTGATGTTAAAACCAGAGCTAAATGCAGAGTTGAAATCAGAGTAGAAAGTAACCTTAATGGTTACACTTGAGCGAATGGGAGTATGTGTATGGATGTTTGTTTTAAATTGCAGGTTTTTATGTTTTGGAATTTCTATATTGGGAATATATGTTGGGCAGGCTGGATGGCACTTTTAAAATTTCATTGTACTTGTACAATTACAATAAAGTTATGTGTTATTTGTGTTGTTATGTTAATGCCCACTGAAGATAGGACTGAAAGAGTGAACAACACAGTTGCAGATGTAAGATTAATGATATCTCGGAAAAAAGTACATCTAATGCAAATAAAATCCATATTTTGAATAATACTGTGCAAAGCTTTGCCATTAAGACACAGAATCCAGAGAATAAAAATAGACTGGTGAATATACATCTGTGTGGACTTAATGCAGAAGCAGAAGGTGCAGATGTGATGGGCTTCTTAATACATTGGTGGGCAGATATTTTTCCAGATGTAAAAGTTCAACAACTGATACCACGCAGGCCCATTGTTCTAAATCACCTAGATCAGGCATGTCCAAACTTCGGCCCTCCAGATGTTTTGGACCACAACTCCCACAATTCTTTGTCATTGGCAATCTAAGCTTAGAATTCTGGGAGTTGTGGTCCAAAACATCAGGAGGGCCAAAGTTTGGACATGCCTGACCTATATCCAATGATGAATCCAGATCAAGGGAAGCAATTATTAGGTTTGAACATTAAGTGGTTAAGGAAAGGAATTTAAAAGCAGTATAGACTCATTCTAATATTGAACTTGGTAGGATATTTTATTTTATTTTATTTTATTTTAGAGTATTTTTAACCCTCCTTTCTCCTTGGAAAAGGAGACAGATTACAGTAATGAGGGATAATATACAGTCCAATACAATTAAGACATGATAATATACAGTCCAATACAATTATGACATATTCAAGTATTGAGAAAAAGGAATCGAGGAACATCTTGCAGCATTAATAGACAACGTTACATTAAAGCTACAAGGCTATAACTAGATATACTAGAGTACATCTATCAAGAAAGTACTTCAACTCAAAAAAAACTCTGAACAAAAGGTTCCACCCAGTCACAAACAAAGTTTGGAAGCAAAAAAAAAAAAAAAAACCTGTATAGGTGGACTTTCCTTTGAAATTAACAACAGATATAAAGCACATATAGTAAGTATCAAAGCAGATTCAATGAGAATATTGGAAATATTCTGCCTGAGAGAGATTTTTAGATGACTTATTATGCATTACTGCTTTTACTTTGTTTTTACTATTGCCTGCACTTACCATGTCTCAGAATGATGTTTGTTCCCTAATATTTGTGTACCCATTGTTTCTAGCTTTAATATTGACTTACAATGATGTAAGCTGCCTTTTTATACTCATTGATTTTAATTTTAAATTCTCTTCTAATGATGTTAGCCACCTTTGTGTGCTAGTCTTCATCTTAAGTATTATCTTTTAATGAGGTAAGCCACCTTGGAGCTTTTAAAGCAGAAAGGCGGGCTAAAAATATTTTAACTAAAATAAATAAATAAGGAAAATTCAGTCCCTGTAATCTTTCAGAGACTTAACTGAGAAAGTGAATGAATACATTAAATAGGGGAGTGGAGGAAATAGAATAAAGGACTGAATGATAAATGGAGACAGAAGAACACAACTCTACCCACAGGGCAAGGAGGTGCTGATGGATAGAAAGAAAGAAAAAAAAATAGAGGCTGGAAAGACCAATTTCAGATAATCCACTGTAAGCTTTTTACTGCGGGTTATCTGAAAGCAGGCACGAAACCACCCATTTTACATGTCCTGTTTTAATACAATTCCTTGGCGCATTGGCCTACCCGCATGCCAGTGGCAGGCGGCTTCCCAGTGCTCTTGACAGCAGCCGGGTCAGGACGCAGTTCACCCACTTGACACACCATGAAGATGGAGCCACATAAGCTGCCCCCTGCCAGCGAAAAGAACATTCATTGCCATCTGGCCATGCTAAGGTGGCCGGGCAACTTTCCAACACTGGCTGGGCAGCAATGCTGTTCTTTCCTGAGAGGTGACTCCAGCAGCTCTCTCTTTGCTGCTCGTTGAGCCCGTTGGCAGCTGGAATGCCTGCCGACACTGGCCTGGCACGACAAAAACATTGAGTGCAATGGACACAGAACTGTAAAAGGTTGGAGTGTTCCTGATTTCTGGGTTCATTTTGCTGTCTTCCCAATGAAACATTTGCTGGTACTTGTGTTGGAAGATTGCGCTTAAACTCGCCTTTTGTGTGGAATCTGTCTAAAACCCCTTCGCCTGGGGAAACTTAGAGAAGATGGCAGTGTGGAAATGTCTTCAGTTGGAATAGTTTTGACACTTGTAGAATAACTGGCCATCAGATTTTAGAGCTACTTGAATGATGCTGTGAAAATGCAATGGATGCAGACCTAAGGCAGAGCTGCTGTTCTTTGAAGGACTGCTTCAATTCTTCTCTCTGTATTAGATAATTAGATGTGATTTTTTTTAAAAAAATCAGAAGTTTTTATAGATGTGCACATGAAACAGACAGCTACTAAAACATGGGCTGAAATCCTGTTTACAGCAAGCAATGAGGACATCATCTACGGTACTTCTCTAAAAATGACCTTCCTGGAATTCTCTCGGCTGCAGGTTTTCAAAGATCATCAAGGATCCCTTTTGTCCAGGGACAGCCCTTGGGAGTTGTGAAATGGAAGGAATAATGATTTAAAGTCAGAAAATCGCTGCCCTAATCCCAGACTTACCACAACCTGGTGGGGAAGGTGTAAGCTTTTTCTTGCCCTGAAATGGCTGCTGCATGGATATGCTTAGGATAGTGTTGGCGAATCCATGGCACGGGTGCCATAGCTGGCAAGCAGAGTCCCTTCTGAGGGCACACAACATCGCCCCTACGCAGCCACAGTACTTCCCTCTCCGCTCGGAGTACGCCACTATGCTCCATGAAGAGAGCTGGGCAAAGGGGAGGCAGCAGCTTGTTAAGAAGTGTTTGGGTTTTAAATGTTACAAAGATTAGCAGAGTTATGCAATGGCATGGAAAGATAATTGCTAATAGACATGGGCATGACCAGAAAAAATGACGTTTCGAGTTTTTGTTTGTTAGAACAGGTCCGTTTCGGGTCGTTTCCGTTTTTCGCGAAATTTTTCAAAAATTTGTCGTTTCTGTTTGTTGTTTGTCGTTTGTCGTTTCCACCGCGATTTAGCGCGATTTGACTTCCCAGAGCATAGGGCCAGTGCTAGGTGGTTTTGCGCCCTAGGCGGTGGGCTGGGCAGGCGGCGGGGGGGAGGTGCAGGCGGGCGAGTGGGCAGGCGGTGGCACGGGCCACAGGCAGGTGGCGGCACGGGCGGACGGGCGAGTGGGCAGTTAGGATATCACTTAGGATAGAGGTTCTGTTCTTGGCTTGCACCCCAAATGTGTGTGTGTGCAAGCAAATTGAAGCTGGGAAAATAGAAAATAAATGGTAGTATATAATATATTTTTAAAATAAATCCACACCTCCCACTCCCAGTCGAACCTCCCCCTTTATCCAATATCAGCAAAAAAATCCTCAAACTGCCAGAGAAGAAATAAAGAATAAACTGCTATTCCCTTCAGCAGACAAAGCTGCAGGGAATCAAAGAAATTATTTTCTATTTTCCCTCCCTCCCTGCCTCAAATCCTAAAGCCTCCAGCCTCCCTCCTCAATCTTGATCGGATCACACCAGCACCAGCAGCCAGCCCTCCTCCCTCAACCACATCCATACACCGATCCGACTGCAATTTCTGGAAGGTGCCTCAGCTTTTTATGCCCTCCGAGACATCCAGAAGTGTCAGTCAAAAACCTGGTGATGCCATTGGTGGAATGGTTCAAAAATTTGCATGGTCCCATCCTATGCCCAGCCCAAATGGGCAGGTCTAAAAAAATAAAAAATAAAATAAAATAAAATAAAATCAATACAACGTTTTATTGCTATAAAAACCCCACTGCTGCTACTATAAAAATTCAGGCATTTAAAATAAGTAAATTTCACATGTTTCTGTGGTGATTTGGTGTGTTTTTTGACCACGATTTCAAAAGAAAAATTGCGGTCGCCATTTTGGATCCCCCCCCCACCGCATGGCATGCAGCGAGAGAGACGACAAGGATGACCCTCCCCCAGCCTGGTGCAAACAGCCCAGGACAGGAGAAGAGGGGGAAAGGCTGGGGACCCCCCAGAAACCACCCCTCTGGTAGGTGGCAAAGCCTCAGGCAGGCATACTTTCACCTGCTTTTTTGGCCGGGAGTTGGGGGTTTTTAAAAAAACTTTAAAAAACTTTTTCTGTGCTTCGCATCGCACGATCGCCGTGATGCCACAAACGGAAACGAAAAACCCGACCAAATTTTTCTTTTTTTGATTTGAGTTCGAGTTCTGACGGCTTAATTATCGTTACCGTTTCCGCCAAGTCGTGCCCATGTCTAATTGCTAAGCTCAGATTTGAAGCTGGGGGACAGAAATAACTTTAGCATAAAAGCTGGTGTTACCAGAACATACACAGATACACAACGAGATAAAACACACAGCATAAATACTTACAGAGTAGTGCGGGAAACTGCCCATCTCACCAAAAAGCAGTCCCAAAGCAAAAGGGGTTAGAATCCTGCCTTTTATACATATGGTAGATATCATATAAACCATTCACATGAGTACACATAGGCAGACTATATTAAGCAGTGGCACCTGGATATAATTATTCTGACCTTTTCATGTGATTACACTATTCAGCTATGTCTTGACAAATGACTATGCATTTAGGCACAGAATCCATTTTGAATCTGTTAAATTTTATATTACTTACATTTTGTTAAAAGTTACATTACTTGACATAGCTTTTGGGCTCATTCATAACCCCAGTTTACTCCCCAGCCACACTGCTTTTAGGCCCAGAGTGGCATGGATGGAGAGTAAACTGGGGTTACGAGTGAGCCCGCAAGCCCCCCGGTTTTCCTGACAGTGTAGCACCCCATCCGCCTCTCTGCCCAGGGCAGAGAGGTGGACGGGGTTACACTCTTCAGGAAAGTGAGGATAGAAGAGGAGGTTTTTGAATTTCCTGTGGCCACAGCGAGGGTGCTGTGGCCACAGGAAATTCAGAAGCCTGCTCTTCAATCTTCACTTTCCCAGAGAGTAGCACCCCAAAATATTTGTAACCCCAGGTACCACTGTATTCAGGTTAAATTGCCGCATTGGCACTTTGCGAAAAATAAGTGGGTTTTGAATCGCAGTTTGGGCACTCGGTCTCTAAAAGGTTTGCCATCACTGGCTTAAGATGTCATCCTCATTGCAAAAGGCAGATCCACCAACAAGATTTCAGCCACAGAGAGATTACGATCAGTTGGCCGTTTATACAGCTGCTCATCCTAAGGGACGTATAACTAGAATGTATTATCTTCTTCTTAACAGAACGATCATCAGTGCAAAACTGCAAAAGGAATTGAAATGACATGGGAATCAGACTTGCAGGAAACCTTATCAGATGACCCTTGGGTCAAAATGCAATCTTGAAAATATTTCTAAACTATGTTATCTCATGTTTCAAAAATGTGTTACAATCACTATACAAAAAATGGTACAGTATGCAATTAATAGGCCATTTCCATTGTTCTGTATATATGTATTGTAGTGTTACTCCATTCTTAATTGTTATTTTATTATCTCTGGTGGGATGGGGGAATCCTATGGCATATTTGTTATGTGATATTTCTTAAAATGTAATAAAGAAATATAAATGTAGCTATTAAAAATAAATAAAGATTTTAAAAAGAATAGAATGAAAAAGTTCTAGAATGTGAATAAATTCCAAGGGTGAAGCCGGCAAAATACATTTGGGTGAGCTAAAAAAAGGACATTTATCTTTTTATGATTTCAGCCCATATGGCAGAGCAACCTGGTGCAGGGTTTTGAATTTTAAAATGCACTCTCTATGCTGCAATAGTCCTCGGTTTCACAGAGAATAAAGCTTCAGGTTCTGCATAGTAGTTTATCTCTTTTCTTATTAACTGGAACCTACACTCACTATAAGTCTATAAGTCACCCTGAGATTTACAGTAGGAGGAAGAATAAAAGGTTTCATTACTTACAATTGAACTAGATCAGAGAGCAAACTAATAAACACGATTGCTTTCAGCAACAGACTTCAACAGACTCTAGAAAGGTGAAAAACACAGAGCAGATAAATGGGACTCTCTCTGAATTCAAAGGAAAGGGAGGAATGATTGGTTAGTGCCAGATTGATTGAAAGTTACTTCAGCCCACCTACTAGAGGCAGCATATGAGGTGTTAGAGAGTTCTACAGTCCCCTTGCCCCTATTTTTAACAGAAAAAGAAGGGGCGAGAGATCACATGCCACCCCAAGACTGTACTGAGAACATTCATGATACGGTATAAGAGCATTCATGATACAGTATCAGACTCATGATGTTCTTGTCATGTGCCATCAAGACGGAACTGACTTGTGACCCTAACAGGGCTTTCAAGGTAAGGGAGGTATGTAAGGAATGTTTTTGCCACTTCCACTCTTCTTGTGAGTTTCTATGACTGAGAGGGTCTATTGCAGGCCTGCCCAACAGGTAGACTGTGGGCTACCAGTAGCCCGCGAAGGGTTCAAAAGTAGCCCACTGGCCATCAATTAAAAAAAGGTGAGGGGACAAGTTCTCCACCCCTCCCTCCCCGATCCCAAGGACCACCACTGCCCCAGCAAAGTTCTGGGTCAGCCAGCCCACTGTCTCAGCTGAATGGGGCTGTTCAAGGCCATGGCACAGTCCTCTGTTCCCCCCACCAGCCAGATGATGGGTGTGTCACTGTCTTGTGACCAGCTGAGTCACTGGTGTGGAGTGGAGGGAGGAGAGGGGCAGGGTTGCAGGTGTGCCCATCTCCTTTGTGCAGTGACATCTCCCTTCTTCTTCCCCCTGTACAATTCCCTCCATAACAGATTAATTGATTTTCAATGCATTCCTATGGGAAACCCCTGCTCTACTTACAATTTTTTTACTTATGACCATGTGCTCGGAAGGAATGGATAAAATTCATAAGTAGAGGTTTTAGTGTAGTAGCCCTCAGGCACTTTGGGCTGGGAAAAGTAGACCTCGGCCTGTTCAAAGTTGGACAGCCCTGGTCTATTGGGTCCTAGTCCATCACTCCATCCATTGTGCTATACTGGGTGTCCCAAACGGACCCCTAGATTAACCTTATCTAGCTTGTTGACCTACAGTAATCTCTCTTCCCAGCCAGCTGGCTGGGAAATTTAGCAGTTGTCATCTCACTCATCTGTACAGTGCCGAGTTTGGGGGAAGTGCCGTAGATCTTCATAACAACTGTGTAACTGTTAAATGTCCCCCCCCCCGCATGTAAAAGTGAAAGAAAAACTGATGCACAATGAAATCTACCATTTGGTCTTTGAAATCAACATTTCCTTCTCTGTGTGGCTCTCATTGACATGCAGAGTGCATCCACCTCCACCCCGCCCTGCTCAATATTTCTGATTGGCTTCCGTAATGGGCCTTTGATAGATCTGAGGAGGGAAATGAGATGAGAATCTTGTACCGTCAGCTTCTCTCATCATTCAAATGAATGATAATGTTGCGTTGGCTTTCCCTGTGAGGCTGCCATTTCCAAGTGTCAGCCTCAAGAGATCAGCACCAAATTGCATGTCACGGGAGAAGAGAAACCCTCTTCCCTTTGGCACAGGGCTCAATTGTAATGTGATTTGTAGGCTGCAATTTGCCCACCCCTCCATGAGGGCAGGAGTAGGAAACATGTGGTGCTACAGAGGCCGGTGGGCCGCAACGTCCATTGGGTCGGTCGTAGCCAGCACGGCAAATCATGAGGCATACTGGGAATGGTTGTGATTCACAGAACCAGGGTGTTGGAAGGAATCTTAAGAGATCCATCACATCCTGGTCATCGCCTCTTCGAGTTGCTGCCATTGGGACGGAGGGCGAGAACAAACCGTCTCAAAAATAGCTTCTTTTTTAGAGCAATATTGGCCTTAAATGGAAATTCTGGTCTTTGAAGCCAGGTTATTTTATATGTCATATTCTATGTGTCATAGCTGTTTTTAAATCTATGTGGAATGTTTTATATGAGTTGAATATAGCAACCGTGAAATTTCGTTGTTCCTGCAAGGGGGCAATGACAATAAAGATTCCTATCCTATTACTATCCTATCTTATCCTATCCTATAAGGCCACTGAGTCCAACCCCCTTGCTCAATGAAAGAATTAAAGTCAAAGCAGATTTTGAGGTCGTTGTCCAATTTTCTCTTCAATTCCTCCACCATTGGAGCACGCACCACTTCCTGAAGTAATTGGCTCCATGGTCATGCCACTGTCTCTGTAGGGTGGTATCCCTGATTTAGGCCACATGCGAGAAGAAGTTACATAGCCAACTAGAAATGAACATGCCCCCATTCAGTGTCCCATCAGATCCAGCGGGCACCAACCTCCCCTGTATTTCTGTACTTTGGGGGTCGGTCTGCAGTCTGCACACGTGCAGGTGCCCTGAGGACAAGACCCTTTATAACACCACCCGGGGTCACTTCCTTTGCAGGTGCCAAGCACTCTCTCCACCCTTCTCCATTCGCTTGCAGTAAAATAGATGGTGAGGCGAGAGGGAGAGGCGCAAATGCATGGCTCATTTGTTTTGGCTCTTGGAGCAAAACTGTCTAACAATTGGAAAGGGCCAAGCAGAGGTTAGAACTAATGGCACAGGAGGGGACAAGGTGATTAATCCACCAAGACAACGCAGGGCAGAGGGATAGCTTTATCTCGGCAAGGCCCCACGGCTGGCTGATGGAGAGTTGCTGTTGTCCTCCTGATAAGCGGGCACCCTGCCTGCATAATTTCTCTTGGAAGGCTCCTTTGTGGCTAAGCAGCTGATTTCGGCAAACTTTCTGCAGTGCTAAGATAAAAGATAATGAGAGTCCATACATTTCCTGGCAGAGTTTCCTTCCCCAGTGGCCCCCTTGTAACCTCCACGTTGGGAAGAGATTACAGGTCTTAATTTTCCCCTTATCACAAACAACACCCTGGGGGAGAAAGCCATGTAATCCCCCCCATCCCACTCCTTAGAGAGTTGCTTCTACGTGTGCAGAGCTGTGAGAGGGAAAGAGATGCAAAATTATGTTGCTCATGCATCTATGATGCAGTGCAGAAAAGTATTTATCAGTGTGAAATATGCCGGTTGAACCCTAAGAAATTTTAAAGGACTAAGCATCCGTTTGCAACAAAGGAGCTTCCCTTTCAATACAGAAGAGGATCTGACACCTGCTGTCAGTGCAGCAGCATCCAGCAGATCTTAACCAGAGCAGACCCGTAAGATGGCTCTCTGTTGCCTTCTTGGGTTTTTAGTCTTGGTGCCTTTTTCTAAGATTTTAAACAGGTAGCTAAAGGTCCACACTTATTCCAGCTGATTGGACTGATCCAGCCCCAACAAGAGCCTGAGAGAGTCCCTACTTCGTTTTCATTCTTATTCTCTCACATACAGAGACACCTGAAAACTTCGAGATGGGAATCCCTCTCTATAAACAAGCTGGAAAAACAATTATGGGAATCATTAACTGTTGTCATAGAATCATAGAGCTGGAAGAGACCTCAAGGGCCGTCCAGTCCAACCCCTGCCATGCAGGAACCCCCATCACAGTACTCCCGACAGATGGCCATCCAGCCTCTGCTTAAAAACCTCCAAAAAGGAGACTCCACCACCCTCTACCACTACCGAAGAGCTCTAACGTCATGAAGTTCTTCCTAACGTTCAAATGGAATCTCTTTTCCTTTAGTTTGAAACCATTGTCTTTGAATGTCTTTTGTTTCAAACAAAAGCATTCCTGCTGGCAGCAAACACCAGTTGATATTATGACTCAAGGATGCTAGTTAGGGCCTTTTTACACGACCCCTAAGATCCGCTGGCCACTTAAATTCGGACCAGAGATCTTAGGGGTTCCTCGCTCTTCTCTGTTCCCACCCCCCTCTGCACTTCCTGGTTGCTGGCTGCCTGAGGGACGGAGAAAAAAGAAAGAAAAGAATGCCTTCTTACCTCCGTTTTGTTCCCGGCAGCATTCAGATCTCTTAAAGGGGCGGGGCGCAAAAAAAGAACAAACAGAAGCCAGGAGAGCCCCGCACTCACTATCCTTGCACCGGATCAAATATTTGTCTCATCCAAAAAGCAGGTACAAGAAAAGTGCAGTTTGATTGCGCTAAGTGGGCGGGGTCGCACTTAATTGTCTGCAAAGTCCGGAGCTGGTGGGTAAACATTTTTAAGGTCCAGACCTTGCAGCCATTTGCGGCGGAGCTTAGGGGTCGTGTATAAACGCCTTTAGTTAGTTAGTTAGAAGAGTCCAAGCCAAGCCCACAAAAATAAGACACAGCAGAAGGAATAACTAAATAAACAATTTAATATAAAATGAAATAATAAGCAGAATGGAAAGACAAATGAACAATAAATAATGGTTAAAAGAGGCAGAGGCAGTATAGGTTTTAAATTAAAATACTGGTTCTGTACAGTATTTCACTGGAGTTAAGATCCAGACTCAGGGAAAGCCTATCTGAAGAACAGAACCGAGTCTTTAGGCATCAGGAGACGAGGCAATGTGTCATGTTGGGTGTAACCACGAGCATTTATATTGTTCACCCCACTTGAGATTAGTGAGGATCCAACACTGCACTCTAAACCAGTCCTTCATGTTTAAGTGACTGTGCTGTCCATTACTTTTTCAGCCCTGCACTCAGAAAATCTTTGCAGAATAGCCTTAGCTGCTAGGACTACACAGCTTATCATAAATTCAGCCAACGAGCCAATGTTAGATCCTTCTAGTTCATTGACAGTCCTCACAGGTTTCTCACTTCTAGCAAAGCAACACATGTCTACTTGGTTGCTTTTGGCTTGGTTGGATTGCAATTTTTGCAGGTCTATATTAGCCCAAAGTGGCTGGATAGACCAGAGGTTTATGTATCCAGCTGTGGAGCCAGAGGTTGGGAGTACCTCCAGCGAGGAGACTCAGCCTGCATGGCCTTAGGCAAATGGCGCAGTTCCAAGGCACCCTGAGAAGAAGGGAATGGTAAACCAACTCTGAGTACCCTTACCTAGAGTTGCCATAAGTCATAATCAACTTGATGACTAAACTGCTGGATAGCTCAGTTGTTTAGGAAACTGACTGCAAGGCCAGAGGTGGGAATTTGATTTCCTACTGTGCCTCCTTGGCAGGAGCTGGATTTGACAATCCATAAGGTTCCTTCCAACTCTGTAGAGATGATGATGATGATGATGATGATGATGATGATGATGATGATGATGATGATGATGATGATGATAAGAACATAAGAACAGGCCACAGCCCATCCAGTCCAACATTCTGTCTCACATAGTGGCTCACAATTTGCTTCAGGGTATTCCCAAGCAGATGTCTTCACATGCTTATGATTCCCCGCAAATGGCATTGAGAGATATCCTGCCTATCTCTCCAACCCGGAGGTTGTCTTTAGGCATCCATAATGATACCTGTTGATAACCTTGTTCTCCATGAACTTGTCTAATCCTTTCTCAAAGCTGTCAAGGCTGACAGCTGTCACCACTTCTTCTGGCAGGGAGTTCCATATATCAGTGATCCTCTGGGTGAAAAAGTACTTTCTCTTATTTGTTTGGGATCTAGCACTGAAAAGTTTAATGGAGTGTCCCCTAGTTCTAGTGTTGTGCAAAAGGGAAAACAGTTTTTTCCTTATCTACTTTGTCCACACCGTGTATGATTTTATAAACGTCAATCAGGTCACCTCTTAGACGCTGTTGTTCAAGAGTGAAGAGGCCCAGCCATTGCAGCCTCAGATGGTAAGAAGGTGTTCCACACCCCGAATCATTCTGGTTGCCCTCCTCTGCACTTTTTCCATTTCCATAATATCCTTCTGGATATTGATGATTGTGCTAGCCAGCCACATTGCAGGAGACGCATCTGATTTAATTTCTCCGCCTGCCAACCTGTGACAAGTGTCAGCGGTGGCATGCTTACAGGAGTCCCAAAGAAGAACAAAAGAGACAATTGATCAAGAACTCAGTCACGTGTTGAGAATTCCTTGTGTCTAAAAGAAAATGAAGGTGTCCATTAAAAAAACCCAACAAACACAAACACAAAAGGGCTTGTCTGGTCTAAGAATGTGGAACTAAAACCTGCTTCTCTGGAGACGTCGGGTTAGTTGTCTGGTAAGCTGCCAGGATTCTGCCAAATGACTATTGATTTCCTAGCAGCGGCTCTGAGCTGGAGACAGGCTGAATTGCTCTTTAGTTCAACAGCCTGCAGCAAGTAAGAGAAAGCCAGGGCTGCACAATTTAAGGACACCAACCTGCCACACTGGACTCAAGTATGGGTGTGACACGCTTCAAAGAGGATTTGAGTCCTTAGCACAGAGGTAGGAAGACCATATTGTTTCCCTGTTGTGAGGATGACTGACTACCCTAGAGTATGAATGAGTGCGAGATACATGGCCATTTCTCATCCCCAGAAAGAAAGAAGCAAACTTCTTGCAGAAGAAATGAATAACAGAAAAAAGAATCAAGGGAGTTGTTTTGGGAGGTCCAATCAGAGCCTCCACAGGATGCTTTCATGGCCAACTGCAGGCTTTCCTTTGCCCATTGTCAGATTTCCTCGTCTTCTCTGTCACACTTTCTTCCTTTCTTCCTATGAAGCTGGTGGTTGTATAACTGTCTCGCGGTGCTCACTTGCATAAACGAAGGTGCCTGTTGCTATAACTACAATGCTTGTAAATGTAGCCCTCTACCTTATATAATTCTTATCTCAGGCACTTCTCATGGGGAAGATGCAAGCAGATTTATTTTGCTCAGTATTAAAAACAAAGAGATGGCACCCTTATAATAATAACATTCTAATTTACCTGTGCACTTCAAGAAAGCAAGAAGGGAGGTGTTGATACTGAATTCCCTTTCCTCACAGACACTGTTTATGTAGTTCCCCCCCTTTTTTTCTAAAGCAAAGCAAGGTGTGCTGCTTATATACTGCCCCCATAGTACTTATAGCACTCTCTGGGTGGCTTATAAGTTAACTGTGCAGGCTACATATTGCCCATATCCACCCACACCCCAGTGATTTGGGCATTCATTTTACCAACCTCAGAAGGATAGACATGGGATTGAAGCCAGGGTTGTGAGTACAGTTTTGGGTGTGGTACAGCGGTTTAACCACTGTGCCATGAGGCCAATGTAAGTGGCAGTACTTTTTTTGTTTTTAAAGAATGGCTGATACCCAAAATCTAAAAGCATGGATTTACTGGATCATGAAAACATCCTCAACAGGCAAGACTGCAAATTCTTAAGACTTCATTAGCCTGGGCATTGTAGAGTTTGTGGCACAGAAGAGGAACAGAAAACTTTCAAATCCTCCAGGCTACCTGCTAAACCTGCAAGATCATAATCATTCTCACCTTAAAATTGGAGAGCTCGAAAGGACCTAATGGATCATCAAGTCCAAACCCTGTCAAGGAGGCACAGAAGGGAATCAATCTCCTAATCTCTGGCTCTTCATCCAGATACCTAAACCAGATCTGAAGCTAAACAGAAATTCCAATACAGAGACTATGTACTTGAAGAGCCTGTTTGAGGTGCATGGGAGTATCCAGTTTCACCCTCGGAGACAGGCAATCCATTGTCTCCCTTCCGGTAGACCAAAGGGCAACCAACATTCTCTCCACTGTCCGCAAAAGTATTCCAGCTGAAGTGCCCTCAGGCATGAGTGAATGAAGGCAACTTGTTGTGGAGCTGCAGTCCCCACACCTTCAAACCAACAGAGGTCTAGGACCCTGAACAAAATCCTTGCATGGGCCACAAATATCCAGCAACCAGTAGGTGAGAAGAATATCCCCAGTAATATCACGTGTACTTTGTTCGTAGAGTTGGAAAACTGACTGTGGAGACAAAGGTGGAGATTTGGATTCCCAACCGAGAGAAGGGCCATTCTGTGTACCATACAAGCTCAATGGCCTCAGAGTGCCCCAAGAAGGAAGTGGTAAGCCGCCTTTGAGTCCTTGCTGCTTAGGAAACCCTGATAAGGGTCACTATAAGTGGGAATTGACTTGAGAACATGCAGTGACGATGATGATTGCTGCAGAAATATGGATGAGGGACCTGCAATGGTTAGAGGGACATAGGTGTGATAAACCCAGATTCGGGTGCCATGTTAGCCACAGAGGTCACTGGTTAGTGCTGGACTAATTATTAACTTTCAAAGTTACCCCACCTCACATGTTCGTGCTGAATAAAATGAGTTTGTTCCATATGTGCTGACCTAGGAACACAGACAAACACAGCTCTGCTTGAATCTTTCAAAAAGCCAACACACAAACGTGCATGTATGTATGTGCACACGTGCGCACGCATGCATGCATGCACGCACACACACACACACACAAACACACACAGAGAGAGAAAGAGAGAGAGAGAGAGAGAGAGATGCATGTTAGTGCACAGGAGGCTTCAGCTTTCCAATAAAGCCTCCCCACCTTGGAATTCCCCTTGTGTCTCTTCCTGACATCACTGCTGCTCCACTTGCCCCCTTTAAAAAGCCAAGTTAAGGCCCCCACCCCACACCGTGGCACATAGACAGACACAAAGGTGTACACCTGCACAGGAAAGGAAATCTCCTTGTGTTGCCTTTGGAAATTAAATACTTCCACAAAGCTAATGAAGTGTTTTAAGCTGCCACAAAACGGCTCTCCTTTCAAGCTTCTTGACAATATAGGCCAGGGCAGTCTAACTTTGAACAGGCCGAGGTCTACTTTTTCCAGACAAAGGTGCCTGAGGGATACTACACTAAAACCTCTACTTATGAATTTTATCTGTTCCGAGCATATGCTCATAAGTTTAAAAAAAATTGTAAGTAGAGCACTGGTTTCCCATAGGAACACATTGAAAATCAATTAATTCTTTCTGGAGGGAACATATTTCAATGCATTCCTATGGTAAGGCTGACCATGCACATGCTTCCCTTACACCCGCTCAAGCCAGTGTGGATGGGTGCAAGGGAGGCATGTGCATGCTTGCACAGATTGCCCCTTCCGCTTGCCCGGGCTGCTGGAAGAGTTTTTAAAAAGGTGCACTTTCCCTCCCAACCCACCCGGGACCTGACTTGATGCTACTTCTCCTCCTGTTTTCCCCCTTCCCCCTTCCAGCCCCCTCGCTGCCACTGCTGCTGCCGCCCATAGCTCTCACTCACTTCTGCCATGTTCTCTGTGCAGCTGGGATGGGTCAAGCCAGCAGTGGGGCAATCACATCGCCACAGCGGCGCAAGGAGGAGGGAATGGCTCAGAAGGGGAGCAGGAGGAGCGTCACAGGTCACAGTCTCTGGGGTGGGAGGCAGCTGTGGGGGATGGGAGGAAGGAACTCCACTCCCCTTTCTCCGCTCTGCACCAACAACTCAACTGGTCAGGAGACAGTGGCACGCCGATCATCTGGCCGGTAGGGAGAGCAGGGGACTGTGCCATGGCCCTTGAACTGCCCCGCTCGGCTGAGACAGTGGGCTGGCAGACCCAGAGCTTTGCTGGGGCAGTGGTGGTCCTTGGGGTGGGGGAGGTAGAGGTGGAGAACTTATCCCCTCACATTTTTATTGATGGCTGACGGGCTACTTTTGAACCCTTCACAGACTACTGGTAGCCCCCCGTCTACCTGTTGGATAGGCCTGATATAGGCAAACTGATAGAGGAAGGCTTCATTTGGACTCTTCATGGTGATCACATGCACTGGAGAGGAACTACAACAGAACTATTCTACCCACACCTTGTTCATTCTAGCAAGATGTCATCTGATTGCTGTCTTTAAAAGCACACCAGCCTGTCTCCTGCAGCAGACCAAACAGGGGGCTAAACATCTGTCTGATCTTACTCTTTATTTAATTGGTACCAAACGTTTGGTGACTGCAAACATATACTACCTTTCCTCTAATAAGCTCAAGATGGCACACATGGCTTCTCTTTCCAGCTATCCTCAGGCCCCCTGTATAGAAAATCTGAGGGATAAGAGAAAGATGAGCCCTGGATCACCCAGTGAGTTCTATGGCTAAATGGAGATTGGAAACGAGGAGTCTAAGTTCAGTACTCAGTTCTGTACAACACTGGTTCCTTTTGTGGGAAGTAGAGATGGGCACAACCAGGAAAAATGACGTTTCGAGTTGTTGTGTGTCGGAGCCGGCCGTTTTGGCTCGTTTCCGTTTGTCGCGAAATTTTTCAAAAATTTGTCATTTCATTTGTCGTCTGTCATTAGTACTGGTTTAGGGGGGGTAGGGTAGCGGGCTCCTGGAGGCACCTCTCTGGGGTGGGTGCCTCCTCTGGCCCGCTACGAAGGGAAGGCATTTAGCAGGCTCCTGGAGGCACCTCTCTGGGGTGGATGCCTCCTCTGGCCCACTACAAAGGGAAAAGGAAGGGTACATGACCATGTAGCCATTGCGTACCAAGTGGCACTGGCAGAGGCACCTCTCTTTTGGGTGCCTCTAGCTCACTAAGAAGGACAGCATACTGGCGTACAGGTTTGGAGTTTTTTGGAACTTTGGACTGTGGTGAGCGAGGTGAGAGAAAAATGCTTCTGCTGGGCGCCCTCTGACTCACTAAGAAGGAAAGTGTACTTGCGTGCAGTGCAATGTGAGTACAGATCTGGCTTAGGGTTGGGGTTAGGGCAAGGGCTAGGCTTAGGGTTATTACGGGTAAGGTTAGGGTGAGTTAGTGGGCTGCACCTCTGGGTGCCTCTGACCCACTAAGAAGGACAGTGAACTGGCGTATGGGTTAGGGTTAGGGTTAGGGCTAGGGTTAGGGCTAGGGTTATAGTGGGCTTTTTATGCCCGACTGGCACATCCCAGAAGTCTCAGTCAAAACCTGGCCAAGTGGCCATGCGATTGGTGGAATGGCTCCAAAAATTTGCATGGTTCCATCCCATGGCCAGCCCATCATTGCGCAGGTGTAAAAAAATAAAAATAAAATAAAATAAAATAAAATCAATGGGATTGGAGACAGACGTTTATTGCAAGAAAAAAACCACTGCTGCTACTGTAAAAATTCAGGCAGTTAAAATACCTAATTTTCGCATGTTTCTGTGTGGTGCTTTGGTGGGTTTTTGGACCACGATTTCAAAAAAAATATTGCGGTCGCCATTTTGGATCCCCCCGCACCGCATGGCATGGCAAGACGACGAGAATGCCCCCCACCAGAGCAGCCCAGGACAGGAGAGGGGGGGAGGCCCAGGACCCCCCCCAGAAACCACCCCTCTGGTAGGTGCCCTCACTCAGGCAGGCATATTTTCGCCTGCTTTTTTGGCCGGGAATCGTTTTTTTTTTAAACTTTTTTTCTGTGCCGCTTGGCATTGCGCAATCGCCGCGATGCCATGAACGACAACAACAAATCAGACCCAATTTTTTTTTATCGGTTCGAGTTCGAGTTCTGATGGCTTAATTGTCGTTACCGTTTCCGTTGCGTAATGGAAACGAGGAACGGGAACGGAAACAAGAATTTCGCCAAGTTGTGCCCATGTCTAGTGGGAAGGATAAGGGTTAGTGGGCGGGTTTGTGACTTCGGGACAAGCTGCAGTAGTGGAAAGCTGAGCCTCGCAGAATCTAAGCAGAGCAGGTTGTAAGGGGAACCAGAGAGAACACAATCCAAGCAGTGCAAAAATATGTTTTTGTTTTGCATTGTTTTGTTAGACAGAACAGGGAGGCATTCTGCAAGCCAAAAAGTATACAAGGCTTAATGTGTTTGGGTGTGTTTGTTTGACTTCTCAAAGAACAAAAAAGGTGGCACCCAGCATATTCCTCTATGGAAAAAGGCTGCGGTATATAAACACACCAAATAAATAAATAAATAAATAAATAAATAAATAAATAAATAAATAAATAAATAAAAAAGTATACAAGGCTTAATGTGTCTCCGTATGTTTGTTTGACTTCTCAAAGAACAAAAAAGTTGGCACCCAGCATATTGTGGAAGCATGTACTGCTACATTTCTATCTTTATCCAGGTTGGGGTGGGAGAACCAAGATAAATGAAGAAGAGAAACATCAAGTTCTCTCTCTCTCTCCCCATGTTTTGGAACGACACGCTCTCAAAAAAGCCTGTCTGGCATTGAGGATGGCAAGAAACCTTGTGGGAGGAAGAGGCAAGAAATGCTCTTTTGTCAGATGAAAGCTACCCAGCACAGTAGACACAGGAGAATGCATGAGCAGGCATGTAACCACCTATGCCTGATTGACTGACTGGCTGATTGACTGCAGTTCTAAAATTATTATTATAACATGGAAATGGGAGACAGAACAGGTGTTCCCTACAGTCTAGCTGACATCACGAAATAGATTCATCAAGTTCTGACTGACTGGCTGATTGACTGATTGATTGATTGACATACCATCCCTTTGGCGGCAACACGACTCTGGGCAATTTACAGATTCAAACTTCTACACTTGGCCAAAAAGATCCATGTGTCTATTGATGCTCAGGCAAACCACAAAGACAACATGTGACAGTAAGAGATGATATCTGAGTGGGAAAGGAGCGAGCAAAGGTACAGCACTCAGGTCCTCAATCAGCGCCTGCTGAGAAGATACTCTGGTTTTCTTCAATGGACAGATTGCAAGCAAACCGGGACCATCAAGAATCCCTCTGTACAAGCAATGCGCTATAGATAGATAGATATAACTTTATTGTCACTGTACATTGTGCAACAAAATTAATCCCAAGTACAAATATAACTAAAAAAAAAAGAATCTAATCACACACACCCATCCACCACAACTCCCTCGGATTACACTCAAATTTTAGCAGCATTCAAGGTGACTATAGCTCTTGGATAAACACTATTTTTAATCTGTCTGTTCTTGTTTTAATTTTCCTATATCTCCTACTCGAAGACAGCAATGCAAACAGACAATGTCCGGGGTGGAATGGATCCTGTAAGATGTTTCTTGCCTTTTTAAGACAACAGGAACTATAAAGTTCTTCCAAAGATGGGGGAGGGTGGCTAATAATCTTCTGGACTGTGGTAATAACCCTCTGAAGTGCTTTCTTGTCCACAGCTGTGCAGCTAGAAAACCAAGCACAGTCACAGTATGTCAAAATGCTCTATATGTAGGAAGCTGACAGAGAGGGAGTGGAATAAAAGGGAGTTTCTTGACAGCGGGTGCATAGTTTTGGCAGCCTGATGGGCACTCCTGGAGAGTAAACAAGTCCATATTTTTTGGATGCTTGTATGAAGAGAGGCACAGTGAGACAGTTCTAACTTTTCTGATCAGGTAGGAAGCCTCCTCGTTGCTTCCTGTCCTCTTAGTCCAGGTTTCTTCTTGGCAGTCTGTGGTGGAATGTACAGCCCTGCAGATATCCTCAGACCCTTTTTCTAGTCTCCTGGGAAAGGGTGACCAGTTGTTAAGATGACGAGTAATGGCAGCTTCAGTCCAACTTCATCAGCTGGGCCTGTCCATCCCTTATATGGTAGGTTAATTAGCATGCAAGAGACCTGCAGTAAGACCACCTGCTTTCTTGTGGACTAGTAAGCTAGCCTTTTAGGTCTAGAGCAGGCATTTCCAAAGTCCGGCCTGGGGGCCAAATGCAGCCCGTTTTAAAATTTTGAGCGGCCCGCAGCCTCTTCTTCCTGCCGACTCATCCTATCGTGCATCCCTACCATCCAGCCCCTCCCTGTGCTGGCTGGCGTAATCAGCTTGCAGTTTTATGGTTTGACTACCCTCCCTGCCTCTGTCTGTACCCCCACCCACCCAGTGTACCCGCCCCTGGCTCCATTGCTGCAGTATCCTCCCCGCCTCCTTGCAGAGCGGTATCCAAGCTAAATGCGACAGTTTTAGCACTATCTTAATCAGTTTTAAGTAGTGTTTTAAATTTTGTAAGCAATTTTAAGAGTTTTTAATATTTTGTATGGTGTTTTATATGTTTTATGTGTTTGTATGCTTAGAGTGTGTAGTGGAACAGCACTCTAATTTCGTTGTGCATATTTTGCATATGCATAATGACAATAAAACTCTATTCTATTCATATACAAGCAGCAGTGTGTCTTGGGTTCGTGCCTGCCAATTCCCGGGCTGTGGAACAGCCACTTGGCCCTTGAGACACCTTGAAACCGGAACGTTGTTTCAGGTGTGCACAGACCTGCACACTTTCTCTGCCCTTCAGGTTGAATGGTTGGCCCCCACACATTTTTACCGCACCAAATCTGGCCCTCCTTGCAAAAAGTTTGGACACCTCTGGTCTAGAGACATGTGCCTTGGACTCAAGTTGCACAGCTGTGGCTGGCACACGTCATGTGACTGATGGGGGGGGGAGATAAGCAGCCACCATCAGGGCCCTCATACTGAGCTGAGCACTGTGGTGGCATGTTTATGCATGGATATAGAAAGAGGTCAGCCATTTTGAATCAGAGTAGCTGTGGTGTCCCTGCTGTTGCTGTTACTACCGGTAAATATAGAATCTGATCAGCATGTGCATCTCAAAGTATCCCTCCTTAGAGCTCCTGGCAGGCAGGTAGGCAGGTTCCACCCTGCTCTCATGGGAGACCACTAGGGAACTGCAGTGATTTCCAGGCAGGGGGCTGAGGAATAATCCTGCCTGAAACCTTGAAGGCAACTTCCTCTGCTCCTCTTCCATTCTCTTTCTCCATTGGTTTACTCTGTCTGCCCACTGCTAATGCTGAAGGAGTTGTTTTTCCTTAATATTTATGGGAATTCTACAAGCCATGCTGACATCTCCATGTTGTAGTTACATGGTGCTGTTTTGCCTGCTTTTGACTGGCACATGGTTCTGAATTTTGGGAACGAGGGAAATCCAATTAGTAGCAATTATTATGTTCAATGCCAGGTTTAGCCATTGGGCCTGTGTTCTCTCTCCCCCTCCCTCCCTCCCTCTCCCTCTCCCTCTCCTTGCCTCTCATTCTCTCTTGTGGCACAGTGCTTAAACTGCTGTACTGCACTCATAACTTTGCTCATGACCTGGGGTTCAAATCCACAGAGCTGGCTCATGTTTGACAGCCTTCTCGCTTTCTGAAGTTGGTAAAATGAGTAACTAGCTTACCGGGGGTGGGGGTGGGGTGGGGATGAGTAGGTTGCATAATTAAATTGTAAACTGTCCAGAGAGTGCTTTAAGCACTATGGGGAAGTTTATAACCAGAACAGTTTCCTTCTCTCTCTCTCTCTCTCTCTCTCTCTCTCTCTCTCTCTCTCTCTCTCTCTGCATATGTGTGCAGGGCACAGGGAAACAGAGTTTTAAAAACACGTAGTAGAATCCTTCAGGATATACAGTGGTAGAATTGTTCAAAAGGCAGAATTGCGAGAGAGCTCACTGGCTTAAGTGTCTGGGAGGGGAGTTCGATTCTCCACTGAGATTCCTTGGTGGTTACTTCACGTCCTTCCTCGAGCCGAGGTGAACTTGCCTCCGTGTTGAAATCGGTTTTCAACACGGATCGAGAAGTGGATTGAAAAGATTCCCGAGCTCCAGGACGGGAATCTCTCACCCCGCTTGGAGCACAGTTCAGGGGGTGTGGTCGGGGTGAACTCGGATTGACCCCAAAAGGACGTGAGGTTCCGTTCCTTCGAACTCGGATTGACCCCACAAGGATGTGAGGTTACGTTACTTCGAACTTGGATTGACCCCACAAGGACGTGAGGTTACATTCCTTCGAACCGGTCTCCAGTGGGGCCACGAACTGCAGCGAGAGAGACGTGAAGTATCAGCCACTTGACAGGGACTGGACTTGTTCATCCATAGGGTCCCTTTCAGTGCTACAGTTCTAAAATTATTATTATAAAATGGAAATGGAAATGGGAGGCAGACCAGGTGTTTTCTACAGGCTAGCTGACATCACGAGATAAGATTCATCAAGTTCTACGTTCTTCATGATCTCACTGCTGACACATATGGACCCCTAAAGCTCTCTTGTCCCTTCACTCTGAGCCTATGACCACATTTCCATAATCATTAAACTCTGTTAATGGGGATGAGGACTCCATCTAATACTTATAAAAAGATCAGACTACTGTACTGTATACCCTTTTCACCGTCTGACTGTGCCCTGAATTAGACTCAAATTAGCAGAGATGCTAACTTTACAAGTAGAAGCTGACCATATATTTTCTTACAACGGACCCCATTCTTTCAAAGCTCCTTACATGAGCAAACAGACTTGGAAAGGAGCCCCTATTTCCCTCCTGAGGACGAACCAGAAAGCAAAACCAAGCTAAATTGCAACATACAGAGGTGAGGAACACTTGCACTAGGATAAAAAGAGGTTGCTTAATTCACAGGAGAGTTTTGCTTCTGCTGACATGCTAACTTGATTGTCTAGTTTGACTTTTGCAGAATGCTATCCTCCCTTTTCCCTCCTGGACATTTTTTTAACGTAAGAGAAAGGACCAGAGGTTTATTGAGAAGACAGCCTTTC
This sequence comes from Phrynocephalus forsythii, assembly GCA_029282475.1. Lineage (NCBI taxonomy): Eukaryota > Metazoa > Chordata > Lepidosauria > Squamata > Agamidae > Phrynocephalus > Phrynocephalus forsythii. The sequence goes on from JAPFRF010000011.1 coordinate 160,456,751, forward strand.
TTTCATCGCGAACCCCATTCCCTATCTGGGTTAATCTGTCAGATCTACAAGGCAGGCCCAAAGCAGGTGTGGCCACCCTGTTGTTGCTCTTTATGTCTTCCCCCACCATCTCTTCCTCTGTTTCCTTGTCTTTCTTTCTTTCCAACACCTTATTCTCTTTCTGTTTCTCTGTCTGCCTCTATGAAGGATGGTTTGCATTTGCCAGAGGACTGTCAACAAATTGCTAGTAGAGGGCTTTTTGAAATGAGGCCAAGAAGCCACTTTGAATTATATCAAGAACTGCTTGTGCCTCTAGGTTGCAGGTTGTCCATCTCTGCCATAGAGAAATGGATTTTCATGAGGACGTCTGAATTAAATCCCCTCATTAAATTAAATGCTCCATAAACCTAGTATTGTGCCTTCCAAGGCAATATGAAATTTTTAACAATCCAGTTGGATACTTGCAAATGGAACAATAAAGTCCAAATTGTTAGGTGACCTGCTCATTACTGGGTAATCTTGCTGAAATCTCTGGCATAAAGAGAGTTTCAGAAATATTTCGGCAGGTATACGATGTTTGGTGTGTTGCTTTGACCCTTTTTGTGCTGGGATCTTATAGTTTGGAACAGGGACTTTGGAATGAAATTAAACACCATGAAACTTCCAATTGTCAAGGCTTAGTCTTTGGGCTTTGCTTGGGACTACTGGTCTGGTGGTGACTAGATTCGCATAGTTTGTCAATCATCTCATGTTGCCTTTTAGGGAGGGTCTTTGAAATCTACCAGCTCATCCTTCGCACCACCCAAGCACCCATTAAAATAGATTTATTTACATAGGCCAGTGCCCATGCTGGATGGAGGATTCTGGGAACTTTAGTTCAAAAAAGTGACATTCCTAAACTCAAGGCATTTTGCTGCTGGAAGTAAAACCACAACGACTATCACAAAATCTTGCTGTAGCATTTGAATGTAGAGATGGGCATGAAACGAACTTTTAGTTCATTTCGCTATTCGTTGTTCATTTTGTTACATAACAAAACAAATAACGAACCCCAGAGTGGATTTAGAAAGAAACGAAACAAACTGAAAAAATTTGGTTTGGTTTGGTTTGGTTCGTTAATGGCGGTGGCGGAGATGTCTCCTACCTGGTGCTGGTCCTGGAGGTCCGGTATTCCTGGCTGCAGGGAGGGGTGACCAGGGGAAAAAAGCCAACTGGCCCACGGTACAGCTGTAGCACGGGCCACATGGTCGGCAGTAAAAAAAAAATACAATAAAAATAAAATAAAATAAATAATAATAAAAAAGGAGTGCAGACCTGGCCCCAGGGGTGGCCGGGCTGGCGCCCTAAAATAAAGAAAAATATATAAAAAATAAAACAGTGCTGACCCATCCCCAGGGGCCCCGCAGTTGCTGCTTGAAAAAAAAAAAAAAAAAAAATAAAAAAAAAAAAAAGAAGCGCCTACCCGGCCCCAGGGGCCGCGTGGTCAGTATTTGAAAAAAAAAAAGAAGAAGAAGAGGTGCTGGCCCCAAGCCAGTGCCTCAAAAAGCCCCTGCCAAAGGGGATAGGATTGCCCCACCACCGCTGTTGTTGTCACCGCCGCCTGGTAAGGATGATTGAAGATGGTGAGGATGAGGATGAGGATGAGGATGAGGATGAGGATGCTGCCAGTCCAGTTTGTGCAGTTGTTGTCAATGTGTGGTTTTTTTTAAAATGTTTTTTCCCGCCTGGCGCTGTCAAATAGATTAAATCACACAAAGCGGGAAAAAATGAATAACAAATCAATGAACCAACAAAATGAATGTTTCAGAAACCTTAGTTACAAATGAAACAAACCCTAAAACAAACTGAACCAAAATGAATTGCCGTTTTTTCGTTTCGTGCCCATCTCTATTTGAATGTCAGTTCCTGCTTTTCTTTGTTTTCCATCTTCCTCCTGCCTTCAATGGTGATGGCAGTGATGCCTCAAGCAGGTCACTTCAGTTGGGGGCTGACCTCTTTATTTATTGTGCACTGCCTGGCCTTTGCCCAGGAGTGCAAATGTTTTAATAATTTGTGGCCATGTGCAAGGCCAAGAGAGGCTGCCCTCTGACGGCAGGGGAAACCCCAGTTGGGACGAGCTTCTGCTGGGCTTGACACATTCTGCCTGACACTTAATTAAATTAATGTCCCTAATGTTTAATTAATGTGCTTTGAGGAATGTCTTCAGTGTTAACTAACATAATTGATTGTACTGGGATTGCTTGGGATGTTACTTTGTTCTTTCTAAGTGCAAAGCAGTGGAAATGTACGATTAAAACAGCTTAGACTGATTTTCTCCTTATGGCTTGAGTTTTAGGTTTAGGCTTGAATTAATCTCTCACAGATTGGCTTTTTTTGTGCAAGAGCTAACCAATACAGACCCTTGTAGTGTTTGGGAGAAGAGAAGGTCAGAGTGTAATCAAGTTATGTTTATGTTGGGTATTGGAGATAGGAAAAATCATGGAAAAACCATAGGCATGATGTGGTGCAGCAGTTAAATTACAGTAGCATCATCATCATCAAAACTCTGTTTCTCCTGGGCTCCCTCCCGAGTCATCCCTGCTGCAGGCTGATCTTTGCCTGCTCTCAGGGTCAGCTAGAGTTTACTATTGCCCTGGCTTCCACGCTGGAGACCCTGCTCCACCCTGGACGTGACTCTAAGTCCAGGGGCTAATGGCTTCCTATGTGCCTGCCAGATCTGTTGGGGTTTCAGGGTACCTGAGCGTCAAGGTGGGATTCCTACAATCCACATCTGCTTCTAATTTCTTTTTGTTGGTTTATAGTTTATATGTCTCTAACTATATGTTTTAATATGCTTAATTAATGCATTACTTCAGGTATATCTATCTATCTATCTATCTATCTATCTATCTATCTATCTATCTATCTATCTAATGTTGTATACTGTCCAGAGTAGCCTATAGGCTAGATATATTTCCAATAAATAAATAAATAAATAAATAAATAAATAAATAAATAAATAAATAAATAAATAAATAAATAAATTTGAACTCACTTTCTTGTGGATTCTGGGAGTTTAGCCCACAAAAGTAGACTTTAAAAATATTTCTGGGATAGCACTTAAGTCCTACTGAGTCATCTGAGGTCTTCATCTGAATAACAGTAATCCAGGCTTCAATTTGGATGAGAAATGACACACCATTCAAACTATGAGATGAGGGTTAAGTGTTCACCATTCTGCAGAAGCCTTGTTACTGTAAGCTGCCTTGGATCCTTTTCCAAGGAGAATTGCGGGTAAAAAAAAAATTACTCAAAATAAATAAATAAATAAATTGAGCACTGTCACTGGGAAGGATACATAGTTAAAATTTTATTTGTATCATATTTAGTGTAGTTTTATGTTAATTTTACATTCTTGTATCAGTTATATGTTTGTTTGTTTATTTTTTTGCATTGCATTGCATTGTATTGATTGTTGTTAACCACCCAGAGTAGCCTCGCTGCCAGATGGGTGGTATAAAAATCCAACAAATAAATAAATAAATAAATAAATAAATAAATAAATCTGTATCTTGAACTTCCATTTCACCATCTCAGTGTGTATTCTGATCCATGCCAAGAGCTTGCATGAATGCCGTTTGGGTTGTGCACTCCAGGTGTAGGGGTAAATTAAACTCACACATGACACCCTGAATATCTATCCACATTGATATTTTCATGCATGAGATAGGCTTCAGCCAGCTTCCTTGTGTAGACACCAGTGTCAATTGGTGGATGTACAGGATCTGTGGCCTGGGCCACACAGGATGGCAGAGATGAGGGAAACAGAGTGGCCATTCTCCCTTCTTGGGATGTGTGTAATTGTGATCCCTGGAATGTTCAGACAGAACACAGAACAAGATTTGCCTGTTGATTTCTGCATCTCATATTTGTTACAAGAACAGCTGTATTTTACTTTGTTTTCCCATTCATTTGACATCTCTGTGCTTCACAAAATTGGAGAAGTTTGGTGTTATCCATTGTGTGCACCCATATTGGACATACATTTTAAAATGTGACACATGAAATGTCCTTTCACAATCCATAGATAAATGCCAGACAGTCATTCCCACCAGCCTGTGTGAACTGCAAGCATGTTAGTGTTAAATATAGCAGCTGTTAGTTTTATTCCTTTCTGTCTGCTTGCACTTTGGAGATCATCTCCTCAATCAGAGGCACTTAAAGTAATCTTTGACAATTCATTCATATTCTACTCTTAGCTCGAGGGAAATTAGAATTACTAATAAAAAGCCTTTGCACAATTTCATTTCCAATAGAATACATTCAGCTCTCAATTTCTTAAAAAAAAACAGAAGGAAAGAAAGAAGGATGAAGAAAGTGCATAGGACATAAAAGTTGCATTTTCTGCAGACAAATCCATAACAGTGGTAAGTCCATAAAGTTTGATATTTTGTGATCCATTAAACTTTCATTCCATTTTTCTGAAAACATTCTTTGAATACATCCAAGTAGCTTCTTCAGTCCAAGCAAGTTTAGTGGGACACTGCCTTCCTCCTCTACTTGGATGAGTAGCAAAATGTTTCGATCCCAGAAGAAAAGAAGTCCAGTTGCCGTGACTCAACTCCTGGACAGCCTCAGATGGATGACTGAGAATCTCCACAGACAAGAGACAGGCTGAGCAGGGATTTCTGCAGCAATGGAACTGATGTTGCATTTGCCAGCCTATTTTTTTCTCCATCTCAAACCATGAGTAAATGCTGTGGAAACCACAGGACACTGGCCACAGGTTCCTTGGACCTCCCCCAGAAACACACACACACACACACACACACACACACACACACACACACACACACACACACACACACACACACACACACACACACACACACACACACAGAGGGGTGGTGGTGGTGATGGTCCATAAGGAAAAAAGAAAGATCAAGTTGAGGCTTGTAAAATATTAAAAATTTCCCAAGAATCCCAAAGGAACTTCTTCAAGTGCACCCAGTTGAGATCTGAAATTTAATTAAAAGTCACTTGAAATTTTGAAATATTTCCACATTCCCACCACATATGGAAATATGTACCTATTTCCTGACATATTCTCCAACCTGCAATCTCAACTTGATCTTTCTTTTTAACTTATGCAACTATGGTCTGCGGGCCAGCTCCGGCCTGCCTGTCAATGCAGAACCCCCCCACACACTTGCGCCCCCCCCACTTGAGTCAAATAGGAATCCGGTGGCTGTTGCCTAGTGGGACTGTCCCCTCGCTGCTACCAGGGTGCATGTGCCTCTTGGCTCCTCCAGAGGCTCACGTGCAGCAGCGGTGGCAGCGAGGCCGAAAGCAATGGAAGGGAAGCATGCAGGTGCCAAACCTCTTGGACCAGAGCCGAGAAGTCGGCCTTGTGCTCCTGCATGTTGACTCCTAGAATAACTACTGTACAAGCATGGAGTTGGGGTGGGGGAAAATGGCCTTTGGGGGCAGCCTCAAGGCGAATGCGCATCAATCGTTCCTATAGTCTGGCCCCCAACAGTGTCTGAGGGACAGTGAACTGGCCCCCTGTTTAAAAAGTTTGAGGACCCCTGACCTAAAGTATTATCAAGCTTAACATTCTCCAGCATGGATTGAACATTATACTTATTTGCCTCCAACTCAACAACTCATCAGGTTTCTGCTCGATTGCTTTCCTTTCCTGAAGTCAACAGTGATGGTCCCTGCTCCCTTTCCAGTGTATGCAAAATATGGGGTGTCAGAATAGGGATGGTTTATTCAACCCCATGGGGTATAGATGGGCAACATCTCCCATACCATGCCTTCTTGGGAAGGGAATACTTGACAATCCAATTCCTGGCTACTGGGACAAGCTACCATAACCTTATCCAACTTCCCCTAACTGGATCAATTATTTATTTATTTATTTTGAATATTTTACCCCGCCTTTCACCTTGGAAAAGGACCCAAGGAGGCTTACAATTGATAAGTTTAAATTTGCACCACTGAAAGATTTTAATTGGTGGTGTCAAAATATCAGTGCCACGCTTCCAGATTGAGGTCAAAGCAGCAGCCGTTTATTGAGTAACAATCAGAGTTAAAACAAGACAGAATGCAGACGCACAGAGAGATGTTAAAACTCTGTTAGAGACAACACTGAGATGCTAGACCATCAATTAAAGAGCTAAACACGTCTAGGGACCTGGGTCTGGGGACCATCCATGGTGATCCAAAGAGTCAGGACCTGTCTAGGGACCTGAGTCTGTGGAGACCATCAACGGTGATCTCAAGAGCCAGGACCTGTCTAGGAACCTGGGTTCGGAGACCATCAACGGTGATCCCAAGAGATCTCTGGGTGGTTTACAGTTTAATTACAGTATGCAGACTACACAATAAGAAGGCTTCTGAGGGGTTTGGAACTCCCTCCCACTGGAGATCAGGACTGCCGCATCTCTGCTGTCTTTCTGGAAGCAGGCAAAGACCTTCTTCTTCAGGCAAGCTTTCCCTGAATGAGGGACTACCCAGTATGTGACTTTATATGGATTACCATACATCAGGAAATGAGCACTGCCCCTAGAGTCGGACACAACTAACACACATGTGCAGGGGAAACCTTTACCTTTTACCTTATTCTTCCATTAACTCATCCCACTCATGACTTATTATCTTCACTAATCATGCCTCCTCTATCAGGAACTTCCATTGTGTTCTTCCAGCTCTCTCCCAACTCTCCATTCTTCCATTCCTCCTTTCGTGCCCTTTCCTCCTCTTTTATCTACCCTTCCTATGTTCTCCCTCCTTGCCTAGGGGTTTGTCTCTCATTTCCCACATTTTCCCCTCGCCCAGTTCAACTTCCATTCTCATCTTCCATTGTTGCTTCTTTGGGGACAGTCATACTCTCCTCCCAATTAGGAGGTCAACATTTAAGGGTTCAACTCCAGTGTCCCTGGGGACAGGGACTGGGTCATCTCTGTTGTCCTTCTTGCGGGGAGATCAAAAGCCTAGAATAATTTGCTTTCCCATGAAAGACTCATCTTGGTTGTCGCCAGCAGAGAACAGACGTGATGGGAGGGCAATTTGCTCCTTTTCTTCTTCATTTTCCAGCATGGGCAGGACCTCTTTGTATGCCTGTTTTTAATGAGCGACCAACTGACATTCTGGAAAGGAGACTGCATGCCTTATAAAGGATGGGGAAAGAGAGCTTTCTGAAGGATACTAGCAAAATGAAGTAGCTTGATTTCTATGGGGTTTAAAACATTTCAAGAAATCTAATCTTTATTTATTTATTTATTTGATTTGATTTGATTTGATTTGATACATCAAGCCCAAAGGGCCATTTAACTACCATTATGTATAGCGGTGTGCTCTTTTTGTTTTTTAATTACAGCTCCCAGAATTTTCTATTTCTTTCATCATCTCTTGTGCCCTCTATAGATCCTAATGCAGAGCAAGACTACAACTTTTAGGGGGCAAAACTGGAGAGACCATGTGATCTTGGGGGAATAGGCCCTGCTCTGGGAGAACAAATGTAGGTGCCTATGAGTATGTGTTTGTGGGCTAATATTGCCATGAATTGTCTCCGGGGAGTTTTTGGAAAACTCTGGGAGTTGAAGTCCAACAACAAAAAGGCACTCCTTTGATTATTAAGAGACGTGCTAGTCTTCATATCACCTTCATTCAACAGAGAGAGAGAGAGAGAGAGAGAGAGCAATTCTAGGGAAGGAAACCCCTTTAGGTCATTGATGCAGCATGGTTAAATATTAATCAAGAAAGGAGGAGTCATAATTTTAATCTACCTGCTTGTCAAAACAATCCAATGGGAAAAGAACAAAAAAAAGAAGTAGATGTAGAGGAAATGCCACTTTTCCCTATGCACTGATCATAGCAGGTTGGAAGGTAGGGATGTGATTTTTTTTCTTTTGCCTTTCTGGCTGCTTTTTTGTTTTTTCCCTTCCTTTTCCATTGATTTCGCCAGTGCCAGTGTAATTCCTGGGGGCTTGGTGTAATTGCTGGGGGCTATGGATTCTGTGGATGGGCTGCCCCACAATGTCGTGCCTTCACACTCCCTCCCGATCTTAATCCCCACGCCCACCCCTGCAAGTTTCTCCCCCACTGCCATTTGCATGCTGCGCTGTGCAACTCAGGTGGTGACCGCACTGGCTATTCACCCCACAATTCCTGCAGGATTGGGGGGGGGCAGTAATAATTCAAATTGCAGCCTCAGTGACTATGCAACGTAATGCCACCCAGATACCACTTGGGAGTGAGGCAGCTAAAAAGTTTTGCAAGTAAATAAATAAATAAATAAATAAATAAATAAATAAATAAATAAATATCACTGTGCGGGAAGCCTGTCGTGGAACTTTGTTGCTGTTGTTGTTCCACTGCCTGGGGATGTTTCAAAATGTTCCCGTTCATCTGATGTTGCATTTTGTCTGCTTCCCGCCATCATGATCACTTGATCCACTGCAAAGGGGGACTCCAACCATTTCAGCTCTCCTATGAAAGAAACTTTTGCTAGTTCACTTATAGGAGGACGTTGCAGCGAAATTAACACAGGAGGTCCGTTCTCACGGTGAAGGGCAGATGCGAACAAACAGAGCACGCGAGGTATGACCAACTGAAACAGCAGGAAACAGAGGCCACTGTTGTTTGGTTGTTTTTCCAAGGTAAGTTGGAAGCATGAATATATGTTAAGTATCATTATACTAGATATAATACATGCGCTGGTTGGCTGCCTGCAGATATACTAAGGATTGAGGAAGCAAGGTCCCCTGGCCAAATCAACCCAGTCCCTTGTTCAGATGAAAGGCTGATGCTTGTTGTGCCGGCGGCTAAGACATTGCCCCCTCCCCATGCATACGCCTTTCATGCACCTAAAGTTGCTTACAGAAGCTCTGCCATGTGCTTGCGCCCTTTGTGTTTCTTCCTTGGCGGCTGACAAAGCACTGCTGGCAACAGCTTTCTCCAGATGCGCTTTTGTGCCAGCTGGTCCCTGTACAAGGCCTGATCTGGTCCCTGCTGAATGCAAGGATCAGCCTCTTCCAGGATGCAATGGAGCCAGAAGCAGGTGCTTTGTTCCCCTACTTGGATTTATGAGAGCACAGGTCAGACAAAAAGGCCACAGTGCAAAGGTCAAGAGGAAGACTAAGAGCTCCATTGTGTGCTCATTTAACAAGCAGAAAGCATCCTCTCAGGGATTGGCAGTGAAATGTCTCCTGCTGCCATGCTTTGTTCCTTTAGGTACTGAAGTGAGAAGTCCCCCATCCAATATATTTTGGATAGATGTTGCTGCTTAGGATATCGCTGGGTTTGCTGATATTTGCATATGTAAAGCATGCGAAAGAGCAATAGCTTTGCGCCTATTCTTCCCCGGGAAAAGGTGACAAGCGTGGAATTAGGACCAATCCACCTAACTTTTTTAGCTGTTGGTCTTAATAATTTCTTTTTTATTTGTTGGTCTTAATAATTTCTAAAACATTACAAAAATGAAATGGTAGAAGCTAGAATTAAGTGTTGTGTGTGATTTACTTCTTGAAATTACTGCTTGTAGGAGAGCCATGGTTAGCAGTACCCTTCAGCTGGTATGCAGAGCTAAGGTTTTTGTGCATGCATCTTGACTTGGTCTATTAAGACATAAAACAAGAACCAGTGGAAGGTTGATGAAAAGAAACAAAAAGAGAAATGAAACTATTGGATCCAATAATAAGGGGCAAAAGATGACCTGGATAAGTGCAGAGTGATGCATGTTGGGGCAAAAAAACCCAGTTACAGTACATTTATAATCTGATGGGGTCAGAACACCCTGCAATAAACCAGGAAAGGGACCTTGGTGTCCTGGTGGACAGCTCAATGAAGGTGTCAACCCAGTGTGCCGCAGAAGTGAAAAAAGCAAACTCAGTGCTAGGGATCATTAGGAAGAGTATAGACAATAATTCAGCAAGTGTCATTTTAGATTAAAAAGATTTCTTTATAAATCTTTATAAAAAGATTATAAAGATTTCATTATAAATCCATGGTGAGTCCCCATCAGGAGTATTGTGCACAGTTGTGGTCACCATACCTCCAGAAGGATTTTATGGAAATGGAAAAAGTGCAGAGGAGGGCAACCAGAATGATTTGGCGACTGGAACACCTTCCTTACCATATGAGGCTACAACAGCTGGGCCTCTTCACTCTTGAATGACGGTGCCTAAGAGGTGACCTGATTGAAGTTTATAAAATCATACATGGTGTGAGCAAAGTAGATAAGGAAAAACTCTTTTCCTTATCGTACAACACTAGAACTAGGAGGTACTCCATGAAACTTTTGGGTGCTAGATCTAAAACAAATAAGAGAAAGTACTTTTTCACCCAGAGGATCACTGGTCTCTGGAACTCCCTGCCAGAAGAAGTGATAGCTGTCAACTTTGACAGCTTTAAGAAAGGATTGGACAGGTTAATGGAGAACAAGGGTATCAGTGGCTATCATTATGGATACCTAAGGACAACCTCCGTGTTGGAGAGATAGGCAGGATATCCCTCAATGCCATTTGGGGGGAATCATAAAGTGGTGAAGACATCTGCTTGGGAATACCCTGAAGCAAATGGTGAGCCACTGTGTGAGACAGAATGCTAGGCCAGATGGGCTGTGGCCTGTTCCAGCAAGGTTTCTCTTATGTTCTTATGTTCTTGTGATCCATCCCTCCTTCCCCTTGATTGCTCTTTTAAGGCTGTCCAGAGAAGCAGGGCTCACGCTGGTATACCCTTCTCTTCCAGCAAAACAAACAGCATTCACTTGCTGAAAGGGGAGATTATATCCTTAGGAAGATGAACATGGCACAGATGTAACAGCTGCCCCATCATTTTCCATGTTCCTTAGTTTTTAGTAGGCAGTGACACAACACTCCTGGTCTTTCTTTCTCTCACACATGCAAAAACACCATTGCTGAACTCCCATGTAGAACACACTTTCTGTTCATGTCATTGGCTCACAAGCTCACAGGGACTGTGAGATATCATGTAACCAACATATCAAAGTATTTCAGTGGGTTTGGTATGGGATTCAAAACCATTGTGCCCATAATAGGAAGAATTTAAACAAATACCCCATCTCCCATCATGTTAAGGGTAAGAAGCAAACTCCTGTAACTATAGAGTGTCTTAGGGACACAAATGTACTCCCCACCCCCACCTCAATATATATAGTAAAACTGGTCCAAGGAGAAGCCCATGTTTCTTCTTTCTCCTACAGGACTCTTTTAATGGTTTCCTTTCATTGTTTTGCACAAAGAAGATATGTTTGGTCCAAATACAGAGAGGACTGGGACTGCTTCGAGAAATCATTGTACACCCAAAGGGACTTTGCTGCTTCTTGCAGTATCAGCATGTCAGAGTGTTGCTCTTTTGCTAATACAGTCATGTGTGCAATTGTTATGTGCAGAGGGTACATGATGATTGCACTTGGGCCTGACCTTTATCTTCCAGAAAGTAAGGTGATGAAGATCCACTGGCAAGATAGTCAGAAATGGTTTATTGAGCCTCTTCTCTTGAGAGAAGGGAAAGGTCAGTTTGCAACTAAGCCATAAATAGGCTGAAGCATAAATGAATGCAACCTCTTGAATGCCGGCCTGGCATCCTTCAAGCATCACCGGCACGCTTAGCACCTATCCAGTCCAAATAACCAAATAAATAAATAAATAAATAAATAAAAGATTTGGGAATAGATATCCAGAAAAGCCGATCTGTCATTTTCATCTCTCTGACGTCTACTTCCTTTCTGCACCTGTTGCTAGAGTGATACCCTCTGGGTCGATTTCAGTCTCAGCCTGATCTTTGTCTTGTTCTCTCTTTTTCTACAGAACAGACACACCTTCTCTCCTGTCCTCTGTGTTTCCTGGAAGACAAGCTCGTCTAGTTAGATTGGTTTAGGATTTTGGGTTTTCCACCTTAGATGTAATTTTATCAATAAAAGTTTCGTTATTTGATCTTAACTGCTTCTCCTGCTTTCTTGTTGGTCCACTGGGGGAATAGCCACTATCTACTGCAACACCTCTTCTGCAACAGATAAATGTATGTTCATCTTTTTCTCATCTCTCACATTCTGAATGCTCACAACATCCAGAACTTCCCTGTGGCTTCCTCGTATTGAAAGCAATGGGAATTGTGAGTTCTGCTTTTGCAAAATTCTAATCAATGCAATGAGTTAGGCAAACTAATTCAGCATTGGAAATTCACTATGGTGTCCACATGAGAGAAGAGAGATTCTTCACTGGAGGCAGCTTTACACATGTATTTATTTAGACTTGCCCATTTTCTGTCTCTTGATACCTGCATGCTGAGAATAAACACAACAAATGAAATCTGGACGTTACCATGACTCAACTTCCAAATAACCTCACCTGGATGACTGAGAATGTTCACAGACACAACAAATGAAACTTTTCACATCAACTACTGCAGGCTGGAGAAAGCCTTGCCTTAGTTATGGCCAGTGTTCCCTATTTATAAAAAAGGTAAGGGTTCCCCCTACACTTGCGTGTTAGTCGTGTCTGACTCTAGGGGCAGTGCTCATCTCCATTTTTAAGCCAAAGAGCCAGTGTTGTGCAAGTTTGTGGCCATGTGGCTGGCATGGCTAAATGTATTTCTACGTACGTAACACTGTTTACCTTTCCACTTTTTACAGCGGTAGCAGTACCTATTTAACTATTTGCATTTACATGCTTTTAACTGTTTAAATAAAGCAAAACCAATGCGACTTGCTTATATACCATCACATAGCACTTAAAGCACTCTCTGGGCAGATTACAATTTAATGATGCAAGCTACACATTTTCCTTTCTAGAAAGATGGATATTTAATTTACTGACCATTACAATTTAATGATGCAGGCTACACGTTTTCCTTTCTAGAAAGCTGGATATTTAATTTACTGACCTCTGAAGGATGGAAGGCTGAGTCAACCTTGAACCGGCTACCTGAGCCCATTGGGATCAAATGCAGGTTGTGAGCATGATCATGATGGCATCTGTCCGCTCCTGCCCCTACCAGGCTCATCCACTGCCATTCAAAATCAAACAATCAAACCAAGCCTCCCACGTTTTCTCCTTGCCCTCATTTGAAAACTGTCAGGCTCATGTCCATCTTTTCCATTTTTTCTCTAAGGAATCATAGAGTCATAGTTGGAAGGGGCCTATGAGTCCAACCCACTGCACCGTGCAGAAATACAAATAGCAGTTCAGCAACAAGTGGTTGGGAGCAGAAATATATCTGCATAGTTTCTTCATAATCTTTTGCCAGTTGTTTTGTCAGTATAGTGATCCCCCGCCTATCGCAGGGGTTAGGGACCTGACCTGACCCACGATAATTGAAAATCCGCACTATGCGGATGCAGGTCAAGTCAGGCTTGGGGGGTTCTTGTACTTACCCCCATCCTGGCCCTACCCCAAATGGGCCTGTGAGAGCCTTCCCAGGCCTTCTGGAGGCCCCAAAAGGGCCTCCCTGCAAACCGGAAGTGACTTCCAGTAAACTAGAAATCATTTCTGAGGCCTCTGACAGGCCTAGAAAGGCTCTCGGAGGCCTTAGAAATAATTTTTAGCAATCCGGAAGTCACTTCCAGTTTGAAGGGAGGCCCTTTTGGGGCCTCCAGAAGGCCCAGGAAGGCCCTCACAGGCCTGTTTGGGGTAACTCCAGTCCTGGGGTAAGTATGGGAGGTTTGAAACAGGACTTTCACCCCCTTATCCTAGGGCAGTGATGGCGAACCTATGGCACGGGTGCCAAAGGTGGCACTCTGAGCCCTTTCTCTGGGCACCCGACATTGTCCCTTCATAGCCACCTGTATACAGGTTAAATTACTGCATTAGCACTTTGCAAAAAAATAAAAAAATAAAATAGTGGGTTTTGAATTGCATTTTGGGCACTCGGTCTCTAAAAGGTTCGCCATCACTGTCCTAGGGGCCTTTTTCATATACTGTGGCCCCGTGATATAACAGGACTGCAGTATATGAACCGCAAAAGGGCGGGGGACCACGGTAACTTCCTCACCTTCTGTTGAACTTCAGCATTGTGTGTGCATAGCACACCGCTACGAAAGAGCACTATGTTCTGCGTTGGTCATGACAAAATGAACTGAGAGGTCTGCTGTCTCCCTGGAGCCAAGATTCGGGATGTAACGGAGAGACTGACAAGACTCATAAAGCCCACTGATTCTAACCCCTTTCTCTTGGTCCATGTAGGAACTAACAATACTTCAAAACGCAGCTTTCAGGATATCACAAAAGCATATGAAGAGATGGGTAGGAAGCTGAAGGACCTAGGTGGCCAGGTGGTAACCTCATCTCTACTCCCTGTACAAGGATGTGGCCCATGAAGGGAAAGAACTATAGTGAAGGTGAACAACTGGCTTCGGAGATGGTGCCGGCAGGAACAATTTGGATTCTTGGACCAAAATTTTCTTAAAGGTAGAGATCCTGAAGTGGTTGTGGAGATTAGCCCAAATGTTGCAATATGAGCAGGAGAAGGAGTAGTGAAGACCATCAGTGCCAGGGAAGGCAGGTTAAGCAAAGGACATGTAAGAAGCAAATGTCTCTACACCAATGCACAGAGCATGCGGAGGAGTAGGAGGAGCTGGAACTCCTAATACAGCAAAATAAATATGGCATAATTGGCATCACTGAAACTTGGTGGGATTGACTCAGTAAATGAGACCCCAGACCAGGACTGCTAATGATAGAAGGGAAAGGCCTAGACATTTGGTGGTGGCTTAAAAACACCATCCCCCTCCCCAGCCCACCCCTCACCTTCCACCTGGTGCTCTGAGCCTGAGAGGGCTTTGGATACAACAGTGGGTCTTCTGCCATTTGGGCCAGACTAGACAACATGGTGACCATTTCTCTACTCCCATATTTATTTATTTATTTATTTACAAAATAAATAGCTGCCCCATTACCAAGAGGTCTCTGGGCAGCATACAACAATGTATTTGTGAAAGCGTGGGGTTTAGTGATTTCAGCAAGTGATTTCAGCTCTGTGACATAGTAGGCTGGAGACAGCTTCTATGGTAACAACTCTTTATTCAGGGAGAGAACAAGGCTGGGGACTGGGGCGAGGGAGTTACATTTATAGGAAGGAGGACAGGCTAGGAAAAGATACATTTTGGAGGGAACAATTACAAGCAATCACAAAGCTGCCTTTTGGCGGAAACCAATAGGATTGAGGATCTAAATGCAGCAACTAGAAATAACCAACAGGCCTGTTCCCTTTGGGAACAGGAAGGCAGTTACTTCACATAAGCAATTACAGATTAATACACAACAGTATTAAAAACTATAAAACAATAAAATTATTAAAACTATAAAATACAATACAGTTAAAACAACATACAATACAAATTATAAAACCCTGCTGCTCATATGTCCAGCCAAAAAAATCTAATTATAATGCTGGCCAAACAGGAAGGTGTTTGCCTGGCACCGAAAAGCCAAAAGTGTTGGAACCAGGTAGATCTCCATAGGGAAGGGGGCCAGAGCTGGGGGCAACCACTGAGAAGTCCCTATTTCAACATGCCACCCCCTTACTTCTTAGAGGGATAGCACCTTGACCAGGGCCTCCTGGCCTGATCTTAGAGTATGGGCAGGCTCATATGGAAGAAGGCATTGCTGCAAGCAATTTGTGAGTTTGATTTCTAAGGCAATCATGTGGCAGAGGAGGAAACAAAGTACAGTCATACCTCGGATAACAAATGCCTCGGATAACAAATGTTTCAGATAACAAACTGAAATTTCCAGGTATAGGGCTGCCTCAGATAACAAATGTTTCAAAATGCCTTGCAAAAAAAGGGTACCCAGGATGCATTGCAGCCCTCCACAGTTTGTGGAGGGGTGGGAGGATTTAGAGCGTTTCTTAATGGTGTTTTGGAGCCATTCTGGACATTTGTTTGCTGATGAACTTGGACCTTTCAGACTTGGAAAGATAGGGAACTAGTTCTGGGGGTTTGTGTTCCAGCACTGCATACCTTTAAAGTGCACTTTATAAAGAGGTCTGGAGAAAAAACAGTTTTTTAGCCTTTTTTTCAGACCTCTGGAATGGATTAATCGTTTTCCCATTCATTTCAATGGGAAACTATGTTTTGGATAACAATTTATTTCGGATAACAAATTGCCTCTGGGAATGAATTATATTCATTATCAGAGGTACCACTGTAATCTACAAGTTGCTTGCAGTTGCAGAAGTCTCATGTGCCTTTTAGAGTCTGTTCCATGTGACCATAAGAGTGCTCTGCAACAGAGCAGTCCCACCTTCCTGATCCAGTGGCTGTGAGGGCTCAGGATGGGGTAGATATGTCATTCTGTCATGAAACAGGAGTTCTGCCATTGAGGGGTGTCCTATAGCTCCTGGCATTTTCAAGTGTTTCCGTCTTATGTCAGGGGCAGAGTGAGTGATACAAAGGTGTCTCCCAATTGGCATGCTGTCTGCGTTATCAGGACCTGTGAAGGTGTGCTTCCGAACAGCCTCTCTTAAATTCTGCAAAAAATAAACTAGTCTCCTCTTTTTCAGGAGGACCCAAATGATTTCATTTGTATCTTTGAATAAAAGAGCTCTTCGAGATTAATTGCTGCATCCGGAGAGAGTCATTCCTCATCTGCAGGATACTTGGGGACCCCCATATACTGTACCTCTGTGTGGTTGACAGGGGGGAGACACATCCCAACTGCAGCCTTATGGAAAGATCCATAGCCAAGAATCCTGCTTAGGCAAGGACAATTGTACACAGCTTATACAGTTGTACACTTGTACACAGCTTTTCTAAAAAGGTATCCAGGACCTCCCTGTCCGTGCAAGTGTAATTTGGAAATTTGTGATTAGGATCTTTACTGGCATGCAGGCAATGCTTGTGTGAGCAGGAGATCCTGTTCTACTGTTCCATCACACAGGGTTCAAGCCATGGGTTTAGATCTGCTGGTCATGGTGTCTTCACTGGCAGGAGGACCCACGACTGGACGTGCTCTGTTTTTGCCTGATCACAGCCTTGACCAAATGTCTCCATTCTCCCAGGTCCCAACTGTCTCATCCAAGTCCAGTCTAACTCTGGAGTAATCCTTTCATCTTCCATTGAAACCAATGTGTCAAGTTCACATCACTGATGGAGGTACCCAGTAATCAGCCAGGCCAGATGTTGCAACACCTAGAAAAGCCTCGAATGAGCACTTGCTCCAACAAAGTCTGGTGCTCAAGTGAGGCCTTTTATACCTTTGGACCAAAATTACTCCTCCTAAAAGTTCCCATAGATTGGGAAACCTTAAAGTACTGAGATTGGCTTGAGGTCTGGCACATTTCTGACTTTTGAAGAGACTCTGGCAGGGCCTTCTTCAGCTATTGGCCAGCTGTAGACCTCTTCAGGGAGGATGTGGTATCTCAGCAGCAGAGATAGATTTTTCAGGCCACCAATGTGGGTCTGGGTGCCTGGGTCTCAGATCTGGAGCTCGAGGGTCCCTGGTGCCTTGCACTCAAGCACCCCCAGTGGAGCAAACTGCATCTTTCCCCACTTGTTTGCATGCAAATTGAATCAGTTTGCTATAATTATAACTACATTTATACTTATGCACTGCTTTGTATTTATCAAGTTCAGAGAGGGACTTCTGGAGGAAGGAGGTATGACTGTTCCACTTTTGGATTCAATTTGTATCCACATCTGCTTCACACCAGTGCCACTCCAGACAACCTAGATGCTTTGTTTTTCAGCACCGCAAGTCAAAATACTGTCTTTTGTGAATGAAATGGGTGAGCCCTAAAGTTAGAGGTAGGTTTCCCTTCTACAAAACCAATTGGACAGTGTTACACATAAGGAGACCCCACTGAGTTTGAAGGGGCACCTCCTCCCAGCTAAAACAGGTTAGAGTTTTCAGCCTTACAGAAGGCAAGGTAGAGGCAAAGGAAAGGGCAAGCCCAAGAAAGAAAGAGTTCTGTTTCTCCTCCAGCCAAAAAGATGGCCCATCCAAGCCAAGGAAGGTGCACGGAAGTAGAGCAGAGCATTGCTCTGAATGGCTGTTGCACTAGACTCGTTACCATGGTAAAATGTGCTTATGGACTGAACACCAAATGGTGAACAGGAATCTGATGAGGCCTGTCGGTATGGTGCAGTCACGGCAGTTGCTTCTGCAAGAGCATTTAGAAGCTATCTCTACTTTCTTCCCCAGCCCATCATTCACCCCAGCTTTCAAAATAAGGGAAGCCAAGGGAGATCCATCGATCAATAACAATAACAATGCCAACACCACTCTCTCTTTCACACACACATGGGGAATATAAATGTATGCTTATACATTGGTTGGTATTTGAAATATTACCTTGGCAAATGCTCTCTTAACAAGCTTTGGTTGGATTTTTCCCATTCCCTGACTTTTAGGAACCAGTAGTGGAAGCAGTGCTTTGAAAAAAAGATATGGAGAGTGAGACGGCATGGTCAAATACTGTGGGATTTAGTTTACGTATAATACAGGTGAATTTGAACTACTGAACACATGTTGCAATTTAGTACAGCCTTTTTGGCTCTGAAAGCAACTTGTTTTTCCCAAGCTGGAAAGATCTGAAGGGACTTTCTCCAGAACCGTTAGGCTATGTTCACACTCTGTCATTTGTTTGTTTTGCAAGGACCCCCGCCCCCAATATTGTGATATCAAGGGGATCCTTTCTTGAGTTCATAGATCCATCTTTTATTTTCTTCCCACTTTTCCCACTACACCCTCACCGGAAAACCATTGGCATAAGGAGGAATCAACACAACACTCAATAAATGTAAAAGAAAGAAGAATGGGGGTGGAATAATTAGCAGCAGATGAAAGGGGAGTTTGGAGTGGCAACATACGGAGAAATATTGCAGGACCGTGGGTTCACAGAGAACCCAAACCCCAAAACAACACAAGATGGAATACAGAATAAAAACAATAGTAGGGTGGAAGGATTTCAGCGCAGTTTAGGGGCTGGAGTGGAAATGCATGGTAGAATCTGTGTCATCTGAACCCCCCAAAATGGGTTCCATTGCTAGTCTCAGGGTAGTTGAACAGCCAACATTTGTGTGTATTTAATGGCTAAGAAAGTAGAGTGGTTTCAAGTCAGAAAGACGCATGCAGACATTTTTGCATTGTGAACATAACCTTAGCTGTGACTTTTTCATATAAAGAGAGTAGCCAGGCCTGTAGGTTGTGTTTTGGTAACAAAGGCAGTTCAGGAATGATGTTCAAGACCGGAGCTGGTGGAACATACAAAAAGAGAGCATTCTGAGTATGGGTTACTGTGAAGCTGATTTAAAGTTTCTCAGACTACTGCATTTCTGAAAAACCTTTCTATAGAAAATTAACACAAAAAGGTACTTCACAGTCTCATCTGAACAGTAAATCTGAATAGTATTTTTGCAAAATACATCATGATATGCAAGTTAGAATGATTCTCTATTGGGAACACCATTTCTCACTGCCCACCCACTACACCTGTCCTTTACTTTCATGGGATTTGGGTAGGAATTATTGATCTCTGGTGCCATAAATGAGTTTAAACTACTTTAAAACTGTGTGGCAGCTTTCAGGACAATTCTCCTTAAATAAAAACTTAGGGAGATATGCTCTCAAATGGACCTGTTAAATGGCATCAGATGGAGAATTACAAAGGCTATTGAGCAGGAACTATGTGTGGAAATTGGGTAGCACAACATTTTGCAAACACAACAGGTTGGTGTTTGGGGGTGGGTCACACAAACAACAGTGAGCCTCCATCAATGAAATTTTGAAAGGGGGCAAATGAGTAGTAAGTCAGTCATCAAAGAGAATCTTAGAATGGTGCTTGGAGACCAGATCAGACCTTAATATCCTGGCATTGACCATCACTGCAGAATTATCCTCAGCATGTTCCAAAGGTATGTTGATTTTCACATCCAGAATTGTGGGAGGATAGCTCCAGGTGCTGGAAAACGGCCTGGTTTCCCAATTTATAGAATGCATATCTACTATAAAGAGTGGATCAGTATTTCCAAATATTGATTGCTGCTATAGACTGGCTACATTTTTATACAGTACTTGAAAAAGTAACTTGTATGAGCATAACCAATATCCTAGAATATTGGTTTTTTTAATAAAAGAAATCCAGGCAAAGTCAAAATCTCCTGTGTCTGCACCAACGAATCTATGCCATAGAGCAGAGTGCATAATTTCATATTTTTCTTGAAACATATTACTCTGTGTGATGTGGACATCAAAAGGTCAGTAGGTGCTGGATATTTTCTCAGTTCTAGAAGATTTGTTTTCCTATTGGTCTCCAAGAGATGAAGCCTAAAACCAGTAAAAATACATGCCCAACTTTTTTTATTATTATAATTATTACAGAACCATATAATTTATAAAAAATAGAAACTTTCCAAAATAAAGGCAATATGGCACACAGACAGTTCAGTGCATCCTGCCACCATGGATTATGAGTTTTGTGCTATTATAAAACCTGTTTCCAGCACCACCAACCTCATGCAGATTTTTTTTACCTGGCCATAATTCCCACCAAAGTTCGTAGGCTTACGTTTGGGGAGGCATGCATTAGGTTACACAGTTGGAGAATGGTTCTGATAATCATAATTAAAATGTGGGATATCAGATGATTTTATTTTATTTTATTTTTGCTAATTGATACAGTCATGAAACCAACTAAAAGCAAGCAAACAAATTATAGTGGCAGAAAATAAAAGTGGACACAGCCGCCCAAGAGTCAGTTTTTCAGGCTGGAGCCTCAGTCCTTACGTTTTGACCAACCTTTGTTACTTATTTTCCTCCCTTTCCCCATCCTGCCTGCCATTTTCACATTGCTGCATATACATTCTTTACATACCTAGAAAATGTTTTCACTGCCGTTCATTTTGCCGACTTTTATGACCATTGTATAATTTCCATTTTTGCCCATGGCTACTGAGACTGAGCTATAGTGTGCCCATATGAAGACGAGGACACGGTGGCTGTCCTTTTAATAGTGGTGTGTCCAAGGGAGACCTCTGATTTTTGTGCCACCACCCTAGAAAGGCATTAAGCATTTCCATTCTGGTTATCAACAACATTCCGTTTATTTTTTATTTTTCTCCACTTTTGATTTAGCTGGAAATTTGCTACCAGCTGCGCAATTTGCTGCTTAGTTGTTAAATGACCTTCCTCATATGTTCAGTAGTAATAAATGCTCTTTAATTAGTGTAATAAATACATGAATTTGGGAGAGGGAGAAATACACATATGTATCTACACTAGTTTCTTTACTATAAAGATACTGCAAAACGCTCATGATCAGGAAAGCTCAAAAGGAGACCAGGAACACATTTTGAGTTTGTTTTAATTCCCAAGAAAGGTGCAATAACCTCCATACGATAGTCCCAGGGTGTGAACCTTCTGGCGCTCCAGGTTTTTTTTTGGACTACAACTCCCAAAATGTCCAACCTCCATTGCCTTTGATAAAGGGCTATTGGAGATGTAGTCCAAAACATTTGGGGGACCAGGGATTCTCCACCTCTGCCATAGTCTCTATTTTTCTGTTTCAGGATTAAAACTATTTCCTTTTGCTGGAGGCATCTCCTCACTCAACAGCTGCTGGTGATGGTTTGGGGATGTAGGGAGTTAGTAATAATACTCATGATTTCAAGCTCAGAGAGTAGAATTTGTGCTTTAAATTAGATCTACTAGCCAGCTGTTCAGTGGTGTAGCTAGAGTTTGGACCGCCTGGGGACAAAGTCAGTTTTTGCGCCCTCTCCTCCCCCTCCAACTGTGTCTCACCCTCCCAGCAAGGGAGGGGCAGATCCAGGGGGAACAGTGGGGGGCGGGAAGAAGGGTTTCTCCTTCTCATGTCCTCTTTGTGGGTCTCCTTTCCAGTTAAGGCTGTCCTGTGCAAACCACACAGCATGCACATAGCACCAAGCAGGTGATGTTTTTTCAATCATCACCTTTATAGCACACTTCCCCCTCCTTCTTTACCCCAACTAAGGCTTGGCAATCATTAGCCCAGGGAAAGGAGGAGAGGAAAGTAGGCAATGGGATTTTTTTTCCAAGCAAGACCTCCATCGCACACTTCCCTCTCCTCCTTTCTCTGGCCTACTGATTGCCAAGCCTTAGCAGGGGTTGGGGGGAAGGAGGATGGGGGAACAATTGATGGAGGTGCTTCTTGAAAAAAAAAACATTGCCTGCTTCCCTCTCCTCCTTTTCCCCGACTAAGGATTGCTAAGCCGTAGCAGGGCGAAAGGAGGACAGCTGGCGGGATGGCACATGGCTTCTTCCTCCTGCTCCCCCTCCAGGCTCCCCAATTGCTGTGTGCCCAGGGGCAAATGCGGTCTTTCGACCCTCTCTAGGTATGCCAGTGGTGCTGTACAAAGCCAGTTTATGCAAATATAATGGCAGTCAGGACTGTATTAGAATACTATAGATTCTCCTTTCATGGGACCCAAAATCTGGTGGCAGAGGTAGCTGCTTCACTTTGCCTAATGCTTGGGCTCATTGTGCCCTTTGACAACCATGTGAATTTCTCCGATTGTGCCACTTGAGCTGCTGACTCTCTGTTATCCACCATCTTTAAAAGTGCACAGATGATCCTACTTTTTTTCTTTCTTGACCAGCTAGCACTTCATACATAGATCAACAGCTTCCCAGAAGGAAATAAAGGATTGCTAGGGGAAAACAACACAAGCCCTCTGCTCGAGGGCTTACTGGGGCCATAGAAGACAAGTGAGAACCCAATTGCTTGGTTGTCTAAAAGTATGGTTTACCACAGCACACCCCAAGGCAGGTAAAACAGTGCATGTTCTCCTGGTCTGATATTTCACTGTGATTCATGCCCTTCCCACAGCTGGAGCTCTTGCAGTGGTTCCAGTGCCTTCTCTTTTCCTTATGTTTGCTATGGGGGTATTTGCCACCTTCTCCCTCACTGCCACAAACACCCTCCCACCTCCCATTGTCACTGTGAATCTTGTTGAGCTTGGAATTCTTTCAGGCCCCTTTGGCAGCAGCGAGAGTGGCAGGTGCGCTGCCACCTGGGTCACCCTGGCAGGGCTGGAAACAAAGAAGACAATAGGCTTCCAGCCATAAAAATATTTAAAACAACAATAAAGCCAAAAGCAGCTGCTTAGCAACTCCTGCAAGCACATGCCCACCCACCCCTCCCCACCCCCATCACAAGGCAAACAAGCAGACAGGAGCAGCACCATAAAGGGAATGCCATGAAAAGCAAAATGCAAAGGTTGCCTCACACAAGAGTCTCTTTCCCTCTCTCTCTCTCTCTCCCTCCCTCCCTCCCTCCCTCCCTCTCTCTCCCCTTTCCCTGCCCTCACACATTGCAACCATTTCATGTGGAAAGGAGAGGAGGGACTGGGAGGAAACTGGTGGGGATTAAGGCGGGTGACATATTATAAACAAAACTACTTTGGCCAAAATAGTCCATTGAGCAATGTTTTTGTTCAAAAACCAAAAGAATGAGGAGGGACATTTTAACTAAGGAACTGCCCCTGTGAAGTGTGTGTGTGTGTGTGTGTGTGTGTGTGTGTGTGTGTGTGTATAGAGAGAGAGAGAGAGAGAGAGAGAGAGAGATGAGGAAACAGGTGGCATATAAGTGGGAAAATGTATTTCTAGGGAAAGGGAAATCTTGGTGTACTAACAGCCCCCCTTCTTAAAACCGGTTTTCTCTGGAGTAGCTCCTCACACACATGGATCTAGATAACTTCCCAATAATCAACTCCTGGATGGCAGCCTTGTTTTAATTTCTCTTTTATCATTGGATTCTAATTTGGAAAGTGTTCTTCCTATCCGTACTGGCTGGCGTCCTGCAGTGGCCGAGGTCTTTTTCCTTCCCCCTCCCTCAACTGTGTCTGGTTTCAGGGATGGCTACTTACCTGGTGTGCTGAATGTGAAAGAATGGAAAGGTGGGGACACCATGGGAGTCTATATGGGAATGTTCTTGGAGGCAGAAAGGTTATTTTTTTTACCAGGAATAGCCCCTAAGATTATTTTAATGCTCCACTTTCTTTGAACTGGTACAAAGCCCTAGCCTTCAAGGTGATCTCTGAGATGGAGCCCAGGCTCCCTAAGCCCCCCAGCTGTTGTTGTAGCTCTATTTTGCATGCACGTGCCCCAGTGAAGTGACGTGCCAGGCTAGTGATTGCTAATGTCAGGCTGGGGACAGCCCTGTGTTCAGTGTAGATGCTAGAAATCCAGATATCCCTGCCAGCCAGGCTACAAAGCTCATCTGACATATCCGTCTGATCCTACCTTGCAGGATGTGAGACTGCAAGGCAAGCTATATGTTACAGATAGCCTGTGATTTGAAGCTGGAAATCCATTCATGTTTCCGAGATATGGCTCCAAGGTAGATGCCTGTGATTACTCATGTTTCCGAATGAAACCTCTGCTTACTTTCCCATGATCCGTCACAAAATAAAGCCAGCTCATTTGCAAGCTCATGGAAGTGTGGAAAGCTCCTGCAGTGAGGAGCAAATTAAGGGCATTTAAGGAATTCCCTTTTCTAATGACAGGCTGTCTGTAGTCTTGCACTGTGTGAAGCTTGAACACCACTTCAAGTTACTCACTTGTAGGTGGACACAAATGTTGTTAATGTCAACAGAGCAACTGATAAGTTGCTTCAGCGCCTAGTAAAAATAATAAAGTAGTATACGGTGGACTTTCCCAAGCTTTCCTAGGTGTAGTATAAAGCGTATGTAAAGGGAAAGGTAAAGGTTTCCCCCGCACATGCATGCTAGTCGTATCCAACTCTAGGAGCTCAACTCTGTATTCAAGCCGAAGAAACAGTGTTGTGCAAGAGTTGTGCAAGTCCATGGCCACGTGGCTGGAAAGGCTACAAGGAAACACTGTTTTACCTTCCTGCTTTTTATGGCAGTACCTATTTATGTACTTGCATTTACATGCTTTTGAACTGCAAGGTTGGCAGGAGCTGGGGTTATCAGCGGGAGCTCACTCCACTGCGTGGCACCCGGGATTCGAACCACTGAGCTGCCGACTTTGCAGCTGACAGTTTTCGGGAGCCTTAGTCCATTGAGCTACCAGTGTATGTAGATGCAGTTTACTATCCCCTTCTTCTAGGGGAACTCAGGACGTGCGCAGGTCACCCTAGACTACACAAGTTGACTGTTCTCTTGGATGGACACTGGAGAATGGAACTCCCAAGTTTACTCTCCGAGCTATCCAGCTAGCTGAGTTTCTTAGTAGTATGTGTTTTGGGGGGATGCAAACCTGTGATTCCCCTTCTGGGAGACTGTAGTTTACCAGGCTGCCCATTATGCTCAGACAAACTGATGTATGTTCTGATCCTGTGGCCATACTGTTTGTTTTCCTCTTCTTGAATTCACGTTTTATCCTTTCCTTTTTTTCCCTTTTCCCTTTGACGGATCATTATACTTTGTCTAAGGGCATAACATTAAAAAAGTTCCAATAGTAATAATGGTACTATTATCGAGTAAAGGGCATGTTTTAAATTTCTTGTCTTGACCTTTAAAGTTCTATGTTTCTCCTGTCCTAATTATTTAGCAAAGCTGGTGGCACAGCATATTCCTCTTACGAGGACTCAGTCCACAGAGTCTGGACTTTTGTTGGTCCCTTGGACCAAGATGGAAAATTCTAGACTTCAAGGATTTTTCCACTTGGCTTCAAAGCTGTAGAATGCTCTTTCAATTAATTCATTTTATTAATAAATAAATTTATTTTATGAATTTTTATTTATTTCCTCCACTAACCAAATTAAAACAAATAAGTTGCTTGTCTTCTGTCATGTTACAAATTCAGTCACAATTTGCCCTCAACATTTTGGCCCCATGTAATTCATATCTCCTTTCCCAACTTAAAAGAACTTACTTTCTTACTTAATTTCTTTTTTATACCATTCATATTCTATCTATCTTTACTCACATCTATTTCCATCTAATATAAAAGACAGGGATAGCAAAATATTATATTGAACTAGCCTGTATGATCTTAACAATATATTCAATCCTAATATTTAATTTTTTAATTAGGTAAATAATTTAGGATATATTTTAGTTGACTTAATATATAATATATGACATCAAGAAGGTATAGTTACCTATTGTTCTAAGAGATACCAAATTTCAACAGTTTTCTATAACTCGAGTTAGTACTTTATGGGCCATTATAAAAAGAGTTACATCATGGTCTACAGATTTCACTTTATATATAAACGTTTTTATCTATACCTAACTACCATATTTTTGAAGACCTAACAGATTAACATTTATTTATATTTCAGGTTGGTCTCCACATTTCCGTTTCCCATTTCCCATATCATGACAATCCATTAATAGGTAGACAATCAAAATACAGAGGACAAATTTTTTACATAATCAATTCACTAAGCCAAAATTCCCTTTCTGGATTTTCTTTTTTTTTCTGCTAGGTCCATTATCTTCATAAGATGTTTTTCTATCTTGATAGTTGCTTTGCTATTAGAAAGTTCCCAAGCTCTTCTCTCCTCTGTGTCCCTATCCAATACAAAAAATGTGATTATCTTCCTCCTCTCTGGATTTGGCCTGTCCACAGATTTATCCTGCACAAATGCTATTCTATTTGTCTGCAAATTAAGATCAGCTCTCTGTTATGGTTCTATCTCCTGATCAAGACTAAATTCAGCTCTCTTCACAAGTTCATCCTGCACAGTTCTTGTTTTAGTTATCTGTAGACTAAAATCAGTCCTCTGCTCTTGCTCTGTATCCTAATCAAGATTAAAAATCTGTTTCTTCAAAAGATGGTTCCATCTGTGATGTAAGAGTGACTATTATTTTCTGTAATCCACAGAAAAATGTGTTAGCAAACCATTGATCTGACAACATTTTCCAGATCATTGTGTTCTTATAACTCCCATCAAAGGGTTATTATCATTTGTAGTTATAGTTTCTGCCACTCATTTTCCAAGAGGGATGGGTGTAGAAGCAGGAGGCTGTATTGGAAAAAAAAAAAAACAAACAAAGCAGAGAGCAGATACTGTCCAGTAGTTTATTTTGAAAATATTGGAATCCAACCAAGGTAAAATAAACATTCCTTTGAAAAACAGCTTTCCCAGCACTGCTCTTAAACTGTGTCCTTATGTCGACTACATGTAAAGAGAACAAAGTGGAAAGAAGTTTCCTTTAAAAATATATTTTATACCAGTCCAGGAAAGCAATAGGCAAAAAGGTAAAGCAAATTCATAAAACAAGTGAGGGAGAAATCAGTTCGTCAGATAGCTCCGTCTTTCCACACTTTCACACCCCTTCGCTGAAAGCCACTCTTCTACGAAGGGGATGAAGTTAGTGCTTCTTTGAAGAAAGAATTCCAAACATCACCAAGGTGAAACTTCACAGAGAGAAATAGAGGGATGAAAGCAGTTTTACTCACAGCACGCCAAATATTTACAGCTTTTTACATTTCTGCAGTGCCAACAGCTAATGCCATCATCATCAGCTTAGTTGATGGCATCCAGTTTTCTTCCACTGGGAAATAAGACATTTTCCTGGACCAATGAAGCTCACTGCCACTTTCTCCATGGTCAGACAGGTGCTGCCTCTCTTTGACTCCCCTCCAAGGAGACTTACCCTTCTAAGAGTACCTTTTATCTGGAGGAATTCAGCTTGATAAGCTGCAAGACTTATAAAGTTATCTCGCCACTTTGTAACTGGAACTGGAAGTCATTCTCCAACACCCACTGGTGTAGCTAGAGTTTGCAGTGCCCGGGGACAAAGTCAGTTTTTGTACCCTCTCCTCGCCCCAACCGTGTCTCACCCACCCAGCAAGGGGGGCAGATCTGGGGGGAATAGTGCAGGAGGGGAAGAAGGGTCTCTCCATCTCATGCCCTCTTTGTGGGTCTCATTTCCAGTTAAGGTTCTCCTGTGCAAACCACACAGCATATGGATAGTTCCAAGCAGGCAATGTGCTTTTTTTCAAGTACCTCCATAGCACACTTCCCCCTCCTCCTTTCCCCCCGACTAAGGCTTGGCAATCATTAGCCTGGGGAAAGGAAGAGAGTGAAGCAGGCGATGGGGTTTTTTTTCCAAGCACCACCTCCGTTGCACGCTTCCCTCTCCTCCTTTCCCCGGGCTAACAATCCCGAAGCCTTAGCGGGGGTTGGGGGGAAGGAGGAGGGGGAGCGTGCTATAGAGGTGATGCTTGGAAAAAAACCATTGCTTGCTTCCCTCTAGACCAGTGGTCCCCAACCCCGGATCACCAAGTCTTCCGTGGACCAATGGCACCGGGCCGCCCGGGGGCGGGGCGGGGAGGGAGGCAAACGGGAGGCCCCTTTGCATGCTGGGGAACGTAGTTTCTTGCCCTGTCCGCCCCTCCGTTTCCTGCCCAGCCTTCCGACTTCCTTCTTCCTGGGGGGCTGCCAAGCCTGCCGTCCCGTCCTAGTCTTCCCCCCCCCCTCCCCACTGACTGCCGCAAAACCTTTGGGGTCAGTTCTCCCCCACCCCCAGAGGGGAGGTCTGAAAACCGTTCCTCTGAGGCTGAGAGGAGGCGGTAGAGGGGAGGGGTGGGGCAGCGGGAGCAGCCGCTGCTCCTCTTTTTAACGGAATGGCGGTCACACAGTTTGTTTTTAATTAGCCGCGGCTTCTTCTTGCGACCTTGCCCCTCTTCCGGGCGCGCGGAATCCTTGGCGGTGGCGGGTCAGTCGGTCGGTCTTTTTGGAACCGCTGCCTCCTCCCGCCTCCCCCTTCCTCTTCAAGACTTTTTATGCTCCCCGTCCCCCGCCCCAGGAGGAGCTCTAGCCGCCGCCTCTTCAACCACCCCCGACCCTTGTTACTCCCCACCCCCACCCGCCGCAAGAGCCGCCGAATTTTGGAGTTGATGATTTTCAATCACCGTGACTGAGGACAAGAGAGAGAGAGAGAGAGAGAAATTACATGTTCTCTCGCGCTCCTGCCTTCTAAGCTGCGGAGTGATTTCAAACACTTTTATTTCCCCGTTAGAAGGGAGGGGGGAACTCAGAAGGAGGAACGGCTACGCCCTCTGGGACAGTGAGGGTGTGCGGCTACACAGGCTGGCTATTTTCCTGCTCCATTGAAACCCGGGCTCGCCGGCCGTTAGTTGAGAGGGAGACGGTGGCCCAAGGGTGTCTGCGCGCCCGCTTGCCGGAGGAGGGGGGGGAGAGAGATGGGGAGAAATGTAGTTCCTTTCAGCGTGTGGCTGGGCTGAGGTGGAGGAGAGCGACGGAGCCGGAGCCAGGGGACGGAGGGGGGTGGGGGTGGGGGAGAAAGAAGGTGAAAAGGAGGGGGGAAAGCCAAGGATGGGGGGGAGGGAAGCTTTGGGAGTGGCTGCCCCTGAGCTAGGAAGCTGAAGGGAGGAAAAAATAAGAAAGAGGAAGCCAGAAATTGTTGAAAAGCCCCAAGGCACTCACAGAAGCAGGGATTGTGTGTGTGTTTGTGTGTGTGCATGTGTGAGTCGCCTTGAGATGAAGGGTGACCTGTGAGGACCCGTCGAGGAAAGGGGTGGGTAGGGTGGGGGTGGGGCCCTTCTTTTCTTTCTTTCTTTCTGGGTGGTGGTGGTGGTGGTGGTGGTGGTGTGCCTGCCTGGCTAAAGCCTCTCTGGACAGCATCCCCATCATCATCATTATTGTTTCTGGAAGGAGGACTTAAGAAGAAGAAGAAGAAGAAGAAGAAGAAGAAGAAGAAGAAGAAGAAGAAGAAGAAGAAGAAGAAGAAGAAGAAGAAGAAGAAGAAGAAGGGTGTCTTCGGGACAGCTTGTCTCCCCCTGCCTCCTTTTCCTCTTTAATCCTGGGTGGGGGTGGACGAAGAAGAGCCAGGGCTGATCTTGTCTGCGGAGCATGTCAGTTGCAGTGTGTGTGTGTGTGTGTGTGTGTCTTGGTGGATGGGGATCAGGCTAGATTGGGAAGGCGAAAGAGCGATCGCTTTCCCCTGAGCTGGCCTGGGGAGGGGGGGGGAGAAAAGCGACTTGTTGGAAAGGGGTGGGGAAGGGAGAATGTGGGTTCTGCTCTCCGTGTCACGTTCACGCTTTTCCGTGGCCGGGGGGGATAAGATTAGCTCGGGAAGTGCTTCTCGGGGTCGGGGGCTCCCTCGCCAGCGTATGTGTGCACGCTTGCCTTGCTGGCTGGTAGCGTGGCTGCTGCAGACGGGAAGTTTGCAGCGGGTGAGGAGAGAGAGGAAAGAGAGGCTTGTGTGGCTGATGTAGGATCGCTCCTTTCCCCTCTTCTCCTTCCTCTTCCTCTTCTGCTCAGAGAGAGGAGGAAGAAGGAGTCTGTGAGAGGCATTGGGAGGGGTGGCGGTGGGGGGCTGAAGCAGAAAATGAACATCGCCAGGCTCGCGATCGCTCCCTTTTTGGATGAGGTGGGTCACGAAGTGTCGGTTGTCGCTGTAGCCCTGATTCCTTTGTGTGTGTCTCTCTCTCTCTCTCTCTCTCTCTGTGTGTGTGTGTGTGTGTGTGTGTGTGTGTGTGTGTGTGTGTGTGAAAAGTACGTTGCGATCTGGGGTTGTGCAACCTATCTGTGTGAAGCGGGGTTTTCTGCAGTGACAGCAACCAAAACAAAACAAGCGGGCCACGGAAAAATTATCTAGCATTTACCGGTCCGCGGCGATAAAAAGGTTGGGGAGCACTGCTCTAGACCTTTTCCCTGACTAAGGATCACCAAGCCTTAGTGGGGTGAAAGGGGAACTGCTGGTAGGATGGCACATGGCTTTCTCCTCCTGCTCCCCCTTCAGGCACCCCCCAGATTGCTGTGTGCCCCGGGGAAATGCCCTCTTCTGTCTCTCCCTAGTTACGCCAGTGCTGACAGCTTCATATAAAATCAGAGTTGGTCAAATTTAGAGGAGGTCTGAAAACCTTTCTGCTCAACCTGGAGCCATAGGTATCAGATGTAGAGTGGGGAGCAGCCAGTCTATTTTTACTTGAATGTTTTCACTGGTTTGTTTTTAATTAGCAAAATTCTTCTTGGATCACTGCCCATTCCAAGGAATTGAATCTTGTGGTCGATGTGGGTGTAGGTGTGTCTATTAATGCTGATAAATATTGAGTTTGCATGTTTGTATGCTCAATGATCATACCGTAATGCACTCTAGTGTAGAGTGCAATATAAATAAATATTATTGTTATGGCAATTTGAATAGATACAGTTATAATTTTGAATTGATATTTTGATTTTTAAAGTACCAGGCATGATTTAAGCACTCATACAAATTACATGATGTCAAGTCGATTCTGACCTATGGTATTTCTTTCCAGGGTATCCTGGGTAGAGTGTACTCAGAAGGGGTTTACTAAGCCCTCTGGGACTATGAAGCCCAAGGCTACACAGGCTGGCTATTTTCCTGAACCTTGGTTCCACAGCAATGTACTCCAGCAAACTGAAACAGGGCAATTAATATAGATGCTACCTGTTCCTCACTGAAATCAACAGGATTTAGAATTTCTTGACATGAGAAGGAGAGTGTCTGTTGCATATTGCCAAACGTCAAGCACTATTGCTTGTTAGGGTGACATAAGGGACTGTACTGCATTTCCTTTGTGAGATGTTTGATCACTTTGTCCAGGGATGGCAGTTATCGAATATTGAAGTAAAATATCAAGTAGTGACATCTAACAGCAGCTACTGTCAGATATTGAATACGGATGTTAAATGTGGTTTATTTGGCAGCTGATTTTAAAATTACAGCACAAAGGCAGTGCCCCACAAGACAAATACTTCTTGATATTATAGGCAGAGAACTTGAAGTAATATCTCGCTGCTGTAGATATGGGCTATTAAAGCAGAAAGGGGGACTGCCATTGTGATGTTGGATCTATTTGCTGCGAAGCAAAGCAACATATGTGTTTCTGCGTCTTTAAGAGGGCAGGTGGGAGCAACAGCTGCAGTTTTGCAGAAGGTTTCTGTAAGGAGGGAATGGGCCTACATCAGGCATGTCCAAACTTTGGCCCTCCAGATGTTTTGGACAGCAACTCCCACAGCCCTTTGCCATTGGCAATCTAAGCTTAGAATTCTGGGTGTTGTGGTCCACAACATCAGGAGGGCCGAAGTTTGGATATGCCTGGCCTACATCCTTCATTATAGATAGACCAGTTAGCAGGCAGCAATTCTCAATAAAGCTGACAATCTGCTGACAAAATGCAGCAACCAAGGGTCCGTACTTCCCTGGACATGATAGAAGAGATCCTCTCGAGATCCCAAGCCCTTACCTTAATTTTTAAAGAAACTGGCTACCTGGGTGGAGAATGGCTCTGTGGAAGACAGGGTGTGTGCCATTTCTAAGCTCAGTCGGTGAGTTCTGATGTTGTGGCTGATAATTGGCTGTACCTGGGCTATGTCTCCTGCTTCTGCTGTATTTCCTGCCTAGCTACCTGCCGAGTTATGGAAAACTGGTATTATCATTATCCCACAAAATGTCAAGGTCTAGGTTTAAAATGTTGCTTTATTCTGAAAAGCATTGCCCACCTGTATCTCTCCCTATCCCATCCTGGTCCCGGCTGCCTAGAACTAACAGAAAGTGCCCCTCGACAACAGGTTGAAGGCTACAGATTCCAAGCACTCAGGCCAGTCTGTTGTTCCACCATGAGCCTGAAGAAGAGCTTCTCCAGTATCTGGCGCCCTATTAATTTTTAAATGAATTCTATGTCTTTTTATGTTTTAGAAAACTGTTGAAGCTGTCCTTAACATGGCACCAG
Organism: Phrynocephalus forsythii; assembly: GCA_029282475.1. Classification (NCBI taxonomy): domain Eukaryota; kingdom Metazoa; phylum Chordata; class Lepidosauria; order Squamata; family Agamidae; genus Phrynocephalus; species Phrynocephalus forsythii. Next base: position 160,489,354 of record JAPFRF010000011.1, read on the forward strand.
TTTAATTGCATTTTAATATGTCAAGGATTGATTGACTGTTTAGCTTTTAATATTGTTTGTTTTTAACAATAAGCCACCTAGGGTCCTTTTTAGGGTAAATAATCCCCCAGTCCATGTTATTCTGAGCTGGCTGTATAGCAAAGAGCAACTCCTAAAATATATTCAGTGTCCACTGAATAATGTGGTGGTGTTTTTTTTTAATCCTAACCCTGCCACATTCCTCCCCTGCATTGCCCTTCCAAAACCTACATGGTAACCTGTTATTATTTACCTACAACTCTAGCCACTTCTAGCTGCCTGGATAGCTCCGTGTATTGGATACCTATCTTTAAAGCCAGAATATAGAGATTGAATTCCCCACTATGCCTCCTGGGAAAAAGAAACAGCCTGTGTGGCCTTGAGCAAAACTGCATAGTCCCAGGATGCCCCCCCTGGAATAAAATAATGGTCTAAGCCAATGGTTCTCAACCTGTGGGTCCCCAGGTGTTCCTGGACTGCAACTCCCAAAAATCCTGGCCAGCTCAGCTAGTGATGAAGACCTATGGGAGTTGCAGTCCAGGAACATCTGGGGACCCACAGGTTGAGAACCACTGGTCTGAGCAGTGTGTGCCGAGAAAGCCTTGTAAAGTGCTACCATACACACAGTCAAAGAGCTCTTGGAAGAAGTCACATGGATGCAGTTGAATCCCTAGATCAGATTCAGAATCATTCTAAAGTAACAGCAGAGGAACATGCAAAATCTAGGTTTGCTAAGGCTTTTTCTTTGCCGGTGTTCATCTGCTTGCAAATCTGTCTCTTCTTCTACCAGATTCAATGATATTTAAAATTGCCATGAGCAAGGGCTATGCTTGCACCAGGTATGGGAGTATGGAGCCATTAGCAGCAATTACATTCCCTTTCCTCAAAACCTTCAATTAAGATTTCTTGGTTCCATATGAAGTATTTGCCTCATTAAAACATTTGCCCCATTAAAATCAGAAGACCCTTCACAGTGTCTGTTGGAGTTCACTCAGCACTAGCCAGCCTACAGTACAGTACAGTGGTACCTCTGATAACGAATTTAATTCGTTCTCAGAGGCAATTTGTTATCCAAAACTTTGTTATCCAAAATGTGGTTTCCCATTGAAATGAATGGGAAACCGATTAATCCGTTCTGGAGGTCCTAAAAAAAGGCAAAAAAGCTGGGGGGGTTTCCCCCAGACCTCTTTATAAAATGCACTTTAAAGGTTTGCATTGCTGGAACACACTCCAGAACCATCCCCCTGCAGTGCAATGCAAACATAGACAAGAGAAACCAGCAAGACTACCCCAGTCTATTCCCACCCAAAGTGCAATGGGGAAAAATGCAAACAAACAAACAAACACAAGCAGGAAGAAAAATCCAGCCCATTTTTGCCTGCAGAGCAATGAAAAAAGACTGCAAACATGGAGAAATGAAACCAGGAAGACTACCCCAGCCTCTTCCAGCCAAAAATGCAAAGAAAAGCAGTGCAAAGATTAATAAAAGCTAGCTCCCTATCTCACCAAATTCAAAGGGTCCAAATCCCTCTGCAAAACATGTCCAGAATGGCTCCAAAACACCATGAAAAAAACAATAACTCTTCCCACCCCTAAATAAACTATGCATCCTGCAATGCATGCAGGGTAGACATTTTTTTGCAAGGCATTATGAAACATTTGTTATCCGAGGCAGCCCATGGGGAACATTCGCTATCCGAGGTAGCCCTATACTTGGAAATTTCCATTTGTTATCCGAAAAATTTGTTATCCGAGGCATTCTTTATCCAACGTATTACTATATAGCTGTGATTCATTAAAGCTTTTTCACTTTGAATGCAAGGGAATGATTAGGTCGAGTCTCCTTAAAAATGAACACAAGAGTTACTTTGGGCCTTTTTACACGACCCCTAAACTCCGCCGCAAATGGCTCCCAGCTCCGGAGCTTAAAATTGTTTACCCACCAGCTCCGGAGTTTACTGAAAATTAAGTGCAACCCCACCCACCTAAGCGTGTCCCAGCGCACTTTTCATGTACCTGCTCTCCAAGGGTGAAAAATCTTAATGCGGATGTGCCGGGCTCTCCTCGCTTCTTTTTGCTGTTGTTTTTTGCCTCCCGCCCCTTTAAGAGAAGGAATCACAACGATCCACCAGCACCGGGCTAAGCGGCATCCACCCCCCCTCACGGCACCGGAGCGGAGGGGTAAGCCTGCATTCTTTTTGTCCCTTTTTTCTCCCTCCCTCACTGCAAACACAGCCAGCAGCCAGGAAGTGCGGAGGGGCTGGGGAAAACTGTTGCAGTGTCCAGTTAGACTTCAACCTACATCCGAATGGTAGCAGCAACAAACCCCTAAGATCTCTGGTCCGAATTTAAGTGACCAGTAGATCTTAGAGGTCGTGTAAAAGTACCCTTTGGTTACCTCTTGGCTGTTGCAAACACAGGGACGTAGTGAACCTGGCAGGTATGTGTCTTCTATACAGTTATTAGAGTGTGCCTTTTGAGACATTAGAGTGGGCTGTGGAAAACTGTTGCAGTGTCCAGTTAGACTTCAACCTACATCCGAATGGTAGCAGCAACTGTAGTGATTTGTGAATCAGTAAACAAATGGTAAGTTAATACTTAAGTAAATCCCAACTATTCAATAGATCTACTCTTGTTGGGACTACCTGTTGGATTCTGACTCTTGCATGGATTTGTTTTGCAAATCTGTAAGCACAGAGTTTGTAATGTGATATACTAAAATCACAGGCCTAGAAAAAAAGGAGAGGTGGCCCTACCCAAGGCATAATAAAGTGGTTCTCTCAGATAATAGATGCTAAATAATATGGAGGAGACTGTAAAGTAGAAACATGCTGCTTATATACCATCTCATAGCACTTAAAGCACGCTCTGGGCAGTTTACAAGGTTACCATGCAAGCTACACGTTGCTACACATTACTCGTTTTACCAACCTCGGAAGGAGGGAAGGCTGAGTGAACCTTGATCCAGATACCTGGGATCGAACCCTGGGTCAGGAGAAAAGTTTGGTTGCAGTACAGCAGTTTGACCACTGCACCACAAGGCTATCTCCTGACCATTCCTATATTTTGTACACAGATGCAGTCCACAAAGACTGCATTGCACCCCCTCCAACCTTTTCAAAGCTAACCTGCTTTTCACAGGTCTAGAGGAGGATCCTGACTTATCACTAGGGCAGAAGAGAAATTCAAATGACAGTACAGGTAAAAAAATGTAAAAGGTTTGTCTGGCCACAGCTAAGCCATGAAATCTGCTGGATGGTTGACCTTGAGCTAGGTCACTGTTTTTATCCTGCACTGAAGGATCAGAGGAGAGGAGAGCCTTGGCTTCTCTGGAGAAAAGAGGCACACAAGTATAAAAAAATAAGTTCTAGTGAGAGATGGAGTGACAGATAAAAACAGTTTCTCCACTTGCAAATAAACATAAGACCACAACCTGCGGAAGGCCCGTCTGTTTAAACAACAACAACAACCCTCAATCCTAGCTTTATATGATCTGCAGTTTTTGGTAACTGAGCCCCAGACTCAGCATGTGGAACAGGAAACTACCTCTGATCATATGTAATGTCTTTCCTTGTATCCTAAAATAACTGCAACCAGTCCCCATATGGCGTTAAGAAAAATGCTTACAAAACTGGGTTCCAGGCAGCCTTGAACTCTGAAATTGCTCCTTTATGCAGCTGTAGCTTCAGCCTGATAGAATATTTCTTCCCCTATATCTATGTGATTCTGTAATGATATTATTAATATCTTTCCCACCATCCACATGACATTGCCTGTGTCTCACTTAATACTGTTAGATTCTATTGCATTACTGTGGTTGGAGCAGCTCTACCCAATTTTGCCTGTATCTAAAGGGGCCATGGGTTGTGTGTAATCCAAATGACATGGGCCAAGAATGTCTTGCTTCTGCTTGTCAACAAACAATTCCCGGGCAGCTTGGAATGAGTTGGGAAAGCAGCCCATGTTCCCAGTAGGTTGGAAACTGTTAAGTCAGTGTGTGCATAATATCGTGGCACAAATTTGATTTCCAGGGTTCTGGTGTTACTTTTTCAGTTTGTGTTTTGTTTTGGAAAAAATATCAGTGCTTTCATGAAGAGAGTTGGGTTTTTGTTTTTTTGTGTTAAAGCAATATATGGCATGTAAAATTTCAGTCCTGACCCTTCTCCCAGTAAATGCTCTCCTCATTTGGGATGAGCAGTGACCATTCATGCCTCACTGGGATGGAAGGTCTTCCCCATTGGATCAAGCCCTGCTTTAGATATGCACCAGCATGCTGTTAACTAAAAGTAATAGTTGAGTTGCCCAAAATATTTCTTGCCCATTGGTAATAAAAGGACAGCACTAGAGCAGAGGTCACAACATCTCTCTCTTTTCAGGTGAAATCTCTCCTGCACAAATTCATGGTCAAGCTTCTGGTGCCGTCTGAAGGGTGGCTTTCAAACCTAGTCATTTTGCTAGCCTGGCTCAGCTAACACTGGAAGGGAGGGAAAGGAGAGGAGAAGAGGCATTATGTAGACTGCTCCTCCTGGTTTTGCCCCCTCCCTGTTTTCCCCCCTTGCAGTATTATTAAAGATCCCAAGGAGGTTTGTATTATAACCTGCCTCCAAGGAGATAAGGCAGTATTCACACCGCCTGCTCCATTTCAACGTTCTCTTTAGAAGAACCCAGCAAGTAAGCTTTGGCAGAGAGACAGTGACAGGCCCAAGTCTGCCCTGTGGGCTTTATGGCTGAAATGAGGACCACATCCTAGGTGTCCTTAGTCCAGCACCTTCTAACTGTGCTGTGCTTGTTTAGTTTTCTTTTCCTGGAAAATTACAGATTCTTCTGTTCATTCTTCCAAATCTATTGGATGGTAAACATTGGTAGGAGTCCAGGCAGGAAAGGGAATAGGAGATTTTGGGTTTGTTATGGCAGCCACGGGAGATAAAAGATTCCCTGCCTTTTATGGCTTTCAAAAGGACAGAGATTTTCATTTGATTCACTAGCCTCTCAGCCTGCTTCCCTCCAGAAAGGATGTGTTGGACCCCTCAGTTCCTTTTTGAAAACATAACTCCCAGAAATCTCCAGACTAAAAGAAATCTGGAGGCTGCAGATCCAAATCAACAACAAAATTGTCATCCACAACAAAAGATGTTCTAAACTTGGTCACAGTCGGGATGGCTGCATGGCTGACCCGGAGGTGTTTAGCCATGGCAAAGGGGGTGACTATGTCTGGTGGCATAGAAGCAACAAAAAGGAAAACCATAATTGCGCATTTGTGTCTACAGTATATGATATGTATTACAGGTGTGCAGATTTCTGTTTATGGACTTCTATTTGTAGCTTTAGTCCAAAACCACAAATCTCCACATATCTACTGGGTGTACTTAATGCACACACAGCAACAGTCTCAATGCCTGCCCATTAACCAAGAGCTGTTGTTTTTGGCACAGCAATATGTGGGTTAATGGTTGGGTGGTGATGAATGTATGAATGAACAGATCCATGGTTAAATAGTTACCTGATTGCTCTGCCATATGTCTCTAAGGAAATTCCCTGCTTGGATGCTAATCTCATTTTGGGAGCTTTTGCAATCAATTGTGAGATGGGAGCATACAGCCAAGAAATGGAATAACCACCTTTCCTGAAGATTCAGTGTTACTGACCCAAGAGTTTTAAGTCTACATCTGCCGACGTTTTGTAAAGTATGAGTTCCAGAATCCACAAACCAGCCAGGTCAAGTAGTGGATTCTAGAAGCTGGAGCCTAAAAAAATAATGTTTTCCAAGCTTAGGTTTTGCTAGATTCATTTGAAGCGGCACAAAGCCAAATGTGAAAAAAAAAAAAAGCCAAACACAATCACAAACAACAAAAAGCCATCCCCCCATCCCCAATCTGGAATGAGGTATGGTGTCCCTCCTTTTCTGCTCATGATTACAGTGAGGCAGTGAGGCTTCATATTTACACATTGTAAGTGTTTGACAACACCTTTATTTTATTATTATTATTATTATTATTAAAGAAAATTATCCAAAACAAAACAAGCATTTGTTAATAGGTATCTCATACAATGTTTCAATGCTGTTATTGGACCACTGAAACATCCACAAAAGACAGATTTTCAGATTGACAGGATTCTTCACCACGCTGGGAACTGCAGAGGGAAGGTTGGGGGAAAGCTAAAGAGAAGCATACAAGATTATTCTGGCCAGATGTTGCAGCTGCTGGATCTGTGGTGAAAGTAAAGTTGCCAGATGGAGACTTAAAACCTTGAAGTGAGGTGGTAGCATCAGGTTTCTGCTCACTTTGGGGGTGTAAAATCAGTCGCCCTTGTCCATCCATCCATCTAGTGACAAAAGGTCACACATCCTTCTCTAGCTTCTCTAGAAACACACAGGGCCTTACATTGGCTATAAACAGATGTGTGTAGGAACAATGCAATCTCCCTCACAGAAGAATCGGGCATTAATTTTAGGTAGCACACCCAGCAGAAAGCAACCAGTTAAATTCTCTCCTGAGTGGGGGCAAGCGTATGCGTTTGCACTGAGTGTGCAATTTGCTCCAGAGGACTGGTCTAAAATTCCCCCTGACTTTTAGATTGAGTTGGTCTCAGGCTGCATCCTACCAGGGGAGAGCTGGAATAAAGCCATTAATGACTTGTAGCATGAAATACATGGCACACATCTTTATATGTCTGTTCTTCAGCAAGACACAGTGCTCTTTCGCTGTGAGAACGCTTGCAATAAATTGACCAGCTTTGGTGAGGTTCTATGAACACAGGGCTTTTTAGAAAAATTTGTTACACTCAAGTAATTATATTTTAAATTGCATTATCCATTAGCTGCATCCTGGCAGTTGCATCCATCATAATATGCTGTTTTAGAGAACTGGATGAATGACTTTTCCTCAGCTGAAAGTCCTGGCAAAAATTCCTCGCTACTGAGTTGGTTTAAAAAAGAGAGGTGGGGGGGCTTAAACAGGACAGATAGAAAAAGGTAAATGAAGACACACCCATAAGTCCCTGGGAAACAGAATTCATATGTAAGGAAGAGGGTTCTCTGGGTAGTTCCAAGGTCCTTTGCTAGGAAACTGGTCAAACAAAGCAGTTTGAATCTGATTTAAATTTACAGAATTGAATAAATCTCAGGTAATGGCTGCTCCCAGCTTACGTATTTCTTCCATTAAAAAGCACGATGCTTCTCTTTTAAGATGGGGGGAGAGGTTTTTCCCCCCTCCTAGCAATTCAAGGCCCTTCAGGTGGAACAGTGACTCGCAACATATGTACAGGTTGCCACCAGCAAACTGGTTGATATGTTTTTTTCAAATTCTTTTTTTAAATATAGAAAATACACCCCCACCCGGGATTAAAATTCTGTTGGTGTAAGTTTGCACTGCACAACGTGGATGAGTCCATCATCCAGCAATGAAAATCTTGAACTGAACTGAAATGAATTTTAATCTACCTATCCCCACCTTTCAGGTACTGAGGCTTCCTTGGGATCCCTTTTGCCCTGGAGAAGCCCAGGATGGAGGACTGGAGCCTTTTATACCAGAAAATTATTGCTGGGTTGCTTGTGGTGGCCTCAATCTGGCAGTTGGTTTCCCAGTGGCAATGTTCTAAAACCAAAGGCAACAGCCCCAACCCCAGCCCCATTCTTAGGTTCCCAAAGGCTTCCCAAAGGCAAATCTCAGAACCTGAAAGGGGTGGTGGTGGTGGCGGTGGCTAGGAAGCTTTAAATTAAATTAAACCCTGCACCCCCCCACACAGAAGAGGGGGCAAGGAAGGAGATCTTGTCTTCAAATCCTTTTGGAAGAGCACAGGGAGTCACTGGCGTAACTAGGGATGGGTGGAAGAATGCATTTTTCCTGGGTTGCACTGCAATCTGGGGGGGGGGGAGCAGGAGGAGGAAGCCATGTGCAAGCCCGCCAGCAGTCCTCCTTTCACCCCGCTAAGGCTTGGCGATCCTTAGTCAGGGGAAAGGAGGAGAGGGAAGCAGGCAATAGTTTTTTTTCCAAGCAGCACCTCCATCGATTGCTCCCCCCTCCCCCCAACTAAGGCTTAGTGATCATTATCCCAGGGAAAAGAGGAAAGGGAAGTGTGCGATGGAGGTGCTATTTGGGGGAAATCCCATCGCCTGGTTCCCGCTCCTCCTCTTTTCCCCTGGCTAACGATTGCCAAGCCTTAGCCAAGGGAAAGGAGGAGAGGGAAGCGTGCTACAGAGTTGATGATTGAAAAACAAATTGCCTGCTTGGCGCAATCCACATGTGGTGCGCTTTGCACAGAAGAGCCTTAACTGGAAAGGAGAGCCACAAAGAGGGCATGAGGAGGAGAGACCCTTCTTCCCCTCCCCCACTCTCCCCCCAGGATCTGCCTCCTTTTGCTGGGTGGGTGAGACACGGAGGGGGGGGGAGGACAGGGCGCAAAAATTGACTTTGTTCCTGGGTGTTCCAAACTCTAGCTACACCAGTGCAGAGAGTAGGGAGTGTTCGGTGTAGTTCTGTGCTGGTTCACTTCCTTCCTCCAGGATCAGTCTCACTCCGTGGTGATAGGGAGTGAGATATCCAACCCATGGTCCCTCCTTTGTGGGGTGCCACAGGATTCGGTACTCTCTCTGCTCCTGTTCAACATCTACATGAAACTGCCGGGTGAGATTATCTATCACCACGGGGTGAGGTATCATTAGTATACATCCTGGGTGAGATAAGATAGGTGGTGATTGTGCTATCTTGGTCCCTGGGGGCTGTAGGGACCTGGATGGGGAGCAACAAGCTGCGACTAAACCCTGGTAAGATGGAGTGGCTGTGTGTGAATGGCTCTTCTGTATCTGGGAATTTGTCATCTCTAGTCTTGGATAGGGTTGCACTGCCTCAGATAAACCCAATGTGCAACCTGGGGGTTCTTCTGGACTCACAACTGCTGCTTGAAGAGTAGGTGGTAGCTGTGGCCAGGAGGACCTTTGCACAATGTTGTGTGGTGTGCCAGTTGAGCCCTTTCCTCGATCGGGAAGTCATCCAAACAGTCACTAAGGTCCTCGTTACCTCCCACATAGACTGTAGCAATGTGTTCTACACAGGGCTACCTTCGAAGAGTATTTGGAAGCTACAGCTGGCCCAGAACACAGTGGTGTGGTTTATTCATGGTGCCCCAAGATCAGCACATGTAACACCTTTGCTTTGTGAGCTACATTGGTTGCCAGTATGCTTCCAGGTCCAATTCAAGGTGTTGGTTATCACCTTTAAAGCCCTGCATGGCATGGGGCCAGGTTACCTGAGGGACCGCCTCATCCCCATTGCATCAACCCGTCCCACCTGAGCATGCAGGGAAGGTATGCTGCAGACCCTGTCAACAAGAGAATTTGACCTGACGGGGTCTTGGAGACAAGCCTTCTCTGCAGTGGTCTTCATTGCTCCTGGAGATGGCTAACATCAAAGGTTCTCTTTTAAAGCATTACCTCTTATTCTTAATAATTATTTACATATTGTTAGTTTTGGAGGGTTTTTAGATTTTTAATATCCATTTTTTATTGAATTTTATATTGTAAATTGCCCAGAGTCCCCTCTGGAGAGATGGGTGATGACAAATCTAAATAAATAAAAAAACAAATTTCCCATTATAGGGAGGAAGGGGCATATAAGATCACTTGAGGTGTTATAAGGGAGATATCAAATATCTCCCAGATGTGTCTGGTGGGGGCACTGTGAGATATTGGAAGCTGGACTAGATGGGCTTTTGGCCTGATCCAGCATGTCTGGATGGTTCCCCTAAGCCACCTGATCTTTGCATTTGGATGCAAGGATCACGCCAACCAGCCTACCATACCACAAAGCGACCCTGTTTAGAATGATCTAGCTCAGGCCAGGCTGGGATAATTTAGTCATCTGGCCACACCCTGAACATTTACGAAGCATCTGCATTTCAACCCAAGCATCCAAATAAGAGGGCAACCAGCTCAATGCAATAGTCCTTCCATCCACAAACCAGTCATCCACAGAAGGATACCAGTGGCTGCTTCTATCAATCCCACTGAATGAGCAAAGAGAAGCAACAGGTTCACCCTCACTCTGGCTCCCTCCTGGCACATGTGAATTGTCACAGCTGATAAGGAGATGGATTCAAAAATATCCACCTTCCCTTGAAAGAAGCCCACATTGGAACAGGTGCCAGGAAGCACCTGGAATGGCTTCAAATACATTGTTGAATTTTCTCAACACCCTTCTGCCTGCAAGTGTTGCAACAGGCAGCTGTTTTATTTATGTATGCCTTTGCCTTCACATAGGTGGCTGCACTTAATTATTCCTTTTTTGTTAATGAAAAGAAACCGCAAGGTGGTATTATTTATCAGGTCTTCCCGTGACACTTTTATTGTGCAAGGTACTTTGCAGCCCTTCTTTGCAGTGCCTCACACTGCAGCGGGATAAATTTCAAAAGATTTATAAGCACGATGCTGCCGGTGCTGTAATAATGATAATCTAAGAAGCATGCGAGATGGAATAATGAACAGAAGAGGAGGAGGAGATCTGAGCAGAGAAGCAATAGGCAGCGGAGAAAACAAAGAGAATGGGGAATTCCTCCTCATTTCTGTCACCTACATAAATATGAGAATGGAGGGAGACTGAGCTGGAGCTTGCAAAACTCCCATCGAGGGCAGAGATGACAGGATTTGGCTCATCATCTGTCCTGCAGGGAGGTATCAAATATCACTTCTAGATAGCAGCTGTGATTTCATTTAATGAGAGCAACCCCAAGTACAATGGACTAATGAATGCACAGGCTTGATGTGTAATCTTTTCTTAGGTGTCAGCTACGATTATCCTGGTGGCGAGACACCCCGGCTCAGCCGCGGGGGTGTCAATCAAACCACACTCAGAGTGTTACCCACGCTCACAGTTACCAGCTCTATTATCCGGGTGCAAACGGGAGCCCTGTTTGAGGAGGCACCTGCCTGCCTGCGGTAGCATCTCAGGCGAACTTAGGAAAGCAAATTAGTAAGGATCCTTTCCATATATAGTGGCTGCGACTGACAGGACATCCAGGGCGCCTTCCCACCAGCTGAGCCACCTCACAAATTACCTCATGCGACCCTGTCAGTTTCCGGCTCTGGAGAGAGGCAACAAGGTTATTAAGCAAATATGATTAATGAAGGAAAAGAACCTCTGGTGTGCTAGAAAATTAGGTTTCCAAGGCCAGCAGGGAACAGGAGAAATTCTCCACCCTGTATTTGGCAGGGGGCGGCGGTGGAGGAGGAGGAGGAGTGGAGTTGCAGCAGGTAATAGGATTTATACTGGCTAACTAATGGGGCAAATTCATTCCAGCCATACTTACTTCAAAAACAGCAGGATGAATCTGACCCGTTAAAATGCGGCCATGACATTAATACATGGAGGGTTTGGTTGCGGCTTTTTTTTTTCTTTAAAGCAGCAGCTAATCTTTTGGTCATTGCAGGGAAAACTCCTCTGTGTCTGTTTCACTCCAATGGGCAGCACCGCTGTAGTGTGAACTCCACAGGGTCTCTCCATAAGGAAGGCAAAGGGCCAGCTCAGTAGAATCTTCACAGCCTGAAGTGGTGCAGTCAAGATGGGTTTCCTCCCCTGCCGTGAAAAATGCCAGAAAACAAGTCCTGAACATTTTAGCTGCTGCCTGTCGCTTCAAACCAGAGTTGACAATGGTGGCCTTCCCACTGTGGTGGGTATTCAAGTCTCTGGTGGCTCATGACCACAGCAGAGGACATTACCCCCTCTATGAACTGAGGTGGGGCATGTTCTCTCCCAGCAGTGCTGTAGTCTTGATCCAGTTGGAAAGGGGGGGGGACACACCACCCCGAGATGTCAAGAGAATAAAACACAGGTCTCCTGTAGCCTGTCTAGGGCCCTATGAAGAATGAGTGTGATACTCCTCCATTAGGGGAAGATGGATGATGCCTCACTTCAGCTTCAAGCTGTCCACCAGATCCCATGCCTGCCTGCCTGCCTGCCTGCCTGACAACAAGAGGCAGAAGGACCCTTGAATCTGTGTATACCTGAAGGCTCACTTGCCGCCCTCGGCATCCTGGGGGTGGTGGTTGTAGGGGCAAGTGCAAGAAAGACTGCCCCCTTTTGTTCCCAGCTCTGTCCATCATTGGTTGTTGCACCTTCTGCCTCATCATCCTCATTGGGCATCAGCTGCCCCATGCCTGTAGCTCATTGGCAAAGGATCTGTTTGCAATACAGAAGGCCCCAGATTCAGCCTTTTACATGTCCATTTGAAACAGTGGTGGGCAGCCCTTGGAGTCCCCAGATATTTTGGACTACACTGTCCATGATTCCTTTCGTTACAGGTCATGGCTCAATCCGTCTGGAGACCCAAACGTTCTCCAGTGTTGTAAAAGCAAGAAGTCTCTCTCTCTCTCTCTCTCTCTCTCTCTCTCTCTCTCTCTCTCTCTCTCTCTCTCTCTCTCTCTCTCATGCTTAGGTGTTCACAGTCACACACATATACAGAGAAACAGAAACAGACACACAGCATCTGATATTCAATTCCCCAAACCCTCAGTCAAAAGGGACTTCAAGTGAGAAACTTGCCTTTTTTTTAAAAAAAAAAGTCTACTCTTTTGCATCCAATTCCTGAGCGCAGCACAACTGCATCCAGGCACGCAATTCCACCTTTCCCAGTCTATGCTCTATATTCCTGTAAAAATAAATGCTAATAAGTCTCTTCAATCTGTAGGTGGAGAATTTATTGCTCCGTAACAGGGAGGCATGTCCCAATCAATCTCCTCCTAGCTCTTGTAAGAGAGCGATTGAAATGAAAATGATAAAAAGCCATTTCCTTAAAGATTCTCTTAAAAGGAACTATGAAAGATGTTCCATGTGACACATTCATCCTCCTGCCCCCCACATCCCTTTCTTGCAAAGACGTGTGTGTGTGTGTGTGTGTGTGTGTGTGTGTGTGTGTGTGTGTGTGTGTGTGTGTGTGTGTGTGTGTGTGTGTGTGTGTGTGTGTGTGTGTGTGTGTGTGTGTGTGTGTGTGTGTGTTGAACGGGGGCATCACGTTCCAACCCATGGGAATGTCTTATGCTCCATCTCAAGGCAAAGAGAGGCAGACTGCCTGACTCCTTCGTGCCCCTCCATGTCCCAAATGGGCCCAATGGGTCATCAGCTCAGTTTAATAGACACTGGAGTTGTTCCCCCTTCTTCTTGCAGCTGGAGCAGATTCAAAACTACTTTTGTAGAAGTCCAAGGGTGAAACCAGAGCCTTGAGCTTAAGACAGATGAATGTCTAAATGTTGCCACTGTCACTGTCCTCAACCAGCTAGACTGATTCTCCCTCCCTCCCTCCCTCCCTCCCCATCTCTGTGCTCCACTTACCAGCTGCACCTCATCTACTTTATCAACAGGCAGACCTCTATGCTGGGGTGTGTGTCATAGGAGGCACGTAAAGCGATTGCTCACAATCGGGCCTTCTCCGTGGCTGCCCCAACCTTATGGAACCACCTTCCAAGCGAGATACGTCTAGTACAGGCCCTGCCAGCCTTTAGACAAGCCATTAAATCTTTGCTCTTTAAAGAAACCTTTGGTGACCATTAACATGTATGGTTGTTGGGTTTGTTTGTTGTTTGCTTGTTGTCCTAGGGTTCTGTTTATTTTGCTGCCCTCTTGCCGGCATGTTTTGTAGTTTGAAATCTGTTATTTTATCTCTTGTTCGATTGTGAACCACCTGGAGTTGCCTTTTAGGGAAGATGGGTGATCAATCAATCAATCAAACAAACAAACAAACAAACAAACAAACAATAAATAAATAAATAAATAAATAAATAAATAAATAAATAAATAAATAAATAAATAAATAAATAAATAAATAGGTTTGCAAAGTCCAGCATAGAATTAGGCACAATGATGCTGGACTGTGCATTTGATCTTCCATTGCATTTGGTTTGCATTTCTGCTGCGGGGGTTGGGGGGTGGAGATTGGAAAAACAGAGAGCCCCATCATTAGGACTGATTGCAAGAAACCTTCCTGACTGACCAATCAGAGTTGCAAGCAAAGCCAATGCTTATTTCCCACTGGCCAGTCATAAAGCAAAGAAAGCTAATTTGCAAACTACAGGAGGCATGAAAAGTTCCTGCTACTACCATCAGGCCTTGGCAGCCTTCTCACTGAAAAAGGTCATGTGCATAGTGTGTGCATGCAAGGAATGCTAAAAATCTCACCCATCATCAGGTTTATATATTTATATGCACATGCAAATGTACACATAAATTGTAGGTGATAATTTAATGCCAACATTTTGATATCCAGGTTCAAATGGTAATGTGTACAATGAATGTGCATGGTTCATTAAAGTTTCCTTCTGGCTTTCCTTATGTACATCCAAAAGTTGTTGAATGAGTGCCAAAGCTGTATCTCAAGGCTGGGCAACTGTGCCCCTCCAGATATCTTTGGGCAACTATTCCTGGCTGCCCCTATCCAATAGAAGCAATTATGGGACCTGCCAGTTAGAAACATCTGGAAGGCTGCAGACATACGGCTGATACTGGTCTTTTCACTTGGTTCAGAAGGCAATTCAGAAACCCCAAACTGGAATCAATTCAACAGGGATCTGCTGTGATCTTTGTGTTTCCTAGTATCTGGAACACCCCATTTGCTCAAATGGGGAAACATAAATGGCTACAACTTTGGATTGGTTTTACACAGCACCCATGAAAGGTAGCAACATCGTAGACATTCACAGTCCCAGATTGCAGACATACAGTTCTGTATATTAAGGGACTAGCAAACGAGGCTCCTTCATGTCTCCTTTCTCCACTTTCCCCCTATCTTCTAATTTGGTGGTCCCTGCTCAGTGAAGAAATGGCCATCCTTTCTACTGGAGGTACGTTTGGGAGTGAGGGTCTATTTTCAGGCAAACTCCCCTTGTCATTTGGGTGAGGTGTGACATAACCGGAGGTAATCTAGTAGAGCTCTACCACCAGCAGTAAAAAATGACTAATCTGGCCCTACAGCCACTAAAGAAGATACAGTACTGTACTTAAATAAGAAACTGGACTGCTTGTGTGCAGTGGGCAGTCTTGCCCCATTGTATGGGGAATAAATTTACCAGCAACACCTAATAGAGATACACACCCAATTTGACTTGGAGTTCAGCCTTCATCTGAAGCCACTTCACAGTCCTTGGATGAACCACTACAGCAAAGGATGGCTAGAGTTTACAACTCGAGATGGGCACAAATTGCTGCTTCAGCAGCAGTCCATGCTTGTCCATCTCAGCCAAAATGGTGTTCTGCACTTCCTAGCCCTGCTTTCTCTGGCAGGCACCCTCTCAGAAGCAGATCCCTGGCTTCCCTGCCCCGACTCTTCTGGCCACTGCCTCTGAGTGAGTGCCAAATCAGCCGTGGAAAGAGCATACAACAGGTGATGGCTAGCACTGGCATCAAGACTGGCAAGATCCCTGGGGGTCAAATCCTGGATTGGCTCTTTCTCTTTGCCACTATTTACCTCACCAGGTCTCTTTCTTTTTGGTTCTTTAAAGTAAAAAAAAATGTGGAAGCATGAAGTCAGTAAATAGGAGGAATTACGGCAAGAATGCTAGTGTGGTGGTAAGTGTTAGACTTCAACTGTGGAAATACAGGTTCAGACTCCCACTTAATCAGGAAGCTTGTTGGGTTGGCTTTATGCAATCCTGGCCTCCTTGCCTAATTTGCCTCAAAGGGCTATTGGGTGGCTAAAACATGGAGAGTAATCCAAAAACACTACTTTGAGCTCCGTGTGTAAGAAAAGTGGGATGTCACAAACAGTTGCCACCAGCTTTCTTTCTGTCTCTGACTAGCGTGAGAGTTGGTGGCAGGGCAATGTGGAAAAAATTGGAAAGAGAAGCTTCTAGAACTTACACCTGTGAAGATTCTCTGTCATCCAGGTGAGTTTATCCGGAAGCTGAGTCATGGAAACTGGACTTCTTTTTCTTGAGAGATTGACCTCTGATCTAGGACTTCAACTCTAAAACAAGCACTATTTCAAGCCCCTAGCTGGCAGTAGCAGTTAAGAGCATTGAAATCGATTGCAGTGAAGAGGAGTGGAGGAAGTGAAGCCCACTTGGTGGGGACGGGGAGGGCCTCCTGCCAATGAGCCCTCACATCTGGCAGTGCTTAATCCCTGTTCTGTTGTTTGATAGCTTCAAGGTTATGATGCTCAGTTCTGACGATTTATGACTTTGTTGATAAATAGCCTTCAGGTGGGCAGGAATGTTCTGCTCATACTAACATGAAGGAGACATGCAATTCTTCCAGTGCTTACCAAAATACAATATTTCTTTTTGTGGTCCACTATTAAAGATGCTGGTGCCTCTCACAGCATTAATACACAACATTGCATTAAAGCTACAACGTTCTAAGTAGTCATAAACACAAGGACTATGTGAACCTATAGATTCATATAAAATACACATGGGAGTCCATCATTCAGGGAAAGCTTGCCTGAAGAGAAAGGTCTTTGCCTGTTTCCAGAAGGACAACAGAAATGAGGCAGTCCTGGCCTCTAGCGGGAAGGAGTTCCAGAGTCTGGGAGCAGCAGTCGAGAAGGCCCTTTCATGGGTTCCCACGAGACGTACCTGTGAGGGTGGCAGGATGAAGAGAAGGGCCTCTCCTGATGATCTTAACACCCAAGTCAGTTCATATTGAGATTTGATCTTTGAGGTAGCTAGGACCCACGTCGTATAGTGTAGGTCAAAGCCAGCACCTTGAATTGTGCTTGATAGCTGATTGGCAGCCAGTGGAGCTGTTTTAATAGGGATGCAATGTGATCTCTGTACCCCCCCCCCAACAGTCAGCAGTCTGGCTGCTGAATTTTGCACCCATTGAAGTTTCCTGAAACTTTTCATTGGTAGCCCCACATACAGTGCATTATAGTAGTCCAGCCGGGACGTCACTAGGGCATGTGTCACAGTGGCCAGAGCTGGTTTCTCAAGAAAGGGGCGTAACTTGTGTACTAGCTTCAATTGGGCAAATGCCCCCCCGGGCACAGCCATGATCTTATCTGGAGTACTGCACCATCTGTTACCTATATGAGCCTGCCTTTGAAGAGTGTTCAGAACTTTCAGCTGCTTCAGAATGCTGCAGCCAGACTGCTGATGGGCCCTGGTTACAGGGAGCAGTTAAGTCCCTTATTACAACAGCTGCACCCCATGTTAGTCTGTTCCTGGGCTCAATTCCAAGTGCTGGTTAATATACCCATAAAGGCTTGGGCCCAAGCTATGAGGCTCACTGCCCCATGTGAGCTACTCAACTTTTAAGATCTTCTGTGGAAGCCCTTCTTTCCATTCCACCACCTTCCCAAGCTCATTTAGTGACATACGAGAGGGTCTTCTTAGCGGCTGCTCCCAGGCCTTGGAATTTGCTTCTCCAAGAAGCCAGGTTTTTATGAAATTTAGATTTTAATAATAATAATAATAATAATAATAATAATAATAATAATAATAATAATAATAATAATAATAATAATAATAATAATAATAATAATAATAAACCCTATTGCTATACCAGGTGATAGAAGAGTCACTGAGAAACAACTTGAAAAAATTACCCGATATCAGGATCTGAAAACTGAACTTCAGATACTTTGGCATAAACCGGTACAGGTGGTCCCAGTGGTAATCGGCACACTGGGTGCGGTCCCTAAAGAGTTAAGTGAGTATTTAGAAGAAATTGGAGTTGACAAATTTTGTACCAGTCCCAAGCGGGATGACGAACTGCGATGAGAAGGACGTGAAGTAACCGCCAAAGTCACCATCAGTCAGCTGCAGAAAGCCGCCTTACTGGGATCTGCTCGCATAATCTGCCAATACATCACGTAGTCCTAAACGCATGGGAAGTGTTCGGCTCGTGATTTGTAATACAAAATCCAGCATAGTTAGCTTGTCTGCTGTGTGATAATTTGATAATAATAATAATAAATAATGCAAGATTTGTTTTAATCTTTTTAAATGTTTAGGACCATGTTTTAATATAGTTCTGTATAGTTTTAAACCTGTGGTTATTGTTCAATTTTAATTAAATTGCTTTGGATCCCCTATGGAGAGAAAAGTGGCACATCAATAAAATTAATTAATAAATAAATTTGTACATAACACAAATACTCCCCTGCTTCAATAGCTGGGTTTCAGAGAAAAATATCTAGCAGGTGCAGCTTTCCATTGCTTGGATTCCTTGTCAGGAAAAGCTTTGTTAGCTGCTACGAGTCCCTTGTTTGACAAAAAGGTGACAGTATTTGTTTTTTTCTATACAAATGCCCTTCCTAATCTTCTTTCCCCACTTCCATTGAAAATACCAGTAATTAAGACTTCCCACTTGTTTTATTTAGGTGATCCTATCTGGTTGTTTCTCTGCCCCTCTCTCTATAATCCTTAACAAAGAAAGCAAGTGATTGGTTTGACTTTGGGGTGGAAAAATAAAACAAAATAAATGGGGGCGGGTGTAACACCAGCTTCAAGCTTCCACCTGACTTTGTCTAATAACAATCTCTGTTAATTGGGTAGTTAGTCTAATTATCTAATTAGGCAGAATTGCTATTAGTAATTAGGCTCAGCACTAACTCTGAGCCTAGATGGTTCCTTCCCTTTTGGGCCTTCAGAAGAGAAACAAGGCAGCAATATAACCTCCTTCCTCTTCATTATGATTTGGATCTGTAACTGAAAACACCTGGAAATGTATGTGCACCACAGCCTGTCTGAATTAAGAGCAAGTGGAGAAAAGAAAACAAAGCAAAACAGAACAGAACAGGCAAAAAGCAAAATAAGGTTCCTTTAGAGACGATTCACTATAAACCCAGAGGTCTGTTAGCATCGTAGGAACATGAGTCGTAAAAACAAATCCTTGGGGATTTCCACTACAATTAAGCAAAGTGTATCTTTAATGTTTTAAAGCCTTGACACAATGCTCACACAAGCTCCTCTCAGCACTGGGTCTTCCTTGGTGGTGTGATCACATTTTCACAGAGGGACACAAACCACCCAGGCTCATAATGGCCCTTTGTACACGACGCCTAAACTCCACAGCAAATGGCTGCCAGCTCCGGAGCTTACAATTGTTTCCCCACCAGCTCCGGAGTTTGCAGGAAATTAAGTGCGACCACGCCCACCTAAACGCGTCCCAGTGCACTTTTCTTGTACCTGCTCTAGAAGAGTGAAAATCCCCAGGTCCGGATTTAATCTGGTGAGTGTGGGGCTCTCCTCGCTTCTGTTTTTTTTTTTTTTTGCCTCCCGCGAAGGGGTGGGAGGCAAAAAAAAAAAGCAGAAGAGAAGGAATCAGGACGACGGGGCTTCGACCGGCTTTGGAGGTGAGCCTGCATTTTTTCCTGTCTTTCTTCCTCCCTCCCCTCACGCAGACAGGATCAAGGAAGTGCGGAGGGGTGGGGACACAGGAAGAGCAACGAACCCCCAAGATCCCTGGTCCGAATTTAAGTGGCCAGCGGATCTTAGGGGTCGTGTGAAAAGGCCTGTTTGCTTGAACTATGATATGAACAGCCCTGAATGCTCCTCTTTTGCACATCTTTTCATCTGAGCCTGAGAAGTAGTAACACCCTTCTTCTGGGTGTCGCCTCATCTATCGGCCTCCAAACTCAGAAATTATGAAGAGAAAGATGCACAATATTTCAAAAAATTATATTTAAAAAAATCAATATCAATACTGTATAATTTTTTGGGCTGCAAAGGATTTAACTGCAGATTCTGTTTATATTCCAGCGATATAGTTTCAATTAATTTGTTTTTAATGTTTTAATTATAATGTTGTGGTGGGCATATTTTACTATTAGCTTTTGGGCAATATTTTCATTGAAAAGGTGGGGTGCAAATTTAGTTTACAAAACACTCTTCTTTAAGCAGTTATTTAGGGGACACTTTTCTGTTCTGTATTAAGCAAGCGGATATATTGTAATATCTTGAAAATATAATAATATTAGGAATATTCAGGAAATAAAAAGAGGCTATTTCTTAACTTACCTACCTACCTACCTACCTACCTTCATCCCACTCAGGTCACAAGATAGCACATATTAAAAATATAATACAAAGTTAATACAACAGTTATCCTTTGTAAATTACTGCAGCAGTAGCTTAGGGCAGTGGTTCTCAATTTGTTTTCCCGCCAGGGCACTTTTGTCATGCTAAAAAAATCCACAGCACAGCAAAGCAGTTTGAATACTTAGGAAAAGAAGAAAAAATAGTGCAAATATAATGCTCAGTTGTCTTTAATGTGATGAATGAAAGTATTTGGATGAATTTTTCATTATTTTCTTTATATTTATGGGAAGTTTAGCTAATTATATGTTATTGCCGTGGCACCCCTGGCTTGTGCTCGTGGAACACCAGGGTGCCATGGCACCCAGTTTGGGAACTGCTGGCTTAGGGAACAAGTCGTATGAATCATCCAAACTTAACCCTCCACTTGAGGTTAGAGATTGGATTTGCTACAAATGCAAAGTTCTAAAAGTGGATCTCAAACTAAATATTGGAACAAGGCTTGATATTTGACCCAGTGGACAGGAGGGTATAACCAGTAATGACTAGGCTATTTATAAGTAAACAAAGATCAGCAGATTTATTTAAGTCTGAGACAAGAACAAGGACATAGAATAATTTTTCTCAACAATAAAATATGCTAAGGTGAAGATTAAAGCATTAGGAAAGTGTTTGGAAAAATATATATAGTTGTGCTCAAATTACATTGGCTGTTATAGGCAGAAACTATCTCTTGCCCAGAAAGGTAAAGGTAAAGGTTCCCCCCGCATATGCATGCTACTCGTGTCCGACTCTAGGGGCGGTGCTCATCTCTGTATTCAAGCCGGAAGAGCCAGTGCTGTGCAAGTCCATGGCCATGTGGCTGGCATGGCTGCAAGGAAACACTGTTTTACCTTCCCGCTTTTTACAGCGGTACCTATTTATCTACTTGCATTTACATGCTTTCGAACTGCTAGGTTGGCAGGAGCTGGGGTTATCAGCAGGAGCTCGCTCCACTGCGTGGCACCCAGGATTCGAACCGCCGAGCTGCCGACTTTGCAGTCTACAGTTTCGGAGCCTTAGTCCACTGAGCCACCGTGCCCCTATTCTTGCCCAGAAAACCACAATTTAATTGTTAATTAAAACCACGATTTAATTATTAATTATTAATGATAAAGTAGGAAAAATGTGCATTGGTTCATTGTGAATGAGCCTGGGGAAACCCTTGGGAAGTTAGGTTTCCCCAGGTGAATTTTGTTTGGCAATCCAGACATGACTCCACAGAGAGAGAGAAGGAAATTGCCAATCAGCAGCTGGTTATGGCAGCTTCTGCTGTAGCTATCCAGAAAAGGAAAAGAAATTGTTTGTAGGCAAGGAGTGCTCAAGACGCCCTGCATGTGTGCCTTTGCTTTCTCTGTTCTCACTCTGCCAACAACCAGCACCCCTACACACACTTTCCTGGCATTGGTGCAAGAGATCACGCTTCTTGAACCAAGGTGAACTCTTTTTCTTGCAAA
Organism: Phrynocephalus forsythii; assembly: GCA_029282475.1. Classification (NCBI taxonomy): domain Eukaryota; kingdom Metazoa; phylum Chordata; class Lepidosauria; order Squamata; family Agamidae; genus Phrynocephalus; species Phrynocephalus forsythii. The sequence goes on from JAPFRF010000011.1 coordinate 160,510,828, forward strand.
AGGAAGGAAGGAAGGAAGGAAACGAAATGAAACGAAAGGAAAGAAATAGAAAGAGAGAGAGAGAAGTCTAGCTACCAAGGAAAAAAGTCAAAATTATGGAGGCTGCTTCTCATTTATATGAATATCATGCAGTCAACGGAAGAATAATACAAATTTGACCAGATTGATCTTGGAGAATTTCCCATATTATTTGTCATTGTAGTCACCCCTTAAATTAAATGAAAGGAATACAGTATCAGTCTGTATTAAATTTTAAATGAAACATGACATGTAAATCACAATAGGTGCAATAAGCTGAGCTGGAGACTCATCAGTCCAAACTAATTTAAATGCAACCCTATAATCTCCCAGCTACACAGCTTCAAAGCCTTCTCTTTGAGGAAAATATGAACAAAACGAGAGGGGAAGCAGAACGCAATCCCTTGTTCTCAAATGTGGGGTCCCCGGATGTTCTTGGAGTTCAGCTCCTAGAAAGCTCAGGCTGGGCTACTGGGAGTTGCCATCCAAGAACATCGGGGGGACCCTAAGTTTGAGATTATGCATTGTGTTTGCGCTATGATCTAACATAATTGAGAAGTCTGAAGGTGGAAATCAGAGTAAACCTCTCTCTAAGTCCCAGACAAAGTTTCCCCGAAAGCCCAAAATAACAACCATTCCAGGAAAAGTGGAATACGTTTTTAAGTAGGAGATAAATCATGAAAACAAGGGGGGGAGAAGTCCAAGGGCTGAGCATTTTGCCCTAAAAGTGAGTGGAAGCAGCCCCAGGCTAGGGGAAAGGGTATTAAGGAGAAGGAAAGAAGAGAAAAACATTAGCCTTACTTCACGTCCCTTTCATCCCTCTTTGCTGTCCTTACTTCACGTTCATAGCGTGACAGCGGAAACTCACCTCAACCACGCCCCCTGAACCGGGAACAGAGTGTGACAAGCCATACCTGCCCCCGGGCTGGGGAATTCTCTTGTCACACTTTGTTCCCGGTTCGTGTTCTGAGACAAGGGATGTGAAGTAATGGCGATGGCTTTCCCCCTTTTGCTCTAGGAATACTCTGACAACCGAGAAAGCTGACTGGAACTCCTGCGCCAGGCCAGGCTCGGCTGCCCGCCTGTCCCTGCAGGAGAAGGCGGCTCTTGAAGGGACAGGTGGAGAGCCACTGTCAGACGTAGGTCTGTCCTCCTCGGGTCCTGGAGGCGGGGCTGAGCTCTCCTTGCCTGCTCGCCTGCCAGCCCGCAGACTGCTGAGTTCAGGGCGAGGGTGTCTCGGCCCACCGCCCACGCCGCCGCCACCTGGGCTCGCCCGCAGCAAGTGGTGATGTTGCAGCCACCTGGGCTCGCCCGGCTCCTCCTGCCGGGCCTCCCAAGACAGTCCATGCACCCGCAGCAGGGATTCGAAATATCGAAAAACAGCAGCCCGACAATTTTAAAAAAGGCTAAACAAAGCCAGGGAAATCCAGTAGTTGTCACAAAACAAGGACGTGAAGTAATAGTTGTCACAATACAAGTAATCACACCTGACGGTAAACGAAAACAGGGACTGAACAGGGACAAAACTACGTGACCACAAACAAGACTGTCACGGAACAAACATAATCGCAGAACGAGGTAGGACGTGAAGTAACCGTCTATGTTAGCCTGGCGTGAGAGAAAACCTGGAACCAAAGTCAAAAAGAAAAGAGCTGAACTTTCTCTCATACAGCACTGTCTTCTCATTGTTCCCATTTCCCCAGTTACCTTCCAGAAGGGGAGTCTGGATAGGTATATGATTTGGGCGTGGGGGCAAACCCTTTAGAGATAGTACCCTATTGTTTTCAAAGGTAGTCTTTGCCCACAGAACATCCCAGATTCATCGGGTAACAACCTTTTCAAAGCAGCAAAATATGCATCTGTTTTTCCATCCTAGCTCTTTGTCCCAGCACCAAACAAGCTTGATAACCACAATTACCTTGTGTCTCATTTTCATGGCAGCTAATATTCCTCCCCCAGGAAACAAGGCCTGTGAGTATGCCATGGGAAACATACATATTTTCTGGCCTTTGCCTTTTCTCTATTGCATGGGTCACCTCATGAGCCCTCTGTTTCAAGTATTCAAGTTCCTTTAAATAGAAACAGAATACCATCATCCACAGGCAACTAAGAGCCAATGGATTTCAGTAGAGATAGGTATGAAACGAAAATATAGCATTTTGTTTCTTTGGTAGTTTCATTTCATCTTGTTACTAATGTAATTTTAAAATAATTTTGGAATGAAATAAAATGCTATATAATGGCTCCCCTGGGTCCTAGAGGCACCAAACCACAGGGGAGCTTCCTCAAGCTCTTCCCTGTAAGCCCCCCAAATTTGGAGAGGTTTGGGGTTCAGGTATCTGCATTATTAAACTTTAAAGCCCCCCCCAGGAGAAAATTGTTCTAATTGAGTCAGGAAGCCGCTCTGGAAGTTGAGTCATGGCTACAGGAATTCTTTTTCTTGAGACATAGAAACGTTTCGCTGCTCAACCAAACAGCTTCATTTCTATCTCTCAAGAAAAAGAAGTCCAGTAGCCATGACTCAACTTTCAGATAAACTCACCTGGATGACTGAGAATCTTCACAGTCAGGAAGCTGTTAATCGCTCGGGGGGATTAGCAGCTTCCCAACTCAATTAGAATGATTTTCTCCTAGGGGAACCCCCTTTGGAGCTTAATACCTCAGTTCCCTGAACCCCAAACCGCTCCGAATTTGAGGGCTCACAAGGAAGAGCTTGAGGAAGCTCCCTTGTGATTTTGGTTCCTCTAGGACAAATTGTTTCATTCCTAGAAGAAAAAATGTTTTATTTAGTTTCATAACAAAACGTGTCCTACTGTTTTGTGTTTCATTTGCTGCCCATCTCTAGATTTCAGTTATGTGAATGCCCAGTGGCGGCAGGGCAGGAAACTAGTTGTGGTAACCTTTAAAGCTTTAGACATTCAGGCATAGCTTCTTTAGTGTTTTATAGTGTCGAATGCCAAGGAAGGGCATTTTGATTTGGCTTAAAATTAGTGACTGCCAAAATCCATGAGAACATGCCATTTTGCAACATGTATCTGGTAAGAGTTTGGGAAACCGACGTGCTGCTGTCAAGGTTGGTTTCTGGATGAAGGATCTGCATTGTATGCATTTTTATTAGGGAAACTTTTGCTTCTCTTTGAAACATACACAGCAGCCCTTGGGCGGTAACATACCAACTTTTTTTGTTTGCTTATGCTTACATGCTGTTCTTTGCTGTTCACGCAGCATGCTTTGTGAGCTTTAGATTTGTAGCTTTGCTTACAGTACCTACAAACTTCTCTAGCCTCTGCCCTGATTATTATGCTTTTCCTTCGAAGAAGGGAGGTGGCTGGGCTTCTCCGCTGTAACAATTCATAGCTGCTGGAAGACTACACATTGACCTGGAGAAATAAGACATTGCCGATATTTTCATCTTCAACCTCTTACTGTTTTTATTCTGACTAAAAGTTAAGTGGTTACAGGCTTGACTCTGTATTTGGAATGGGGTCCCAATCAACAACAGAAAACAGGAGACTCAGGAAAGTTCTTGAAGAGGAAAAAACAAGGCAAGAAATAGAAAAAAAATAAGGGGTCGACACTAGCAAAATTAAAATTTGTTTCAGCAGAGTATATGTGTGTGTGAGAATGAGTGAGTGAGTGAATGAGAGAGAGAGAGAGATTGAGAGAGAGAGAGATTTTGTTGCTTCTTTCTTCCTTATAGTCTTTTTTACATGTAGTGAAGACTCTGAACTCATTCACATAAAATCTCGGGGCAGCCACCGAAAAGGATCTGTCTCATTTTACTATCACCATACTTCTTTTGCTGGTGGGACATGCAACTAAATCCCCAGAGATTATCTCAAACTAATGACAGTTTCATGTGGGAGAAGTTGGTATTTCAGTTATTTCAGCCCTGAGCTAATTTGATATGAAATAGCTACAAATGTCATTATTTGCACAAGTAACAGCTAACTCTTTTAATGCCTTAGAACCATGTTTGGCATCACCCAAGGGGCTAGAGCCATCTTTTCTCCCCTCTGGACCCTGGATGGCTGCACATCCCCTCCAAACCTCCTCAAGAGTACACAACTTTTTTGTTCTAACCAGTCATACCTGGTGGAAGCCATTCAGCCTCAGCCTTGGGAACTCTCAATGCGACCTACTCATTAGGCCAAGATTCCTCCCATCCTAAACACATGTGGTCCTCTCAAAGATCTGTTACCTTCAGGTAATGGCCAGCTTCGAGTTCACTTTCTTTGTTAATGTCCCTCCATGTACTTTCTGTCTCTTTGGTCTTTCCCTCCTTCATATTCTCCTTCTTCTCTGGAACATTCTTTCCTCCTCCCTCTTATCTTCCTTCCCTTCCCTTTCCCCTAGGGGTTCTCCCTCTGCCTCTCTGATATTTACAGGAGAGCTACAGGTGGGAAAATGAGCCATGGCCATTGCGAGGCAAGGTGGACCACCAGCAACGACTGGAGTCTCCTTGCCCTCATCATCCCCACAAGGAAGATCAGCATCTTGCTGTCCTGTGCTGAAACTATTTGTGTCTTTCTTTATGTACCAACAGAATGTTGTCTTGTTATATCTGAATCAGAGCTAGCCAGAATATCCGATAAGGGATCAAAATGTAGATACAGCAAGTCTTTGCTGTGTGTGAAGGCCCCCCCCCCCCTGGGGCTAACTCAAAGAAAAAGTAGCTTTTTCCATCTAGGAAAGCTTTCTTCCTTCTACATGCTATCCATAGATGGGCTATGTGTTACAGTTGGCATGTTGATTTCGATGTCTGCCAGACACCAGGGGTCTAATTTTGTGATCAAATAATAAGCAACATGAGGGGGATTGATCTGCCCACTATTTTATTGTTCCTTAATTCAGAAGCGGTCAGGCACCATGTGGTCCACCAGATGTTGTTGATCTGAAACTCACACTAGCCCTGGCTGCCATATGTGACCCATTCTTGATGTGCCCCTTCATTTCAGGAACTTTTGGAGGGAAAGACCTTCCTTGAGACTTGAACAAGGTAGAATGCATGGACCACAGGTGGGCCGGCATGCGAAAATCGAACACTGTGTTTGAGCAAAAAGCTTGTAACGTAGAAGGAATTTGGGTCAAACTACCGTACATGAGATGCTGAGCTGGCAAGTAGAAGCGGATGGCATACTATATCTTCCAACAATGAATTTCCTCAGAGTCCCTTGCATAAGCTGCCAGACTCTTAACTGAAGTCTTCATCTGTCTCCTAACGAACAATCACAAAACAAAGCAATTTAGTGTTTTGTTTTTTTTTAAATGTGGAGCTCATACTACAGCAAGGAACCATGTTTTAAAGGATTATCTGTTTGAAATGCCGAGCTCACTCTACAGGACTCTTGATCCCACAATGTTGATGTTCTCTGGTTAGGCTTGAAAATGTTGTTACACACTGAGAGCAAACTGAGCCCTGCAGATGTTTCCCATCATCCTTGGCAAAGCTAGTCAGGGTTATGGGTGTTAGAGTTCTATAGCATCAGGGGCACTGCATCTTCTGGAATGGTATAAGAATGGTGGCCTGATTTATGTTTATTATTCATAAGAAGAAACTGAATACCTGAAGCTGAATTATTGTCGCAACAGTGGTAACAGATGGAAGCAATAAAAGGGGAGCTTCTATTTTCAGGTGTAACCTATAGGGATCTGGGAAAACCCTTGCAAAATCCGTTGTTCTTGATACCTGCCAGTTTGGATTTTGTACTAACGCTTCAAAACTCATTTTACAAGAACACGTCTGCAAGGAGCAATGCTGTCTGTCAATAAGGTCAAGGTTTTCTTGAAAGAGCCACCGTGGCCTTCTCCCTACCGGTGCTGCTGGTCAGTTTCTGTTGCACCAATGTTCGCTCATCTTGTTGAACTGCATTGTCGAGTCCTGCACGCAGGCTTCATTTTGTTCACAGTACTTTACCTGCTATGTATTTGTTTGGTTTTAGCATTTTCCCTCCCAGGTACTATTGCTATGGAGATGTTCCTTGGGCCCATTTATCATCTACCACTTTACCATGCTGCAGCAGTCTATGTGCTGTCTTGGTGTCGATCTACCCTGAAAGCTTGACTATATCCTGCAGATTGTTCAGGGCTCAAAGGGAAAGGTAACTTGGTTGCCAGCATCTGGTAGGAGAGGGAGGAGTCCGAACTCTCTGCCGTCTCTATGGGTAATAATCGATAAGACCCATTAGTGAGACAACTGCATACATCACTAAACTGTGACCTATGATCCCTGGAGCAGCCCCAAGGTGCCTATTCATGCGTGGGCGACATCTAGCTGCCGCCACTGCAAACCAATAGGAAAGAGATCACAAATTTGCATTATAGTGCCTTTGGCAATTGGAGACTATTGCATTAAAGAAGGAAGTCATCTAACATATGCACTTCAGAGTTTGGAAGATCCTTAATCATAATAAGACATGGAAAGATATGATCGGAAAATAAATTAAGGCCAAAGAAATTGTGAAGATTCCCAGTCATCCAGGTGAGCTTATTTGGAAGTTAAGTCGTGGCAACTGGACTTCTTTTCTTATTTATTTTATTTATTTATTTTTACAACTTATATGCCGCCCACTACCCAAAGGTCTCTGGGCGGCTTACAATCAAAGAATTAAAACAGTTAAAACATCAAATATCAATAAATAATTAAAACAATAATAAAAACCTTACACTAAAATCATTACACTAAAATTGCCATCAGAGGACCCACAGTCTATATTGTATCAATTAAAAAACTTCTGGAACAGGAAGGTTTTTACCTGGTGCCGAAATGTCATCAATGTTGGTGCCAGGTGGATCTCACTTGGGAGGGCATTTCATAGCTTGGGGGCAGCTGCTGAGAAGGCCCTATGTCTGCAACCCATCCCTCCTACCTCCTTGAGGTATGGCTCTTTCAAGAGGGCCCCCCTGGATTGTATGGAAGGAGGTGGTCCTTCCAATCTTGAGAAATTGAAATGTTTTGCTGCTTATTTAAACAGGTTTGTCAGTCTGTGGAAAGCTAGTTGTGAATCCTTCATTTTATAGTTCACTTTGACCTCATGTGAAAGCAATACACCTCCACTTGAAGGAGAATGGGCACTCATTCAAAGATGAGGATGTACACATATTAGACAGAGAAGAGAGGTGGTTTGAGAGAGGGGTCAGGGAAGCCATTCATGTGAGCATTGAAAACCCCTCTCTCAACAGAGGTTGGGGGCTCAGGCACAGTCTATTTGCTACTTAACTGGCAATGATTTCAACAATACCCAGACAAATCAAAAATACTTCACACCTCCACCACCAAGGCCATAGCTAACGACCCATACTTTATGGGTTTCAGCACCTTAGGCCATGGTTCACCTAAAGGCCTATTGAGATAATTGTCTACCTAACGAGCATATTCAGGCCATTATTCATCTTATGAGCCTATTTAAGACCAGGGTGACATGAGGTCAAAGTGAACTATGAAATGGAGAACTCGCAACTAGCTTTCCTCAGACTGACGAAACTGGTTGGATGAGCAGTGAAATATTTCAGTCTCTCAAGAAAAAGTCCAGTTGCCATGACTCAACTTCCGGAGGCCCAAAGAAATTGTGAAAATGTAGGAACTGCCCCTTTCAATCTTACCAATGGCCACTTAATCTCATATTTTGTATCTAGCTACTGCCAGACAATGCCACCGGAAGCTGACAAACAGATACCATGATGCCCCCCCTCTTCCTCCATTTCTGCATCTGGCCCACAGCTATACTTGCCAGAGTCCTGTTGGTGATTTGCATCTGCATAGGTTGTGTTGTGCAATTGCCAGTAAAAAAAAGCAACAGTCACATTACAAGGCACTCCTTCATTGCACAGCAGGTGTGCACGTAATCATGCAACTGGCACTTCATTCTTTATCTGCAATGTGCCACAGTACATTATGTAATTCAACACACACATAAGTAAGTGGCCAGCCGCAGAAGTCTAGCAACCACCTCTTAATGCAGACTCTTGTTCACTGCTCATGTATGTAAACTGCAAAAAACGGCACAGAACAATTCTAAAACTCTTACACTAGGGTGTAACTTCTTCAAATAACCCAGCCTTTGAGCATGCAGATTCTATCAACAGAAAATATATGCAGCATGCAGAAGATCCCACCTGGCACATTTTGGGTGCCTTGTAGGATATTCCAAGACTGGTTGTGTGCAGACTGTTGTGAAATCTATTTAATTTATTTATTTATTTTTATTTGTTTGTTTGTTTGTTTTCCATTTCACACATTTTTAAAACATAAAATTGCAATATAGCAAAGTAACAGATTTAAATAACTATAATACAAACAACAGAATATAAACAGAATATAACTACATAAATGAACAACAATAAACTAAAATAAAAGTCAAAGTAACCAGGTGATTGATCAATTAAGTATTTTAAGTGTTAGAAACGTTAATGCAGAAACAAGGACAATAGGGTTATTTTTGTTTCCTAAAGTATATACAGTAACTGACATATATTTATTCATGTTTCATAATTTATTTTTCATTATTCAAGCCCAAAAAGGACCACCAGAAAAATGCTCAAGTGAACACACTTCAAAATCATTCTCCAACCTTTCAAAAAGTTCCCTAAAAATCATAATATTCATATCTGCCAAATGTGTGTGTGAGTGTGTGTGTGAGAGAGAGTTCTGTGTTGTCAAGTTGGAATCAACTGATAATGACCCTAACAGGGCTTTCAAGGTAAGTGAGGTATTTAAGGAGTGGTTTTACCAGTTCTACTATCCCAATCAGTTGCCATGACCAAGTGGGGTTTTGAATCCTGTTCTTCCAAGTCCTAGTCTGTCACTTTGTCCACTAAACTACACTGGGGACAGATAGACAGACAGATCATAATCAGGTACTGTGATTTTTCCATGGCTGTCATAGTGCGTAGAAGAGGTATGTTCTAAATTGGATGATGTTATCAATTATTGATATTCCCTGTTGGCACATAAGAGTAACACTTCTCACTACTCCAGCAATATCGGTGGATGTTTTATTTTATTTTATTTTATTTTATTTTATTATTTATTTATTTATTGCCAATTTCAGATTGTCACCCAATGCTCTCTTTCCATCTGGAGGCTTAACTTGCACAACCAGTTTTTTGCTCAATCAAATCTATTGTACCTCCTAGGAAATGTTCAACTGCTACCTCTCTTGTGTGGGCCGCAGTGATTATTATCAGGGAACATTCTGCCATGACATTGTTTCAGACATGGGAATGGCTTACTTCCATGTAACACTTGAGTGGTATTGCCTGAAGGGCCATAGAATTTGGCAGCAGAACAGAAGAGACAATGTCAACATGAAATATGTGCTGGCAGACTTCTCCAAGTCATGCTGGTGCAATGGCAAAAATGAAGCAGGCTCACGGGCGGGATGTGGATGACACAGGAAAGGAGCACACTTACACAATGACCCACAATATCAGCAACATTACTACACCAGGCCTGAATCTGGTGCAGGAATTTCCCCCTCACGACTTCAAAGGGATGAGGGATGTGTAAAACCAGCCATCCAAATGTTAACAACTAAATCTTCCAGAATCGAGCACGAAAGATGGTGAAGCTCATCTCCTAATCACAGTGTGTTACCCTCACTCAAGGTTCCATCTAAGAAGCATAGATGTACTCATGGCTCCACCTTCCTCCACATGGGCTTTCCCGCCCCCCTTGCACCTGTTGCAACCATTTTTGTTATGGTCGTGCGGAAACTGTGTGTGTGCATGTTGCCCCCACTGCCTATGTCCTACCCAATGAAAAGACACTCAGACAAGAGAACACGAAATAGAGAGCTCTCTGTGTGTGTTGCGGCGTTACAGTCGTGACTGACTCTTTGTGACTCCATGTCCATGGAGTTTTCTTGGCAGGAATACTGGAGTGGTTTGCCAGTTCCTACTCCATGCACCTACAGCACCTGGTATTCCCTGGCGGTCTCTCATCCAAGTACTAACCAGGGCTGACCCTGCTTAGCTTCCAAAATCAGGTGAGGTGGGGTATGCTTAGGGCATCTAGGCAGCTGTAGAGAGCTCTGTATCTCTGGCCTAATGTTATAAGAGAACTGGAGAGCTGGAAGGGACACTATGGGTCCTTGAGTCCAGCCCCTGTCAGGGAGGCACAGTGGGAAATCAAACTCCCAGCCTCTGCCTCCACAGCCAGAGAGCTAAAGTGCTGAGCTCCCCAGCAGTTACAGTATGCACACTTAGAACTCACTAGGACAGGCATGTCCAAACTTCGGCCCTCCAGATGTTTTGGACTGCAACTCCCACAGTCCTTTGCCATTGGAAATACAGGCTTGGAATTCTGGGAGTTTTGGTCCAAAACATCAGGAGGGCCGAAGTTTGGACATGCCTGCACTAGGAGGAACGATGGTGGTAGGAGGAACTATGGAGGAACAGCCTTTGACACGTGAATGGAGCACTTTGCACACACCAGTCAGCCACTGAAACACACACACACACACACACACACACACACACACACACAAAAATACATTCCTAGCCTTTTCCTTAGAACACAGCAGGCACATAAATGCCTTGGACGTAAGGACACTCCAGTCTAGTCCTCTTTCTAGGACAGAATAGCTCACATAGTCAAGTGAGGGAAGCAGTTCCCCTTGGGAGCCGAGTAAGGGTATTCTGGGAGTCACTAAGTTCCCTCTTCCTTCACTGGCAAAGAGAAAGGACCTTGTGAGGTTATCCAGACGGCAGTGATCACTTAGGAGACATGATGCCTAAGACACAATTAGCTGGGGATGATGGGGGGCTTTTGGGATACAAAAGGCCTAATCTCCTACCATTCTATATAGTGGGCTCCTGTTGATGGGAGACATAGTTCCATGAAATATGGAGTGAGATGGATTGCCTAATTCCTGCATTCCAGGCAAAATCAAAGAAAAACAAAACAAAACAAAAGGCACAAAACATGTGGCACCTTTGTTCCTGCAGAGTCCACTATCTGCCACTCAGGTTCTTAGGCTGGAAAGAGAAACTGTGAGCTGGATGGTGCAGCCTGAAATACAAAACCATCAGTTGGGTTGGGTGAGAAGGGGTCAGGGTCAGCGAGGCTTACTGGGATGGCCAATAGCAAGAGGCATGGGTTGGTCTTATGGATGGCAAGGGAGGGAGGAGCCTCTGAGCAGCTCTTGATACAACCAGCTTTCCTGTGGGCTGCCTCCCATCATGCCTGGGTGTATGCACTCTTCCCTATCTAATGAAGCCTGGTGCCCTAGATTAGATCCTGGGGTATCCAGCATATGAAACATGAGTTATGCATCAGGCCAGGGCTTTCCCTACAGCCTCTAGGCCTAAGTGTTGAGTTGTAGATGCTTAGGAAAGAAAAGACCTGCAATGTTTTGAGGGTTCTTCCAATGGAGTGTTTGTTCTCTGAAATGTATCTGACCATGTACCTGATTTCAGTAATTCTCCACCATTAATATATTGTTTGATCTCTCTCCCAGGAAAGATAGTAACAAAATTCTCAAAATCAGAAACTAAGGGTGCAGTGAGACGAGTATTTGTTCCAGTGTTTCGTCTACTGCTGAAATGGGCTGGTATGCTCCTTTTTTCTGCCAATCAGATAATTGCTTGAGCAAACCATCTTGTCCCTACCGCATTCAAATCCGTACCTTTCTGGGTCTCTGTCAGGGCTACTACTTCTTTTTGGGTAAAGGGTTATGTGTGTGTGCACATGAATGCATGCATGCATGCATGAGCGGCACGCGCGCGTGCGCACACACACATACACACACACACACACACCTCTTTGGTTGCAGAGAAAGGAGGAAAGTGCTGATGTTTAATCTGTCACAGCAGACTTGGAGGCAAACATCTTTCTCTTCATTTGGGCTGGGACAGAATAGGTTGGTGGGACCGGCAGAAGATTCTTAGTGAGCCAGATGGGAATATTGACAGAGCAGTAGCCAGCTTGTTGAGAAGAGATTCCCTATGGCCACTGCATGGGATAACGCCTGCTATCATCCTTACAGGCATTATAGCATATGAAGAGTTTTGACAATTCAATGGGTACCAACTAGAAGTGGGTCCAGCTATCTGGCATGAAGAAGAGCATGATAAAGACATAAACTGCCTCTATTTTTTCTATTTGTACTCCAATGACATCTTTAGGAATGCACTCATTGTGTGAAACAGCAACATCTTATATACAGGCAATGCAGTATCATTAACTAACATTTAGCATTGTTGCAAACGTAGAGCTCGATCACACCTGGTATGTGTGCATGTTCCTATTGATTATTTTCCCATCCTTTTGAGAAGGCAGCCACCATGACTGCTGTGCGGCTGCCATGTGATTATTTAATTTTTTTAAAAAATCCTGCTGGTATATTGATAAATTGATAAACCAAGGTCTATGAGTTTACAGGGACAAATTGTGGTGCAGACTGATTTGCACGTGCCATTTGTTCCTATATAATGCTTGATCATGGCACCTACTGTCTGCCAAGCCTTATAGGTGGGGGTGGGGACCAAGGTGGGAAATGCGTTACTGTCAAGGTCACAGGCACCACTGATCAAACGTTCCCAAATGGGAATCCCTTTCTGCCATACTGATGTATCACTGTTGTTGTGCATGCATTTTTTTAAAATAAAAAAATAAAAGTAGGAGCAGCACTGCCCCATGACACATCAGGGAAAACAAATTGATATCATGTTGTAGCTGGCAATGGCATTTTAAATGGGAAGAAATGAATCAAGATCATTAAAATCAATGGGAATGTTCCTGCCAGTAAAGGTATCGGTACAACAAAGGTGTGGAAAGAATTGGTATAACTGCGGTGTTATTTCTCACATGTGATTGACCCCTTAGTGAAGTAATTAATGGATGTGGCCTAAAAATGGATGTCCAGAAAACTTTGTTGTTTGTTGTTGTTGCCATCAGTCAAGCTCCTTCTCACATATGGCGATCCTATGAATCAGCAATATCCAAATTGTCCTCTCCTGTTCTTCATAGCCCTACTCAGCTCTTGTAAACTCACTCTTGTCGCTTCCTTTAGGTCTTTTCCTTTTCCTCCTGCCTTCCACTTTTCCCAGCAATATTGTCTTTTCTGGAGAATCTTGCCTTCTCCTGATAGGCCCAAAGTAAGACAACCCTGGGTTCATCATTTTTGCCCTCAGAGATAATTTACCCTTAATTTGGTCTAGGAACTGCAGGTTCCATCTTTCTGACAGTTTGTGGTGGTGAGTTTAAAATCAGTCAGTCAATCAACCAGTCAATTATCCTCTCAAAAGCCCCAAAAGGAAAATGTGGTGTGTGCTGATAACTATTGGTACCTTGGAACTTGGTTGTACAAACATCACAGATATGCCAAAAAGTTAGAATGGAGATGCAACATAGTAGTTTTTTAAAAGGTGAAAAATGTAATAGGCAATAAAAACATAATGTAGGGCTATGTGTTTTTGGTTCCATTATGTAGCATAGAATTGTGGACTTGAACTATGGCAAGAAAAGTACAAAAGCCTTTAAAATATTTTTCACATGTTAAAAATGTATTGACTCAAGAACGTGACCAATGAAGAAGTACTAAGGTGAATGAATAAAGACCAAGAAATATATTATAGAAAATAAAATAGCCGTGAAACATGTAATGAGAAAGAAAAAATAGAGACCCCAGTAGTTGATTACTTCAGGTAAAAGCAGTGGGAAAAGAAGTTCAGAATGGAATAATTCTTGGATAACAAGCTTGGAAGATTGGTCTAGATGCAACACAACACCTCTATTCAGAACTTTTGCATCCAGAGTCCAACCCAACATTATGTTGTCCAACCTCCAGCAAGAGAGGAACAAGAATATGTGCGGCCATTCAACAGTAAACGAATACAAATGCTGTCAGGGTGCATCACTTCATTTAAAAAGTAAAGACCATGCACACAATCAAACAATTAAGAAGAGCAAAAAGACAAGACACTGATAAAATACAGCAGTGGCTTTTAAAGTAAAATTCCACTTACAACAAAACAGTTAAACTCTGCAATAAAAAAAGGACTTGGATAAAATGCAGCAGCATTTTTTTAAAAAATTCTCTTTTGTTAGCGGTTGAAATATGGCAGGGAACTTGATAAAGAACACATGGGCTGGAAGAGCTAGCCAAATAAATTCACTGAAGATGTTCAGTAAGGATATGGTGCAGGAAACAGAGTAAGTTTATATGTGAGTGGTGGAATTCCCAAGATTAAAAAAGAAATACACCCTCTCCATTGTTATTCTTCACATTTATATCACAGTATACATAATTCCCCATTTGGGATACAAGTGTAAGAAATAAATAAACATCCTTATGAGACTGGTTAAGTAAAGCCGCAGTGATTAGCACAAGGCTACCAGGGAAACATATCGCTGAATTAGAATTTGAACTCAGGTCTCCCTGGCTCATGTCCAGCCCACTAACCACCACATCACACTGGCTGTCCCATAATAAAAGAAACCTACCCTAGTTCCAGGGATTTTCATTAGATAAACACTCCAAGTAGCCGTCTACCAAATCCATTGCCAAGAATGCATACTAGTATTTCGGGTTGGGGGGGTTGCGGTTTGATTAGCCACACTGGGCAATGAAGTAAAGAGCTTCAGGTTAAGATTTACAGCTGGCCTGGCATCAAACTCTGTGCACAAAAGCTGGCATTGATTCCTTATATTTCACAGGAGTTTAAAATAGTCTATGCAGAAGCCCAGGTGTCAGTAAATAACCCTGGAATCTTTGCAGCTCTGTGCTGGTGAGAATGGAGACCCAGCACAGAACCAATTAGCTTGGTGTTTGCTTTAAGGAAAACATGTTTTAAAGGCCCTGTCAACTTTATTTTTCCAGGCCAGAAACATGAGACTTGAGTTGTAGCTCATCTACTTAGCTGAAGCAAAGAAGCCACAATGGTTAGATGTAGTGGAGGACTGTGACACCCACGTCTGTGTATGGGACTTGATGGGAAGAATATTAGCGGTCCTTTAATGCTATTCACATGGCAACATTGCTACCAATAATGTCTTTGTAATGTATTAAACTTTGCCTTCCTAGTTTGTCTGGAAAATATATAGTCCATAAAAGAGAACATGCTGATTGGATAGCTCAGTGGTTTAAGTATCTGGTGCAGGGCCAGAGGTTGCGAGTTTGATTCCCCACTAGTCCTCCTGGGAAAAGAACCAGCCTGTGTAGCCTTGGGCAAGCTGTATGGTCCCAGGGCACATCAGAAGGGAAGGATAAACCACTTCTGAGTATTCTCTACCTAGAAACCCATGGCAAGGATTGCCATGAGTCAGAATCAACTTCATTGAATGCATATATTAATAACACACCAGGTATATGTGTCTGCATGAACACACATATGCATAGGCATTCAATGAGTTAAAGAGCACCTAGATTCTATGAAACTTGTTTAAATGTTTAAATCCATAAGAATACAGTAAAAAGCTTAGCATAGCAAACATGTTCTTGCCCACAGAAATATGACCAATAAAAACATGGCACATTTTATACTAATAAGGCATGTCAGTTATGCTCTAGCATTGCTCTAATGTACTTTGCATCAGGCATGGCAGAAATCTTATAACCAGTGGCTACATTTGCTAATTCGTTTATTTAAAGTTATTGAGTGCCTGTCTCACTCTTAAGAAGCTACTTGTTGTCATTAACAATATGTTAATGATCCGACCTCCAGTTACATTGCTTACAGCCCAGATTTCCTTCACATCCCTGGCCACCAAAAGCCAATTTAAATAAACAAATCTTATGCTTCTGAAATAAAGGTTGATAGGCAGCAAGTAGGAAAGACACTCTGAAAACCCTTGTGCTCCTGGCTTGATGTAAAATGATAAATGTAATTGCATGTTCTAGGTAGATCTCATGTTCATAATGATTTCTTGATATGGTCATCCCAGCCATCAGAAACTTTGCAAGTCGTTACTGGTGCTCTGAACTCAGCATCTGGAAAATATATGGCTTTTATGTTGGAACAGGGAAGCCTTACCTATGAAAATAGAAAGAAACCCATACAGTAGTACAGTACACAAAAAAACTGCAGGAATTCTTTGACATCATGAAGGATGGATTGACTTGACTGTCAGTGCTGATGAGGATTGGACGGTATGAACTGGATCCAGTTTCAGGTGTGTGCAACTGGAAGGATGATGCCATTCTTGTCTCTTCTTCTTGCCTAATGAAACTGCTACACAAGGGGTTGGAGTCAAACAAGGTGAGTTGTGGTTTTTATGCAAAGAGCTAAAAAAACTTGGCAAAAGCATCTTCTGGCAAGCATCTTGCAGAAGGGGAAAGTTCTTTTATGGGATTATAATCCTCAGCTTTCCCTAAAAAGCCTCTCCAGGTGCCGGGGTGGGGGGGAGGGAGGGAGGGGCTGCCGGACTCTAAAAGCTGTGGTCCAAAAAGGGATGAGGTCCAGGGTGTCCCCCCTGTGTTCTTTCATTCAGCTGAAGACAAATCTTGGATTAATAATAATAATAATAATAATAATAATAATAATAATAATAATAATAATAATAATAATAATAATAATAATAAAGGTGCCAATGGCACTGGAATGGCCGAACTCCATTGCATGGCCAGTGCTAGCAAATGCAATGGGCCATCACGTCCAGATGCACAATGCTCTTCAACTGCTTAGAATAAGACAGATCCCAGCTATGGTAGTATGGGCCCTTGAATTCTATTGCATTCCGAAAACATCTATGACATTGTTAAGAATTTGCTAACGTGCCACAAGCCATGCCCTTAATATTGCAGCATAATCGGAAGCTAGCACAGAAATGAGAATCTTGTGCCCATTCTGTTTCCTACAGTAGGAAGTGTGTTCTGGTGCCAAACCAAATTCTTGCCAGTTCTTTTTGATGTCAGGGTGTGTTTTTTACCTCCTTAGAGTCACTCAGATTACCCTCAGTGGACAAGGAATACACTTAGGCAAACTTTGAGAAATGAAGGGGAAGGGTTTAAAAGGTCAGAATAAATCAACAGGAATGGCAGCACTTTACCATATCCTGTGGTAACTGAAAACCACTGATGCAAAAGTGTGACCTTTGATAACGGCCACAAGAGATCCCACAACTATTCCTATCTTCTACCAATCTTAAGAGGTTCTCTGAGGACTGGAGTCAAAAGCCAAAACCCAGCTGGATTGAGAGTTGCGTGACTACATTTGTTTTTAAAAAGAAGAGCAGCAACAACATCCAGGTTGAACCTTAAAAGAGCACTTCACAGATGGAATTGCTTCCTTGCATCACACATGAAATCACACTCCACTGGAAAACTTTCCATCTTTGACATTTCATTCAAGATGTAAGAAATAGAGGAGTCTAAGGATATAAGACAATGGAATCTCCACAATGGGGGAAGAAAAGAGAAATGTGTGTTTACTGTTCTTTTTTGGGGGGGGGGCAGGACTGAATTGTTCTTCTTGTGTCCGCCCAGAAATCCTCGTGCTTCTTAAAGGTCTTCTGTATTTGTAGACAGTCCGTGTAAAGGAAATGGTGAGCTGCATTTTTAGCTCACTGCCACCCCCATCAAATAACAAAGGACTTGTCATTTTATTGTTAAGAGCGGTTCTGGCCAAATCAATTACGGGATGCAGGTTTTCATTAGTGTTTCCTCTTTAGGGGTTTGGTTTCTGTTCATTGGGTAGAGAATAAGGGGAGATGTTATCAGGGCCGATATTCTCCAGAGGACAGAGATGTGGTATTTTTGTGAGTCAGTTTTATTTACACCTCTAGGAGTTGCTGAAAAGAATTGCCAAAAAAGGGGGGAGAGGGAGGGGGAGAGGGGAGAAAAATCTACAGTTTCTCTGCTTTGAAACTTCCTAAGCACAGCCATTTGCAGACAAACCCAGATCCTTCTCTCTCTCCCACTTAGGGAGACCGCATGAAAAAGACAACAGTACTCATGTACCTTTAACAGTTGTGACAATCTGTGCAGGCTGAAATCCTGGGTTCCACCAAGTTCCACTTAACCTTCCAATGAGCCCTGTTTGATCCCCCCATGCAGGTAATTACTCCCACTTTTCCTCACTTCTAGAACAGTCTGTTTCTTTTCTCTTCCTGTTCTTTCCTGCATCTTCGCTCCCCTTTACTCATTCTCCCTTGGTTTCTTTCTCTGCTCTGTGTTTCCTCCTTAAGATAACTTTCTCCTTTATTTCTTGCTTACAAAGATGTTTACGTACCAGGCGAGGAGAGAAACTTATGGCCTTCAAGACTTGCTTGCCTGTTCACATATGCGTGGCAATGCACTGCTCAAAAGCCAAAATGCTGCTTTCTTCTCTTGAGCAAGTGCGGGTGAGTTCTCTTTTTACCCTTCCAGAAAGCAAGGGAGGCATGATGACTTTTGTTTAACCAAGCAAAAGAGTCACGAATAATAACTTTGAATGGTTCAACTGTTTCAACTGGTAGAGACCAATTGAGCCAATCCACTGCCCGAATAGCTGTAACATAGGAATTTGCCAATTGGGGTTCTCTCCAAACCTCTGCCTGTTGGTTTGTTTTCCCAGAGCTTCTAATGGAGCTCCTGCCTCAGTTGATCTTGGTTGGCTGCCTTCCCTCCTTGAGGGACCCTTCTTCTTGGGATAAACAGGCTGCCCATTCTAGAGGGCCTGTGCCCTCCAACTGAATGGCTATTCCCTCTTTCTTCCTCTTCCTACGCTCTCATTTTTCATGCTCCCCCCCCCCAATAGGACAGCTTTGGGCAGTGGTTCTCAACCTGTGGGTCCCCAGATGTTCCTGGACTGCAACTCCCAGAAGTCTTCATCACTAGCTGAGCTGGCCAGGATTTCTGGGAGTTGCAGTTCAGGAATATTGTATCTGGGGACGCACAGGTTGAGATCCACTGGCTTAGGGGGAGTCTTAGTAGTAGTAGTAGTAGTAGTAGTAGTAGTAGTAGTAGTAGTAGTAGTAGTAGTAGTAGTAGTAGTAGTAATAATAATAATAATAATAATAATAATAATAATAATTTATTTATTTATTTACATTTTTACTTTCTTAAATTTTATTATACTGGTTAAAATCACTTTACTAAAAAACCCCATTATTTAGTCAGCTGGCCTAGAGTGCCAAGCACACAGCAGGCATTCCCTCTTTGGACAGCAATTGAGAGCTGTTGCCTCAGGAACATAGGTGCTCAGTCATCTTGAGATGTAATGGCTATCCTGCAACCTATTTCCTGGACTAGGCTCAAGGCTGATTCTCCCCAGACTCCAGATGTTTTGATGGCTACAGCGACAAAGTCAATTCCTGTTGCCATATCTTCGTATTTTTGTCTTTTTAATTGTTTGGCCGTTGCTGTTGCGGATCCGGCTTCGATGCTGGTGTTTTGTAAGTGGGACGTGGCTAATAATAATAATAATAATAATAATAATAATAATAATAATAATAATAATAATAATAATAATAATAATAATAATAATAATAATAATAATAGCCTTTGAACTGCTGAGCAGAAAGGGATTCTGTAAATCACTGAGTCCAGCCCCTCTCAAGGAGGCACAGTAGGGGACTGAAATCCCAACCTCTAGTTCTTCAGCCAGACCTGAGCCACTGAGCTACCCAGCAGTTCTATTTTTCCTTTTCTGCGTTGACTACTCCAAAGGGAGTTTCATCCATGCCATCTCCCTTGTCCAAGGGTCTTCTAACTAGAGACCCACCCTCATCTGGGAGGTAACTCATTCTCGGCCATCCCTTTAGCTCCTCCCTCTGCCTGTTCCAATTCAGTCTCATTTTGTTCTGCCTCTCCGCCCCCCACACCACAATCCACCCCCTTCTTTTACCTCCTCTTCAATTGGTACTTCACTCTCCTCCTTTCCAATCAAGAAGCTTTTCATTCTGGGAGTGATTTCTCTTTTTCTTGTATTTGTAATACAAACATGCCTGATAAAATAAATGAACAGTCTCAAATTCCTCCTTTGAGGATGATGGAAGGAATGGCTCTTGTTCACTATGGCTGATACGTCACGTCCCTCTCGCTGCAGTTCGCGGCCCCGCTGGAAACCGGTTCGAAGGAACATAACCTCACGTCCTTGTGGGGTCAATCCGAGTTCACCCTGACCACACCCCCTGAACTGCGCTCCAAGCGGGGTGAGAGATTCCCATCCTGAAGCTCGGGAATCTTTTCAATCCACTTCTCGAGGAAGGACGTGAAGTAACCACCTCAGACTTTTGGTTTTCCTTCCTCACAGCAAGTGCATCACTGAGGTGGTTACTTCACGTCCTTCCTCGCGCCGAGGTGAACTTGCCTCCGTGTTGAAATCAGTTTTCAACACGGATCGAGAAGTGGATTAAAAAGATTCCCGAGCTCCAGGATGGGAATCTCTCACCCCGCTTGGAGTGCAGTTCAGGGGGCGTGGTCAGGGTGAACTCGGATTGACCCCACAAGGATGTGAGGTTCCGTTTCTTCGAACTCGGATTGACCCCACAAGGACGTGAGGTTACGTTCCTTCAAACTCGGATTGACCCCACAAGGATGTGAGGTTACGTTCCTTCAAACCGGTCTCCAGCGGGGCCGCGAACTGCAGCGAGAGGGATGTGAAGTATCAGCCTGAGTAAGCAGCGAAGTACTACTTCTCATTACCTTTCACTTTTTTCCTGATCCTTTGGCTCTGTCTCTTCTTCCTTCTTCCTTGATCACCATAATGGGGGAAATACAGTAGGGTTATCACATGTGATGCTGCAACCACCTCTGCAACAGGCCAGGTAGAGTGCAATAATTTTATAGGACCCAAATGACACTTTAGGATGGGATGCTAAGAGTTTAGGTTTTGCCTTATGCTCCAAGGTTTTACTCATCGTGTTTGTGGGTAGAAATAACAGTTTCCACAGATTGCATGAGTTCGTATGCGACTTGGCTCACTTGTCTGAGTCATCTGTATTGCAGCATTACTCCACTTGAATCAAGATGGCATTTCTAAAATGGAGGATAGTTGTTTACTTCTCTGTGCTAGGAAGCTGCATGCTGCTTTTGAGAAACATAACAACCCACACCTAGGTAATTTCAGATTCAAAAAGAAACATACAGGCTTATTTTGAAGGCAGAGATATAACATCCTAGCTGTTAGGATTCTGGTCTATACTTCAACATGCTGATGTTTCCTTAGTCTGCTCCTCCAGAGGAATTAATATTTGCAGTGGAATTTGGATAGGAGAAGAAAGGATTCAAACTTCTTTACGAACTCCTTGAAACATCACTTTCTTCACGCTGTCCTTGTTAAGCAAGACTTCACCTTTTTTCATAAGATGATTAGTCACATTCTTATATATACATTTCCAGGAACAAGTCCCACTGAAAGCAGTGGTCAGAATCTTGTTAGTGATTTACAAGTGCACACATTAAATTGCTTAACTGACCATGATGAACCAGCACTAACAAGGTGCCAGTCACATTATTAGGCTTGTACCTGCTGTGCAATCAGATGTTCACCTCATAATGTGGCTGATGCCTTACTAGTTAGTGACAGTTTGCTGCAATGGGTTTTGCAATTTAACCTGTACATGTGTAAATTACCAACTCAATTTTGTATCTCAGTAACCTTGCTTGATACTAAGCTGCATACTTTTAAAAAAGTATTGTACTTTGTTTTGAGAATGTGTTAAAAGTATCAGCTTGTAAAATAACTGAATTGTTATCTATTATTGATAAGCCAAACAGCAATTTTTTAAAATTTTCTTACAGAAATATGTGAAAGGAGGGAGACTCTTCTTGCCCATGTCTGAATTCCATATAACTCTGATTTTGTACATCTGGTGTTAGTCATAGTGAAAGCAGACAGACACTTTAATTGTCCACTGCAAGTGGATGGTTCTTCAGCAAACCCAAAGGCTTCTTTGATGTAAACTGCAATCAATATGCAGGGAAGCAATCTCTAGTGGCATGGAATGATGGCACAACAGTCTCAGACTGGCACAAAAGGTCACAGAACTGGCTACAGTATGAGTAAGCACCACAAATTGTGGGAAGCACTGGAATCTCCAAGCTCTGATCAGTTTGTTGATACTATTAGAAAATTTGATGGATATTTGCCTGGTGTCTTTACATACATAAAATCCCTTAATTTTTTGGTGGAGCTGTGGGTTCGCTCCCAATGTCTCTTATATATGTAGTGGATCATATTATCTTATATTTAAACAAAGGATTTTTCATAGATCCTCAGAGTATTCTGTATGTCTCCACAGGGCCAACACTGCTCTTCTTTTGAAATGGATAAAGAAGACCTATCTTGACATTCGGAACAGGAAACATATTATTCAGTCATTGTTAATCTAAAAAAAGTGTCTGCTTGCTTGAGGAGAGTAATTAATGAGTCAACAAGCAGAATCCTGTCAGTGGTGATGAACCTTTGGCACTCCAGATGTTTTAGACCATAATTCACAGAATTCTGAGGCTAGATTGACAATGACAAAGGACTGGGAGTTGTGGGCCAAAACATCTGGAGTGCCAAAGGTTCACCACCACTGCGAGAATAGATGGTTGTATGATCTATTTATTCATCCATCCATTCATACATTCAATTTATATATCACCCATCTAGCTACCCAGGCTACTCTGGGTGGTTTACACAAAATAAACACACATCAAATCATAATTACATAAACATAACTATTCAAAATTTTTAAAAAAACATGTATCATCAATTAACCCAAAATACCAGCAACATAAAATAATTTATACATCCAAGAAAGCTAAATTGGTGACTTTTGTGCTGGGTTGACCAATGCACTCTGTAGATGTCAAGTCTGGGAAAGCCTGTCTATATAACCTGTGTAAGTTTTTGTAATTCACTGCAGCTAATGGGGAAGGTGTTAGGGCCATCTTGGTTATATCTAGTCACAAGGCCAGTTAGATAACAAGAGCCATGCAAGCATCAGTGAAATTCCTTCTGCCTCTTTTGGTTGGTGGGTGACTTCTCTGAACATTTCACTTTTGAAACCCGGGATGAACAACAATATGTGTGATGATGGTTCTCAGTTGTAGAGGGTGAATCAGTCTACCTACTGCATCTGTCATGGACAAGAGAACATGAAACCTCCTATAGAGAAATAATCCTCTGTTACAGTATTACTCCCTTTTACTCAAGTGAACAAACCTGGTTGGTTAGCTTCTTTCTTCTCTAAGATATAAAAAGGAACAGAAGAATTTATGTTGTGAGGTTGGAAGTGCAGACTTTCTGTGTAGCTTGTGGATATCTGTGAAATAACTTTCTTCAAGAGATTTGTAGCCCACTGAGAGATTCAACCTGTGTTCTCATTCACTGGGTGTGGCGATAAGCCCCAGTTAATATATTCTACCTGTGTGCATAGCAGGATAGTACATGAGGCAGTCAATAAATTGTACACAAGTGTCCTGATTGCTGTGGGAAACTGAGGAAATGTGTTCAGTTCTTCTTAGATGCTAGGTGGGATGCTGTCATATTTTTTTCTTCCCTGCATTTTTATAAAGGCTAGAAAAAGAGACCCATTCTTTACTTGGTATGAGTGTCTTATTATATACAAAAGATCATTGTACGGACATAAATATGAATAAATTACCGAGTGCTGTATTCACAGCCACCACATTAAAATCCACTTTGAATCTATAAGAGAGCCCTGCCCAACAGGTAGACCACGGGCTACTGGTAGCCTGCAAAGGGTTCAAACGTAGCCCACCGGCCATCAATTAAAAAAAGTGAGGGGATAAGTTCTCCACCCCTCCCTCCCCCATCCCAAGGCTCACCACTGCCCCAGCAAAGTTCTGGGTCTGCCAGCCCACTGTCTCAGCTGAGAGGGGCAGTTCAAGGGCCATAGTGCATTGAAATCTGTTCCCTCCAGAACAGATTGATTGGTTTTCAACACATTCCTATGGGATGCTCTACTTACAAAAGTTTTTTCTTATGAACATGTGCTCGGAACAGATAAAATTCATAAGTAGAGGTTTTAGTGTAGTAGCCTTCAGGCACTTTGGGCTGGAAAAAGTAGACCTTGGCCTGTTCAAAGTTGAACAGCCCTGCTATAAGAGTATCATTGTATGATCAAATACTATAGAATTTGCTGAGGTTGGACTGCAAAGAAATCAAACCTATCCATCCCGAAAGAAATCAACCCTGGATGTTCACTGGAAGGACAGATTTTTGAAGCTCAAGCTCCAGTACTTTGGCTAACTCATGAGGAGAGAGGAGTCCTTGTAAAAGTCCCTGATGTTGGGAAAGATTGAAGGCAAAAGGAAAAGGGGACAGCAGAGATTGAGATGGTTGGATGGTGTTTTGATGCAACTAACATGGATTTGACCAAACTCCAGGAGGCAGTGGAAGACAGAAGGGCCTGGCGTGCTCTGGTCCATGGGGGTCACGAAGAGTCAGACATGACTGAAGGACTGAACAGCAACATGTATGGGTCATTTTGAGTAAAAAAAATTCCTGATCACACAATGCAAAGGCTAATTCAAATCAGTCCTTTTTGCCCCTTGTATGGCTTTCCCCCTTCCCTTGGGGGTTTCTACTTTTTTAAAGCTGGAATGATCTGAACAGGCTATTTCCTGTGTGATCAGTTGATTTATTCTTATAAAGACAGGGCACAACCATTTCAAAACCGAGCGACTTGACAACAAAGCATGAAAGGATCAACAGAGGAGGGACCAGAGGAAGGAAGGCAAAAACAGGAAGGGAATGAGGGCTGAAATATGAAGCACATCCCATAGAGTGAGAACACTGAACTCCTGAGTCCATCTACAGCCCCTGTGTGATGGCTGACTGCAAATTCAGCCACAATACAAGCTGTGAATCATTATCAAATTGCTGGTGTAGTCACAGCGTATGTACTGGAGGTACACATAGGATTTCCTTGCTTGATGCAATCTTATTTCTAAAGATCTGAAAAATCTCCTGTATTGTATATATAATGTATATATATTTTAGTATAACCTCTAATACCATACTGAACATCATCACAAAACCTTGATTGATGCAGTCAGCACTAGTGTATCAAACTGCAGATTTTCCCTAGGAAGGTAAATCTGCATAATAAAAAGGGAGATGACTTATGTTATCATGTATTCTAATCATGCACAGCTGAATGCTGAGAGGGTGAAAATCCCAAAGTTTTTGTGCAGTTGGCAGTATGGTGAACTGTTTATGAAGTAGGTAATCACACTGCATGTGAGGAAACCTTGAGCATGTTTATTTAAAAGTGAGCTCCGCTGTATTTAATGGAGCTTGCTCCCTAACTAGGTGTTGAGAGCTGCAGCCCTGGCAACCTTGACTATACAGTCCCATGAATAGGTGACATGAAATGTTCAGGCATTTCTCTGTTCACTTAATAACAGGCTGCTCCTGTGGGTGGCTAATTGAGTGATAACATCTTTCAGGTACGTGTTTGGGGGCGCACTCCCTTCTTTGTGAGGGAATGTCTGATGGACTCTGTGACCATTAAGGTAAGGTGACAACTCATTAAGGCAACAACCCCCCCCCCATGAAGGCAAGATGTCAACAGCGTGGCACCCTCTCTCCCCATCCCCTCAAAGAAGACTCGGGCATCTTCCTCGCTCACACGGCGTCTCATCACTGCGTGTCGAGAACGTGAGAAGGGAGGAGGGAGGCATTTCCCAGTTCAACAGGGATGACGTTATCTTCTGGCCGGGCCTTACTCATTTCTTTCAAGTGGGCGACTAAAAAAAGGACGCATTAGCCCCCGACTGATTAACTAACCCAGGGGCTCCCCGTCGGCCGAGGGTGAGGGAGGCAAAGGCGAGGCCACTGATGTCCCCGGGAGAGGCCAAAGGGCGACACGGGGATGCCCCTTCCCTGCTTCACGTGAGCGGGAGAAAAGAACTTGGGTGGCCCGTCGTGCTTCACCGCACGCCCCCTCCGTGTGACTAACACGCTTCTTGCCACAGACGAAGGAAAGAGAGAGAGAGAGAGAGAGAGAGAGAGACGCTTGCTCTCCTCCCCTCCCTCCAACCCGCAACCGACGCCAGGCTCCCCACTTCCCGCGTGACGGCCCCCGTCCCTCGCTAGCCCGTTGGGCGCGAGGAAGCCACGGGCGACCCAACGGGGGCGGGGTCACAGGCTGGCCTTGTGGGTGGCCCAGGCGCCGCCCAACAACAACAACGGCGGCGGCGGCGGCGGCGGTGTAGGAGGCGACACGCTTCTCGCTCGGTCGCTCCGCCGACTCTGAAGGAGCCAACGTTCCCCCAACGGCCGCTCTCCTGGTCGAGGGAGCCATTTATTCCTCCTCCGCCTCGCCCCCCCCGCGCGCCTTAGCCCAACGCTGCCTCTCGCGACCCACTCCTTGTGTATGCGCGCGCGTGTGCTTGCGTGGGGGGTGCACGTTCCCTTCTCTCTCTCTCTCTCTCTCTCTCTCCCCCTCCCTCCCTCCCTCCCCCTCAACCGCCCCAGCGGAGCCCAAGGCCGGACTGCCGGGATTGGCCGGGAAGGGCCGCGAGCTCCGCCCGCTTGAGCCGCGCTTGCCTCGCTCGCTCGCTCGCTCGGGAGAGAGAGAGAGAGAGAGAGAGAGAGAGAGAGAGAGGACGAGGGAAGGGGAAGGGGGAAAAGGGAAGGGGGAGGGGAGCCGAGAGGAGCGGGGCTGCGCTCCCTGCGCTGCCTCTAGTCTGGAGCGGGAGCCTGGCAGGAGCGGCTCCAGAACAGCAGCGGCAGCACCAGCCCCAGCACCAGCCCCCGCCGGACCTTGCTGCGGTCTGAGAGAGGAGGCGTCCGGGGGCCCCGTCTGCCCTTCTGCTCCTTGGGCGCAAGGCGAGGCGGAGGCCCGGGGGTGGGGGTAGGGGTGGGGGGGTGGGGGCGGCGGCTCCCCTCCACCGATCCATGACCATGGGCGACAAGAAGAGCCCGACCAGGTAAGCGGGGGGAGGAGGAGGAGGAGGAGGAGGAGGTCGACTGGGGAGGGAGGGAGGGAGGGGGGGCAGAGGCTGGAGGAAAGCAAGTAGTGGCGCTGGGTGGGAGAGGAAGAGCGAGCGAGCGAGCTCTTCCTAAGATGGAGGGTGTGTGTGTGTGTGTGTGTGTGTTTGTGGGAAGGGGGCGCCGAAAAGAGGGCACGCGGGTACCCTAACCCGACCCCCTCCCCCGCTCTTTTATGCTCCGGGGAGGCGCTGTGTTTAGGGACCAGGCCCCGAGTGTGGGGTGGGGATGATGAGTGGTGGGGTCGAGGTGGCGAGTGCGGGTGGTGGTGGTGGAGGAAGGGGGGTGCTTTTAAGATGGAGGAAGTGGGTAAAGGAGGCGAGAGCTCGCTTTGCCTGCCTGCCTGCCTGCCTGCCTGCCCAGCCAGGTACAGAAAACTCCTTGTTTTCGATTGTCTCGGGAGGAGGAAAGAGCAGGAAGGGGGGCGGCTTGTGGGGTAGGATGTAGTGTGGGGGGTGGGGGAAGGGGGGGGGAGAGACGACGACGACTCTTGTGCCTGGGGTGGCTCTTAAGATGGAGTGTGCAAAAAGCAGAGAGGAGGGCGAAGTGTTTGTGTTTCTCTCTTTTCTCTGTTGGTGCCAGGGCTAATCTGGTGTTAGAGCAGCTATGGCGGCTCTTCTCTCTCTCTCTCTCTCTCTGTGTCTCTCTCTGGCACGCGCACACACACACACACACATTCACTCACACATACTCCTCATCTTCTCACACTGACTTCTTCCAGACAAAGGGAGATTTAACAAGGTAAAGGAGACAGACAGACAGACGGAGGGGGCGCATGGAGAGACACGCCTACAATCCTTTAAAGTACAATCAGACATCCCCCCCCAACACACACACACACACACACACACACACACACACACACACACACACACACACACACACACACACACACACACACACAAGAGGGAGGGAAACAAGCGCTCACAAGATGCCTTCCACCATCCCTCTTCTCCCTGGTCCTTCCAGATTCAGTGGGTGATCGTTGTGTGAAAATCGATTGTCTTGGGATTGAAAATTGAGAGGAAGTAGCCCTCTTTCTCGATTACCAAGGAGTATGGTGATGGGAAAGGTTGGAATCAAGGCAGAACATGTACACAATGAGAAGGTGAAATAAAAGTATGGTTGTAGCATTATAGATGTTTTACTTTTCTTTCCAACTATCCTAGTACAAACTGTGAGTACGTTGTAAATCAAGAACAGAAAAAAGGCAGGCAAAGCAGAATGGAATATAATGATAGGACAGCCTTGTTTTATTATTTCGTTTCTAATGCATATTTTATTTTTCCCTCCCTTCCCCATTCCCTCTGTATCCTCTTCTCAAGGCCAAAAAGGCAAGCAAAACCAGCAGCAGATGAAGGTTTTTGGGACTGTAGTGTCTGCACCTTTAGGAACAGTGCTGAAGCCTTTAAATGCAGCATATGTGATGTCAGAAAAGGCACCTCTACAAGGTACATTAGCACATTAGAATACAAATATTTATTTTCTCAGTAGTGATGTTGACTTGTTGATATTTGGGGCGAGCAAAGTATGGCTCTCGTTTAAACAACACTTAAAAGAATGTTTGGCACCAAAGTAACAAAATAGTAGTTGCCTTGATCCTGTTTGTAGTCTGCCATGTTTTGTAGCAGGGCTAAAAGGTTCTCCAGTTGTTTGCCTCTAGTGGCTGCACAGACCACCTCAAATGCAAAAGCAAGTTAAAGAAAGAACTAGCAGAGTAGCCAAAAGTCTCCTTTCAGTTTTGAGTAATGATGAGTGTTTGGCATTATATGGTATATAGGATGATGGTGTAGTATAATTAAAAGACATTTAGAGGCTTTTTGCACTCTTTGCTGAAAAGGAGGGTTTAACTGGAAGTTGATCTGTACCATTTTGGCCTTATTAAAATGTGGAGTTCCTGTTGTTTGATAGAGTAAATAGAGAAAGAACATATAAAAAGCTTCAAAAGCCTGGTTTTCTTGGTCTTCTAGGAAGGTTTTGTTTAAAATGAAAGGGGGGGGGAGTCTTCCAGAGCAGTAGGAAGTACAGACATTTAAAAGGCAAACAAGTTGTGCACAGGATGCATCTGTATGGCATTCAACAAATGCATTCACATTATAGAAATGTAAAATAAAAACAGGTTTTCTGAGGTTTTTCTTTCTGATTAAATTATATAAGTATTCTATAAAAACCTTTCAATATGTTGAATCTGCCATGAGTGGCATGGCTCTTCCTTTCAGCACTTACAAGTAGTGTTAAATAAATGACAAGTGATGTTAATGATGAATTCGGTGTTCTAATTTTGCATTTCTCCATAAGACATCTGTAATATTATAAGGGTTGTTTTGTGCTTGTTCTATGCTTTTTATTCTGGTAGAATGCCGTTATTTTTGTGGGTAAACTCACTTTTGTCACATAGCTGGCAGCTATTGAAAGTATATTATTTAGTGTTTGGGTAGAATGACAACAAAACATGTATACATTTGAAAAACATTCAAACTTTCTGTGATGTGAATGTATAGATTAAGATCACTGTAAGGAACTCATGTTTTTACTTAGCACGTGCTTACAGGATGGCACTGATTTTACTGAATGGCTGTAATCCAGTAAAGTGAGCCTGATGATGTCATCAGCTGCAGCCATTTATTTTGGAGGGGGTAATTATATGTTTCCCACTGGTCCATCCCCATTCCTAGAATCACTTGGGTTTTGGGGAAGCAGGACAAGGGTGTGAGGTTTTTGATATATGAAAATTGCTGCACCTGCCTTCAGACATTTGAGATTCTAAACCCAGCCCCCCCCACCTCCTCCAAAGGCCTTTCAAGCACCTAAAGGAGGCATTGAACATTTGGTGGAGAGGTATAGGAAAAAAATTAATTAACCAATGTGGCCTCTGCTGAAAATGTCACCAGAGTTGGTGACTATCAAATGGATGTGTTGATTTTGTTTGAGATAGTATATTATATTGGAGATAGATTTGCAGATTCAGCATTTTATATGTGGCATTTAAAAGGTAGCTACATGCACTGTGTGGCCTGGATCTATTCTTTGAACTACATGTTGCTGAATTTTTATTTAAACTAGGGCAAAAAGCGTGTCACCCATTTTAGTAAAGAAAAAATTAGGGATTTTAGCATCTGAAAATTAGTTCTAAAGTTAAAGTCCATTTTATGTTTAAGGATGGTTGAACCATTGAGCTAAAACACTTCAAGGTCCTCATAGAACAACCTGAAGAATAGAGTCCTCGGGAGACAAAGAATTTGGGTATTTCCTCAAAAGTAAAGGTTCAAACCCTTTGCTTTTTAAATAGCATGTCCTTGTATTTTAGGGAAATCATAGAAGGATACTGGTGAGGTGAAATATGAGAGCTTCATTGTATGTAGAATTCCATCCTATATAATTATTATGCATTTAAAACAAAATGGTAAATTTATCATGGAAAGGTTTTAGTGATTACCTGGTTGTAATTTTTGCCTGTGATTGTCAAAACTAGGTTGATTTTGGATGCTTTAAAATTATAAACTATCGACAATAGAGAGATAATGTAAACATAAGAAACTGGTTTTTGAGTCGTTAGGCACATACCTGTATGAGTACAGTCCCACCAAAGTCAATAATACCTGCTTTTAGTGTGTTCTTTCAATGCAAGATGTACTGTAATTCCTTTTTAATAAATGATAATCAGTGGCACTTATGCTTCATGGTATATAGACAAATATATAAGTCACATGTATAAACTGAAACTGAATGTTGTGAACAACTGGCAGTATCTGGGTGTGGTATGAACTTTTATATTGAATACTTGGCTGTGGGTTGAGATTGAAAGTTACTGTACATGACACATGTTGATGTCTGGGAAATGTCTTTTAATTTATAATGTATGGCAATGATTGTACATTTTCTGGTTTTACCTGGAATAGTTGCATCTGATGACATAGTTGGTTTGCTTGTTTCTATTACAGAAATCATATCTTGTTAGTATCTAAGGATAGCATAAAATATTTAAGTTTGTCATCCTGAACATGGTTGGCAAGCTAAAAGTGTTTGAGTGGCAAATCTTCAGTTGGAGCTGGCATGTTTCTGATGCCGTAATGGTTAGGATTGAGATTTAGTTGCTTGCAGCTTGGTGGGACAGATTTGGCAGTCATAATCTCTGTAGAAATTATTATCCACCATCCTGTTCCAAAATGGACACATAGAGGGAGGGCACTCACATGACCTTGGATAAATGTCAGTATGACCTGTCTTTCAAGTTGTGTAGGAACAAGGGATTCCTTAAAAATGTAGGGGGAGGTGCTGGAGGGGTATGGGGGGAGGAGGAAGATCAGGCGAATTGTTGCTTCCAGCTTAAGGGTGCAACCTGTTATCAGTACTTGAACGAAGCAGAGAAGATAAACACTCCCTGTGCAATATTATTGAAAGAGTGCATTATGAAGGATGAAAGCATTCTTGCTGTTTCTTATGTTCTGTGATGCATTTTAAATATCATGTGTCATCAAGATGCCTCTATGAATGAGCCCCCCCAAAGTGGCCTGTCCCCAACAATACTAGTGAGCTCGTCCTCCTCAGTTCCTCCTCAGGCCTGTGGCAAGCCCATCTTATATTTGGGTGTTCCTCTTTTGCTCCTTCTTTTCACTTTTGCCAGCATTATTGTATTTTCTAGAGAATCCTGATTTCTAATGATGCACTCAAAGTAGGACAAGCTCAGTTTCAACATTTTTGCCTTTCAGAGGTAGTTTGAGCTTGATTTTATCTAGGACCTATTTGTTTGTCTTTCTGGCAGTCCAGAGTAGCTCCAAAACTCTCCACCAGCACCACATTTCAAACAAATAACTAATGGGAAATAAGTTGTAGGAGGTCAGTGGATGATACCTATAATCTCTAAGTCACTTCTGCATCGGTTTGCCAGTTTCTTCTCAGGAGGCATTAGATAGGCCTTTGTACATCTGCTAGTTGGCTTTGAGTTGGTTTATGAGGGCTGCTGTGAACTTCATTGAGCTGAAACAATGTTCATGACTGAAAACAAAACTTTCACTTAACTCTCTTGCTCAACAAATTCTCATACAGTTTCAAAATGACTTTAGTGTAAAATAGCGATTTATTACTATGATTGGACAAGGGAACATATATCATACAAAGCTACATCCGCAGATGTACCTGATGCACTTTAAATCGGAGAAACAGACTTGAAATAAAGATAAGCTTTTAAGTGTAGCTGTAATCAGGAAGTACTTTTTTAAAAAAATCATTTTATTTGTGGAACATACAGTACAATAGTTTTGTTGTTACAGTGACATACTAAAAAGGCAGTATAGGAAAACATCCACATACTCTGCTTACATAACCTCTCCCTAACCTTCACAATGAAAATCGCCACTGTCCATCATTCCCTGTTGCTACAGTGTCTATTATTCCTCCTCTTCCCCAATTACTTCCCCTAGTTAAGAAAGTAATGGGGGGAGGGGAAGAAGAAGAAATGAGAATAAGCCAAAGGTGCAAGTAGCATTTCACTGTGTTTTCTGAAGTTTAAGGGCAGTAAAATACTTTAAATTTCTAAGAGATTCAGAGATGCACGAGGTGACAGCCTTGTAGAGGCCTTAAAATTATTTTGGATTCTGATATTTTCAGCATCATTATTAAGGTTGTCTTTAGTTTTCCAGGTTTATAACACAATAATGTAGTTATGCAGCAAAGAAGTGGGACTTTATAGTTATGTTTTTTTAAATAATATGAATTATTCAAATAAAGGTTAGGTTTCCCTGGTGTTTATTTTTACTATGCAGTTGTGAGTTCCTGTGCACTTCAGAAATATTAAGAGAAAGGGCAATAGTTTAATACAGTTTTTAAAAAAAACTTGCTGTGTACACTTACCTGTGAGCTAATCCCATTAAGTGGAACTTCTATGTAAGCCAATAGTAATCTGCTGTTAGTGATAAAAACATCATTACTATATTTTCATACCCAACTACTTAGTTTGTTTTGGCTACACATCTGTTGTTGGAGGCACATATTGTGTCCATGTGGAGTTTTAGAAGTATCTGCTTCTTTTTAGTTTTTTTGTGCTTGCTGTGTTTGGAAGTAATACAGATTTCTTTGTAGTTTTTGTTTATTGATATAATTCATGGACACACGTGCACTCTGACTCTTCCCACTAATAGAAACTTCTAAACCAATGAGAAAGTAAATGCTTCCCTAACAATCAGATATTGAAGGCTAGGTATGTACTAGGTTTCCTACCTTTTTGTCACTTAAAAACTTAAGTCAAGAGATGCATTCAAAGATAGCCACAAAATTGATGAGAGAAGACACACACATGAACACAGTGCTCATAAATGATAAGCCAGAATTTTCAGTAATTTTCAGGGTGGATAAAAATAAATGATTTTTTAAAAATAAAAATAAAAATGTTTTTTTAAATATAAATCAGTTTTTAAAAATTTAAATGCTTTTTGAGGAAAAATTCTCTAAAGATCACGTTCTAGTTAAGTTACATTATAGTCGAAAGGTTATACATCATGAAATTAGTTTTTAATTATGTAGCATAAGGTTGTATTAATCAATTCACAATGCCATGCTCTCCCAGAGGTTTCTGGTTATTTGGGGTAATTTTTCGATCTAGAAGATATCATCAGATATGCTTGGTTTTGCTATTTTCAAAACTGTGCATTTGGGTCTGCAGTGCACTCCTTCATAGCAAAAATGTTATAAACATCAGAATAGAGGAAAATACCTTAATCCCATTGTTCCTCTGCGAATCTATGTACTCAGAATCAACCCCTTACCTCTTAAGTTCTACGTTGCAAGAATTTCAGTGAATAGAAGATTGTTTGGAATGGAATAGGTCTGCACAAGGAGTAAATTTTGAGGAGGGAGGGGCAAGCGGTAAGATGAAAGTGAAACGTTTGATCACAGTACTCCACATATTGAGATCTTTATGTGTATAGCAGCCTTAGGGTTACTATTCTCACTCTCTTCCTTGAGGAGAAAAACCTGTAATGGCAACAGTCCGTAAAAGGCCCAGTTTGGAAATACCTAGAGTCTTAGACTAATAGTGGCCAAACTTCGGCCCTCTAGATGTTTTGGACCACAACTTTCAGAATTCCAAGCCTGTATTGCGAATGATAAAGGATTGTGGGTATTGTGGGCCAAAGTTTGGCCACCACTGATCTAGACTATCAGTCTAAGTTCTTTAAAAGATATTTTAACCACAGATGTTTTAACCTTCTTAAAACCAAGAATGCTTCAAATAAATGCAACACTGTTCTTTGCCATTCCAAAATCATGCTGGGGTAGTAGTATGTAGGCATATCATCCAGCATTATACATTCTGTAGAAGCAGGAGAAGCCTTCTGTTCTTCTTTTAAAAGAAGGTAAACCTTCCCAATTCTCTCACTTTCTTGAATGTGCATTGGATAACAGAACAGTTATCCAAATATGAATGATTAACCTAGGTAGGGAATCTTTCCCAGCATGCCTCTGTGGCATCGCCATTAACAGCAAGCAGAGCAAGGTTAACACATACGCACTGGCACTCTTAGATATGTTCAGATATTATGTTGCACATTAGATGGAAAAATCGTTTGCGATTGGCTGAAGTTACATGGTCTGATTTAGTTCCCAGGCTAGAATTCTACACATGCGCAGAAGCTTGTTATGTAACTAGTAGTCCTGGGCATGCTCAGTAGTGTTAAGTTTTAGACAAAGAAATACCCTTATTTGGGCATTGAGCAATCGTGTAAGCTTTTGATTGGCTAAGAACCTGCTGCAAGGTGATGTGGGTATTGTAGTCCTGTGGTTTTCTATAAAGGCTCTTGCTGGGTGCAGCGAGGGAGAATCAAGAATCAAGAAGAATCAGGAGAGACTTGCTCCATTTTGCACCTAAAAACACTTGTCGGAGTCTTTATTTTCCAACCCATGGGGGCTCGCTGGTTGAGCTTCCTTTATGGGTTCCCATTTGCTTTCAAGCCTTAAACAGTAAGGCTTCCCTGGATTATTCCTTTATTTGGCAAGAAATCTCTCAAGCCTCGAGGCTTCCCAGGATTTTTACCACAAACCTACTAAACTGGAGATAGTTCACCTTGCAATAATTTCACAATTATCCATCTATGCATTTTAATGGTATATAACCACCAAATCAGTAATTTTCTGATATAACTGTAAAACTAATTTTAAAAAGTTATTATTTTAAAAATGAGACCTTCATCTGTTTGTAAATATTAAGATTAAAACAACTCTAGCAAAAATTAGTCTTTATGTAAGTCTTTAAATTGAGCCTTACTGGTAATTTTGGACATAATTACCTGTGTGTACCTCTCTTGATGCTGTTGGTGTTTTTTTTTTTTTTTACAATTTTTCTTTGCTGTTACATCTTTTTTGTGAAACCAGTTATAAAATATTTGTGTTCATTATTAGTTCTAGACTCAAGAAAAGCATATATTGCAGTTGGTTTTAATATTATGAATATTTCTTCTTTTCTGAGAGCGAAACAAAATGAAGCAGTAATACACCTGTTTAACTAAAGTTGCTTAGAAATCAAAATATTGAAAAGGAGGCTGGGTAGGTTTGAATGAAAGAGTGTTAAATTTGTTTTTTGTTTGTTTTTGTTTTAAGCTTATATTAATCTCCACTAATATTTACTGACCATAGAAAATATGCCTTGGGATAAAGTTGGGGATTTGGAGGCCATCCTTGAAGAGCAGTGACGGATTCAGCTTTTCACAGTAATTTTCTTTTGCTCTATATATCTAATTCTCTTCTTTGAACAGCTCAAGATTCTCCTTGCATGATACCTAGCTAGAGAAAACATAGAATCTTTGTGGCTCTTATCTTCCACTCTTGCTGTCTCTTCTCCTGAAGACCATTCTTTTGTTGTGTTAACAGGTCTAAAGAAAATGCTGAAGAAGGTATTCCTTATGTGTAGTGTTTTATCCATGATTGGAATACAGTTCCTAGTTGTGATTCAATCTTGGAGAAGCTGAATTAAGGTTTTTGATGTTCATATACTTGATGTATTTTGCATTGGTGGTCCAAAGCATATGTAATACACATAGTGAGAATGTAGTATTTGTGTTGAATTCATACTCTTTTGCGAGCGTGGTACAGTGTGACCAGTTTTAAAATATGGGGGGGAGTCTCATATTTTCCTTCCTTCCCTAATATATGTGGTAAACCTCCCAGAGTACCTTTCAGGCTAGCTAGATGGTCATGGTATAAAATACTCTAAATTGAATAGCAATTATAAGACATATGCATCAGCCGTTTTTTAAAAAAAATTGGAACAACTAATTTGAGAAGTCTTATAAGACAGTATCAAATGAAGCAATGATGAGAGTGTGATATACA
This sequence comes from Phrynocephalus forsythii, assembly GCA_029282475.1. NCBI lineage: Eukaryota > Metazoa > Chordata > Lepidosauria > Squamata > Agamidae > Phrynocephalus > Phrynocephalus forsythii. Next base: position 160,547,041 of record JAPFRF010000011.1, read on the forward strand.
CTCCATCTGTACTTGTGGTGCTATTAGGAAATGAAAAAGAAATGTTGCTTTTCTATAGTCCTACAATTTAAATATAAGTAGTTACAACAGGACAGAACACAAAATAATTGTGCAACTATTGGTCATCATTTTTGAAAGTAGAAATTAAACAAAAATATGTCTTGTTGCTTTATTTTCTCAATATGTTATGTATTGTACTTTGTAAACAGTCATAATTCTGCAGCAAGATTTCATGGGTGGTTAATTTAATAGAAAATGGGCTAATCCAAAACTATAGGGGTGGGTGCAGAAGTGATTCCAAAAGTTTTAAGCTAACTTTTGTCTGTGAACACAAGTGTTTAACCACCTAGATGAAAAATCGAGCAAATTCTACAAGAATTGGTTAGAATTGGCACACTGATTGGTATTTTTGGTGTATCTAAAATCCTGGGAGAGAGTACTGCCATACACATTGGTAACTTCCAAAAGAACTGTGTTGCTTTGAGGAAGAAAGTACAGAATATCTGTATTTGATATTCACTCTACCACTGTGCTAGTTAGGGTCGTAGCTCAATGCCTAGCCTTTCCAGGTAGAGTAGGAAATATTCTTGCCTGAAATGTTGGAGACCTGCTGGTATTCATTGTTCATAATATTAGATGGCCCATTGATTTGACCCAGGAGAGTGCAGTTCCCTTTGATCTCTATAATCCTCTTCGAGATTACAAAGGTATATTTGGGAAGCAAACACAAAGTGTTTCTAAAATGCTATACAGTATTTGAAAGTGGTGCTATGATAGGTTTGTTTTTGTTTGTTTAAGTTGAGTTTTATTGCCTTCCATGTCCATCCCTGGTGTGGAACTTGTACCAAATGAAAAAAAAAGAATTTCACAGCATGAAAGGCTTTACCAAGATAAGAATGGTACTTTATGTAGTAGAATGTGAGTAATTATATAGTTCATTCCTTTCGTGTTGTGTGTCCTGATGCAAGTTTCTAGTTTGGTGCACAATCTTTTAGCCATATGCTTTGGATTTCAATTATGTTGCTAAGAGATGGTGAAGTTATAGGGCAAAACATCTGGAGCACCAAAAGTTCTTTATTTATGACTAAATTAAAACAAGCATTTAAAATAAATTTTAAATAGGCTTTATACCACCTAGTTATGTATTATTCTGTATGCCCCCGGCTTTGTGATAAAGCTGTAGTTTTATGACACATTAAGACAGAGTCCTGCAGGAACTTATAGTGTGGCTATATGATATGTAAACTAGACATGGGCACGGAGCGGCGAAATTGTCGTTTCTGTTTTTGGTTATCGTTTCCGTTACGTAACGGAAACGGTAACGATAATTACGCCGCTCCAGCTCGAACCCGACCCGAAAAAAGAAAAATTGGGTCAGGTTTTTCGTTGTCGTTAATGGCATTGCGGTGATCGCGCAATGGCAAGCAGCGCAGAAAAAAGTTTTAAAAAGTAAAAAAAAAAAAACCCGACTCCCAGCCAAAAAAGCAGGCAAAATATGCCTGCCTGAGGACACCTACCAGAGGGGTGGTTTCTGGGGGGGGGTCCCCGGCCTTCCCCCCCTCTCCTGTCCTGGGCTGCTTGCACCAGGCTGGGGGGGTCATCCTCGTCGACTCTCGCATGCCATGCGGTGGGGGGATCCAAAATGGCGACCACAATTTTTCTTTAGAAATCGTGGTCAAAAAACACACCAAATCACCACAGAAACATGTGAAATTTATTTATTTTAAATGCCTGATTTTTAATAGTAGCAGCAGTGGGCTTTTTATAGCAATAAAACGTCACATTGATTTTATTTTATTTTATTTTATTTTTTATTTTTTTAGACCTGCCCATTTGGGCTGGGCATGGGATGGGACCATGCAAATGTTTTGAACCATTCCACCAATCGCATGGCCAGGTTTTGACTGACACGTCTGGATGTGCCAGAGGGCATAAAAAGCCGAGGCACCTTCCAGAAGTCGCAGTCGGGTCTTGGATGTGGAGGGTGGAGGGCTGTGTGGCTGGCTGCTGCTGGCTGATTGGAGGGAGGCTGGAGGCTTTAGATTTAAGTTAGGCAGGCAGGGAGGGAATTGAATTTGGAAAATAATTTCTTTGATTCTCTGCAGCTTTGTCTGCTGAAGGGAATAGCAGTTTATTCTTTTTTTTCCTTCTGGCAGTTTTTGAGGATTTTTTTCCTGATATTGGGTAAAGGGGGAGGTTTGACTGGGAGGAGGTGTGCACCAGGACGCCCCCATGCTCTGGGAAGTCAAATCGCGCTAAATCGTGGTAGAAACGACAAACAAAACAACAATTTTTGAAAAATTTCGCGACAGACAGAAACAACCCGAAACGGACCCGTTCCGACAAATGAAAACTCGAAACGTCATTTTTTCTGGTCGTGCCCGTGTCTAATGTAAACCATAGTTGTATCCACAAACAATCTTAACTGTGGATTTTGTCTCTGGATTGTTGTTACACAAACAAACTAGAATGGCTTCGTGGATTTGTATGATGCAGTGAACAAGTCATGGAGGAAAAACCCCATGGTTTTATTTAGCCATTCTTCTGTGTGTTTAATTTGATCTTCGGTGAACTGTCATGTGAACGTATACAGTTGTAGTAGGAAAAGTCAAAATCTTTGTTGTGTGTTCTTTCATTTTTCTGATCTGGCAGATTCTGATAGGTTAGTCAGAAAACTAGAGCATTTGTCTATTGAGAATGAGAATAAACTTCACTTGGTTCCTTTTTTAAAAAAAAAAGAAGCCAGTCTCATGACTTGAAAGCTGATAGTTCTGTATTGCACAGCTGGTTAGAGAAAAGTTAGCTCATTGCATGTGGAGATCCTCTGTGATGTGCAGTTGTCTTTAGAGTTAGTCACTGTGTGCCTTTCCCATAGCGTAATGCTTAAAAACAGTGAAACCCAGTGACCTAGTTTCTGAGCTTTCAAGCGGTTCTGTAGGTCAGTGGGTCTGTGTTGTAGAATGTAGGTCACTTAGAAAGGTGTACATTTCTTCCATAACAAGTAGCTTTTGTCCTATGTTAGAATTTATCCAGGTTGCAGCTTCAGAGTTTTCTTCTATTCATTTGATGGTGTGCATTTGCCTCATCTTAGTCCTCTACTCAGAAAGTAGTTCGGATAGCAGCCAACTGACCTAAAAGTAGACATGTTCCAGAAAGCAAGGACCGCTATGTGTAGTTATGACGGATGATAAATACAAGCATCATTATGCTGTATTTATCTCAACATTGTCAATAAATTTCAAATATCTAATGTTTTAAGGTTCTGTGTAGTATTTGCAGGAAATCTTAATTATAATTGTGTGTTTACTATATTTGTCATAATTTCCTGTGGATGAGTAAATATAGATAATATTTGATAAGCCTTCAACAGCACAAAAGACCTGCTATGCTGGTAGATATTATTTTACAGGTACACTTATGTGCCTTATAGTGTTTATCCTCTACATGTCTGTGAGGTGAGCAGGACTTATTTTATGGGAAATGGATATAAGATTGCAGTTTTGTATATTTAAAGAAGTCTAATTCTTTGCAGCACTTGGAACCATATGCAGTTCTTTTGGTTCATTTCCATAATAAGCAACAGCTATATCTTTTACTCTCATTTAGTGAACTACTGTACACCTCTTGATAAGCTTTAGTTTATACTGGAAGCATTATAACTGTACTGTATACCACTGTACCACTATTTTTGCAGTTTCAACAGATGACATTCAGGCTTGTTTCTGTTAACAGAGCCTTGTGGCACAACAGTTACACTGCCATACTGCAGCTATAAATGTGCTCACGACCTAGGGTTCAATTCCAGGTAGCAGGCTCAAAGTTCACGTAGTGCTTGGGGCACTATATGAACAGCATGCTTTTATTTATCTGAATGATTGGTTCTTTATTCTTTTTTCTCCCCCCCTTTCCTTTCCTTTCCTTTTTTTTTTTTTGACTATGCATCTCAATATACACAGTTTAATCATCAGAAGCAATCCCAGACAAACATTGCAAGACACAGTTTTGGTCAATAGATATCTTTAAACATTTCTGTGGCCTCTCCCCAAGGGTTTTCTGCCTCTGCCATAATTCTACACAAATATTCTCCTTTCAACAGAAAAGATGATAAGTTTCTCACCATTTTCCCAAGTAGGTATTAATTGCAGGCATTTATGTGATAATATCACTGGTGAGACCCTGTGCCCTCTTCAAGGTTCTAGATCTGTCTGCCAAGGGGATCTGGTCCCATGGAAGTTACCCACTCGTCTCTGTTCAGTGGAAATTTCTCTTCCTAGTCTAAGCATTTTAAACAATTTGTTGTAGTTGTCTTCAGCTGTACTATTAACTACTGCAGTCATAGGCTTCATATGAAAGGCATGGATTGAACTGGAAATTTTACTCTTTTCTATTGTAGGGTTTGCTACTGCAGTCCAACTTAAGGCTTGGTTTAAAAGAAGTCTCTTAATGTGGTGGCATTTCCATTTTACATAGAGCTGCCCCCACCCCCAAAACAGGCAGCTGGCCATTGCTGCCTGTAAACTTCTGACAAACTGGAGCCCCATGTCTAAGCAATACAATTATTCTGGTTGCTTCTCTGTATCTGAACAACAACAACAACAACACAAAAATGTTAGACGTACAGAATACAGGTGCCCCTATATTGTTTATTCAAAAGTGTGTACAGTATATGGCCTTAGCAGCTGGGTACAGTGGTATGGGGAAGTTTCAAACTTTATTTCTCTTATCACTTGTTTTCTAATGTTCCCTATCATCAACACCCAGGGAGGGAGAGGGGACTTCAGCTGATGCCAGTTGAAGGCTACCCTTACTTTTTCATGTTATACTCGTGTCCCAGTGCATGTATCTTGAGGTGGCTTAGGAAAGCCAGCAGGTAGTGGTAATGTAAATCACTCCTATTTGCATGTTGCTCCTGATCTGGATAAAACCCTTTCACATTTGCTTGTGAGATTGAATCTTTATATAAGGTGCATGATGATAAAGCATCTTTCTTAAGTAAGCATCCGCAACCTAATTCTGTTGTTGCCTCATCTCGGGTACAATCTAGGACCAAACAGGTCCTGATCCCACCCTCGAAAGAAGGCACGAATTTGGATACTATGGGTAGAAACATTTACAACTTTGCTGCCCTGTTGTTCAAGATCTCTAACTATCAAGGGGCCATGGGAGCATATCAATGGGAACTTCTTTCCCATTTGCAACCCTACTTGTCTCTTATTCCTGAGTCTAAGAGATCTGACGCATCCATCATTTTTGAAGAGGCCCTGGCCCTGGTGAACCAACAGATGTGTTTGTCTAGACACACAGTCAATTGCACTTCTAAGGTTCTGGGTGCCACCATAGGCCTCTGCAGGTATGCTTGACTTTGTTTGACAGGCCTATTGGATAACCACAAAACACAAATTGAGTGCCTTCCCTTGGAAGGCAACGGTCTCTTCCATCCCACTACAGATGACTAGACACAAGAAGCAGAACACTGCTAAAAAGCTGAATGTCTTCCCACAGTGTCTTCAGCAACCATTTCGTCTTCAACCAAAATTTCCAAAATTCACCTCTGGCTTTTGCCCCTCCTGTGGCAAACATCAACCTTGAGACCGCTCCACATGGCTTTCTTCCTACTCTTTGTTCTCCTCATCAATGGCGAAGAAGTCTAAGTCCCTCCCTCCCCATAGCTCATAATCTAGGGATAGGAGACAGAGGGATGAGTTTTGACTCTTACCCTCTAATTCATCTCGTGCCCTTTCTATCGGCATGGCAGCCAATAGCTTTGGACCAGTGGGGCCTTTCAATTATTTCTCAAGGTTACCTGTTGGGGTTTCTTTCCTTTCCTACATTGGGGAATATCCTTCTCACTGAACCTTCTCTCTGTCTACTAGAAGTGTCATCACTCCTTCAGAAACACGCTATCCAACCAGTTTCCCCTACGCAAGCTGTTCTAGGTCACTATTCAAGATACTTCACTGTTCCCCAAAGAGACGGCGGCCTTCGTCCCATCCTCAACACCTAGTTAGTGTCAACAAAATTCAGGATGGTGACTTTAGAAAAGGTCATTCTGCTCCTTCGCAGGGGAGACTGGTTTGGTATTGTGGACTTAAAATATGCATACTTCCCCATCTCACCTGAGATTTGTGATTGGCAAAAACATCTTCGAATATTCCGCTCTGCCATTTGGTTTAGCTAAAGAGCTTCAGAAGAGAATCACGTGGACAGTATGTTTGCTCCAACATCAAAAGAGATTGTGATGGTTTGCAGGCGTCTTACAATATCTCACGACTCAGAGCAAAATCAGGAAAACCTCATACTACCAGGGAAGAACTGATTTTACAAGCCGTTGAAGAGGTTTTAAAAACTGTTCTACACAAGCCTGCATATGATATACTCAAAAGAATTCCTTTGAGCAACAACACAGTTCAAAGACGTATTGATGAAATGAGTCATTATATTGAAAATTTCTTGTGTAATTATCTGAAAATGAACCATTTCTCTATTCAACTGGATGAGTCAACTTTACCTGGTAATGAAGCAGTATTAGAGGCATATGTTCATTTTTTATGAACCAAGAAATCCATGAAGAAGAGAACTTTGACAACAGACAATAAAGGTGAATCAATATTCAATGTTTTGAAAGATTATTTCATGGAAAAAGCAATCCCTTTATCAAATATAATATCATCAGCAGCAGATGTAGCACCAGCCATGTTTGGGCACTATCATGGTTTTATAAGCCATTTAAAACAAAATGTAACCATTTGTTACAAAATGTAACAAAATGGTTACATTTTGTTTTAAATGGCTTATAAAATGTAACAAAATGTTATTAAATGGCTTTAAATGTAACAAAATGTTTTCAATTCACTGTCATTCATTGACAACATTTAGTAGCTAAAAATCTGAGTGCAAGATTGCATCAATCTCTTCAGTTTGTAGTAACTCAGTAAACAAGATTCACATCAACGTGTTGAATTCTAGGTAATTTATGCAGTTTGGGGAGAAAATGTTGAAGACTTTCATTAATTACCCCTTCACACTGAAGTACGCTGGCTCTTGAAAGGCTTATGTTTGACAAGATTTTTTTCAATTTTTGAGATGCTTTTAGAGTTTTGGGATGCTAAACATCTCATTTTGAAAGAAAATTTAATCAAATGGAAACCAGATATTGCTTCTTTAACAGATTTGTTTACTCAATTTAATGAGATTAACTTGCATTTACAAGGTGACAGTCTGAATTTAATAAAAATCATCCACCACTGCAGCTTTTCTTGCCAGAATTAATCTAAAAGTAAAACATTAGATGGTGTGAATTTTCCCAGTTCCCCAACTTGTCATTGACAAATGTCCAGGATGATGACGTTTTGGTCTACGTTCAACATTTAAGTCTTCTTTACACAGACTTTAAAACCAGGTTTGACGATGTTTTGACTATGGAAATATCACAGTGGATTATCAATCCATATGGTGACATTGAAGAATCGGATGTCACATTACAAGAAGAACTGACTGGAATAAGCACTAACGAATAACTGGTACAGTGCAGTGGAGAGTAACTAGACTAGATTGAAGCCAAAGCAGCGAGGAACAGCCTTCAAGCATTGTTTTCAAAACATGCAGTTACTCCAAGGTCAGATGATGTTTTTTGAAAAAACAACTTTCCCAACACTGCTCTGACAGTTGCGTCTTTAAATTCAACATATAGAAAGCACAGAGGCATAAGATAGTTCTCTTTAAATTTTGTCCTTAAATCCACCACATATAAAGAGCAGCAAAGGCATAAGATATTTTCCACAAGTAGAGAACAATAGGCAAAAAGGCAAGTTCATGAAATAATGTGAAGACAATCACTTCTTCTGTGCTTGACTTTCAAAAACATTCACCCCTCCTTTGCTAAAAGCCGCTTCCTCAGAAGGGGGGTTTAGTTCTCGTTTGAAGGAAAGATTTTCCAGGTACCAAGGAGATGTTTTGCATAGAAAGAGATACAAGCATTCTACTCATGACACACCAAATATTCACAACTTTACTGTGCGGCACCGACAGCTCTACCTTTGCCATAGCGAAGGTCTTCCTCCAATGGGAGATGAAGCATTTTCCTGCTTCCAGAAAGTTCACCGCCACTCCTTTTGTGGTCTACAGTTGCTGCCTGTTCTTCATTTCCCCCTCCAAGGAAACTTTACATTTATTAGGGTTCCTTTTCTGGAGGAATAGGATAAGCTTGATAAGCTGGAGCAGATGAATGTAGCATTGTGTAGATTGGGTTGTTTGTTTGTTTATACAGAAACTTCTTCCAGTTTGGTAAAACTTAGGTGACAAAGAGTAAGGCTTTGATCTTGATTAGGCCCTGTGTGACTTCACATGGCTACCAGATACATGTTTTCTTTTTATGCTAATTTTGGCTGGTTTATATTATTTGAGCCAACTGCATTGTAGCCATCTTAACTTTAAAACTGCTTGTAGTCGAATACTTTTTCTTCCTGATGATGGTTCCGTCCCATGACTAGTGAGCCAGCACAAGTTTGTCTCCTGGACAAATTGTAATGCTTTGGTTTACAATTTTTTCAGGATACAACACATCCAGGAGAATGCATTAATTACTTAAACTGAGGTACCACTGTACTTTGACTACATCCAGGAGCACTAATCAAGTTGTCTTGCCTGGATTCCCCAGTCTCAATCACCTTGTTTACAACCCTCCTCTTTTGCAGCATGGGATTCCACATTTCCAATCACCTTGTTTGCAAGCCGCTCCTTTTTCAGCCTGGATTCCACAGTCAAAAATCACCTCGTTTGCAAGGAGGTCTCCTCCATGGAACCTTTGCCCTCCCCTTCTGCAGCCAAGATTCCCCCACCATGAAACCATAGACCAAACACTTTTTCTTGTTTTCCTCCTCTAAAAACTAGGTGTGTCTTATGGTCAGGTGCGTCTTATAGAGCAAAAAATTCAGTAATCCATTCCAGAGGTCAGAAAAAAAGCAAAAAAAGTCAAACACCACCCTCGCCCCACACACAATGCAGAATGCACAGAACATGCACAGAAGCAACAAAGGATCAGCTCCCTACCTTTTCACTGCTTCAGAAATGAACCAAAAAAGTTTGAAAAGTCCAAAATGCACTACAAAAATATCCCAGATGGCTCCAAAACTTGATAAAACAGCTGCAACTCCTCCTACCCCTCCCCAAACTAAGGGGGCACAATGTATCCTGGGTACATTTTTATTACAGTGCCTATCAGAAACAAATATAACCTGGGACATTCCATTGAAATTTTTCTTAACCCATGGCATCCCCGTTTCCAATACAGTGGTACCTTGTATAAAGGAATTAATTCATTCCAAATGAAATTATGTTAAGCAAATTTTCCTCTATACAAATTTCCATAGGAATGCATTAAAAGAGAGTGATCCCATTTTTATGTTGTACAAATTTGCCCCATTGGCGATTCTGTTAAGCAAATTTCCCCTATCTCCAGAATTTTTATGGTGTACAAATTTTATGTTATACAAATTGTTTGTTATACAAGGGTCCACTGTAATTTCTTTTTATAACCATTTTTGTTACCTAAAGCGTTTCTAACCCGGGGTACCACTGTACATCATTGGAAGAAGGGAGGAACCTTTCCTTTCAAATGTCAATATGGTATATTAGCCCTCTTGAACCTGTGTTATTATTACTGAGCTATTGTAATGCTGTTGTAGGTGGTGAAGGAATGTATATAAGACATAGAAATGATCCAAATAAGTTTTTCAGCTGTATATCAGCAAATAATATAAATCTGCTGTTGCATTTTTCTATGTTCTATTCCCAAGTAAAAAAAAAAAAGTGTGGAAGAGGAAAAAATTGGGGAAGCTGCTGTTTTATTTCATACTTAGAAGTAGAAAAAATGAAGGGAGAAATACTTAATTAAAAAGTGAGAGTATTGGATGTGTTGTGTGTGCATAATCTTCAAACATATTGTGCCAAAGTATTCTAGAGAAAATATTACCTGTAAAAATGGTCAAGATTAATAAAAGCATAAGTGAAAAGGGGGATCACATCACACCTGTATATACTGGTGTGTTAAAATGAACTAGACAAAATACTTACCTAGAAGGGCTTGTTGTACTTTCAGCGAGTTGGCCAAAGACTAGGCTTGAGTGTTCAAAAACTGCTGCTGTCTTTGAATTTTGCTACTCACATGTATTTAAGTGATACTGACATTTAAAAGAATAACTATGTCAAGGACCCAGAATAAATTGTTAGTTTTAGAAGTAAACAGATTAAATGGGTATGTAATTTTTGTGCTATTTACCTAGATGTAGCTTCTTTAAATAACTATCTGAAATCATAGATTGAAGGTTCAAACTGATCTTGCTACAGAAGCACTATTCAGTGAATGTAACAATACGGTTCAAAGCATTTTACTCTGTTATTTGAGTTGAAATCCCAGAGTGTTATAGAACAACGTTAGATGCTGTCATGTTGATTCTTATTTTTAGTGACATTTCCCAGAGTTTTATAGGGAACTAATATGTGGTTACTGTTTTCTTGTTCCATAGTGCCGTGGGACTGTGCAGCTTGTATTTCCTGTTTTCTCTTTCTCTGCTTTGTATTACTTTTAATTATGTACTTTTCAACAAAATGTCTTTGAACATACTGTTTTAAACTAAAGCAAAGCAAAGTGTTCTGCTTATATACCGCCCAATACCACTTGAAGTATTCTCTAGGCTACCAAATAACTTACTAAGGGTAGTTAGTGTGAATGAAGTAGTCCTCTTAAAACTGCTTGCATCCTGGATGGCAAGGCCAGGTTTAAAATTACTGTACAGTATATATAAGGTAGGGTTATATTCGAGACATGCCACTCCACTGACAGAAAGCTTCTGAGAAAAAATAAAAGAGAAAGCAGTTTTCAGAAATTCCCACTTCTTGCTGCTTCCAACAGTCACTCTATTTCAGCAGGTCTCCCAGTGCTCCATAACAGTTCGTCTTGGTTGTAAGAAGGAGGACAATTGGAAAAAATATATATACATCTTCTGTTGTATTGCTTCTTGGCAGCAAAGAACATTCTGAAAGTGAAATAAGGCCAGTTGGATGCAACCCACAATCTTTATTGCCGAGGGAGAATCTTTTTGTGAAAGAATTATGAGATGATAGTAAACTACTGTAGAACTCCCATATCTGTAGGAGTTTGGTTACAAGCCCCCCATGGATGCTTAAAAATGCACAGAGAGTCGCAAACACCTAGCAGACATCTAGCAAATATTCTTTTAAATTTTAATTTGTTAATTTCTTCCTTTCATGGAAAGAGGAACTTTTCCCCCCTGTTAGAAACCTTCCCCATTCTGCCAAGCTAGCAGTTCTCACTAGCTTCTCTGTGAAGCTTTGCTCTAGGTAGGCATTCTGAAGATTTGTCCTGGATCCACGGACAGGATCTGTAGAATTTAAACAGTTTCTTGCGGTTTTGTTTCATTGCTCGCAGGTGACTGTGCATAAGTGAAATCAGTGCATGCAGTGGTTCTTCTGTATATGGCATAAAAAGTGTAAGAGAAAAATGGTTAAGTGGGGGACAAATCTTGACAAATAGCTTACTAAGTTCCGATTGAGGTCAGATGGCGACATCTGGGTTTCCTGAGTTGTATTCCTTTTAATTGCTTCATGCAGAGCATCGAGCCTCATGGAAAATGAGAGAAGACGGAATATATGTGAAATAGAAATAGCTTTTGATTTCTTCCTTGTACAGTGGTGCCCCTGAAGATAAATTTAATTGGTTCCAGGGGTCCATTCATTTTATAAAAAAACTTGTCTTAAGAGGCACAGTTTCCCATAGGAATGCATTGAAACCCAAAACTCTGGAATGGATTACATTGGTTTTCAATGCATTCCTATGGGAATGCTGTCTCAAACCCCCTCAATCAATTGGCAGCCTTCCACTGCTGGTATATTGAGGAGGTTTACCTCCAACTCAGCAAAGGTAGGGGGAAGCTTTTCCCTTTATTTGCAGGTTTGGGGCCTGGGAAAAGCTTCCCCCCTTTTGCTGGCTTCCCCAGCCCAGGAGTGGGGAGTGGGCGAGGAGTGGCTCACCTGCTCGTCCCATTCCTGCGTTGGGGCAGCCACCCCTCCTTCAAGGTCTCCGTTCACAGAGGCTGGCAAAAGGAAGGCAGCCAACCTCAGTGAATGGAGAGGCAGCACCTTGCGTGTGCAAGCACACAAAGTGCTGCCTTCCTTTTGGCAGTGTCCGTGAAGAGATTTCTGTAAATGGTGGCAGTGGCAGCGGCTTCGATCCTGGTTTCCCGACCATGTAGCACCTGACAGATCAGGTGCTGCACAGTCTGGAAAGCCAAGATGGAAGACCATAACCCTCTTGGGCTGTGGGCATGCAAAATTCAAACACCTGCCCCGTATGACGGATTTTTCACAAGACATCTGGTAGGCAAACCGTCATCTTATGGAAAATGCCTATACAGTACTCAGCAATTTCATTTGTCTTAAGAAGAATTTGTCTTAGGGGGCATTCTGCTTTGGCCCAAAAATGTAAACATGTGGAATTCATTTGTTTAATTTCTTTAATTTCTAAAATGTGTATTGTGCACTTCCAGTGCCAGTAGACATTTGTGGGGTACCTTGTAAACAAAATATAAATAATGTTACCAGAAACTTTGTTGGGCAGAGTAGGGACCAATCAGTCTTTGGCCAGCCTGGAGGTAAGTGGTGGTAGTGGTGATCTGCCACTGCCGTTTACATCAGTCCCAGGGAAGAAGAGGTGGTGGAGATTTCTATTCTGCCTTTCCTTTCCTGTAGCATGCACGGATCAAATGCTACAGGGAAGGGAAGGCAGGATAGAAGCCTCCTTCTCCTCCTCCTCGTCACCCGAGTCTCAGTGCAGAGACACAGTCACCAGCAGCTGAAGGCTCCCCCATGCAACAGGGACAGATGCCTGATTTTGACAGCTCTGAACTGTCAAAGTCAGCTGTCTGTCAGCTGCATTGGGGGAACAACCTTTGGCTGTCCCTTGATTGAGGGGTTTTTAGACAGCCTTCACATGTGAATGAATTAATTGGTTTCTAATGCATTCCTGTGGGAAACCGTGCGTCGTAAGACAAATTTTTCATAAGACAAATTGACTCATAGAACAAATTAAATTTGTCTTACGAGGCACTGCTGTATCCTCATTTTTCAGTATCTGCTGGGGGCTTGGGATATGGCATTTCACTGTACTGACATGAATTTCAGGCTTGCTGTCTTATAAACTGGTTATCAGCCAAAGACTTTAAATATAATCATTGTTTCAGTTTGAGAGACTGGCAAGATGACCTGAACTGTTGACCTTGCCTGTTAGGACCAAATCAGGAGGAGAACTTTTTAAGTTCTGGTCAGACAGACATTAAAAAGAGTTTCTGTTTCAAATATTTCAGATATTTTAAAATAATAAAAAATGTAATGTAAAATATTTTAAAAACATCTTTTAAAAAAATAAATAACAAATATTTAGAAGAACACTCATTCAATCTGTGAAATTCAAACACCCCCCCCCACCCCGGTTGCTTTGCAGTTTGAGTGGTCTTACATGATGTTAGCAGAGCCAGCAAGGTTCCCTGTAACATATGCGTCTGAGTGGGTGTGCATGCTTCTTCCCCTCCACATGGGGCATTTCCTCCCCCGTGCATCCATTACATACATTTGTTTGTTTGTTTGTTTGTTTGATTGTTGGATTGTTGGATTTCTGTACCACCCGTCTAGCTACAAAGTTACTCTGAGCAGTTTTGTTTGGGTCATGATGGAACCACCATGGGGTTGGGGGCAGGGAATTCTCTGTGTATAAATCCTCGAAGAACCTCCATGCAGCAACAAAACTGGTCCTTGATACTAAAAATGTTGGGGTTTGCTGCTGTAGACCATCTTGACTGCTTCCGACCATGGTGTCAACATTCAGGCTGCTCTTTTTATTGTAAAGTTTGCTATCCTTTTTACTTCCTCCCAGGCCATGTCATTTCCCAAGTTGGCCTCTTTCAGGATAGGACAGTTGAGAAGGTCTAACTGAAGAAACCCGGTTACATTAACAGTCTTTTCCAGTTATTTCTAAAATGTAATATGGAGATTTAAGGGTCCAATCAGAATACTGTTTTTTAGAAGTGTCACTGTGTATAGGTTTCTGTAGCTAAAATCCAATGGTAGGTTGCAAATAGAACTTGCATAAGTTGATGTAACAAAATCCCCACTGATTCACTGATCTAATTGTGATTTAGTTCTCGATTTCAGCCATTGTCTTCGGTGATACTTGTTGCTAACAGGCACTCTGTAGAACTGAATAACATTCCTTGAATCTTGCTTTTATCTTTAAGGATGAATTTTTGCATTGCACCCTCACTTGTTTTTATTTCAGAGATAACATGGGAAAAAAACTTTCTGCCCTTCTGTTCTTGCTTTCAGTTACTGTAAAAATTGAGTAAGTTAATTCAGAACTGTGTTTGCATGAGTAGCTTAAAGCTTTGGAATAGAATAATGTTTAATGGACGCCCCTAGAGTTCCTTCTCTAACTGCAACTGTTTAATTTTAATCTTCTGGTGAGATGTGTATGCAATAATGTTATTATGAACATATGTTTTTATACATCCCACATGCGTTTTTATGATGAGGTTGTCTCCAGAAATCAGCTGAACAAACTTGGGATTGATGAACAGAAAACTAGTACATTTTTGGTATTCATTCTGTAAGAGAGTATAATGAACTATGCAACTGGCCCCATTGCAGACCTAATAGCATACTTTATCAATGGAATTGAAACAAAAATAGTCTAAAGGTAGAAAATTCTGATTCATGTGCAAGTAAAGCAAACATATTTTAGTGAGGCCACATGTGTCTTTTATTATTTCAAACCTTGCTTGGTCATTTGATGTGGGGTATTCATTCTTAATAAAATCCAAAGTATTAAGGGTACCACCAACTAATAACTGAAAAACAAAACAAGACATTAAATTTTATGACATGGCATAGGAAGCTATTAAGTCAATTGATATTTATGCCTTGAATGCCCATTTTAAAATATCTGCTGGTTGAGCTTAAAAACATACCTGATTGATAGTTTGGAGAGCTCCTAGCGTTCATAGCAGGTAGTTCTTGGCAAGATGGACATATAATGCATGTGCATGTAGATACATGAATGTATGTGACAAGAGAGTCGGTCAGTCTTGACCAGAATTGCCTGCTTTCTCTGACTCTAGAGTAACTTAATACATAAGACACATAAACAATTTGATTCCTCCCTCAAATCCCATCACACATGCAAACATTACTGCCTTTCTTTATCTTTGGATCATGCACTTTTCAGGTAATCTTAAGGAATTTGTACAAAGTAGAAAGGTGTTCCTTCAGACCCCAGTGTTTAGCCACCATTAACAAAAGCAAAACAAAAATGAAAAGGCAAATTTTGTTGCACCTTAAAGATTAACAAATTTAAGTGTGAACTTGCTTATATTATAATTCTGCTTTCTCAGGCACATGAAGCCATCATGTTGTTAAATTCATGGTTCTGTATTAGAAGTACTGTAGAAATGATCTAATCCACAGATGAATACAGTTCTCTTTCAGAAACATTATTCATTATTTTATAAGTCTTTGATTCCATATGTCATCTCCTCTAGCCTTGGATGACTAATTCTTTATACTTTGACAGCCTGTGTTTTTTTTTCCAAATCATTTTATAGCTTTCCACAACGTGTGCTATCCAATTTAATGTCGACTCCTCCCAAGATAGTAGGATAACAGATGTATTAGAAGACAGTGTTTACACCAGTTAGCACCAACATAAAAACTTTGATCATGCAAGCAAAATACAGTGGAACCCCGACTTAAGAGATTAATCCATTCCGAGCGCATGCTCGTAAGTCAGTTAGCTCGTAAGTCAGGGAGCGGTTTCCCATAGGAATGCATTGAAAATCAATCCGTTCAAGACGAACAGATTTCAATGCATTCCTATGGGAAGACCTTTTAAAACTCCAGTGCTCCCCCCCCCAGACGTGCCCGATTGGGGGAGAACATGCAGGGTTTTAAAAGATCTTCAAGCCACCCTCACTCCAAGACCTTTTTTAAAACCTGCGCCTCCCCCACCAATTGGGCAGATTGGGGGAAAACATGCAGGATTTTCAAAAGGTCTCCAAGCTGCCGAGGCAAGCCTTGTCCCTGTGGCTGAAAGACCTTTTGAAAACCCTATGCGTTTCCCCCACCAATCGGGTGCATTGGGGGTCAGTGTCCTTTTAAAAAACTGCACCTCCCCCCAACCCTCCCGAGCCACCTGTGCATGCAAATAGGGTTAAAAGCAGCTGAGCTCGGACAGATTCCTAGAGAGGAAGGAAATAGGGAAGAGGCGAAATTGGTCCTCCTGCTGCCCTCCGCACCACATCGTAAATCGGGAAATTCGTAAGGGGGCATTTTTAAACAGTTAAGGATCTCTGCTTATAAGTTGGGATTTTCTGTTGTTGGGCATGTCGTAAGTAGGGGTACTACTGTACATTAAAAGATTATCCCTTCCCCCATAAACAATACAAGATATATAGACCATTAAGGAGAGATAAGATTTCCATATCAGTATCATATTACAGTCAAACTAAGGCATTTATTCTATACAGACCTTCCTTTAGAATTGTTCAACCTTTTTCACAAAAAAATATCGTTACATTCTAATCTACAAGATCCAGAATATCTCCCCTTTATTTTTTGTTCAAGTCTGGCAAAGCAGTTTATTAAGGAAAATGACAAATATGAAAAAGAAACCAGTAGGTGATATTGTTTGGACCACTCCTAAAGTCATTTTCACATATTTAACCATTGGAAAGGAAAAACATTCCTTTTTTGGCTACAATGGAAGATGCTCAAACACTGTGTAGGAAAAAGATGGGGGGGGAGTAAAAAAATACAAAACCCCACTTTTTTTCTGGTGGTAGTGGTGGGGTTCTGCTCCAAAAGACAACTTTTCAGTTTTTCCTGTTTAAAACATTGGTTATTCCTATATTCCCCCCCTCCCCAAATTTGGTTATTTGGGGAATATAGGAAAAAATAAGATGAAATGTATTTTGAATGAGCTGCTAGGAACAGCACACAACATGGGTATTATCATGTTTGGTACTTAAATGTACAAAATTCCAGTGGCAGAGTCAAGTGACCAGCACCTTCTTAGATCAATGCAACAGCATCTGCAATAGAATCTCTATGTATCTATGTACACTACAGTATGCATATGTGTGGAACAGGGCATTGTTCTTTCTGTTTAAAATAGTCTAAACTCTGTAGAATTTGTGAAGGATTATTCCCCTGTAAGCTTAGATACACAAAACATTTATAGCCAAAATGCATTTCTGCACCAGTAGGTATAGTACTGAGAATCTCTATTTGTTGAGATAGAAGCAAGACTGTTTTTGCTTAAATGGTACACTTTATTTGATTAGTTAAAAATCTGTAGTTTTTGTTTTCATATCTCCCCCCCCCCACTTCTCAAATGGCAAAAAATTAATATGCATGTGCTTTAAGTAGAAATATGGTCATATTCTGGTTCTAAAATATGCTTGCTCAAACAAAGAATTTTTGTTGAGCAATGCCATGATCTCAATAATTTTAAAGCTTCTTGTCAACACTGAGATTACAGAAGAATGGGTTGGTCTTATAAAAGCTGGATTATCTCCTCTCCCACCTCTGTTCATCTTGTCTACAAATGAAGCCACTGAGTCTGATTACCATATTTTCCAGTCTATAAGACGACCCCATGTATAAGACGACCGCCAGTTTTCCAACCCAAAATGACAATTTTGCAACCACACAGATCTCTCTTTGGCTTAACTCTGTGTATAAGATGACCCTCAATTTTTAGTTTAACAATTTTAGACAAAAATATAGTCTTATGCACAAAAAAATACTATTTTGTTTTGTAAAGTATAGTTATTGCTTTTAATGAGGAAATTCTGCATGGTGATGGCGATGGGGGAATTTAAGGATTAGAAAGAGGACATGTGGAATGAGAATTTTGGGTAAAGGTACTTCCCCTTTAATACTTTTTGGTTCCCCTTACTGAGATCCATCAAAGCAAAGCCTTCTGCCTGTATATAGCCCCATAGTGCTTAAAGCACTTGATGGTTTACAATTTATTTACGCAGGCTACATGGCCCACCTGCCCCCGTGAGCTGGGCACTCATTTTGCCAACCTTGGAAGGATGGAAGGCTGAGTAAACCTTGAGCTGGCTACCCTCCAGGTTGTTTGCACAGTTATAGCAGCAGTATAGCAATTTAATCACTGAGTTATAAGGTTCTGAAAGACTTTTGGATTTATGTAGAAAACATCTTATTTGATACAAGGATATGTTTTGTTATCATAGGTTTTGAAAAGGTATATTTCACTTGTCAGTGTTTGCATGGTTCCTCAAAAGCACTTGCAGTGTTGAAATGCCTTTATGTGCTGGTCTCACAGTTTTGCTAAGGAAAGTGCAAGAAAAATTAATTTAGGGAGGTATGAGGGAAGTTGTTACAAAAAGCATATTAGTATGGAATTATAGTTTAGGTAAAGGTAATGAAGATAAATACTAATACAATTCAAATGTTCAGTTTTCTGAATTCTGGTAAACGTGAACTGAAAGGAGGTATACTCTAGTAATTTGAGACTTAAGTCCAGAGGATAAAACACATCCTGCCAGTTTTGTAATCTTCTTTCTTTTTTGGCAATTGCACTGCTTCCCAGAGGAAGAAATGAATCTTGCTGTAGCGTCTGACAACTGTAATTTCAGTTTACATTCTCAGACAGTAGTTCCCAACCTTAAGTAACCCAAGTCATTTGGGACTGCATCCTTCACCACCAGCTGTGCTGGCCAGTGTCTCTGGGAGATACAGTCCACAAACAGGTTAGGAACATCTGTCCTGGGTTCTGATTATCCATGTCACACAAGAGCTGTGTGAACTGATACTGTAAAATAATTTGAAATAACAAGTTTTTACTAGAACATTTCAGAGTACCGTGTTTCCCCGAAAATAAGACCTACCCCCAAAATAAGCCCTAGCAGCATTTTTATGCATTTGTTAAATATAAGCCCTACCCCAATAATACCTTTTTTTTGGTATTTATAATTTTATTGGGTTTTTTAAGGGGGGGAAGGGAGGGGGTATGGGGAAAAGGAAAAGGGAAAAAGGGGAGGGATAGAGTTTAAAATTTACATTGAATATATCAAGCAAAATAAAAAAGAAAGTAGTATAACATATTGATAGATTGCCAAATATTATCACAGTACTAATAAGTTTGTTACTTCTTGCCATCTTTTCCGAGAGATCTCATCGTAGTCTCCTTTTAAATAGCCGGAGAGTCTTATCGATTTCGATGCATTCTCTTATCTTTTCGTGAAAATTCTTCTCTGTTGGCACGTTTGGTTGTTTCCAAAATTTCGCGTACAATATCATTGCAGCAACAATTACATGGTGAAGTACATATCTCTGATCATATGAAATATTTATATTTACTATATTTAATAAAAAAAGTTCTGGTCTAAGCTCTATCTTAATTTTCAGACATCTTTCTAGAAATAGTTTTACCATTTTCCAATATGCCTTTGCCTCTTTACATGTCCACCACATATGATAAAAAGTACCAGAGTCATATTTACATTTCCAACATTTGGGTGAGCAATTATACATCTTGGATAATCGGTGTGGTGCGAGATGCCATCTATAGAACATCTTATAACAGTTTTCCTTAAAGGAAATAGATTTAAAAATTTTAACTGTATTCCACAGAGAGTCCCATTTGTTTAGATGAATAGAATAACCAAAGTTTTCTGCCCATCTTATCATATTGTCTTTGACCAGTGTATCAATCATTTTTTCATTTAACAATATAGTGTAAAATTTACTAAGCAGTTTAGAGTCACCAGAGGAAAGTATTTTATCAAGTGGAGTATCAGTGGGCATGAATCTCCCCTCTTTGGTGAGGTCTTTAAAGTGTGAATGTATTTGTTGATACTTCCACCAGTCTAAATTATATCCTTCTGATATTAATTTCCCCAATGATTTCAATGAGAGGTCATCGTTCAGAAGGTGTCTATAAGTTGCATTCGAGGTTTCACTTATATGGGGACTATAAATCGCTCCTAGCGGAGATAGCCACAGTGGTGCTTTAAGGTAAAATTGTTTTTTAATCGATAACCGTATTCTAACTAGAGCATTCCTTATCCAATGTTTTTTGAAGAGAGTAGGTAAGTTGCCTTTGTACCACAAATAATAATGCCAGCCCTTGTCTAGGCCATAACTCTCAAGATGCAAAATTCTTTTGTTTGTCATCAAAATCCAATCTTTAATCCAGGTCATGGCAGCAGCCTTATAATATAATACTAAATTAGGAAGGGCAAAGCCACCAGTTTTGGTTCTGTCCTGTAGATAGACATTTTTAATCCTTGCTTTTTTCTTTTGCCATATGAATATACGTATACTTTTTTCCAGATCTGTAATGATCTTAAAATTAGGAAGTATAGGCAAGGATTGAAATAAGAAAAGCAGTTTGGGTAGAACATTCATTTTAACTGCAGCAATTCTGCCCATTAAGTATAATTGGAGTCTTGACCAGGTTTCGAGGTCGGCTTTGATTGTTTTTATAACATTAACATAATTATCTTTAAGTAAAGAGTTACAGCGGTTAGATACAGTAATACCCAGATATTTTACCTTACTGGCATGTTGGAAACCCGATTGATTTACCAGTTTTTCAATCATAGATGAGGTCATATTTTTGGTAAGCAACAATGTTATTTCTCTGTTTACCTTTAGTCCAGAAATTTTAGAGTATGCCTCCAAAGTCTTCAAGAGTTCTAAAGAGGAGGTCTGGGGGTTCTCCATAATTACCAACAAATCATCTGCAAAAGCTTGTACCTTGTAAACTTCTCCTTTACTCTGTAGGCCTTGAATACCAGGGGTTTTTCTTATAACATGAAGGAGTACCTCCAAAGTTAATATAAACATGAGGGGAGAGAGGGGGCATCCTTGCCTGGTACCTTTGTATATGTTGACTGTGTCTGTGAGGTGGCCATTGACTGTAATCCTGGTATTTTGGGTGGAATAAATTTGTTCAATTGCTCGTAGCATTCTATGGCCACATTGTAGATAATCTAACTGAGTTTTAAGTAGAGTCCAAGATACGTTATCAAAAGCTTTCTCAGCATCAATGAAAGCAAAAGCTACTTGCTTCTCGGGGTGAGATTCGTAGTATTCCAACACATTGAGGAAAGTTCTGATGTTAGATTGTAGATGCCTTTTCGGAAGAAAGCCAGACTGATCATGCGGTATCAAAGGGGGTAGGATCGACCGCCATCTATTAGCCAGAATAGTTGCAAAGATTTTGTAATCCACATTTAGAAGGGCGATTGGCCTGTAGTTCTGTATCAAGTCTTTTGGTTTCCCTTCTTTAGGAATCAGTGTCGTATGTGATAATTTCCAAGAGTCTGGTATATCTTCGCCTTCTAAAATGGATGTAAAAAGATTTTTCATATTCCCAGAGACTATCTCCAAGAATTTTTTGTAGAAATGAGCCGGTATTGAATCGGGACCAGGAGCCCTGTTTATTTTTTGGTGATTGATAGCCTCTGTTATTTCCATCATTGTGATAGGAGCGTTCGTCTGGGCTCTCTGTTCTTCAGTAAGTTTTGGGAAATTGGCTTGTTCAAGATAATGGAGGATGGCATCTTGGTCGATCGTCTCCGGCTTAAATAGGTTCTGGTAGTATGCCTCTATAATTTTTTGGATTTGTTTCTGCGCTGTCTGATTTTCCCCAGTTTTATCTTTGAGTGATGATATGAGTTTTTGAGATTGTACCTTCTTTAACCTGTAGGCTAACCATCTGCCTGGTTTGTTTGCATTTTCCACAAAATTCAGTTTGGCCAACTTGATTTTGTGAGCTATATCTGCCGTCAGAATCAGATTTAGTTCATGCCTACAAGAAGCCAAGTCTTTGTCCAGTTGCTCATTGCAGGGATCATGAGTTAGATCCATTTCAAGCTTTTTCATCATATTGAGAATTGATTCAAATTGCTTTTTCCTCTCTTTGTTCCGTCTTGCCATATATTGAATAACAAAACCTCTAAAATAAGGCTTAGAGGCATCCCACACAGTTTTCAGTGGTGTGCCCTTGTTCAAGTTCATTTCAAAATATAGGTTCAAGTCTTTGGCTGCCTCTAAGATAAATTCTTTATCCGTCCACAGAGCTGAGTTAATTTTCCAGTGTCTGGGCTTACCCGAAGATTTCAGTGTCCATAAGATGGCATTGTGGTCAGATATTGTTCGGGGCAAAGTTTCTATATCCCTTGCATTTAGAAGAAGATCAGGTGTAGCCCAGCACATATCTATACGGGAGAAAGAGGCATATTGTCTTGAATGAAAGGTGAAACCATCTTTTAGTGGATTTTTCCTTCTCCAAATATCTTGAAGTTCTAAAATGTTGGACATGTCCAGAAATGATTTAGGCAGTATGGAAGATGAAGTCATGGATTTTTTCCTTTTAGGTGTTTTCCTATCTACAGATGGAGTATGTACAGCATTGAAATCTCCCAATATTATTAACTGATGGTTTTCGTATTGCAGCAGTTTCTTGGCCAATTCTTCGAAGAAGGTTTGTCTTCCATGGTTATCATTGGGGCGTATATACCAACAATAATTGTTTCTTTAGATTGAATATTTGCCTGGACAAGGATCCATCTACCTGCTTCATCTTTTTCCAAAAGGGTTGGGAAGAGCTCTGGTTTAATATATAGTGCCACTCCATTTTGCTTCTTTACTTTGTTCGATGTGGAGAATAAATTTCCCAATTTATTTTGGATTAAATATTGTTCATGCTTTCTCAAAATATGGGTTTCCTGTAAACAGATGATTGAACATTGTTGTTTTTGGAGGAGGTTGAAGGTCTTCCGACGCTTCTGTGGGGTGTTCAATCCATTGATATTCCATGTTAGGATTTTCTGGGCCATCTTATTTTACTTCCAATGATATTTCTTTTTCCCCGATTTCGGCCTGAGATAATGTTTCGGCCTGGCACCTCCCACTGCGCCATGAGAATCTTGGTCCTGCTTTGAGATCGCTTGTTTGGGGGTCTGGTTTTCTCGTCTGTCGTCTTTGGTGGTGGTTTGAGTATCGCTCGTATCCTCGCCTTCGGAGGAAGATGGTGAAGAAGAGGAGGGAGAGTAGCCCAACTTCCGTGCGTTTTTTTTTGCAAACTTTCTAGCTTTCTGGTGTGATTCAATTTTCTGTAATTTCCCTTCCCATTGGAAAGAGAGACCTTGAGGGTAGAGCCATTTGTATCTTATGTCATGTTTGAGCAGAAGTTTAGTAAGAAATGAATATTCCTTTCGCAGTTGACGGACATCCCAAGGGACGTCTTTCAATATTGTCACTTTGGATTTATTAATTTCCACCTCTTTGTCTCGGATAACCTTGAGGATGCAATCTCGGGTGTATCTTCTGACTAGTTTGACTATTACCTCCGGAGGTAGTTTGTTTCTTCTGGTATAGGCTGTAGGTTGACGGTAGATCACGTCCACCTCACGAAGGAATTCTTCAACGGGTGCCTCAAGTAAAGTGGCCAGGCTTTCTCCAACTATAGTATAGAGGTTTTCATCTTTATCAGCAATGAGGTTTTGGATCCTTAAAATTTTGGAGGAGGCTTCGATTTCCTGCTTGAGGGCCAGTCTGCTTGTCGATTCCATTGTGGCTTCAATTTCTTCTAGGCGGAAGTCGGTTACGTTCATGTTATCTTCCAAGGCTTGTAGACGTCCACCAAAGGCTTCTAGTTTAATATCCACATTCGAAAAGCCCTCTTTCATTTCCGCTCTTAAATTAGAGAACCCAATGCTTTGGTCTGATACCAGCTTGGCCTGGGTTAAGTTCAATTGATTAAGTGCATCTAGGATTTGGCTTTGGCTTGTTTGCTGAGACATAGTCGTTGGATGTGCCAGAGATGTAGAAGCAGACTTTTTTTGAATGGGTGGAATTCTGCTCATTGCTAGAGATTTACAATACAGCGTATTATATTTACTATATTGTGGAAGTGAAGAGATCGATTGCCTCTTCTCAGAGATATTACAAAGTCTCAGTTGGCTTGCTACTTTCAAGAGATGTATGTATAGTTGCATGCATAGAAAAGTCCAGTAGATGGCATATTGTACCCACTTTTAAAACCAACAGAGTCCGAAAACCCTATCAGGGGTAAAACGGGTTAGGGTTAATCTGCCTTTGACGAAGAGAAAGTAAAAAACTGCAGCCCTTTCCGAGAGGCAGATAATAGCGATTAGGCTGAAGAAGTAGTTAGGAAAAAGCAGATTTCTTTGCGGTAAGTTTGCTTGATTTATATTTTTGAGAGGGCTGTTAGGTGGAGGGAAGCCACTCACGTTTGTGGAGGAGTAGACGTAGCTCAATTTCCGTCCGGATCTTCCAGAGTCTCAGCCGCACGGGAATTCCCAGGGATTACAACCCCTCTTGAGGAGGGGGAACCGCACCTGGGTGCCCCGGATCGGTTCTGGGATATCTTCTGCTCCCAGCGGGTGGTCTTGGAGTGGAAAACACCCTCTAGGGACTTGGAATACACTCGACGCTAGCCGGGCTGCGTTCAGCTAACGTCTATGCAGATCGCCGCCATCTTATCTCCCATCCCTACCCCAGTAATACCTAGTGTTGGTCGTGGGGTTAGGAGCGGAGCGGGACACGGGGAAAGGAAAGTACAAATGTGTGGTGTGCCCGTGCTTGTGTGTGTGTGTGTGTGTGTGTATATGTATGTGTGTGTGTGTGAAAGGGAACGATGGGAATAGCTGGCTTTTCATGTCCTTGCAGCATTGTGTGAATGGAGCTGAGCTACTGCCGCTGCCTTCCAGGTGCTGAGGGGAAGCCGCAAAGCTGCTGGTCCCCAGGCCCTCCGCTGTGCTGGAGCTATGGAAGGGAAGCCCCTCCAGTAGCCCCCTCACACGCCACCTCTGCCACCCTGTGCCAGTTCCCTGAGACTGAAAGCGGCGACTGGAGGAGGAGGAGCTGCCGCCGCCTCTGCCACCAAAATAGCTGTGGTGGCAACAACAGCAGCGGTGGCACTGAGTAAGTGTTGCATTTGCCGGCCAGGGACTTGGATGCTCACGACGGCGGCTCCTCCTCCTCTGGCCGCCGCCGCTACTTTCAGTCTCAGGGACCCGGCGTGGGGCGGTGAAGTTAAGAGAGTTAAAAATAAGAGAGTTAAAAATTAGACATCCCCTGAAAACAAGCCCTGGTGTGTCGTCTTGTGAAAAAATAAATACAAGACAGTGTCTTATTTTTAGGGAAACACAGTAGTAAAAATATCAACACCTTGTCTGAAGCATTGTATTCATTGTTCTGTCTTTCTCTCTCTCCCCACCCCATTTTTAAATCTCTCAACCTGGAGTGTCACTGTTCTATCTGTAAATCAGAATACTCGTATATTAAAGCAAGTTTCCCCATAGGAAATAATGGAAACTTAACTGATCCATTCTGGACTCCTAGTTTCCATGATTTCCAGTGGGGAAATATGCTTTGGCTAGGAGCTGCCGTGGCTTCCAGAGCTCCCCCTGGGCTCCTGCACAAGCCCACCATGCAGCCTGTAATGACCTCCGGAGGCCCAATCCAGGCAGCAAACCAGAGCAATGCTCACAAACCGAGCCAAAATTTTACTAACATTTTTGCTCAATTTGCAAAATACTGTACTCACAATCCAGGGTACTTGTAATCCGAGGTACCACTGTATTTAGGAAATAAAGGGGTAGTTCTCTCTGTAATGTCTGTGACATATTACGTCTCACTAATGAATCCTAATATGAAAATTATGAGAACATCCCCCCCCCAAAAAAAAGAGAAGAAATAGAATGATTGTGGGATTTTATACCTTTGAGGAATAGGACAAGGTTGGTCAAGGATTTATTTATTTCACAACATTGCAGCTCACATATAATCCCCATCCTGGAATGATGTGACTGTGTCTACAGTTACGTATTTTGATGTCCATGTATTTACTGTCACTGCTGGCTAATCTACTTATGTTGGAAATGTTAATTCTAGTCTTTAAAGAAACTGCAGCAGTTAAGGTAGTTGGTCAGTATTCATTGGTTATATTCATATGATGCCCTTTAACATGCTTGGAGGAAGATCTTAAGTTGGCTTGAAGGAATGCTGTTGATGTGGTCTGGTATTGGAGGAATTTTTTTTATCTTACTCATTTTATATACTTTTTATACATAATAATTTTATAACTGATTTATATTCTGCTTAGTAGTGTATGTTTATCTGTCAGTATAATACAGTGTTTTTCAACCGGTGTTCCGCGGCACAGTACTGTGCCGCGAGATGTTGGCTGGTGTGCCGCGGCGCCGGTGAGCCGAAAAGGCAAAATCAGAAAAAGCCGGCTGCCGCACACAAATGACTGTTTTTTTTTTTGCTCATCTGCGTCTATTCCCCCATCAGCGTCTTGGCTCTTCGGCACAGATCCACACGTGCTTACAACCCGCACCCAGGCACACGTGCACACGCATGCACAGGGCCGCCGAAGAAGAGGATCCGATCGCCGAAGAAGAGGGATCCGATCTGCTCCCGCCGCCGCCGCCGCCGGAACTAAGCTCCCCCTGCCGGGCCCTTATCAGGGCTCCGATCGGAAGCCCAGCTGGTAGGCGGCCTGTCAAAGAGAGACCGGCCAGAGCGCGGCAAGGCCGCAAGCCTCGCCAGCTGCTGCTGCCGGGTCACGGGCGGTCCGCCGCGTGATAGCTGCCGTTCGCCTCGCTGGGCAAGGCCCGATCCTCGGCTGCGCGGACGGGCAGGAGCCCCCCCGGTACCAGGCAAAGGCCTCAAAGGGGTGGGGGCGCCAGCTGGAGCGGACAAACCGCACGTCCGGGCAGCTAAAAATCTCATCGCCAACCACCCAGAGACTACTTGAAGTGGTATGGGGCGGTATATAAGCAGAACACACACACACACACACACACACACACACACACACACACACACACACACACACACACACACACACACACACACACACACCTTGGCGCGGGTGAAGTGAAGGGTACCCAGGCGGTGGGAAAGCAGACCTGGGGGTGGGGAGGGGGAGAAGATGCTTGGACAGCCGGATGTGCCATGAATGATTGGAGGAGGGGCGGGCGACTGGGGTGGGGGTGGGGTGGGGAAAGACGCGCCAGCATTCCGAACGACGGAATGAATGAATGAATGATGGGAAGCCCACGGAGGAGGAGGAGGAGGAGGAAGGGCGGGAAGGCACGCCAGCAGGAGGAACAACCCCCCCGGCGGAGGAAGCGAATTACTGTTTATATATAGTCAATATAGGCACAGAGTTAAATTTTTTAACATTTTCTAATGGTGGTGTGCCTCGTGATTTTTTTCATGAAACAAGTGTGCCTTGGCCCAAAAAAGGTTGAAAAACACTGGTATAATATACTGGTGCTTCTGACACAGAAAGAAAGAAGTATTTATTGGAAAGTATATCAGGCAAAACCAAAATAAAAATAAAAAATAGAGTAAGTGCTGTATTATAATGTGAATTTTCATGGACAAGTTCTCTTCCTTAGATATCTGATGAAGCCGCTCCCCTGCACCCCGGGGGTTGGGAGAAGTGGCACACAATGTTTAAAATGTCTTTAAGCAATGGAACTAAGTGCTTGGCTCTGCTGCTTAAAGACATTTTTAACATTGCGCGCCACCCATCAAGGCCAGACCAGACTGCAGTGATTGCGGGTCAGGTTGGGTCCCTAACCCCCATGATAGACGGGGAGTTACTGTACCTCAATTTACAGATGTATCGACTGATAAGATTGGGTTTGTATTGATATTCTGTAATCAGTAATCAATGAGGTTGAACATGCATAACAGCTGAAGGAGACGGTGGTTAAGCCCATTCTTAAAAGACCTGGCCTGGCTGTAGATAATATATCCAATTATCGTCCTAGAGCCAATGTTCCCTTCCTGGGCAAGGTGGTGGAGCGAGTTGCCGCCATGCGGCTCCAGTTGTTCCTGGAGGAAAACCTCATCTTGAATCCTTTCAAGTCAGGGTCCAGGCCGTGTCATGGGACTGAGACTGCCCTGGTCATACTGCAAGATGACCTGTTGAGGAGGGCCAACAGGGGTGGCTCTACTCTGCTGGTCCTTCTTGATTTGTCAGCAGCCTTTGATACTGTCAACCACAGTATCCTCCTGGACCGGCTCTCTGAGGTGGGGATTGGGGGGATCAGCCTTTGGCTGGCTCCACTCCTTCCTTGGGGGGTTGTGCTCAGTGAGTGAGCTTGGGGTTAATTTGTTGTCTCCCTGGACACTTTCTTGTGGGGTGTCTCAGGGGTCGGCACTCTCCACCATGCACTTTAATATCTATACGAGGCCACTGGATGAGGTCATACAGAGTTTTGGAGCTTTCTGTCAATAGTATGCTGATGCCACACAGCTCTATCTCTCCTTTTCCACCTCTGCAGATCAGAGCTGGCCCGACCCAGCAGAGCCTCCGCGGCATTTTTCCTCTGTGTGGCCACCCTTAAAGAGGTCCATAAGGTTGCAACATGCATTCAGGCCTTCTCAGTGGCCGGCATGGTGGCATGGAATAAATTGCCAGGTGAGATTTGCCTGGCACCATCCCTGGCATCTTTTAAAAAGGCTGTGAAGATCTGGCTGTTCAAGGATGCTTTCGGCAATTGCTAAGAGTATTGTGTTCCCTGTGTTGTTTTTTGTTTGTGCGATTATTAGTATTATTTTTATTACTACTATTCTCTCTTGCTGGGTACTTGTCTTGTTGTTGTTCCATTGTGGTTTTTGTATTTTTTTCCTCTCTCTGGATTATTACCATTATTATGTTTTGGGTTGTTTGATAAATCACTGTTGTTTACCGTGCAGAGTTCCCATTTGAGGAAAATCAGATTGGTGTGTGTGTGTGTGTGTGTGTGTGTGTGTGTGTGTGTGTGTGTGTGTGTGTGTGTGTGTGTGTGTGTGTGTGTGTGTGTGTGTGTGTGTGTGTGTGTGTGTGCGCGCACCACAATCTGATTTTCCTCAAATGGGAACTCTGCACAGTAAACAGTGATTTATCAAACAACCCAAATATATATATATTCATAACTGGAGGCACACTGTACTTAATTTAGGAAAAATAGTGTGCTGGTCATATTGCATACTGCTAAGTTTCTGTCTAGGGGCATGATGGCTCAGCGGACTAAGGCTCTGAAAACTGTTGGCTGCAAAGTCGGCAGCTCAGCAGTTCGAATCCCGGGTGCCATGCAGCGGAGCGAGCTCCCGTTGATAACCCCAGCTGCTGCCAACCTAGCAGTTCAAAAGCATGTAAATGCAAGTAGATAAATAGGTACTGCCGTAAAAAGTGGGAAGGGAAAACAGTGTTTCCTTGCAGGCATGCTGGCCACGTGGCCACTGAGTTGCACAACACTGGCTCTTTCAGCTTGAATACGGAGATGAGCACCGCCCCTAGAGTTGACATGACTAGCACGCATGTGTGTGGGGAACCTTTACCTTTTACCTTTACAGTTCTGTCTAAGCCCCCCCCCCACACACACACACACTCACACACATATCTCAACCCTACCCTTGTGGGGCTTTCCCAATCACATGCACCTGTCTTGACCATTTTTGTTGTGGTTCCAGTGGAACCCTTGGGGTAAGAGTTTGACACACAGAGAAAAGAGCCCGCATCACAGGAATGAAAATTGAAGGGCATCTTTGTTTCACCAAAGTATTAGTTAATGCTTGACACATGATTTGAGATTGTTTAATTAGTGATTGTTCCAGCTGGACATAATGGCAGATTGTTATCTTTGTAATAGGAAACACCTTTGGTGTTTGCTCATATGTATGCA
Source organism: Phrynocephalus forsythii (assembly GCA_029282475.1). Taxonomy (NCBI): domain Eukaryota; kingdom Metazoa; phylum Chordata; class Lepidosauria; order Squamata; family Agamidae; genus Phrynocephalus; species Phrynocephalus forsythii. The sequence continues at coordinate 160,576,860 of JAPFRF010000011.1, forward strand.
TTTTTAAAACTAGGTTCCTGTGACTTTACTGGTGGTATGTGAATTTCCCTCCCCCAGCACTTTCCACCCTTTCTTTTCTGTTCCCTCCTATGCACTTATAAATAAAATATACATTTTTAAAAAAGAAATCCAGTTAAGGCAGATGGCTTTTTACACTGGCTCTGTAGAAAAACATCAGTGAAGCTGGAGCTGGAGAAGGAAGGAAATAGTCTAAAGCTAAGAATACTTGCTTGATTGTTTGCAGTGAAATTTAAAATATCTAGGCCCTGTTTTATGTGCGATATTAATTTCAGGTTGCCACTTTCTGGAAAGTAGAGGAAATGGCAATTGGTATGGGGAAGTCAGGAGAAGTCAGAGAAATTGTGGGTAAAATATATTCAAGCAGTGGATTTTTGACCTGCTGCTTCAAGAGCATGATCTTGAAGCAGCAGGCAACTGGATCTTGTCTTGTGGCAACTGGAATTGGGAAGTAGAAGAATACAAGTAAAAGTGAATGGTGTCCTTTCCCAGCTCCACTTTTTTCTGAGCTCCATCCCCAGCAGCCAGCTCAATGTGTTTGTTGAGCTCTGTCCCTGCATTATTTCCAAGGTGTGCCTAGAGCATTTACAAAACAAGGCTAGTTTAAACATTTACCAATATACAAACTTTAAACATCTGTTTTATTTTTATTTATTTATTTATTTATTTTTACAACTTATATGTTCATCCCTACCTGCTAGTACTGCATTTAACTTGCATATAAAGCTAAGCGTGTTTTGGGGTCATATTTGCGTATGGAATGTAAGTTTTGTATCCTGCCAAATCCAACACAGAGTCAGGGAAATTGGCAAACGTTGGTCAGGGAAAGTCAGGGAAATTAAAAACAAAATTTTAGTGGCAACCCTAAAATATACAAACTTTTGCTTTCAGACTGATTCATGAAATGTGTAGCTTTTAGATGGAAAGGGATATACTTGTTTGGCTTTTGACTAACATATTTCTGGAGAATGTGTTAAATAAAGGGGAGTGAAGCAGCTATTTTACACTTGAGAATTTTATTACATATTTTACAATTTTATAGAATTGTACTAGCATGTAAATTGTTTTCCAGTGAGCAATATGAAAATAGATTTGCATGCAAAGTAATGATATTTTAAAATGCATTAAAATTTAAACTAGCTGTGAGAAATTGTAGGGTTGATTAAAAAACTATGCACATTTATATTCTGTTTTTAGTTGTGTTCTGAAAACAGGCTATATGTTAGCAATTATTATAATTTGCTGAATGCATGTGTAGCAAGTTTCATTTTCCAATAAATAGTTTTTGGCCTTTGGGCTTAAAATGTTGAACACTTATTCTTGCATACATTTAGACTTAGCAAAGAGACTGACAAAATATTGTAGTGATTTTTCTGTATGTTTCTTTATATTGTATAGTGTGCTCAGAACATTAAAAATGCCTTCTGATTTAAAAGATGGAAATGAGGATTTACAAGCAACATTAGAATTAAAATTCCTCATGCCATTATTAATATTTAAAAAGTCATCCAACATTAACCGTCACAAATCAGCACTATTTTAAAGCGATCTTAGAAACTTGCTGTATTGCAAATAAAGACACAGCTAGTTTTTAGAGGAGGAAAACAAGAAAAATGTTTAGCCTAAGGTTTCATGGCGGGGAGGACAGAGACCTCCTTCCAAACTAGATGATTTTTGATGGGAATCCAGGCTGCAAAGGGGAGGGTTGCAAACAAGGTGATTGGAACTATGGAATCCAGGCTGCAGAATGGGAGGGCAGAGGCTCCCTGGAGGAGACCTCTTTGCAAATGAGGTAATTGGAACTGTGGAAATGCAGCTGCAGCAGCGGATGTTAGAGGCTTGGTACAGGTAACTTCTCTCTAAATGAAAATCTGATATATATGTAGTGGGGACTACCGTATTCACTCTATAACAGGCCTGCCCAACAGGTAGTCTGCGGGCTACTAGTAGTCTGCATAGGGTTCAAAAGTAGCCCTCCCGCCATCAATAAAAAAGTGAGGGGATAAGTTCTCCATCCCTCCCTCCCCCATCCTAAAGACCACCACTGCCCCAGCAAAGTTCTGGGTCTGCCAGCCCACTGTCTCAGCCGAGCAGGGCAGTTCAAGGGCCATGGCACATTGAAATCTGTTCCCTCCAGAACAGATTAATTGGTTTTCAATGCATTCCCATGGGAAACCACTGTTCTACTTACAAAAGAACGGATAAAATTCGTAAGTAGAGGTTTTAGTGTAGTAGCCCTCAGGCACTTTGGGCCAGAAAAAGTAGACCTTGGCCTGTTCAAAGTTGAACAACCCTGCTCTATAAGACTCAGATACATTTCCCTTTACTTCCGGGGCGGGGGGCATCTTATAGAGAGGAAAATATGGTATATTAGAGGCTGGGGAGCCCTGCCCCCTCTTTCTTAAATAATTCAAAAGTTTAAATAATTCAATAGTTCAAAAAGTATTTTAGCCATAAAAGCTTTTTGAGCCCATCTCCCTATTATATCTGGGCATCTTAAGTTTTCTCATACTTGCTTCTCCAGACTTAGTATTGTACTCTTGCTCAATATCTTAACTGTACTGGGTCGTTCCATGTCAAATCAACCAATGAAAAATCTATTTTGGAGCTTGCTGTCATGGATTTGGTTCATTTTTGGTACATTTGTACCTTACCATGATATGTTTAAAACCTTTTTTTCATATTTTTGGTCCACCCATTTCTGAGATATTGCATTTTCAAAATTGCAAAAAAAGAAGAAGTCAAAATTCACTAGCCACCATAACTTCAAATGTCATTTAATAGATACCTGTAATAGCTACAGACCAGGGACAGGTGTCGTTTTAAAGCTTATGAATAAGTTTTATTTTTATTTTGTATTTGTATTTTTATTTAATGTGTTTTCAACGTTCTTATTTTTTCAAGCCATTTCTAGTCATGGGGCAGTTATTCAAGTGTGTTATAGGGCTACAAATTGCACTTTATTATTGTCACATTAAAACTACAAAGTAAAATCCAGTTGTTAGTCCCAAACAGAGCAGATTGCACTGCCAGATACCTAAACCATGGTGTGGACGTGGGCTTATCGCCAACTTCTTTTGTACATTTTGGCATTTTGCATGTACATTATATTAAAGGTCTACTCTAAAACATATTGTAAAGAAAAGATGGGGAAGATTAAAGGACCTACAGAGAGTTATGTTGTATTTCTGAAGATGATTTAAATGAGGATGAAAGTTAGTCTTTAAGGTGCCACATGTTTGTGTTTTTGTTTTGTTTTGTTTTGTTTTTCTTTTGATTTTTGCCTGAAATTCTTGAAAAGACTAACATGGGTATCCTCTCAGAAATTATTCAGTGACTAAAGGAAATTTTTAAAATTGTGAACAGAGGTAAAAAGCTCATGATTTTGACAGTTTTGACAGAAAGCTGATCATGTAAAAGAATAGAAGGTGAATTCGGAGTAAGTAACTACATTTCAAGGAAGGCAAAGAAACTTGTGAAAGAAAAGGGAATTTTGTCCTCACCTAATCCCAAACCTGGAAAAAAATTACCTGAAGACACACTCAATTTAGTAAATGAATGTTACAGCAATGAAGAAGTCAGCAGGCAAACACCCAGCAAGAAAGATTATATTTCAATCAAAAATGGTTATCGAGCTCATGTCCAAAAGCATCTGATACTTGGTTACCTAATCTGAAAAGGTAGGATTTTCGAAGTTTGCTGAGTTAAGACCAAGGAACTGCATTAAAGCAGGAGCAACTTGGGGACTCGCTCTGTGTGTGTGTGTGTGTGTGTGTGAGAGTGTGTGTGTGTGTGTGTGTGAGAGAGAGAGAGAGAGAGAGAGAGAGAGAGAGAGAGAGAGAGAGAGAGAGAGAGAGAGAGAGAGAGAGAGAGAGACAGACACAGACACAGAGAGAACATACATACCAGCTAACCCCAAAGGAGATGACAAAAGCATCCAAGATACTAGTCAAGAAAAAAGGTTCTTAATCATTAGGTATAGAAATTTTGGTCTATTTTGGGGACTAAATCAATTTAATTCCTTGTGACTGCAAAGAAGATTTACATTTTATATGATACCATTGAGATATCATGCTGAAATTTGTAGTGATTGGCTACAAGATATGTATCTTTTAAGTGTGAATTTTTTGAAAACTTTAAAAAATTCCATTTTTCCAAAAATTCAAATTTTATATTTATTTAAATGTGTAATTTTTAAAAGGTGCAATTGCATCATGTTGTACATAAAATGAAAGTCCTATTCATACGCTTTAAAACGACACCTGTCACAGGTCTGTATCTTTCAGAGGTATGTACTAAATGACATTTGAAGTTATGGTGGGTATTAAATTTTTGCATTTTTTTTTTGCAATTTTAAAAATGCAGTATCTCAGAAATGGGTGGACCAAAAAATCTGAAAAAATGTTTTTAAACATCTCATGGTAGGGTACAAATGAACCAAAATGAACCAAATCCATGACATCAAGGTTCCATGCACTGGTTGATTTGAAATGTAATGAGCCTTTTGGAAGTTTTTCTTCCTTATGTTTCTTCTGTGGCCGGCATCTTCAGAGGGCCCTTGAGCATAGTCTTCAAGAATAAATTGCAGCAAGTTCAGAGAGGGTTGGCAAAGATGAACAGGAGGTTGGAAAACAAACCCTGAGACAAAAGACTGAAAGAACTGGGGATTTTTAGCCTGCATAAAAGAAGACTGAGGGGCAGTATGCTAGCATTTTTCAAATATTTGAAGGGCTGTCATACAGAAGAGGGGTAGGATCTGTTCTTGATCATCCCAGAGTATAGGATGCACAACAGTACTACTCAAGTAGGCTCCAGTTATGAGAACCCAGCTTTCAGCTGAATATCAGGAATAATATCCAAACTGTTAGATCATTATGGCAGTGGAACTGATTACCTCGAGAGGTGGGGAGTGCGCCAACACTGGAGGCATTCAAGAGACATTTGGACGACTACCTGGCAGATATCCTTTGGAGCAGGGTATTGGACGTGATGGCCTTGTAGGCCCCTTCTGACTTCACTGTTATATGGTTCTATAAAATTTAGAGGCAAATTCTTCCAAATTAAAATAGGGAAAATTTTGTATCCGAAATTACATTTGTGCTAATGAAGTGTAACTAGGTAATGGAATGTGGGTCATTGGGTGATACTTTGCTATTATGTTTAAGAATCATACACTAACTCCCTTCTTAGCATATCTGTTCAAGAAAATTAACTTCTGAGGAGTCTATTGAGATATCTACAGCAATTTGACAAGCACATGCTTCAGAATGGCATCTGGAATACTGTACTTTAATTTTAAATTCAGTATGTTCACATCTACTATCAGGTGATGGTGAAGGAATGGGAGGACAAGATAAAGAATAAAGTGAATTTTTCATAGGATTCCCTTTTCACATCTTGGTTTAGTGGCCCTTATTCTAGGCCCCCTTCTCCTCTGTTCTCAACTCTGATGCCACAAGTTGTTACACAGACATTTACTGCCCAGTTGTGTAGAACTGGCAGTATTTTGTTGTTTGGGCAAGATTGCATGGATTATAATGACTGTGATGAATGCTATGGGAGCAGCTTGGCAAGCTGCTGTCAGAGCCTGTGGTGCATATGTGAAATTCTCTAGCTGTCTGTATTGAAGCAGCTGCGAACTCATGGAGAGAAGCCAGACAGCTTGGAAACAGCTATTCACCATTTAACTTTCAACCATGGGAGTCCCTTTACAGAGGGCAAAATACTACAGTACTGTCATTCCTCTCCACTACATTCGATTTGAAGTGCCTGAGTCCCTTGAAGTTGCTTACAAAGATTTAATCTATGCTGTCTTTATGTTGGAATAGCCTAAGGCAAATTACAGATTTTTCTTGCATAAATAGCTGGGGCTTGTGTGTTTTAGCCCGGAATATGATGTTTTATTTTAAAAAATTCCAAAGAAGTCATTTTAGTTTCATGTTACACACAAAATTTGTATTGACAAATAAATAGTTGGCAGTCAATAGTATTTTCATACTGGCCTTAAAATGGAAAATGAGATGGGTTGTAGCAAGTTATTAATAGAAGTGACATTCATTATGGTGTCTTGTAGATAAATCAGAGTATTTTATAACCCATTTTTCTTCTAAATTGGAATAAAGGCAATGCCCAACTATGATAGGTAAAAGATACTCTCCCTGGAATCACAGAAGGAGGACCTTGTGCTTCTATGCTAAGACTTTGTTCTCTTTTATGACAGCAGAACAAAGTCAATATTCCCAATTTTGGGAAGAATCAAGAATAGCCAAGTAAGCTGAAATGCTTTGAGGCCGGGGGTGGTCAGAAGGAATTGAAAAGGATATATTTACTTTGTGATACTGGCTGTGCATTTGTGAGTGAGTGTGCATGCCTTAGAGCAACTTGTCATGGAGCCCACCCGAGAACAGGCAACTCTGGATCTAATACTGTGTGATACTCAGGACCTGGTCAGGGATGTGAATGTCACTGAGCCTCTGGGGAACAGTGACCATGCTGCAATTTCATTTGCCATGCATGTTGGAGGAAGAGTGTCAACCAAATCAGACATAAAAACCCTTGATTTTCGAAGGGCAAACTTCCCTCAGATGAGGAAACTAGTTAGAAAGAAATTGAAGGGGAAGGTTGGAAGAATCCAATCTCTTCAGAGTGCATGGAACCTGTTTAAAACAACGATAACAGAGGCCCAGCACAAGTGCATATCACAAAGAAAGAAGAGCTCATTTAAGTCCAAGAGGGCACCAGCATGGTTAACGAGTGGAGTTAGAGAGGCTCTAAAGCGCAAGGAGAGGACTTTCTGTAAATGGAAATCCTCCCCAAATGAGGAAAATAAAAAGGAACACAAACTCTGGCAAAAGAAATGTAAGAAGATGATAAGAGAGGCAAAGAAAGATTTTGAGGAACGCATGGCTAGCAATATAAAGGGTAATAATAAAAGCTTCTTTAAATATGTTAGAAGTAGAAAACCTGCCAGAGAACCAGTTGGCCCTCTGGATGGTGAGGGAGGAAAAGGGGAGATTAAGGAGGACTTGGAAATTGCAGAGAAATTAAATGAGTTTTTTGCTTCTGTCTTCACGACAGAAGACCTTGAGCAGATTCCGCTGCCTGAACGGCCCGGCCCCTCTTGACTAAAGAATTAAATCAAAAACAGGTTAAAAGAGAGGATGTTTTAGGACTAATTGATAAATTGAAGATTAACAAGTCACCGGGTCCAGATGGCATCAACCCAAGGGTTATTAGGGAACTGAGAAATGAAATTGCAGATCTCTTAACGGTAATATGCAACTTGTCTCTTAAAACGGCCACAGTGCCGTGGGACTGGAGGATAGCAGATGTCACACCAATTTTTAAAAAAGGATGGAGGGGGGACCCGAGAAACTACAGGCCAGTTAGCCTTACATCTGTCCCAGGGAAGATGGTGGAAAGCCTCATCCAAGAGAAAAATCTTAAAACACATAGAAGACCAAACCTTGCTGAGAGAAAATCAGCATGGCTTCTGCAAGGGTAAGTCTTGTTTGACAAATCTTTTAGATGTTTTGAAAAGGTCAACAGGCATGTAGATTTGTGTGAACCAGTGGATAAAGTCTATCTGGATTTTCAAAAGGCTTTTGACACAGTCCCTCACCAGAGGCTGCTGAGAAAACTGCACAGTCAGGGGATAAGAGGGCAGGTCCTCTTATGGATTGAGAACTGGTTGAGATCCAGGAAACAAAGAGTATATGTCAATGGGAAATTTTCACAATGGAGAGAGGTGAAAAGCGGTTTGCCCCAGGGATCTGTCCTGGGACCGGTGCTTTTCAATCTGTTCATTAATGACCTGGAGACAGGGATAAGCAGTGAGGTGGCCAAGTTTGCAGATGACACAAAACTTTTCCGTGTGGTAAAAACCAGAGAAGATCCGTGTGGTAAAAACCAGAGAAGATTGTGAAGAGCTCCAGAAGGATCTCTCCAAACTGGGGGAATGGGCTACGAAATGGCAAATGCGTTTTAATGTAGCCAAATGTAAAGTAATGCATATTGGGGCAAAAAATCAAAACTTTATCTATCAACTCATGGGCTCTGAGTTATCCGTGACAGATCAGGAAAGAGATCTTGGTGTGTTGGTGGACAGCTCCATGAAGGTGTCTCCCCAATGTGTGGCAGCGGTGAAGAAGGCCAATTCCATGCTAGGGATTATCAAAAAGGGGATTGAAAATAAAACAGCCAACATTATAATGCCATTATACAAAACAACAGTAAGGCCGCACCTGGAGTATTGTGTACAATTCTGGTCACCGCATCTCAAGAAAGACATAGTGGAACTGGAAAAGGTGCAGAAGAGAGCAACTAAAATGATTACTGGGCTTGGGCACCTCCCTTATGAGGAAAGGCTAAAACATTTGGGGCTCTTTAGTCTGGAAAAAAGGCGCCTCAGGGGGGCTATGATTGAGACGTACAAAATAATGCAGGGCATGAGTAAAGTGGATAGAGGGAAGCTCTTCTCCCTCTCACAAAATACCAGAACTAGGGGACATACACTGAAATTGAGGGCTGGGAGAGTAAGAACAGACAAAAGAAATTTTTTTTTCACCCAGTGCGTTGTTAGTCTATGGAACTCCCTGCCACAGGATGTGGTGATGGCATCTGGCCTGGATGCCTTCAAAAGGGGATTGGACAGATTCCTGGAGGAAAAGTCCATCACAGGTTACAAACCATGATGGAGATGTGTAATCTCCAGGCTTAAAACCAGGGTACTTCAAGGGCCAGATGCAGGGGAGTGGTATCAGGAAACAGATATCTAGTCTCATGCGCTCCCAAACGCATCTGGTGGGGCCACTGTGAGATACAGGAAGCTGGACTAGATGGGCCTTTGGCCTGATCCAGCATGGCTCTTCTTATGTTCTTATGTTCTTATGCATGCAAACCATGTCAACAAATGTAACTGTTACTTTTCATAAAGATTTATTGTTTCCTTTTTTCAAGTGCTTCTTTCCCTTTTTGAATATTTAGATTGCAGTCAAACAACTGAGTCAAGTTTCTTGAATGATGTGCCATTCTAGCATCAGGTTATTATATGGGCCATTCCCATTTCCATACAGAGAATTCCCATTCCCATACAGAGGATTTGATGGGTGTGTGTACATATTTTTCTGTACCCTTTGTGGCTCATTAAATATTACACAAGTGCCACATCATTACTTCACATTTAAAACATTTTTGTGTTTAGTTTGCTCAGCTGCTTTCACTAGTGGTGTATTCTGATCAATTTGCTGTAGTTTTGGTCTGCTCTTTCTCTCAATGTGGGGTCCTGTATATACAGGATACATAGATTTTGTCGTCAGTTTAATCAATAAAAAACCAAAACACTTTCCCCTCTACTTGAGGGAGCAGTAGTGGCAAACTCTGTTTAGGCTGCTTCGGTTGGATCCTCCTTTCTCAGGGATCAGTAGTCAGCCAGGGGCAAACTGTAGAGTCAATGTTCATCCCTGGATAAACCTTTGGATTGAATCCAAAGTCTTCTGTACTTACTGTGGACCCTAGGCATAAAAATACCTAAGAATCAATGAATAATAAAACACGTATTTGACAATTTGCTGCCTTCTTACAATACTCTGGATTGTTACTCAGAATAACTTGAATGTTGCCTGAGTTTGCTTAATAATTGGATTAGCTTGCTTGTACAAGATATTTTTGTGAGCTCCTAAGTGCTTAGATATTGGGAATGAGTTTACATGGGTTTAATCACACGTGTTCAGTCCTTCTAAATTATAAACAAACAAAATGTAAGTGTTAGTAGGAATGTTTCATTTGAAATTTTTGAACTACAACTTCCATAATTCTCTTGTTCTGGAAATTCTACATGAGAGTCAGACCCCTATAGACACCTACCTGGGTGAAAAGTCTAAGTCTAAAGACTCCTTCAGCTGATGGTGATAGGGACTACTCACTTCTATTCAGTTTACATAACTGATTTGTTTCTTATTGCATTGCTTTCCATCTTGTTCCTTGTTCTTTTTTTCAAGATTTGGGCTGCAGTAACATCATCTTAATTTTCGTATAGATGGAAAATATGGTAATCTGTGTAGAAGTTGAGTCATGGCAACTGGACTTATTTTGTGAGATTGAAATGTTTCACTGCTCATCCAAGTAGTTTTATCGGACTGACAAAGCTACTTGGATGAGTAGTGAAATGTTTCAATCTCACAAGAAAAGAAATCCAGTTACCATGATTCAACCTCCAGATAACCTCACCTGGATGTCTGAGAATGTTCACAGAAAACGTAGTCTGTGATTTAAATCAATTTTATTTAAGTCTCATCTACTTTATTGGTGGGCGGTTCTCCTGGCTAGGCACATGGTTCTGCATCAGATTGTTTCACACAGAAATCATGTTCACAAGTTAGGAACAATGGCAGCTGCTGCTTTTGCAGAAGAAGCCAAGGCAGCATTCATAGGAAATTGCCTTTTACCAGCTGGTTAACTCTTGACTAAACAATTTAAATACAGTGGCTTGGGTTTCATTGTTCACATAAGATTTTTTAAATTAGAAATGGGAATATTTTTACATCAATGATGGTGGGGAGGGGAGATGGAAGATGTCCCCCTAGCTTTCTAAGTAGTTAGGATATTAACTACATGTCTTCATTTTCATCTCCTCCATCTGGAATGCATAGTTTAGTGGTGGCCACAACTCAGAGAATTCCGAGCCTGGATTGTCAATGACAAAGGACTGTGGGAGTTGTGATCCAAAACAACTGGCATGCTGAAGGTTTGCCACCACTGGCATAGTTGAATGTTTTAGGCTGGTTAAAAGATAATATGTTGTATCACACGGTGTCCTTAATCAAACAAGTAAAATTAGCAATATCGTTAAGATAAGAACAAGATGCTACGAAGTTATACTGACCTCTCTGCTTCATGGATCATAATGCTGATTAAATTTCAGGTGATTCTGGTTTCTCTTAAGAAATAATTGGTACGGTTTGAGTAAATATAATTGGTTCCAAATTCCTGAGACTCAGGCGTGCCTTGAAAATTCTTACCTTTTGTAAGTGATTCTGTAAAGTCTGTTTTTTGAATATGCTAATGATTCTCTCATTCAGAGAAGTATGGCTAAAGTATTTTCCATTTCTGTATATTCCAGTGTATTTAACTGTTAATCTGTAGATTATTTATCAAAAATTGGTGTAGACCTGTAGAATGTGCAGATCTTACAGATATTTAACTTTTTTATCTCATGGGTTGATGCTGACTCCATCAGCTATATGGAATACTTGCAAAAACCGAACAATTTCATAGTCTGTGTACTTAACAGAAGTTTTTTTTAGATGTTTTATTTCCTTCTGCTCTTTTCAGGTTTTTATGGAGTTATATTTAAGTTAACTGACCTAAATAAAACTAGACTCATTATTTTGTTACCTATTAATGTAGGTGAAAACTCAGTTAATTCAAAGTGCACAAGAGTATGCCTCTGACATTTCATGGCTGCCAGTATTGTTAGGAAAAACAGTCAAAAACAAGTAGTTACAACTTTTGAATAAGTTTATGAGTTAGAGTATTTGGCAGAAAGGTAGTAGACCATAGGTAGTAAATATTACATGCTTGCTGGGTGCCAAAGTAGGAGATGTTAGGTACCTACGTTAAAAAGTTTCAAAGTTTTAATTTTCTTTTCATTTTCCTATCATTTTTCATGGCACCTAGCCAATTCTGTAATTACATTTCAAATGCTTACCATTGCTTCATGAAAACAAGATGCTTCCTTTGATGTGGTTTTTAAAATTTGTAATTGACCAGACATTAAAACATGCTTTTCTTAAGTAGGAAATGTAGACTTTTATAACATCTGGCTGCACATGCATACAGAAATATTCCATAGCCATTCTCCAGTCTTCTAATACGTGTGCTGTCAAGTCAATTCAGACTTACAACAACACTTTTTAGGGTTTTCTGGGTAAACAGTAGTCAGAAGTGGTTTCCCTTCTTCTGTGGGGGCACCTTGGCTGTGCAGCTTACTGAAGACCACACATGCTGGCTCTTATGGCATGCTTAGTGAAGAATTGAACTCCCAACCCCTGGCTCCACAGCAGCCAATTAACTAACTCAATGACCTAAATACAGTACTTGAAAAAAACAAAGGAGTCTCACTAAAATGAATGGGGCTTACCTCTCAGTGAGATAGTAGAATAAGACTTCAACCTCACAATGAGAGAGAGAGAGAGAGAGAGAGAGAGAGAGAGAGAGAGAGAGAGAGAGAGAGAGGAGGAGGAGGAGGAGGAGGAGGAGGAGGAGGAGGAGAAGAAGAAAGAAGAATGCAGGGTAGAAAAAGGATCTATTGAGGGAGAGTACCCACAAAGAGGGAGAGAGAGAAAAATCAGAGGGAGGAACCACAGGTGGGAAGGGGGAAGTAGGCAATATGGGAGAGGATCGGGAAAGAGAAAGACAGAGAGAGACAGAGAGAAGAGCCACAGAGGAAGGGGTGAACCACGGGGGGGGGGGTGAGAGAAGGAAAGAGAAAAGAACACAGACATTTGCATATAGACTATCCAGCAACATTCTGGATGCTTTAGATCGCAGAAGCAGTTTCTTTGCCCAAAAGATGACCAAAAGATTCCCATAGCAATCCTGTTTTAACCCCCTGAGACGGAGCCTCTTATTTCCGGGTACTAATTGTACTATAGCCTGGACCTCCCATTGATTTCTCCCTTGTAAATGTGAATGTATTGTGTGTTGCTAAACTAATATTTTTAAAAGCTAGAAAACACAATAATGTAATATCTCGGATAACGAATGCCCCGCTAACAAATTTTTTGGATAATGAATTGCAATTTCCAGGTATAGGCCTGCCTCGGATTATGAATTTTCTCTATGGGCTGCCTCGGATAACAAATTTTCGTAAGGGCTGCCTCGGATAACGATTTTCCAGCATGCATTAGTAAAAAAGACTTATCCTGGGGTGCGTCACATCTGTACCTTTAAAGTGCACTTTATTTATTTATTTATTTATTTATTTATTCAACTTATATGCCGCCCACTACCCAAAGGTCTCTGGGCGGCTTACAATCAAAGAATTAAAACAATTTAAAATAGTTATACATAAAATATCAATAAATCATCAAACAGTAATAAAAACCTTCTTTAAAATCATCATCCTAAAATTGTCATCAGTGGACCCACAATCTATATTGTATCAATTAAAAACCTTCTGGAACAGGAAGGTTTTTACCTGGCGCCGAAATGTAATCAGTGTTGGCGCCAGGCGGATCTCAATAGGGAGGGCATTCCATAACTTGGGAGCAGCTGCCGAGAAGGCCCTTTGTCTACAAGCCATCCCCCTCACCTCCTTGAGGGATGGCTCTTTTAAAAGGCGCCCCTGGCTCGATCTTAATCGCCGGGTAGGTTCGTATGGAAGGAGGCGGTCCTTCAGGTATCTAGGTCCTAAGTCGTTTAGGGCTTTATATGTCAAAACAAGCACTTTGAATTGGGCTCGGACAGCAACTGGTAACCAATGCAGGTTACGCAGAATCGGCGTGATGTGATCCCTGGCGGCTCCACCACTCACCAGCCGCGCCGCACGATTCTGAACCAGTTGCAATCTCCGGACCGTCTTCAAAGGCAGCCCCACGTAGAGCGCATTGCAGTAATCAATACGGGATGTTACCAGTGCATGCGTAACTGTCATGAGGCTCTGCTCGTCTAGGTAAGGGCGAAGCTGGTATATTTTCCGCAGCTGAAGGAAGGCACCCCTGGCCACCGAGTCCACCTGGGCTTCCAGAGTTAGACCGGGGTCCAGGAGCACCCCCAAGCTGCGGACCCTGTCCCTTAGGGGGAGCGCAACCCCATCCAGGACAGGAAGATGCCCCTCTAACCTTTCCGGCAAAGCACCCATTAACAGCACTTCCGTCTTGTCTGGATTGAGTTTCAATTTGTTAACCCTCATCCAGTCCATTATCTGGCCCAGACACGAGTTCAGCACAGAAACCGCCTCACCTGGATTGGTGGAGAACGAGAGGTAGAGCTGAGTATCATCAGCATATTGCTGACTCCTCAGCCCAAACCTCCTGATGACCTCTCCCAGTGGTTCCATGTAAATGTTGAACAGCATGGGAGACAGTATAGAGCCCTGAGGAACCCCATGACATAAATGCCACGGGGCAGAGCAACTGTCCCCCAGCACCACCTTCTGGACACGGTCAGCCAGGAAGGATTGGAACCACCGCAAGGCAGTGCCTCCAACCCCCAACCTGGCCAGCCTATCCAGAAGGACACCATGGTCGATGGTGTCGAAAGCCGCTGAGAGGTCCAGGAGTATCAACAGGGTTGCACTCCCCTGTCTCTCTCCCGGCAGAGGTCATCATACAGGGCGACCAAGGCAGTCTCTGTACCAAAACCCGGCCTGAAACCAGATTGAAATGGATCCAGAAAATCCGTTTCATCCAGCAGTGCCTGGAGTTGCCCGGCCACCACCCGCTCCAACACCTTGCCCAAATAAGGGAGGTTCGCTACTGGACGGTAGTTAACCACCAGCCCTGGGTCCAGGTTTGGTTTTTTTAGGAGTGGTCTAATCACCACCTCTTTCAAGGTGGTGGGGACCACTCCATCTCTTAAGGATGCATTAACAACCTCCTGGACCCAGGTGCGAACCCCCCTGGCAGATCTTTCAATTAGCCAGGAAGGGCAAGGGTCGAGTGGTGTGGTGATAGCACGGACAGATCCAAGCACCCTGTCCACATCCTCAGGTCTCAATAATTGAAACTCATCCAATAAAACTGGACCTAAGCACGGCACACTGGATATATCCCTTGAATCTGCATCAATAGTGGAGTCCAATTCCCTGCGAATCTGAGCGATTTTTCCCTCAAAGTGAGCAGCAAACTGGTCACAACAGGCTGATGAGTTGTCCAGAACCTCCACTGTATTTCTCGGTTGAAGAAGGTCCTGGACCACCCGAAACAGCTCTGCTGGATGGCACTCTGAGGAAGCAATACGGTTTGCGAAATAATGCCTTTTCGCCAACCGTATCGCCACGGAATAGGCCCGATAATGGGCTCTAAGCCGTGTTCGGTCGGATTCACAGTGATATTTTCTCCACTTGCGCTCCAGCCGTCTACCCTCCTGCTTCATTTCCCGCAGCTCAGATGTATACCAAGGAGCTGTCTGGGCTCTGTGCAAGGGGAGAGGGCACTTAGGTGCGATCGTGTCAACCACCCGGGACATTTCCCTGTTCCATAGGGTGACCTGAGCTTCGACAGGAGCGCCGACCATATCAGACGGATAATCCCCCAGAGCTTTCAGGAAACCATCTGGATCCATTAGTCTCCGAGGCGGATCATCTTAATGGATCCCCCACCCTTGCAGAGGGTCGGAGTAGCCAATAGCCTAAACTTGACCAGAAAGTGGTCTGACCATGACAATGGAGTCAAAACCAACCCCTCCACATCCAAACCACCATCTCCCAGTCCCGTTGAGAATACTAGGTCCAGAGTATGACCCTTCTCATGTGTTGGGCTGATGACATGTTGAGACAGCCCCATGGTTGTCATGGCGGCCATGAAGTCCTGAGCTGCTTCAATTAAGGTAGCCTCAGCATGGATGTTGAGGTCCCCAGTACCAACAGTCTGGGGGTCCTCAACACCAGGTCCGAGACCACCTCCGTCAGCTCAGGCAGGGAGACTGTTGGTACGCAGCAGGGTGGGCGGTACACCAACAGAATCCCCAATCTGTCTCGTGAGCCCAACACACAGTACAAGCCCTCTAGACCTTTTCCCAAGGAGACAGGAAGCCTGGTCAAGGAGATAGAACTCCTGTAGACTATGGCAACTCCCCCTCCCTGGCCCTCCGGGCGACACTGGTGCTGAACCGAGTACCCAGGTGGGCATATCTGGGAGAGGGGAACTCCACCCTCCTCTCCCACCCAGGTCTCGGTAATACATGCCAGGTCAGCACCCTCATCCAGGATAACATCATGAATGAGGGCGGTCTTATTCTGTACTGACCTGGCATTCAACAACAGCACCGTGTGGCTCGTGGGCTCGCTGATATGGTCACCTGATTCCTTCTGGCTAGGGGTGGAACCAGAAGAGGGGATAGGTGTAAGATATTTAACCCCTCTTCTCCTATGCGGGCACGTTCCACTCCTACCGCCATACCTTCCCCTACCCAGCACAGTTTCAATGGCTGCCCCCTCCATTGCCCTCCCCCCTTCCTGTTCCCTTAGATCTATTTTGGGTTCCTACCGCCTATCACTGATGACAAGGAAAAGAAAAACAAAGCAAAAGACAAAACAACCATCCACTCATTCTGCTCCATAATCAAACCACCACCTCTACGGGGGGGGGGGGGAGAGTAGTGGTACAGTATCCAAGCTTAACATTGATCAAGTGTCACTCTCTATCCCCTCCCCTTTGATGGTACATTAGTTAGCTGCCTCTGACATCTACCACACGTTCAAAGAGATGCTGCAGGCAGGTGAAAACAAGAGGGGGTAAGCCACTCCCCTCCGGAGGCCGAGTCAGCTGCTGAAGGAAGGTGGAAACAAGGAGGGCTGCTTCCTGAAGTAGGGTCCGGGGGTTTGCTGGCAGATGGAAGGCTTCAGCAAGGCTTGGAGACAGCTAAAATAGCTGTGTGGTGAGGTCCCTCCCCTCCGGCCACTCCCCTCCAAAAGCCGACCGGCTAGCTGCCTCTGGCTTCTCTCACAAGTTCAGAGTCAGCTGCTGAAGGCAGGTGGAATCAAGGAGGGCTGCTTCCTGAAGCAGGGTCTGGGGGTTTGCTGGCAGATGGAAGAGTGTTGAGCAAAAAACAGGTGTCTGTGTCATTTTCCTAGGCTCTGGAACAGATTAATTGGTTTCCCATTAATTCCTGTGGGAAACTGTTTCGGCTAACAATTTTTTTCGGATAACAATTTGCCTTGGAGAACGAATTAAATTTGTTATCTGAGGTACCACTGTACTTCAAAAAAAAGTCTAATTAATGGGCTGCTCACCCACTCCCCTGAAGGTTTTGCTGCAGAAAAGATGGATTGAATTTCTGCAAAGACAAAAAACAAACAAAACAGAGAGGCGTTTTGGAAAGGCAGAGCGAAGTGAAAGCCCAAAAAGGAAAGAGGAAAGAGGTGTGTGTGCGTACTTGGAATAAAATGGCAGGGGAGATAGAACCATAATGCACTATGATGCAATATCTGGTGTACATTAGAGTTGTCTGCTAAGAATTGTTCAGTCTTATACCACATCAATTCTTGGATGCAAGCATCTTAAAAAATAGATGTTAAAAGCATGACACTGAATAGCATGCTACTCTGTCCTACTACGTAGTAAGCATTTTGAAAGTAATATAGACTAATGCACAGTGTGTGAAATATAGTAGGACCCCCGTATCCACTGATTCATTAACCACAGTTTCAGTTATCCATGGATGGCAGAGGAAAAAATTAAATAAATAATTCAGCAGCCACAAAGCCAGCTACTGTTACAAACAGCAGCTGTAAAGCAAGCTACTATGGTAAAACAGCAGCCTTAAAGCAACCAACTGTCACAAAACAGCAGTTTGGGGAATTTTGGTATTCTCTCTTATCCACGGTTTGCATTATCCTTGGGAAGGCCTGGAATTGATCCCCAGCGGATACTGTAAATTGTATTAAAATCCTGGTACCATTCCTATTTTTTTCCTTCAAAAAAGTTTTGGCTGGGTTAAACCATTTTAATTGGAAATGGGGATGAATAAAAAAATTGCAGAGAAGCCTCCTCTGACAACTATATTGTGCCATAAACTTTCAAGATCTTGAATTGATTGCATCAGTTTCATTAAAAGACTAGTGTCCATTAGTGCTGTTTGGAATATAAAAGAAGTGTGTATAAGAGCAGCTTTGAAAAGAGGTACTGAAGAGTGTGTAGAATTGAGGAAAAATTTAACTCTTCCTTTTCTTGTTACTGTTCTTATCCAGTCTTTCAGGCAGTGCTTTTTGCTGTTGAATAAAATATATGTGCTACATTAGCAGTACTGAGGCCTACCTAACTGTTAACAATTGAAGACCTCACAGTTGGACAAAAAAGTTAATTTCCCTCTCTGCGGTGTTCATAAAGTACTTCCCTTCCCCATCTTATCAACGTGTAGCCTGCCTACTGTAATTAAAACTGTAAACCACCCAGGGACTACTTGGAATGGTATGGGGCCGTATACAAGCAGACCACTTTGCTTTGCTTTGCTTCATCACTCCTTGGATGTCAGTACTGAAGCTCCTACAGCCTTCAGGAACAACTCTTAGAGGTGTGTGATGGAAAGATGGGATTTTTTTCTTCCTGGATGATTCTTCTTTTACATAACTAAACTAATGGATCCTGACCTAGTTTTTAAAGGGTCCAGTGATAGGTGCATTACAATACACTTAACTTCCATCTACAGTAATATCTTGGTTTATGAGCATAATCAGTTCCGGAAACATGCTTCTAAACCAAAACACTCTTACACCAAAGCAAATTTCCCCATAAGAAATAATGGAAACTCAGATGATTTACTCTGGAGTCCCATAAACTATATACTGTACAAACAATGTGCCAAAACTCACAAAAGAAATTGGCTAGAAGTCCATGTCCACACCATGGTTTAGGTACTTGGTGGCAGAATCTGCTCTGTTTGGGACTAACAGCTGGATTTTATTCTGTGTTTTTAGTGTGATCATAATAAAGTGCAATTTGTAACCATATACATACTTGATCAGCTGCCCCGTGACTTGAAATGGTTTAAAAAACAAGAAAGGATGTTGAAAACAAATTAAAGAAAATATACATATAAAGAAAAATAAATCCCTAACCTGCACTCTCCTTTGAAAACGTCCCTGGATGGTCCCTCCTCTCTTTGTTTTGGAAGCTGCCTGAGAGGGAACATTCCAGAAAATCCCCTACAATCCAGTGAGGGGGAGGAGAACCACTATTGGCTCACTTGTGATCATGTGACTTGCTCCAGTGCTTGTATTGGATAAAGTGGATAGAGGGAAGCTTTTCCCCCCTCTCATACTATACCAAAATCAGGTCATCCACATAAATTAAGGGTTTGGAAAGTGAGAACAGACAAAAGAAAATATTTCTTTACCCAGCATATTGTTAGCCCGTGGAACTCCTAGCTACAGGATGTGGTGATGGCCTCTAGCCTAGATGCTTTTTAAAAGGGTATGGAAAGCCCATCATGGGTTACAATCTGGTGGGGCCACTGGAAATGTGATTGTAGGCCCTTGGCCTGGTCCAGCAGGCTCTTCTTAAATCTTAACTTGTAAAAGCAAAGAAACATGCAAAATTATATTCTTTGATGTTTACAGGATTCATCTAAGTAAGAACCTGTTTCAAGTAATGTTCTGTAGACAGGTCTAGTTTTGTCAGGAGATAGGTAAATCAGTGAAAATTCCCTACTATGCAATCCATTCAGTTCACAGAAAGTGAAGTAGGGACTCAGTTCAGTGTGGTGTTCACTGTTTATACCCAAGCAAAACAGACCTTCTGCAGAATTAGGCAGTTGATTTAAGAGGTGAGAATTCAATTTATGGTAAAAGTATTGGAATCAAAGAGAAAAAACTAAGTTAAGGATGGGAGAAAATATTGATTCAGGGTTGATTTCTGAGTTTTTAGACTCACTGAGTTTTTATTTAATTATTTGCATTAGCCATGGCCTTAGCAAAAAAGAACAACATTTAAATAGATATAAAATTGGCATACCAAATCATAAAAGTAAATACATAGAAGTAAATACATATACTTGCAACATTCCTGTACAGAATCTGAACAAATAATCTGTAAATGATTGTTAGTTTAAAATCATGGTTGGCCTCATTTTAATTGCTGCTGCTAAAAATTTAGCTGTCAGCAGTGTCACCTGATTGTCTCAGTCTCCAAGGAGTAATGATATATAAAAGTCAGATGAACGACCTGGCTTCTTTGCTAACATGGGAAAAAGTAATTCTTGCCGCACCTCTCTATAAAAGGAACAAAACAGTAACACATGGGCAAGTGTTTCAACACCTTCACCACATGGACATGTGCGGTTTTGTAGAGGTGTTCCTTTAAAGCGACCCTCTAGTATAGCTGAAGGCATAACATTAAATCGTGCACATGAAAAGGCCCTTCTGTGCTTTGGAACTGTTAGCACATTTAGGTATTGTGCCATTGTTTTTGGATGACTTAACGCTGAGTTGTCATACCAGGGGCATAATTTATTGGTGACAGACAGATTATTTTGATATTCAATGTCATGTATACGCTGCTCTAATAAACTTCTCGCCCTACTATACCCAGTGGTCACTAGATGATCGGGCAACAGTCCCAGAGAGTATACTTTGGATTTGATATCTTTCATCCATCTACTCTCATGAGAATCCTTCATGACAAAAGGAAGCAAACCAGAGGGAGCTTGATTCAGTCTTAGCCAGTAATTTAGTGTCCTGAGCCAAGCCTGTGTATGCACGGAGAGGAGGCCACTTTCCAACCTTAATGTGGCATTTGGGACACAGCTAGGGACAGCAAATATTTGTCTAAGAAATTTAGACTGTACAATTTCTAATGATTTTAGATTTCTATTGGCCCATATTGGAATCCCATATAGCATCTGCGCTAGTGGCTTGGCTCTGTACACTTCTAGTGCTGCTGGTATGAAATTGTGACCTTTAGTGTAAAAAAACTGTTTCAGGATTTTTATAGTTTGTGAGGCTTTTTCTACCACATGTTCTTGCTGAGCTGTCCAGGTTCCTGATGACTGAAAAACCATACCTAGGTATTTAAAGACTCTGACCTGTTCAATTGGTTGCCCGTCCAGGGACCACTTAGAGAGTTTGAAGTGTTTTGAGAATACCATTATTTTGGTCTTACTGTAATTCACCTCTAGATGTTCTTTTTGACAGTAGTTGGAAAATGCCCTTAGTTGTCTTTTCAAACCCACTTTAGTTTGAGATAGAAGTACTGCATCGTCTGCGTATAGTAGGGTTGAAATGGGTTTAGTTGCTATTTTAGGAGCATGGTGTGTTGGAGATGATAAATGCTCTACAATATCATTCAGATATAAATTGAACAGGATTGGAGCTAAGACACACCCTTGTTTTACCCCTTTTTTAGATAGCATTGGTTCTGTTAGATGCCCATCCACGGTGCAGCGTACCCTCAGCCAGGTATTGTTGTAAAGGCATTTGATTAGAAAAAGCAGTCTTTTATCTATAGTTGTAGAGGCTAATTTTTCCCATAATCGCGCTCGAGGTATGGAATCGAATGCTGCTTTGAGGTCAATAAATGCTGCATACAGCCTGCCCCTTTTCTTTTTTGCATATTTATCAATGAGATGATCTAGTACAAAACAATGGTCTATGGTGGATCGCCCCTGACTGAATCCTGCTTGCTCTACTGACATAATATTTTCATCTTGAATCCAATCAGTTAGCTTGTTGCAGAGGTGTTTAGCATATAGCTTACTTATTACACATAATAGGCTGATTGGTCGATAATTGGCAGGGTCAGTCTTAGCTCTTTTTTTGTGTATGGGAATTATTACAGAAGTGTTCCAACCCATGGGTAACAATCCTGTTTGATCAATAAATGTGAATAAAACTGCCAGCAGGGGGGTCCACCAGGTGATGTTGGATTTTATAAGTTCTGGGGGCAAAAAGTCAATTCCAGGGGCTTTGTTGTTTTTAAGTTGCTGGATAAGACTTTCAACGTCCTTTGCTAAGACTGGTGGCCACTTAGGGAGCTCTTCTGTTGCTACTGTTGTTTGGGTGTCCTGAAAAGTGGAGTCTGAGAACAATGCCTTATAGTGTTGCATCCATTCTTTGGGCCCTATAACACACTTTGGATCTGACCAACCATTATTCATTAAGCCTGTAATTGTTCGCCAGAAGAGACTAGTGTCTTTATCATTAGAGGCTTTTAGCAAAATTTGCCATGCCCTTGTGGTTGCTTGCTGTTTTTTCTCCTTAATCAAGGATTTGTATACTTGTCTACTGGCTACAAACTCATTTAATAGAGTTTGTAAATGAGTTTTCCTATACTTATGATATATTTTCCTCATTTGGCTCTTGGCCTGCTTACATTCATTATCGAACCAGCAAGGAGTTTTTAAAGCTCTTTGGTGGCCTGCATTGGTTACCGTTGTTTTTAGTTTAGCTCCTAGTTTTCCGGTCAGTGCTTGAAAAAATTTTACTGCCTCAGTGTCACAACTGGCATTGAGAATGGCATTTCGGTCGTTCATATATTCCTCAGTTTTCAGTAGCTGAGTCAGAGTGATACCCACTGCTGGGGACCATTTAATTCTCTTACTACTAGTCATTTCTAAGTCTTTGTTGGGGTACAAATGTAAATCTAATCGGGGGTTACTATGTGTTGGATGCGTTAGCATCATTGACAGGGGTAGATGGTCACTTTCTGTATTATTACCGATTTCAAATTGAGTGACATAGTTATCTGCAGAATATGAGATTGCTATGTAATCGATTACACTACCACCCCTCTTGGTGAAATGAGTGTATTCTCCCGATAGATCACCATTCACTGACCCATTTAGTATTAAGAGATTTCTCCTTCTTGTAAACTGAGCAAAACAATACCCTGCATAATTACATGTTTTATCTTTAGATGTTCGACATTTTCCCCTCAATGTGTAGTCATCTGTATCCAATACCTGATGGAAGTGGGTATATAAATTTTCATCGTTGATACCTAATCGTGCATTGAAATCTCCAGCTATGATAAATATTGCCTTAGGATATAACCATTCAAGTTGTTCTACATAATCATCAATTGTACCCCATATATTGCTAATAATAACTTTTTTGAGCATGGTGGTATATATACATTGACTATCAGCAGAGAGAATTCAGAGAACAGAATATGGCAAGCAATTACATATAACCTAGAGGGGGTCACTTGGGATAGGATAGTATTAGATGTTGGAACTAAACTAATATGGTTGGCTTTAAGCTTTGTGGAAACCAGGATCCCAAGGCCTCCCTTAGGACGGCCATGTCTGGAGCCTAGAGTCAGCTTTTAGTAAATAGCTTGCAAAGCCATCTAGCTCCAGTTCTTCCTACTCCCAGGTTTCCTGAAGAAGTACTATATCATAATCCCTAATAAACTTTTGAAAGGAAGGATCTGCTACCTTCCCTCGCCAACCTGCAATGTTCCAAGAAAGGAATGTCAATTGATTTATCAATGGTCATCTGGACGTCGATGGATCAGAGATGAATATTTTCTTTCCTGCAGCAGAATTGAGGAGGGTATCACTTCCTGGGATAGCTGTTTGGTTTATGTGTGTAGGGCAGGCGTGCTGGAAAGTTGGACAGTTGTCCCCTTGAGTAGCAGTGTCTAAACAATAGGCTGCTGCCCTCTCGCTGGATGGGACTCTGTTTCTTCCTGAGATCCACTCTTCCCTGCTAGGTGGCTCACAAGAGACTATATCTTTCTCTGCATGTTCAATCAGCTCCACTGGTGGGTTCCATACACTTACATTGGATACAACAGAAGAGGCGGGGTAAATTGGGCAGCCTATCTTCTTAGTGATTTTCTCGGGGGAACCAATTTCCTCATCCCCCAGTTCTCTCATCTGGGTCCAGGTGGCTGAAGTCACGCTTTCTGGTTTTGGGGTAGGGATCAAATCACAAATGTCTCCCTTTGGAGCAAGTTTATTCAGTAGGGGATTTATTTCCACTGAGATCTGCAGCTGTGTAGTAGAGACCTTCCTGTTCTGAAGTGCTAGGTTCCTTCCAGAGGTGCCTATTTCTCCTGCATCCAGATCTTTTGTTTGTAAATGTTTAATAGAGCTGAACTGTGAGACTCTAAGCTCACTTCCTTGATGTTGGGGCTTTTTCCTTGTTTGCTTCTTTTTTGTTTTGTTTTGTTTTTTAAAATTCATATCTGCACTTTCGGCTGAAATCCTCTGGCTTGAGTGGGTGCTAAAAATAGCCAAGGCTCTAGGTGGGCAGGCGGATAATCTCAAACATGTAGTGGCAGCTATTTAAGGAGTTAGTGTCTGTGTTTCTATCTAGAGATTTCTCTATTTTACAACAATTCATGAACTGCATAACGTTGAACCATAATATTAAACCAAAATATTTTGCAAAGATAAGATGATAATGTGATAGCACAGAGCAAGTGTGTCTTGCTTGTTGTGTTTAGAGATGGGCCAAAATGGTGTTTTGTTTTGTTTTTTCATTTCTGGGTTTTTTGTTTTGTTTTGTTTTGTTTCATATGAAATGATTTTTTAAAAATTCATTTCTTTTTCGTTTTTCATTTTTCATTTTTTTACAACTGTTGGGCCCTGTAGGCCGGTGGGCACTTTTTAAAAAAACTAATGCTGACCAGCTGGCTTGCAGGGCCCTGCCAGTCGGCACTTTTTAAAAATAACTAGTACTGACCATTTTGCCACCCCAAGCGCTGATCAGCTGGCGCGTGGGGCTTCGGGTGGCAAAAAAAGTTTGGGCACATGGGGGGACAGTGGGCTTTCCCCCCAATGCATTCCTATGGGAAAACAAAAAAACAGAACAAAATGAAAATTTTCATTTTGTTTTGTTTCATTTTTCTTTGATGGGTCTTTTTTTTTTGTTTCATTAGGGAACTAAACGAAAAACAAAACACAAATTTGTTTCATGCCCATCTCTAGTTGTGTTTCTTCAGCCATTAAAATTCATAAGCTTTGTCTGTGATCAGATGGCAACACTGTAGCTGATACATAAGAGAGGGCTCCTTGTTCATACTTCCAGACACTCCATTCCGCTTGCTTTCAGTCACTAGAATTTCATAATTACTAACCCTGCTCAATTCTCACTCTGCATCTTTATGATAAAAAGATTTTGTACTTCTACAGATCTCTGGGATCCCACCAAGCCTGCTAACATCATACACTTGTTAGTGTGTTTTAGTGCTATTTTGGCTCCATTTACAGGCTGAACATTGGAAATGAAAGCAATATGCTGTGATGTATACATGGTATCTGGGAATTATCTGATGCTGTGACTACAAATTGTTGGAGTATTAGTTTTCTCTTTCTTCACTTAGCCTAAGAAGTAGTCTTAATTTTTGCTTCAGTCTCTAGATATATGAATCATTTTAGCTAGGAATACTTGATGTATGGTACACTCTTTTTAGTTTGTCTCTTTGGGTTGCTACAGGATTACAACACTGATTCTGGAGGGCTCTTGAATACTGCTCTGTTAGCCGAACGTGCAGTGATGGAGTGAAAGCTGTGGGTAACACTGCATGGGTATCTTTTAGTTTCAGCCTAACACGCAATAAGCATAGTATGTGTGGGAAACACGGCAGATTTTTTGTAAACCACTCTGGGGGGTTTGGTGTAAATTCCACAACAGGGCTGTCCTAGCCATTCTCTTCTTGGCACAGACCATTGTGAACGGCAGGTTTTTCTGTGTGCTTTTTACAATAAATGAGTCCTGAGTAGGAAGAGCATTCTTGTTTTTCTTTTTACCGGCGGGGGCTTGGTGGGGGCTGGATGGACACGTGGTTCCAGAGAGACTGAAATTTTACATCTTTCCATTGATTTATAAGGCCAGTTCTTTTCTTTTTTGTTACATATGTATTAATTGGTTTTCTATACTGAGTAAACTTTCATTATAAAAACAACTGAAAAGAACAATACCATGAGACAAATAACATTAAAACAAATTCCCACACTATTTATTACTGTGGGGGCATATAAAATAGCCTATCAAGACAACAGCATGACTCTTTTTAGTGTTGAACATTTGTTTCTTTTCTTCTGTCCTCATTTTCCAGCCACTGCATTCCATATTCCCCACTCCCATTTTTCCCCCCCCCCCCAAGTGGCCAGCATTTGTGTCTCTGTGGTCTCTTCTGGCTGATGAACTCACTCTCACTGGACTGTTTAAAGGGAGCAGGGCCCCTTCTTAAAGTTTCCTCAAGTTTTTTAGGAAAATTCCTAAAACTCAAGTATTTTGATATCCCCCTTTACACTGCTGCTTTGACTACCTCATTGAATAAGAAGTAGAATTGTGATTATTTAGAAAAACATCAACTTGTACATTAAAAATATTCCCATTAGATCCATTGATTTTTATATTACTAGAGGGATCTTGAGAGCAAGTACATTCAAAAGGAAAATAGTTGTTTACATCTGATAAAAGGCTGAGGGACTCATCCATTCTGGCAAAGACTTTGAAAATCAAAATAAAATAGGTATATGCATTTAAATACAGTGAAGTAACAAATGTCAGTTGGGCATAGGTTTGCAATCAAAACATGTTTCAGATGAAAGCTAATTCATCAAACCCCAAATGCGGTATTGTAATAGAGATAGAACAGTTAGAGCCATGGCAAATACTGATAGTCTTAGGCAGCAACTATGTAATAGTTTTTGAATCTTTAGAATAAATTTCTTTCTTTTTAGATTTATTACATTATAATAAGTGCAAAGGTAGGGATCCTCTACATTAGAGAGTGTGTGTTATAATTTTGTCATGTCATTTCCTTGAGAAGGTCTATTCCATTTACCAAGTCATTGTTTTGTTCTTAAAATGTATTGCCACAGCAATAAACACTAGCCCAGTGCTGGTGAACCTATGGCCCGGGTGCCAAAGATGACACTCAGAGCCCTTTCTGTGGGCACTCGACATTGCCCCTTCACAGCCACCTGTATTCAGGATAAATTGCTGTATTGACACTTTGTGGGAAATTAGTGGGTTTTGAATCTCAGTTTGGGCACTCAGTCTCTAAAAGGTTCGCCATCACTGCACTAGCCCATCCCTTACTGGATTGACAGACGTTTGCAACAGCATCCACATCAGCTCTAAGTACTAATTTGATTAAACTTTATGTCTGCAATACAAATAGGATCTTTTTTTCTGGAAGGAGGCTCAGGGCCAGATCCAAAGACTCTGTGAGCCATGTAGATGACTCACTTCTGCAGTAAAAATCAGCTAGCTGCCACAGAGCAGCTACTGCTTATTGCAGGTGACTGGCTAATGTTAGCTTTCATGTCTTTTTGGTTCAGAATATGCTAAACATTCCTTCCAGTCTGGTTGCTTTCTTGTTGCCCTTTTAGGTTTATATGTTAATATGTTATTGTTGTGAAGTTTTCAGGAAAGAGTGTTGAGAAAGTGCCAGTTGGAGGCTGGTAGAGACACAACTACTAATGATGACACACTGAATGTACTATTTGTTTTAGCTTTGCTCTAATTGACAGTCTCTGTTGTAATTGTAGGGGTAGTAGGTTGAGGAAAGAAGGATTTATTCTGAATATTTACAGTTGAATCAGCCATTACTAACTCTGTTTTTTGTAGTTAACAATTTAGCAATGTCCATTTAATGAAACAGTACAACCAGTCTGAAAGCTATCAGATGGCATGTCAGAGAATAGACAGCAAGAATGTCATTTGTTTGCCTTTGGTGGCCAGTATAAGCACATCTTTATATGCAGACTTTTAACATACCGTTCTTTTTAGAACCCTGATGGCTAGAAATACATCTCACATATAGAAAACACGAAGGTTAATGTCCTACATATTAATACTGTTTGCCAAACTCAAAAGTTGTGCTTGGATGCAGTAATATGCATAGGATTTTGCTCTGTGAAGTTCATTTGTGGAAAGAGGGGGATTATCTAAAATAAATAATCTTTAAAATCCCCAATCTTGCATATACAGAATAAAATTCAGAAAGGGCTTACGTGCTGTGAACTGTAATCTTGACATTTGTGTTAATGTGCCACTTTAATATTTTGGACATAACACACTGACTAGTTAAGACCAAACATTCCTTGATTTGATGAAATGTTCGTTTTATTGATGCTTTGGCTCCAGTCACCCATCTGTGAATAGTCACTGACAATAAGTATCCCTTTTCTTTATTTCTTCTCACTTCATAGGAAACCTAGGATAAATTCTCAGCTTGTTGCACAACAAGTTGCTCAGCAATATGCTGCCCCACCACCTCCTAAAAAGGAGAAGAAAGAAAAGGTGGAAAAGCAGGAAGAGAAAAAACCAGACAAAGAAAAAGAAATTAGTCAAAGTGTTATAAAGAAGAGTACCAACAAGAAGACTAAGTATGTTTCTGAACCACCTATTGAAAGCAATCACTCCTAAATATTCAGATTCTATATCCCAATGCAAATGATCTAATTTAATGTGTATCTGCAATTCCTAGCTACCTACACTCCTGTTTGCCTGCCCTTGAAATTTTGACTAGTCCCAGGCAAATTTCTGACATTTCCAGAGACTCCTAATCTCTCTGAATTCCCCATTCATTTCTCTCTCCCACTTCCAAAGCCACCACCATTTCTTAACTCATGTGACATGGCTTCTTCTATGCTATTGCCCCAAGTTTATATTTTGATCTCTTCAGCTTGTCCCAGAAAGGGGAGGGGAGCACATTCATACCTTTTATAATCATTGGATTATAAATTATTTTTTCACTTAATCTGTAGCTTGATTTATGGAATGCAAGAACTGTTTTCAATATATAAATAAATCCCTTCCTTCCTTCCTTCCTTCCTTCCTTCCTTTCTTTCTTTCTTTTCTGTGTGTGTATTTCGGTTTAAAAGTTGTAGGGTGTCAATGTACATTTTGAATTGATGGTATGACATTACAATACCCTTTAGCATTAAGTTTCCTTTTTGTTTTTCTTTCTTTCAGGCCAAAGTCAGATATTGTGAAAGACCCTCCAAGTGAAGCAAATAGCATACAGTCTGGGAATACAACAACAAAGACAAGTGACTCAAATCACACCTCAAGGTACCTTTTCTAATTAATGAACTATCTGATTATGGGCTTATGGGCTCTAGAATTTGGAACAGTCTTCTTCCCCCACCCCCAAGAAGGTGATCTTGTTGCAGTTGCAGCTCATGTAGCTCACCAACTCGATTCGTTGTCAAAAGGGAGAATTTAAACCAATGGTCTCCATTCTTCCTTCTGGTCTCGTATGTGTTTTATTGAACTAGCCCATTTCTGATAGTAGAATAAATGCTAAATTGCCTAGGTATTATTTTTATGTATCATTGTTATAATAAGGATTGCCTAACTAGTGAACTCACTAGTTGGGATATATACAATTAATATTTCTGACAGCTATTGGAAAATCATTTAAAATTAAAATTGTTTGAGCACTCAAAGGCCCAGGCCAGGGCAACAGTCAAATCACATGCTGTCTGTAGGTTGGGGTTTTTGTCCCCCAGAGTGCCTACAACACAGAATTTTATAACACAGCAATCAGTACTAAAAAAAATGGATATTCCTCATCTGGATGTTGTAGCGTTAATGTTTTGGTTGTTTTTTAAAGCTACAGCAGTCTAGATGAGGGACACTCAGTTTGTTTCACCATTAACTTTCAGTTTTCCCACAGACAGTGGTTTAGCAAAACACTTTTGTTTGTTGCTATGCCACTGCATTTTAGCTAGTTGGGGATAAAATTTAGAAGCTAGAGTAACTTTTCCCAGACCTGTCCTCCTTCGATCACCGACATGGTTGTGGTTGTTCCTTGTTGGAAATGTTGAGAGCTACTGGAAAACAACAGGTTGGGGAAGATGGCTTTTTAAACAGGACTTTGACTTTACTGAATTGGTTGCTGCTGTCTTCATTGGCTCTCCATGGCATCCTGAAGGAAAGATGGTTCCTTTTACTATTCTTACTTATATATACAGTAATCTCCCACTTACTGCAGGGGTTAGGGACCCGACCCGACCCACAATAAAGGAACATCCACGATATGCGGATGCTGGGTCGGGACTGAGGAGCCTGTCTGGGGCTTCCTAAACTTACCTTAGGCCTGGTACTGCCCCAAACAGGCCTCCAATGGGCCTCCCAGGCCTCTCTGAGGCCCCAAAAGTGGTTTTGGGTGAATTGGAAGGCACTCCCAGTTTGCTGGAAACCACCTCTGCGGCCTCCGACAGGCCCAGGAAGCCTGTCAGAGGCTACAGAAGTGGTTTTGGGCAATCTGGAAGGCACTCCCCCCCGGAAGCCACTTCCGGTTCACTGGAAACCACTTCTGAGGTTTCTGACAGACATGGGAAGCCAGTCGGAGGCCCACTTGTGACAGAACCAGGCCTGGGGTAAATGCAGGAGGCATCAAACGCCATTTTCCTCAGGGTGGCTTGTCTTCGTATACTGCAGTCACGCAATATACTGGGACCACAGTATATGAACCGCAAAATGGCAGGGGATGACTGTACCAAGCAAAAAATATACATGGGGTAAATAGAATCCAAAGTAATTGTGTGTGTGTGTGTGTGTGTGTGTGTGTGTGTGTGTGTGTGTGTGTGTGTGTGTGTGTGTGTGTGTGTGTGTGTGTGTGTCTGTGTGTGTGTCTGTGTGTCTGTGTGTGTTTACTGAAGTTTATTTTTAAAATATGCCAAGGTAGGACTTGACCAAACTATGGTCTCTCTCACAATGCATATTTGAGATGGGGGAGGGGAATCTATTGTCTGTTCATTAAATCCTTACCTTAAAAGTAATATACTTGGAAAAGGCCACTTTCAGATGCTAGGGAAGAGATGTCATCTTGTTTTGTGCCTTCCATGTTTCCCCCTTCTCCATTTCAGGCACGTTGTTTTCTCTTTAACATGCATGACAAGTGCCAAATGATGGAGTTCCTATGAATTTATTAAATTCAAAATATTTGCTCATTAGTAATCCTGCTCTGATCTTCCAAACTAAAGTCAATATCTTTCTTAATTGAATCCGTTCACCTTATGGTAGCTCTTTCTCTTTTCCTGTTGTTTTCAGCTTTTCCTGCCATTATTGTTTCCTCTGTCATGTCTTACTTCTCATGTTGTGTGCAAGTACAGTAATCTTTAGCTTCTAAGTCATTAACATCATGTAAATTCCATTTTTCATTATGAAACATGTAGACAAAATGCTGTCTAGAACAATACTTCCCAAACACAAGTATTTTCCAAATGTTCTTAGACTGCAATTCCCAGAAGCCTTCACCACCTGGTGTGCTGGCCTGGGTTCCTCAGAGCTGCAGTCTAATAACACCTGGATTGCCTACGGTTGGGAAGCACTGCTCTTAAAGGAGTGTGTCACCTTAGACAAAAGGGTTTGAATACAAGCATATATTTTTCTGTTGGCATATTGAGGTGGGTTTTTTTTTTAGTTTCTAATTTTCTGTGTTGGTAGAGGGACTTCAATGAGAAACTACGGTGCTGGCAATTATACAGTAATAGGATAGAAATATTTTTAGTGCTGTAGAGCACTGGGTGTTCTTTTTGTTTATAACCCTTTTAAAACTGAGGAACTGATCAAGCATTGGAAGTTATTTGTTCAACAACATGGGGAGTAGAGTTCAGTTCTGCATTCTTAGGGATTTTATTTTCCATTCTTGTTTTGGGCTGTAGTTTTTACTTCTTTATGGCAAATACCTGCTGAATATCTTGCATGCTTAAAACAATTATATTACTTGTCTTCTACTACTACCCTCTCCATTAATTAAGCTTGCAGCAAAACAAATTAGAGACTTTAGACCCTGAGTTTGAACCTTGATTTAAAATTCTGTTTCATCTGTAACATGGAACAGGCACTTGATGTGGGTACAGTAGGATGATTGAACTAGTACCCAAGTCGGGAGGGACAAAGATGTAAGTGTCTAGAATTTCTGACTCATATGTTTCAGGCATATGGATCTCCCAGTGCGTGTAGATAAGAAGTGGAGCTGAAACTGAAGTTGAGGACAGTAAAAAAAAAAATATTGTGAAGTGCCAAATTCACTGCCTGCCCCACTGCCCCCGTCAGCAGCCTCCCTTGTTTGCCTCTGCTGCCATCTTTGGAAACAGTGGTCCAGGGTTTTTTGGGGGGGGGGCGGAGCTGGGCCTCCCTCCCATCTCGGGACTTGGGTGTGCCTCTCAACATAGAGGCAGGCGCAGGTGCAGAGGCACCTAGCCGAGAAACATCCAGGTTGCCTGTAGAACAAAAAGAAAGAAATTGAAATATAGAAGTTAGTCTTCTAACGTCAACATTTTGTCATTTTTCTTTTTTCTTTTTTTTTACCTAATACATTAGCACAGAATAATATGGCTACATCTTCTCCAACTACCATCTTGAGTCATGCGTGGATGCTTAAAGATTGCCTGGATTCAGTGATAGGCTGGATAAGGACTAGTAAACTGTCATTAATTATTAAACTGCAGAGGATCTTATTGATTTAGATATCTGGCTCTGAAGCCAGAGGTTGGAAGTTTGATTCCCCACTGTGCCTCCTTGGCTTGATGATCCATAGGATCACTTCCAGCCCTGCAGTTGGATGATGATGATGATGATGATGATGATGATGATGACAATATATAAGCAATGTAAGGGGGGGGGTCTTAAGAAGTAGTTGTCAGCCTGTTTGGAGTAGGCTTCTATTAGTCCTGGGAATAGGTTTATAGGTTGACACACCTGCTAGCATCAGCATTGTCCCTAGAAGCTGAGGTTGCCTAATACCATGCAAAATGTTTCATTAGCTTCAAATGGTGCATTGAATGTGGCTGTTCCTGCCCAGGATAGTCTTACCATGGAAAGCCATACTCTGATAACTTTTGGTTGGATTGCTGTAATGTGTTATCATTGGGATTGTCCTTCAAAAAATTTTATTAGTGCAGAATTTTGTCTGCCAGAATTTACTAATACAGCTAGACTTGTTCACATCATTCCAGTCTTAAAAGAACTGCACTGGTTACCTGTTCGTTTCCAGACCTAATTCAAGTTGCTGGCACTCACCGTTAAAACTTCTAAATGGCTTGGGACTTCAATATCTGAAGAAGCACCTCTTCCACACCAGCCTACCTGTGTCTTAAGATCTACTGTTGAGGTTCTACTCCCGATGCCTTCCTCTTTGGAAGTGCACTAAATAGTCACAATGGAGAGGGCTTACTCAGTGGTGGCAACCTGGCTTTGGAATGTCTTCCCTAAAGAGGTATGCCTGGCACCTACTTTGCAACCTTTTATCACCAGGTTAAGACATTCTTATTTACCCAGGTATTTTAATTTGGGTAATCCCTCAATATGACCTTATTCAGCATCTTTGTTTATGGTTTTCAAACATTAGCGTTTTGATGAGTTGCTTTAGGTGTTAAATTATTTATTATGGTCATTGACGAAGGGTACTGTAGAAGTATTTTAAATAAAAATTAGCATATTTTATTTCCCATAAATTTGGTGCCTTGTTTGTACTATGGGAGCCAACGTAGTACAGTGGTTAGACTGTTACATTAGGGTTGGGAAGATCATCAGATCCCCACTTAGCCATGAATGTCCCTTTGACCAGTCACTGTATCGTTGTATCTTCTGGGAAGGTAAAAATGGAAAGAACCTGTAGACCAATTTGATCTTCTCAGAGGCAAACACCTATACCAAATAAATTAATAGAAACGGTACAGTCTGGAAGGAGTGAAGGATTTAAAAAAACAA
Organism: Phrynocephalus forsythii; assembly: GCA_029282475.1. NCBI lineage: Eukaryota > Metazoa > Chordata > Lepidosauria > Squamata > Agamidae > Phrynocephalus > Phrynocephalus forsythii. Next base: position 160,610,224 of record JAPFRF010000011.1, read on the forward strand.
AAACCATTCATTTCTTGTACATCTCACTAATATCTTTAGACTGGATAGATAATTCTGTGTTCCTTAAGGAGTACAGATGATAGTTGCTCTTATACCAGCCTTTTCCTATAAGAAAAAATTGACAAGTAAACAATGAACCCTTAGTAAGATAAATTACATTTGGAATGTCACAAAATCACTACAATGGGACCAGAGTCTGCATTTTGGATAAACTACAAAATACCCCTAATAATGCTTTTAAAATTACAGCCAGCTTAACAATGCTTGCCTTGAGCCAACAAACTGCTTAAGAGTTTATCTTAAAAGTTGCTTTCTTTATTTCCACTTGGAGTAGATACTTTTGCTGCTAAATGGTAACCATTATTATTATTATTTTGCTTGAGATATTTATTATGTTCTGTCTGACATTGGGAAGACAGCATAAAACCTGTCTAGGTTTTTAAGATAGCAAACGGATCAAAATGACTTGAATCTACCACTAGACCAAAGCTGTTCTGGCTAAAGCATCTTCAATTACTGGTATATGCTCATCTTGCAAATAATCAGTTCTTTGTCAAGTTAATGCAAGTTAGTGTTTGTTGCTTGTATTGTTTGTCTTTATTGGCCTGTTTCTGTATAGAGACAAAACAAGATCTACACATATACTGTGTGTTTCACAGCTTGCTTTTTTGTAGCCATAGTCAGAAGGGACTATTTGAGCAATTTTCTACATGGATAGTTTGGGTTGCTTCTCTGTATAAATTCCAACAGCTGGAAAAGATGCCAAATTGTACAGTGCCTGTGGTATTTCTAACAGTCGAGAATCCCATTTGCAAATGACAGTACCACTTGCAGATGTGTTTCTTGTTTGTATTGCAAAGTCACAGTGTTGGGGCACTTGACAAGATGACAAATTCCAAGCATGAAATCCTTGTATTCTGGAAGGAAGCCTGAGGCTTTCTTGATACCTATGTAACTGTGTCATGCTACTGTTCTTTCTGCTTGAGTGGAAGAGAGAATAACTTCTGCCTATCCAGAGTTTCAAAATATATTCCCTGGCTACATGTGGTCATTTGAGATGAACTGTGCTGCCCTTATAGCCTTTCTAGACTAAGCATTTTAAAAGAGGAAAAGGCTAGATGTTGCAGGACTGTTGAGAACATATTTTTTTATTTGATACAGATTCATTAAGAAGTAAACTAGCACCTCCAGTCTGTATAAATTAGTTGAGAACAATTTCTTAGCAAAAGGCTTATCAGTTATTTCTACTAATTATTCTTTATCTTTTATTTCTTTATTATTTAAGGCCTAGACTGAAAAATGTGGACAGAAGTACCGCCCAGCAGCTGGCAGTGACAGTGGGGAATGTCACAGTAATTATCACAGACTTTAAAGAAAAGACTCGCTCTTCCTCCACGTCTTCATCCACAGTGACCTCCAGTGCAGGATCAGAACAGCAGAACCAGAGCAGCTCGGGCTCCGAGAGCACAGACAAGGGCTCGTCCCGTTCTTCTACGCCAAAGGGCGATATATCTGCGGTCAATGATGAATCTTTCTGAGAATTGCACATGGGATTGTAGGAAACTTATGAAACCAGGGTATGAAATTCAAATGTTCCAGCTGTCCACTAGGCTGTAGTCCTGGAAAAGCTGCCAGTGCCACTTTCTCTCCTTCCTCTTCCTGTGCTTCAACATGCTTTTGGGACATCATCACCCCCTTCACTGATGAGACCAGGACTGTAGGGCTTGCTGTGGGCATCTGGCCACCAAGGAATTTCGCACCCTGACAGTTACTTCTTGACACTTACGTATTCCATTATTTTATATGATTTTCCTAACAATCATTTATAATTGGATGTGCTCCTGACTCAACTTTTTATATAAATCTGCTGTGCACAATATTTCCCATGAACATTATAAAACCTTTATTGTTTTGTTTCTGGTGAACGAAGATGATTCTGGAGGGAGGGGAGGGATATAGGAGGGTTTTTATTTATTATATTCATAAACATCACTCTCTTGTTCTTGTTATTTCAGCGTCTTCTTTTGAATTCAGTTCTCCCTCTTCTTCCAGTTATACTGTGTACTATCAGTTTTGATATAAATTATATATAAATATATAAATATAAATATAAATATATAAATGAAATATATATGGGGTTATTTGAAACCAATACATGGAAATGCTGGTGCTTGAAACACTGTGAAGCAGAACAGGATTAAGATCTGGGACAATGAATGCCGTTTGGAGTATGCCGAAAATGAATTGGAACCAGTCTTAAGATGAGCAAAGTGTTCCTAGAGGTTCAGACAGAAATGGGATCTGGCTTTCTTCTTGTGCTTTGGCTGAAGAGTACTGGACAAATATAGATGTCTATTTTCTTATTTTTTGTTCATTTGAAATCCAAAAGGTGCTCCAGGTCGCTTGCATTCCCAGTAGAGGATCTAAAAATAATGGATTTCAAATCCTTTCCTACAGCAGTTAATGCATCTTAAAAATCATGCCACGCTGGTTTCAGAATGCCTAATACTAATGTACATGATTTGTGCACATTAATGTTGCCTATTTCGCAGAACTAGTCTCTGTACCTCTGTCTCACAATTCACACACTATTATCTGTATTGGTTTCAAAGGCAGTATCTTTGAGGAAATGTCTATCAGCTTTTATGATCGAAGGCAACCAAAAGCCTTAATGCTGAGATTCTCCTGCACCCCTCCCCTCCTCTGTTGTTAGGACCAGGCTACCATGTGATTTGTTCTGGCTTGTTCTTGAAGCAAATGTTCCATGTCTGGCTGCTGTTTTTTTAACTGAACTCCTTGTATATCCTGAGAGCAATCATCTATTTAAACAACGAATGATGCATTTGAGGTTGTTGGTGTTAGACATGTGTAGATAAAATAACTTGCTGATGGGAACAAAGGTTGTAAAGAAATTTGGTGGCAGCAAGGCAGTGACAAGATAGCCTGTAATATGAGTTTGGATTATAAAAGTATTCTGACAGTAAGTTTCCTGCCACTTGTAAGTTGTGTTGCCATTTGACTTCTGCATATCCATTCTGCTTAAAACACTAGAATGAAGAGATGGAACACTTGAAAAACAATCATTCAGACTTTCATTGAGTGTGCTTTTTTTAGGCGACCCAGAGTGCTTTGCTGTAATTTCAGTAATCCTTTTTCTGATATCAAAATGGATACCATGTGGGTGTTCATTCTTAAAGGGCCATTTGGCAGAACTTGGTGCTAGGTGATTGCTGTACTAAACTCTTGTTTGAAAAATGGTAGTTATTTCTGTTGTATGGAGGCAATGAAATTGTTATATTTTATCAATTTAAAGTAGTAAATGAGCTCTTTTCATATCAATTTTAAATTTTAACCTATGCTAAAATGAATAAAGCAACTCTGCTCAAAGAGGTAGAATAGCAGAGTGGTGCCTTTGCAGCTGCAATTTAGTTCTGAGCATGATGAGTTCTTCATTAAATTGTTCTTATAGCTAATTATCCTTTTTTGAAATCTTATTGTTAAAAGTATTTATTTAAAAAAGGAAAAAGAACCAAAGGTAAACCAGATGATTCTCATAAACTCTGAAATATGATATTAGCTGTAGTTTTAATCAATCAACATTTTTAACATTGGAATGGTATTATAAAGACATTCCTTTTCCAAGTTTTACTGTTCATTTAAAGGATCTCAGGGAGGTTAAATTGGTCAGCCATAATTTATTTTTGGAGAAGAAAAGTAATTTTTAAAGAGATGTTTTGAACATAAATCCAGAAGTGTGTGATTTGCACAGCTTTTGTTTCCTAATGAATGAACCAGAGTGAATTAGACCTGTGTGGATTTGACCCCTCCCCACAAAGACCTGCTCTGTGGGCATGCATAATGGGAGCGCACCTGTGTATACAAATGGTGTATTTCCATCAGTAACTTGCTAGAATAAGGTCTTGTTGGGGAGGGGAGAGAGCAGTGTGCCTGTTGAGAAAATCACTTAACCATGGCAAGCACGACCCAGCAAGCACTGTTGCTGCTTTCATTTTATTGTTGCCTTTTGTGGGCTGCCATTCAAATGGTGTGCAGCAGCAGCAGGGGTTGGTGGGTTCTGCTAGATGAAATATGCCCCTTAGGTTAGACGAGAAAGGCTTTAACCGTAATGAGCTGCTCATTGGCTTACCAATTCAGCGAAATCCTCTTTGGGTTTTCTTTTCTGTTCTTTTTAAATGTGTGCCTCTGTGACATACTAGCTTCTTAGAATAAAGTGTGTATGTAAATCTCTCTTGGGCACAAGTGGAGAGACTGAAACTGCATTTGGCTGAAATTGTCAGCTAAGCATTCAAACTTTCTTGGGCCGCATTTTTAGCTGTTGTATTGTGAAAGACAACACTTCTCCTTTTAAAAAGCATGATATTTTAAAAGTTGAATCCCCTTCACTTTCCACCTTTCAGTTAGCCATACTGTAGTGGGAGAGCATGTTGAAAAGACTAGTGTCGAGGAAAGGCCAAAACTGCTTGGGAGCCAGCGGCACAGAAGAGCAGGTGAGGAAAAAGCACAGTGTTACATTAGCAAGTTTCGAGTTTTGCGCATCACACACACACACACACACACACACACACACACACACACACACACACACACACACACACACACGTGTGTGTGTGCACTGATACACACAAGAGCTTGCTTGACTTGCTCATTTCAAGTCGTGCAAAGAGAACAATTTACAAGGAAAAAGGTTTAAGATTAGGAGTTTAATTCAAAGAATTTTGCTTGTTCCAAGTTAGCTTTTCTATTTTAAAATTCGGCAGTAGCTGTATTCAGTGAGAAACACTTCCATCTGCCTTACCAATACCAATTTCCGTTTACTTTTTCTAAACAACTTAGCGTAAATTATTGAAAAATTATTACTTGCTGACTATAATAACCTTTGCTTGTATGTACCTAACCGGAAAAAATATGGTTTGAGAGCCAACATTTAGAATATGATATTTAGAATATGACAATGGAGCTGAACAGTTTTTAATGCGCAAGCAGTTCTGTTCTTGTGTATGACTTGTAACCTTAATTTACTGTGTAAAGATGGTTACATTATTTCTTTAGCTTTGTTTGTTTGGAGACAAATAGAGAATGCTTGTTTAAGTATGTCAAGACATAATTTTATCTTGTGGATTTTTATGTTAATGTATTATACGAGCTCTATTTTTCATTTGCCCAGAAAGACAGCTTGTATAACGCTTTTGGAAGTTTCTGCTCTGTAAAGTCTTTAGAGCTGACAGTCCTGTTAGGTTTGTTTTAATCTTCATGCTAAAGTGTCAATGGTGGTTTTGTGAACTGGTCAGAAAAATTCACAGGTCTTAAATGTTTTTGGGAAATTTATATTGGACACTGCTCTTTGTCTAGCAAATAAAAGATGTTAATATATTCCTGTTACCGGCATGTGCACGACTGTTATTAGAAGCCACTTTATCATTTTTCTGCTTTAAATAGAAATGTCTATTTATGAATTCTGCTTGTAGTTTTTTTCACAAATAAAATAGTAACATTTAATTAAACCTGATTTTCTATTCATTGGTGTTCAAGCAGTGGCTAGTTCATGTTTTATTTTAAATTCTGTATTAAATATTGTTTTAGTGTACATAAAAATATTTATTTATTATAATTATATCCCACCCATCTGAGTGCCAGCCAGCCAGATGGGCAGGATCTGATATATGCTTAACAATACTCAATATAAGCAAGTTTGTATAGCCAGTGAGATCACTTGTTTTTCATGTGCTTTGTCATGTAAGCTGAGTCAAGTCTTTTATAGAATCATAGAAAAATAATGTTGAAAGGGTCCTCTAAGTCCAATTTTCCACTTAATGCAGGAATCCAAATGAAAATATATCTGACAGAAGGCTCTCTGATTTTCTCTTGAATGCCTCCAGTATAAGGTGATGGTGTCGAAAGGAGGGCTTCAGATTTGTCAGGAACTGGAGAACATTTTGGGACGAGCCAAACTTGTTCAGGAGGGACGGGTTGCACTTGAACCATGATGGGACCAGATTGCTGGCACTCAACATCAAAAAGGCTGCAGAGCAGCTTTTAAACCATTAACTGGGGAAAAGCCGACAGGAACTGGGCAGCATCCGGTTTGGGAAAGTCTGCTTGAGTAGTTAGGAGGATGTAAAAATTACTGACCAGAGCCAGGAGCTAGTCACCAGCACTCCAGCAGAAGGAGTGCAAGAGGTAGTCTAATGATGCAACTGGACTCAAAAGACTGCATCAGAAAAGCATCTATAAATGCTTGTAATTCAAATGCCAAAAGCCTCTGGAAGAAAATAGGGGACCTGAAATACTTAGCAGTACATAAAAATATTGATATTATTGGCATCACTGAAACCTGGTGGACGAATGATAAACTATGGAGTACAGTTATCCCAGGCTACAAACTGTACAGGAAGGGGCAAATGGGAGATGGTGTAGCTTTGTATGTTAAAGAAGTTACAAAATTGTACAAATTGGAATATCTAAGTGATTTGGAGACACCATTAGAAACTGTGGGTTAGAGTATCAGGCCACAAGGATGGCCTAACAGCTCCGGGGCAAGCCCCTCAGGGAGACTCTTGAAGAATGATGTAAATGAGGTGTCCAAGAAGGGAAGCCTGGTTATAATTGGGGACTTCAGTTACCCTCACAAAGACTGGGTGAATTGTTCAACACATGATAAAGAGATAAAGTTCCTAGATATGAGGGAGACAATAATTAAGCCAGATAGAAATAACCAGGGAGGAGGTCCTTGCATGTCTTGTTAAATGAAATGCTAACAAATCACCAGGACTAGACAGCATCTATCCATGAGTTCTCAAGGAACTTAAAGATGAAAAATTGCTGATGTCCTAGTCCCTCCCTCAAATCAAATCAGGCATTGTGCCTGATGACTGGAAGGTAGCGAATGTAACACCAATCTTCCAAAAAAAAAAAAAAACTAATCCAGAGGTTATCAAGGAAATTAGTGACTACTCAGTTTGATGTGTGTCCCAGCTAAGTGATGGAAACCATCCTAAAAGATAAAATTAATAGGCACATAGAAGAGAAGTCACTGCTGAAGGAGAACCAACATGGCTTCTGCAAGGGCAAATCATGCCTCACTAAACGTTTGGAATTTTCTGAGTGTGTCAACAAGCATGTGTATAAGGGAGATCCAGCTGACATTGTCTATTTGGATTTTCAGAAGGCTTTTGACAAGGTCCCACACCAAAGGCTCTTGAATAAATTTGCCAGTTGTGGAATCACGGGACATGTCTCGTCCTGGATTAGCAATTGGTTAAGGGACAGGAAACAGAGGATAGCACTAAATGGACTCTTCTCCAAGTAGAGGGAGGTAAAGAGTGGGGTCCCCCAGGGTTCAGTACTGGGACCACTACTTTTCAACCTCTTCATAAATGACCTAGAACAGTGCTGGCGAACCTATGGCACAGGTGCCAAAGGTGGCACTCAGAGCCCTTTCTGTGGGCATCCAGCATTGCCCCTTCACAGCCATCTCTATTCAGGTTAAATTGCTGTATTGGCACTTAGCAAAAAATTAGTGGGTTTTGAATTGCAGTTTGGGCACTCGACCTCTAAAACTTTCGCCATCACTGATCTAGAAGGAGTAAATAGCAAGGTAGCCAGATTTGCCAACAACACTAAATTATACAGGGTAGTAAAAACAGAAATTGTGAGATGCTCCAGAGGGGTCTCTTGACACTGGGGGAGTGGGCAAACCAGTGGCAAATGAGCTTCAACATTAGCAAGTGCAGACTGATGCACGTTGGGGTAAAAAAAAGAATTACATTTATCACCTGATGGGGTCTGAACTCTCTGCAACAAACCAAGAAAGGGACCTTGGTGTCCTGGTGGACAGCTCACTGAAGGTGTCAACCCAGTGTGCCGCAGCAGTGAAAAAACCAAACTCAATACTAGGGATCATTAGGAAGGGTATAGAAAATAAGTCAGCAAGTGTCATTTTGCTTCATAAGCAGGTGAAGACATCTGCTTGGGAATACGTGAAGCAAATGGTGAGCCACTGTGTGAGACAGAATGCTGGATTGGATTGGCTATGGCCTGTTCCAGCAAGGCTGTTCTTATGTATTGGAGCGTTCACTACCTTATAAAATAATTGGTTCCACTGTTGCACTGCTTAAACAATCAGGACATTTTTTTCCTGATAAGCAACCAAAATCTGACTTCCTGTCCATTAGTATATGTCCTACGTTTGGAAATGATTGAGAACAATTCCTGCCTTTCCATCATGAAGTATTTCTCTTCTCAATCATCTTTTCTCAAATCTAAACATGCCCAGTTCTCAGTCTTTCCTCCTAGGGCACTGATGGCAAACCTTTTAGAGACTGAGTGCCCAAAATGCAATTCAAAACCCACTAATTTTTTTGCAAAGTGCTCAAACAGTAATTGAACCTGTATACAGGTAACTATGAAGGGGTGATGTCGAGTGCCCACAGAAAGGGCTCCAAGTGCCACCTTTGGCACCTGTGCCATAGGTTCACCATCACTGTCCCAGGGCTTGGTTTCCAGTTCCCTTAACTTCCTTGTCCTCCTTTGAACATCTTCCTGTCTGTCCGCATCCTTCTTAAAGTGCAGCGTCCAGAACTGAAAAGGCCCAACCTGTGTTGTATATTGGGGAACTACTGTAGTACTTCATGGGATATCTGGTAATGTATCCTAAAGTAGCTTTTGCCTTGTTGGCAGCTACATAACACTGTTAACTTATATTCAGCTTGTGATCTACAACAACTCCAAGAGTCATCTTATGTGGTGTATTATTGAGCCAGATATCCTCCATCTCATAACTGTGTGTTGAGGCTCCACCTCCCCCAGGTGTGGAACTTTGCACTTATCCCTGTTAAATTTTATTTGTCAATGCAGTTTGAGCCCATCAAGATCTTTTTGAATTTTGTTTGTCTTTCAAGTTATTCCATCCAATTTTGTTTCATCCACAAATGTGATAATCATTGTCAAGACAATAAAAATGTATAGCTCATCATTGATAAGAGGCAAGAGTAGGAATTTACATGAAGTAGAAAGTTTTGTTTGTGTCCGTGTGTGACCTGCTTGATCTGAAATTCCATTAAAAATACAATATGAATAAAAGTACAGTGGTACCTCTTAAAACAAATTTTATTTGTTCTACGGGTCAATTTGTTTTAAGAAAATTTTGTCTTACGAAATGTGGTTTCCCATAGGAATGCATTGAAAATGGATTAGTCTGTTCTGGAGGCTATGGGCCGCTTTGTTTTACGAAAATTTTGTCTCGTGAAACACATTTTCCCATAGGAATGTATTGGGAACAGATTAATCAGTTCCGGAGGCTACAATAAAGACAAAAATTACTGTTGTTTTTTTTCTCCTGGGTACATGTGAAATGGTTTTTTGTCTTGCAAATCATCCCATAGGGAATTTTTTGTCATATGAAGCATGCCTATTCCCGGAAGTTATTTTTTTCCTATGAGTTTTTTGTCTTAGAAGGCATTTGTCTTAAGCGGTACCACTGTACATTGTTCATTTTCAGGCAGGTTATTACAAAGAGGCAGATGGGTAGCCTTTTCTGTTGTAGAGCAGGAAATCAAGTAGATTATTTATCTGATTTATAATAGACTTTGTAAAGAATTACTTAGAAAAGGCAAAATCTGACTTGAGTCAGATAATTTTTATTTAGTTGTTAACTGCCCTCAGTAACACCGGGCGGTATACAACAGATTACCAACAAACAATTTCCCAGAAACCCAACCCAAAACCCCCCAAATATAAACTATAAAACAAAAACAAAAAACAATGTACAATTTACAGCACAGGATCTGGCAAGAAGGCTGGGAGAAACAATTCAAAAACTGAATGATAGATCATATGAAACATTTTAAGATGGCAACCTGATAAAAGCCACTTTGAGTGACTTCTGCAGGGAGAAAGGTGTGAAATAAAGAGTTCTTTAAAACAATGGGTCTGTGGCTATGCACCTTACCTGTGACTTTCTGCCCCTTTCATTGGCAGAAATGATTGAAACAACAGCAGGGCATGTTCAAGTCAAGCACTAGTAAGCACAAAGCGACACACTGTTTTCCTCTGTGCCATCAGGATTTTTACTAAGAAAGGAAAATTACTGTCTTGCTTGTTTTCAGTGGCAGAAGTCTGTTGCCCTGTTAGCAAAAAAGACAGTCTGGGAGTAGATGCAGAAGTCTGTTGTACTGCACACTTGCACTTGCCATGACTCTCTGTGCTGTTAGAATGGAAAGCCCGACTCCATAGTAGTATGGGTTCATATCACTGGTTTTCCAAGGAGAAAGGCAGGGTAAAAAATACTCTCAAATCAATAAATAGTAAATAAATCACTAGCTAGTAAATAGATATATGAATCCTTTTTAAATCTATCATTTATTTTTGTTTATTCTTTAGAGCTTAGCAAGAGCTGTTGGGCAAGTGGTACGTTCTATGTGAAAAAGGCATATCCACCCACTCAAGTTTCTACTTATAATTTTACAGAAAACTGCAATTTATAATACCCATTTAAATCTTCACAAACTGGTACAAAGTTTAAATTGAAATATTCCTAAAGTGGTTGAAGATTCTACAGTGGCTTAGACATTGTATATACAAATGCCTAAGGAGCAGCACCAGCAGTTACATACATCAATATCAACTGGGAGCTCCAAGATACATCTGGCCCATGTGTCATGTATCCAAGGAGGCCTTCCTATTCACTACTACCCACTGATACATGAGAGTCACTCATCTGGTACAGTCCCTCCAAATCAAGCCATCTCTTCATTCATGCAGCTGATTTGGGAGTTGGCTTAGGGACACTTCCCATGTGTTCATGATTGTCTCTTAACTATGCTATCCAGCACAGTGCTTTTTTGCCCCAGATGGTGTTTATATTAAGTGAAATGTTCCCCTTGGTTAAAACTCTGGCTGATGCTTCTGAGCAGCCTGCAGATTTGTGGGTGTTGTGCTCCATATTAAAAAGGTAAAGGTTCCCCCTGCACATGTGTGCTAGTCATGTCTGACTCTAGGGGTGGTGCTCATCTCCGTATTCAAGCTCAAAGAGCCAGTGTTCTGCAAGTCCATGGCCACATGGCCGGCATGGCTGCATATTACTTGACTGCTAAATACACATCATTAAAGCTGTACTTAAATAATTAGGAGAGTTCTATTTGAGAACCAACCAAATGAGTTTATTAGTGATGGACAGATAAATGGAAATAAGTAAAGAAAATTTATTAGGTATTACAACTAATTGGGGGGCAGGAGGACACTAATTTTAGATTCATCTGGAGCATTCAGACAGACTTCACAACAGACGAGTTTCCTATATCTAAAGACCAACAATTCACCCACACTCCACAAATTACTCATTAAACACATTCTTTACTCATGTCTATGCCAAAACAGGCATTCCACATAACATTCCTTCACATTTCCAACACACCAACCATAGAATTTGGAGCTTTCATAAGCTGTATGCCATAATCATCACAATTATACCAAAGTAAGGCTTGACATATCTTGCTTTGCATGTAATGAGTCTATCTCATATATTAGTTTCACCTTTTGAGTTGACTTACTGAAATAAATGAACATTTGCACAATATTCTAATTTTTTGAGTTTCACCTGTACTAACTTTGAGAAAATTGCAAGTGAAAGGCTCATTAAGTTAATAGTTTCATTGTGCCTTTCTTTGGGGGTACTGGAATAAATACAGTGGACCCTTGATTAACAAACAGTTTGTATAACATAAAATTTGTACAACAAAAAAAAAATTCCGGAGATGGGGAAATCTGCTTAATATAATTGCCTATGGGGCAAATCCGTACAACATAAAATGGGATTACTCTGTTTTCAATGCATTCCTATGGGAAAGTTGTATAAAGGAAAATTTGCTTAACATAATTACATTTTGAACGAATTAATTCCTTTATACAAGGTACCACTGTATGTACCTCACCAAATGTGAGGAATGATTCCTTGGCTTCAGATCTGATAGCGAAGATTCACTTCAATATTTGAAGATGGGCAAAATAAGCCCACTCCACTGCACTCCTCTGCCACCCCTCTTTCCAACTTCTCCCATCTTGTTTCACATATTCTTGAACAATTATCTTTGTGGCTGTCTTTATTTTTCTTTCAGTTTCTGCATGTAACTTTTCATTTGTAACTCTTTTAGTTATTTGTTTATTCTCTGTCAGTTCCAGTGGAGGTGACGGCATTCCAATTGAACTCTTTAAAATCTTAAAGAGGATGCTGTAAAGGTGCTGCATACGATATGCCAGCAAATTTGGAAAACCCAGCAGTGGCCAGAGGACTGGAAAAGATCGGTCTACATCCCAATCCCAAAGAAAGGAAACGCCAAAGAATGCTCCAACTATCGCACAATTGCACTCATTTCACATGCTAGCAAGGTTATGCTCAAAATTCTACAAGGCAGGCTTCAGCAGTATGTGGAAAGAGAACTTCCAGTACTACAAGCTGGATTTTGAAGGGGCAGAGGAACTAGAGACCAAATAGCCAACATGCGCTGGATTATGGAGAAAGCCAGAGAGTTCCAGAAAAACATCTACTTCTGCTTCATTGACTATGCCAAAGCCTTCGACTGTGTAGACCACAACAAACTATGGCAAGTCCTTAAAGGAATGGGAGTGCCTGGCCACCTTATCTGTCTCCTAAGAAATCTATATGTCGGACAAGCAGCAACCGTCAGAACTGGATATGGAACAACTGACTGGTTTAGAATTGGGAAAGGAGTATGTATACTGTCACCTTGCCTATTTAACTTATATGCAGAGTACATCATGAGAAAGGCCGGTCTGGATGAATCACAAGCCGGAATTAAGATTGCCGGAAGAAATATCAACCACCTTATCAGATGATACTACTCTAATAGCAGAGAGTGAGGAAGAATTAAAGAACCTCTTAATGAGGGTGAAAGAGGAGAGTGAAAAAATGGGCTGAAGCTCAACATTAAAAAAACTAAGATCATGGCCACTGGTCCCATCACCTCCTGGCAAATTGGAGGCAATGACAGAGTTTATTTTCTTGGGCTCCTTGATCACTGCAGATGGCGACTGCAGCAATTGATTCTTGGGAGGAAAGCAATGGCAAACCTTTCTAAAGAGCAGAGACATCACTTTGCCAACTAAGGTCAGGATGGTTAAAGCTAACAGAATATGCTTTTGAGCTGTGGTGTTGGAGGAGAGTCTTGAGAGTCCCTGGACTGCAAGGAGATCAAACCTATCCATTCTGAAAGAAATCAACCCCGAATGTTCACTGGAAGGACAGATTTTGAAGCTGAGGCAGTACTTTGGCCACCTCATGAGAAGAGAGGACTCCTGAAAAGTCCCTGATGCTGGGATGCTGGGAAAATTGTAGGACTTTTCAGAATGAGATGGTTGGACGGTGTCATCGATGCAACCAAAATGAATTTGACAAAACTCCGGGAGGCAGTGGAGGATAGGAAGGCCTGGCGAGCTCTGGTCCATGGGGTCACGAAGAGTCGGACACGACTGAACGACTGAACAACAACAACAACAACAACAACAACAACAACAACAACTGTCAGTTCTGAACAAGCAGTATTTGTATCTGAGCTCTTGGAGAGTGTGCTTCTTATAGAGACCCTTATCCATCCCTTCCTTAGCAGCAGTAGAGACAACTGGGTGACATCATGGTTTAATTATTAGCTTTTTTCTAAAAACAATAATGACTCTTATGCTTTTTCTTTAATTTGAGGCAGACCACAGAAACAGTGACAGGATTATGTTCTGAATTTACCTCAGCTTCAACATACATTTTTATTGACTGAACAATTATTTTGGAACCTTTGATGAACTGGGATGTCTCGTCCAGTTTGCCAACTGCAAACCACTTCTGAGTATTCTCAGTCCCCTAAAACCCCAGAAACAATCACCAGAATTGACTTGATGATACATGACAGACAGACAGACAGACAGACAGACAGACAGATAGATAGATAGATAGATATTTGTTCTCCATGTTTATTTTGTGTATATTCCATGCTTTTCAACAAAATCTCTACAGGCACCTTTCTCTATCTTAGCTTTAAAAAACTGCATTCAGAAATTAAGGGTTGCTTCTTCATACATTTTATAACCACTTTTGAGTACTTCGCAGAATTTTTATCTGCTTTTTAAAAGTCTTTTAACAGCAGTTGTGGCATATAAATGCTGTTTTTACAGAACACAACAAAAGGTGTGTTCTTTGTACAAATATTAAAACTGTAATCTGGATATGTAACCACCAACAATTGCCTGGTTGCGAGTTTCGTCAAGAAGAGAAAAATTTAAAAATCTCACCACCAATGCAATATGTTTAGGCCTGCCTCCCACAATGCAAATCACAACTGTAATTTTGATCATAAATAAAGACAAGGTACACATATTCTTCTGGCTCAGTTTTTATTGTAATGATTTTAGAAAGTTAGCCATGCGGGTTCCTTGACAATGCCCCTGAATGGCATCAACAGTGAGGATTCCACATGCAGCCAGGCAGGTCTCTTGAATTGCTTCTTGCGCGTGGCTTTGGTCCTAGGTTTAGCCAGCTGTGTAGAAGCCTCTGGTGGTGGTGGTTTTCAGGTTTTCTAACTGCTCTCTAACAAAAAAATTCCCCACAACAGATGTGGGAACGTTTAGTTCTGCCATAGCTTTCAGAAAAACATCCCCGCTTTTCGGGCACCTCTTATCAGAAATAATATTAGATTTGATGGCAACTTTAACCAGATTGAGAATCTGAGACCCTGGTAAGGCATTCCCGTGATACACAAAGGTGCCTAGCTGATCCCAGCCGGAAATATCCAGGTATTGCTTTATCTTGTTCAACACAATCTCGGTATTTTTCTTAAACTTTTTGGGATCCCTTCTAAAACTTCTGGAACAATTGTGTCACTCTCAGGTTGTGGTGGTCGCTGCGGGGGTGCTGGTGAGGGGGACAGTAGTTTTGGGGATTTGGGGAGGCGTGGTTATTTTTTTCTACATCACCATCTTGTCTTGTCAATGCTAAGAAATGCTGTAGAACCCCTGTGTAAAGCTTAACTTTTTCATACTTAAAGAGGTTTGTTTTTAAGAGAATCTCATCTCACTGTTAAGACATCTTATGGTTGTACTTCTGATATTTTCTGGCATACCCCCGCAGCTCCTTGAGTTGTTTGCCAGGAACTAGATAAAACTTTTCAGCATTTGCCATTACTTATTAGTTAAAAAAACCCATTATTAGGAGGACTGCAATACTTAACAGCAGGCCCAGAAAGCCACTGTTTTGTTTCACAATGTATTTTCTTCTTTTCAGGGAGAGCCTCTTGTTACCCAGTCTTTTATGCAGATATTTTTTTTTTTAAAAAAAATCTTACCTGAGATCCTCCAGCTGCTGGAGCCCTATCATAACCCTCATCTGCAGAAAAAGTAGACCTAGGCCTGTTCAAAGTTGGACAGCCCTGATCTATAGGATCAGATAGACTTTGTGTTTATAACCACTTATAATCTTAAGTGATTACACTGACACTATGCTTTCAATGTTAGTTTCTTTCACTCAGAACTTTACATGGAACTTTACTCTCCTTTTAACTGCTCACATTCTCTTGTAACTTTAATGTAATGTTGTCTTTTAATGCTGTAAGATGTCCCTCAATTCCCTTTTTCTCAATTCTTGAACATGTCTTAATTGTACTGGACTGTATATTATCCCTCATTACTGTAAGCCACCTTGGGTCCTTTTCCAAGGAGAAAGGTGGGGTAAAAATACTCTAAAATAAACAAACAAACAAACAAACAAACAAATAAATAAATGTAGCATCAGTTCATTGGAATCAATTCCATATAAGTGAACTTCCCTGATATGAGCAGCAAAACTTGCTCTCAAACACCTGCTTAATTGCCTCCCCAATCACAGGCCAGCCACCTCACACACCCACTTGAAAAATTGAGCAAACGGAGACTTAATTTTTTTTTTTTTGCTGCTCTCAGCCTACCCTCAGATTTATTAATTTAGATAAGTATGGTTTGTAGAACGTGCACTAAAATTTAGGTTTAAAAAAACTACACACTGGCTATAGCCCAGAGTGTCTTGGTAAACTGTAAGTTAAACGCTTTGCAATCAATATTTTGTGGGTAGCAAATCCAGCTTTCCTTAGTGGTATGCAAACGGTCCAGGAGGCTGCCTTTTGGCTCAGGAAGACAATGCTTCCCCAAGAGATCCTTCTAACTAACAGAATGTTCTGGTCAGTGTTGCCCTTTTGAATGGGAAATTCAGCTCGTTTTGCATACACTATGCCTGTTGGCAGGCATTTTTCTCCAGCAGACAGGTGAGCCAGGAATGTGTGAAGCATATAATGCTGACAGATTTCCCTTAAGTACTATGAAATTCCCTGTGGTAATAGACACTTGTGCCTCGCACAGCCGGTAGCTTTAAGGATGTATTAATTGGCCACAGCTACGAGTGCTGACTTGAGAGGCAACCATGCCCTAGCCTAGTGAAATACAGTGTATGATAGAAGCTTCAACAGGAGGGTGAGGTGGGGAGGGAAGAGAGCACAGGCCAATTTCCAGTTGAGGCGCGAGAGCCAAGAAAAAGCCTACTTGCAGAACGGTAGCAGAACTGAAAGTTGGGATCGAGCAATTAAAACTGTGGCTTTCTTAGCTCTGTGTTGCTGTTTTCCCATGTTCTTTCCAATGCATTCTGCTGGAGTAGACAAAGATCCTCCTATGAGCCATCTGGGGCATTTTCCACACTGCAGGAAATAAGGAGAGGCACATCTAGATTTACAGTATAGGTAGATGATATCTAGGTGATTTGTGGTTGAGTAGCAGGGATTTTAGCTTCTCAGTTGTTTAAGACTAGTAACCACAAAACTGTTGGAAAGGAGCATATAGCACAACAGGAGCCCTGTTAACTTGTGGATTTCAGCCTTTTAAGACTCAGAATCATTACCTGAGAACACTTACCCATTGTACAAGGAATCGTACCCACCCTTTTTCTAAGAAAATGAAAGGAATATATAGTATAACCCCGACTTAAGAAATTAATGTGTTCCGAGAGAATGCTCGTAAGTCGATAATCTCATAAATCGGGGAGTGGTTTCTCATAGGAGTGCATTGAAAAGCAATTAATCCATTCCAGAGGGAATGGATTTCAATGCATTCCTATGGGAAACCGCTTTAAAATTCGCACTGCAGCTCCTCCCCCCAGAAGCTGCCTGTGTGATTCCTCCCCCAGCCAGCACCAGTCAGCTGCTTGGAGCTGGCTTTGGACCAGCGCTCCCATGGAGATGGCCCTGGGAGCACTGGCCCAATGCCAGCACCAAGCAGCTGATTAGTGCTGGCTGGGGGAGGAATTGCGCAGGCAGCTTCTCCCGATCCCTGAGAAGCTGCATGCGTGATTTGAAATCTTGTAGGGCTATGGAGAAGAGGTGCTCCAGTTTTAATATCCCTTCCAGTCAGGGAGGCAGACTTGCCTCTGTGACTGGAAGGGATTTAAAAACTGGCACACTGCTTCTCCAGAGTCCCTGCGGAGCGGTTGGGAAAGTGGTGTGCCAGTTTTTAAACCCCTTCCAGTCATGGAGGCAGCATTTGCCTTGGTGACTGGAAGGCAATTCAAATCCCGACACCCACACACACCCGCTGCTCGCAAGACGGGGAATCCTGATCTTGCTCGTTAGCAGCTGGTGGGTGGGAGAGCGCTGAAGAGTGCTCGTAAGTCAGGATTTCCATAGGTCAGGTCCATCATAAGTTGGGGTACCACTGTACTTGGGCTAGGAAAGGGAACCCCTAGTTTTAGTGAACTTAGAGTCTGACTAGATAGTGAGATAAATGTACCATGTACAAGACACCCTGACTTTTGAACCCCAATTAAAAATGAACAAAACCTGGAAGGGAGAGAAAGGGAAGGAAAACTGTCAATGGAGGGAAGCACACAAACTGACGCCAGTGAATGAGCTGAGCAGAGTCCCTGCCTCACTCTGGTTTCCCTTCCAGTCACTCGCTCACTCACACTCACACTCACTCACTCACTCACTCACTCACTCACTCACACACACACACACACACACACACACACACACACACACACACACACACACACACACACACACCTGTTTCCCCTTTTTTCTTTCAGTATTTCCAAAACAACTCTCTGCTTTGTATTTTTGTTTGTTTTTGCAGAACTCCAAGCCATCTTTGTCTTTTCTGCAGGCAAAAGCTCATTAACCCCTCCCCCAGTTTCTGCAAAAAGACAGCTCAGATTTCTGCAAAAACAAACAAAAAACAAAGCGGAGGGGTGTTTTGGAAAGGTGGAGAGTGGTGTGTGCACATGGAGAAGAACCCAAACTAATCAGAAAGAAAACTGCAAGGTCAGTTTGGCTTCTCTCCAATCTCACCCCCACCCCTCAGGAAAGGGGTTAAACTACCAGGTCCAAGGAGCGATGTGATAGTGGAGGTGTGCTATCGTCCACCTGATCAAAAACTTGAGGGGGAACCTTGAAATGAGGAGACAAATCATGGAGATGTCTAAGAGGGACAGGATAGTAATCATGGGGAATTTCAATTATCCCTACATTGACTGGGTCAATGCGAGCTTGGGGTAAAAAGAGAAACCAGGTTTCTCAACATGCTGAATGACTATGCCTTAGAGCAACTTGTCATGGACCCCACTCAAGAACAGGCAACTCTGGATCTAATACTGTGTGATACTCAGGACCTGGTCAGGGATGTGAATGTCACTGAGCCTCTGGGGAACAGTGACCATGCTGCAATCTCCTTTGCCATGCATGTCAGAAGAAAAGTGTCAAGCAAATCAGATGCAAAACCCCTTAAATTCTGAAAGGTGGACTTCCCTCAAATGAGGAAACTAGTTAGAAAGACATTGAAAGGGAAGGTAAAAAGAATTCAATCCCTTCTGAGTGCATGGAGCCTGTTTAAAACAACGGTAGGAGAGGCCCAGCACAAGTGCATACCACAAAGAAAGAAGAGCTTATCTAAGTCCAGGAGAGTGCCGGCATGGTTAACGAATGAAGTTAGAGAGGCTCTAAAGTGCAAGGAGAGGTCTTTCCGTAAATGGAAATCCTCCCCAAATGAGGAAAATAAAAAGGAACACAAACTCTGGCAAAAGAAATGTAAGAAGATGATATCAAAGAGATGAACAGATTACTTATCTGTAAATATAGTTCTTTAAATGGTCCTCCATGAAGCCGTACAAATGGGTGCTGGAAACATGCATGTGCGAAGAATCGAAAAAACTTCTACAGCAGAGCCAAAACACATCTGTTGGTTCCACTCCTACTGCACATGTCCCTGTCAATTCCCGCTAAGCGCCCCAGTTCCCTCTAGCGGTGTACCTGAGCTCCTTGCTCAGGACCTGGTCAGGGATGAACTCCTTGCCCTCTGAAGATGCCAGTCACAGAGTCTGGTGAAATGTCAGGAAGAAAAATTTCCAGAACACAGCCAAACAGCCTGAAAAACTCACAACAACTATTATGGTATATGCTTTGAAAAAGAGGGTATTGCCCTCGAAAGCTTGCAATTTTTTTGTTATTTTATTAGTGGCCTCTAGCCTAGTCTTGCTTTTGTATTGGCCACACGGCTCCCCCTTTTTACTTCAATGGAATGATAAAGATTAGAGATGGGCACGACCAGGAAAAATGATGTTTCGAGTTGTCGTGTGTCGGAGCCGGCCCGTTTCGGCTCGTTTCCATTTGTCGTGAAATTTCTCAAAAATTTGTCGTTTCGTTTGTCGTTTTTTCGTCTGTTGTTAGTACTGGTTTGGGGGGGGGGGGTAGCAGGCTCCTGGAGGCACCTCTCTGGGGTGGGTGCTCCTCTGGGGAAAGCGCTACTCCTGGAGGCACCTGGGGTGGGGGCTCCTGGAGGCACCTCTCTGGGGTGGGTGCCTCCTCTGGCCCTACAAAAAGGTACACATAGCCAATTGGATATGCATACCAAGTTGCAGTGGCAGGCAGAGGCACCTCTCTTTCTTTTGGGTGCCTCTACTGTGACTCACTAAGAAGGACAGCATACTGGCATACTGGTGTACGGTGCACTTGGGCTGGGGCTGGGGAACAAAGTGAGAGAGGACCCCTATGGGTGCCCTCTGGCTCACTAAGAAGGGAAGTGTACTTGTGTGTAGTGCAATGCGAGTACACAGATCTGGCTTAGGGTTAGGTTTAGCGCAAGGGCTAGGCTTAGGGTTACGGGTAAGGTTAGGGTGAGTTAGTGGGGTGCACCTCTGGGTGCCTCTCTGACCCACTAAGGACAGTGTACTGGCATATGGGTTAGGGTTAGGGTTAGGGTTCGGGCTAGGGTTAGTGGGCTTTTTATGCCCGACTGGCACATCACAGAAGTCTCGGTCAAAACCTGGCCAAGTGGCCATGTAATTGGTGGAATGGCTCCAAAAATTTGCATGGTCCACTCCCATGGCCACTGGCCAGCCCATCATTGCGCAGGTGTAAAAAAATAAAAATAAAAATAAAAATAAAATAAAATAAAATAAAATAAATGGAGACGTTTTGTTGCAAGAAAAACCCACTGCTGCTACTGTAAAAATTCAGGCAGTTTTAAAATAGCTATTTTCACATGTTTCTGTGGTGCTTTGGTGTGTTTTTGGACCACGATTTCAAAATAAATATTGCAGTTGCCCCATTTTGGATCCCCCGCCAGCACCGCATGGCATGGCGAGTTGGCGAGACGACGAGGATGCCCCCCCACCAGAGCAGCCCAGGACAGGAGAGAGGGAAGGCCGGGGACCCCCCCCCCCAGAAACCACCCCTCTGGTAGGTGCCCTCACTCAGGCAGGCATATTTTCGTCTGGTTTTTTGGCCGGGAATCGGGTTTTTTTTATTTTTTAAACTTTTTTCTGTGCCGCTTGGCATCGCGCGATTGCTGCAATGCCAGGAACAACGACGACAAATCAGACCCAATTTTTCTTTTATCGGTTCGAGTTCGAATTCTGGCGGAGTAATTGTCATTACTGTTTCCGTTACGTAACGGAAACGAGGAATGGAAACGGAAACGAGAATTTCGCCAAGTCGTGCCCATGTCTAATAAAGATACCAAGAAAGAGCCATTGCTCCCCACATACTAAGAAGGAGGCACATGGACTGTCAAACCAGAGGGTAGGATTACAACCACTAGGTAATATTACCTAGTGGTCCCAATTGGCTATACCTAGTGGGTTTTCTAAATTTTACTTCAGTTCCATTTGGAGCACATGGGTCTTCTGCATCAACCCTTCCCCACCCTCTCTGGCCATCAGGAGCTTGTATGTCTCAAACAGCCAAATGGAGATGAGGGGTAAGTGAGGGTATGCATTACCTATGCCCCTCTGTTTGAAGAACTGGGATGTGAAACCCAGTGCTTGACTTCAGATGCAGCTTTTACAACAGCCCTGATGCTTCCTGCATCATCTAAGGCTGCTATCACATGGCGAATTTTGGGAGCTCTTTCCTGTTATTATAGATGCTTCTATTTCTGATGTCCAAAGGGTAGTTGCCATTTTCAGGAAAAAACATTTTCTTGGAACCACCACTGGGGGCTGTACTTTCTTAATAGGGTGCCTTTTAAGCATTGGGTCAAAGTGGAATGCTGCGCTCGAGTGCTTTGTGCAAGAAGACCAGTGAGTGGGTGTTCAAAATGCCCGCCAAGTAAAGTCAGGGAGAGGGGCAGCAGAAGGGGTCCTGGAGCTCTGTGGAGCAGAGGCCACAGCTCCAATGGCAGTACAAAAGGAGCAGGCAGGCAAGCAGGTAGAGCGGTGGCTGGAAGAGATTAAAGAGCCCGCCGCTCCTACGGGGATCAAATGGCATCCGAGGACAAGCCAGAGGCCACAGCCACCAAAGTGGAAAGCACGCCGCGCTCTGGTCAAGTGCTCATCTGGGCAATCAGAAAGGGAGATTAGCACTCCCTCCTAGTAGGGAAGTGACAGCCAGATCTGTAAACATCTAAAGGGCGAGCTTCGTTATAAGGTGAGTTCAGGAGCTTCACCACCGCCAGAAAAAAATCTTAAAGAAAATAGATAAGGTCAAGGAAATGATTTTGCAGGTTTTGAGGATTAGTATGGGGAGCTGTCAGCAAGTGAACCAACTGAGTGGTTGTCTGGAGTAGTGCCATCATGCAAACGCCAAAACGTTTAAAAATACAGCAGAGAACAATAATGGGCAAAACCAACAGCTAACAACAGCTGACAGAGAAAGAGCGCCCCCGGTAGCAGGCTCAAGGTTCACTCAGCCTTCCATCCTTCCAAGGTGAGAGACCCAGCTTCCTGGGGGATGTGTAGGACACTGGAATTAAAGCACCTTTAGAGACCACTTGTAGTGGTATGACTGCAACTGAACACTTAAAGCCAGTGAGGACACGTGATGATGGACAGTGCACCTTTGTGTGACTGCAACTGATTAAGAAGTGCCTTGTGTGTGTGTGTGTGTGTGTGTGTGTGTGTGTGTGTGTGTGTGTGTGTGTGTGTGTGTCTATCTATCTATCTATCTATCTATCTATCTATCTATCTATCTATCTATCTATCTATCTATTGTATATGTGTGTATATTTATGTGTGTGTATATTTATATATATAAAAGCACCCAGAAATTTGCTGTGTGATAGCGGCCTAAGAAGAGACTGACCGGCAAATATCACCTTGCTAAGAACTTGACATCTAAGACTGATCTTCCGGCAAATCACATCTTTTGCCACGTTTGGACTTCTGGTACATGCTTTGAAAAAGAGGGTATTGCCCTTGAAAGCTTGCAATTTTTTTGTTATTTTATTAGTGGCCTATAAATGTGTCACCTAGCCTCGTCTTCTATTAGCACTTTTCAAAGGCTTGAAAGACTGTCCTACAGAGAAGGAGTAGGATCTGACCTCAATCATTTTTAGTAGAGGAAACATAATAACAGGTTCAATTATAGGAAACCAGCTTTCAGCTGCTATCAAGGAAAACTTTCATTTTTTTATGTATAGCAGTAACACCGCTGATGGGACTGACTTGGATAAGTTATCTAGACCAGCAGCTGGTCAAGAACATCACACTCACACTTTGGTTTCCTCGTCTTCTGTTCCATTTTAAGGTCAGTTTTCATTTGCACAAGCATTCAGAAGTGCTGGCAGCCTTTGTTATTCTTTCTACATCTACCTTTGCTCATTGCCCCTAATGATGTGTAGGGAGCCATAACAACATAGTAGTTAGAGTGACGAAGTGAGGACTTGAGATACAGGTAAGGAATGAAACTTGGGTGATCTTGGTAGGCTATACTAAGCTGCACAATTTAAGGCCTTTATTTTGTTGTACATGACCTTCATTTTGTTGTAAAGATAAAGTGAAGAGCCAGGTACACTATTTTGAGCATATGACAAGAAAAGGTGGAGCATAAATGGAACAAACAAATAAATAAATACTGCCCGTTTTAAGTACAGGACTTAATGTTGGAAATAATTGGACCTGTCCTTACCAGCAGCTCTCTACCTTTAAATCTCTTGAACGAAGATCAGTCTACAGTCCTGCCACTATCATAGCTGAGCATTAGAACTGTGATGAGTCTGTTTGCAACTATTGCATTCTATTCTATCACGGGGGTTATGGACCTGACCCGACTTGCGATAATGAAAAATCTGTGATATGCAGATGCTGTGTCGGGTCTGAAGGGGGGGCTATCTTGAGCCTCATGCACTGACCAGAAGCCTGGTGCTGCCCTTGTCAGAGGCCCCAGAAGTGGTTTCTGGAATCACCAGAAACCACCTCTGGGACTTCCAAAAGACCCAGGAACCCTGTCAGAGGCTCCAGAAATGGTTTTGGGTGAACTGGAAGGCACTTCCTGTTTTCTGGAAATGACTTCCGCTTCACCCAAAATCACAGGCCCAGGAAGCCTGTCGGAAGCCCATTCGGAGCAGCACCAGGCCTGGGGTAAATGCGGAAGGCATCAAATGGGCCCATGCAGCTTGTCCCAGGAGCCCTTTGTTTCATATACTGTTGTCCTGTGATATCCCCGGACTGCAGTATAAGAAACGCAAAATGGCAGGGGATGACCGTATAACATTGCAGAAAGCAGTGATATTGACTGAGCTTCATGCAGACAGTTGGGTTTGCATTGATTTGCTATTGTGCTCACCAGACAACTTGGGTAGCATGATTAGTTCCTTATTGTAATTCATTACATGGGAAGCCCATGTATTCCTCTGGCCGTACCAGCAGGCGACTAGCCTGCGATCTTGAATGTGCTTACTATGAAACAGGGATGGGATTTACAAAGAACTTCTGTGTTGCACTTGCCAATCCAGAAGAAAGTTTCACAGTAACAGAGATGTCAAGTGTGATAGGCGGCTGATAGGCGTGCTGTGACAATAACATAATTTGCAGACACTAGAGAACAATAGCAAAGAGGGTGGAGAATTAGTGATGTGAAACATTCATGAGAGCAAATGATCCAGAAATTGTGACATTTGGAGAAAGGAATAGAAAAAGCAGGTAAGCTAGAGATGGTGAGATGACAATGGGAGAAATCACATGGTAGTCTGCTGCAATATGGCTGCTGTACGACAGCAATATACCAAATATTGGCACTTATTTTATTATAATTGGAAGTAGCTGGGGCCTTCACAGTGATCTTGGTTTTCCCCCTTGACTGACTTGTCACACAGAATCCCCAGAGTTGTTAGGATAAATGTTAAACATCTAATTTTTCCCATCTAGAAGAATAGTAGTACTTATTTTTAAATATTAAAATGTAGTTCTTAATCAGGGTTAGAAAAAATCCTAACTGACTGCTTTCTTTTCCTTCAGATTACACCCAATGAACTCCTATACATTTTTTAAAAACCTGACTAAATCCCAACTATCACACAGTACAGTGACTGTATCGTTCTGAAGAATTTAATTCTATTTTCATTGTAAGGACAGGAGGATTTTAATCAGATTTATAGGACAATTGTTTTTAATAGAGATGGGCACGAAACGCCAAAATGGTGTTTTGTTTCATTATCCGTTTTCTTTCCTCCCAGTGCATTTCATTAAATACAAAATGATTTTTTTTAAAAAATTCATTTTGTATTTGGTTTTTTTGTTTGTTTGTTTTTAATTATTTGAAAAAGTCCCCCTTGCAGGGCTTTTTTTTAACAGCTGAAAAGTGCTGGCTTGGGGCCAGTGCTTCCCAGCTGAGAGGTGCTAGTGCCTCAGGGTTTTTTATCCCCCCTCCCCCCACTGGCCTGCAGTCCGGACTGGCTGGCCCGCGGGTCGGGCATGGGCCAGAGGGACATTTTTATTTTTATTTTATTTTACTGGGTTTTTAAAATAATTTTTAAAAAATCACTATTATGGGCCTTTTATTTTATTTTTTATTTTTACACCTGAGAAGTTGCTAGTGCCTTGGTCCCCCCCCCCCATTTCCCCTCACGCCCGTGGGCCGGGCACAGGCTGAGGGACTTTTTTAAAAAAAAGTCTGCTGGGCTGGCACCATTTTTATTCATTTTTTTAAATTTTACAGCACTGACCACGCAGCCCCAGGGGCCAGGTCAGTGCTTTTTTATTTTTTATTTTTATTTTACTGCACTGACCATGCAAAAGGCAAATGTGTTCTGCTTATATACCACCCCATATCACTTCAAGTAGTCTCTGGGTGGTTTACAGTTTAATTATGCAGGCTACACACTGCCCTCCCCCAGCAAGCTTGGTACTCAGTTTACTAACATCGGAAAACTGGAAGGCTGAGTGAACCATGAGCCTGCTACCTGGGATTGAACCCCAGATTGTGAGCAGTTTTACCTGCAGTACAGGCATTTAACCACTGTGTCATGCAGCTCCCAGGCCAGGTCAGCGCTTTATTTTTATTTTTATTTTTATTTAAGTACCCAGATGCCAGCTCCCCCCCCACCTCTCAGCTGTAGGGTGGGCTTCTCCCCACCCTGGCTGCTGGAGTTCCAGGTGAGGAGGCCAGCGCTACAGGACAAGGTAAGTGACACCGGGGAACGAAAAACAAAATGGAATGAAATGGAAATTTTCATTTTGTTTCATTTCATTTTTATGGGTCCCTTCGTTATTTGTTTCATTCCCTAATGAAACAAATAACGAAGAATGAAATGAATTAAAAATTTGTTTCGTGTCCCTCTCTATATTATATTTTAATTCTCTACTATCTTTATTACTGTGAACCTTGAGTCCTTTTGTTAAGAGCAAGGCAGGCTATAAACAAGGCAAATAAAATAAAATAAGCACAAATAATGACTGTTGCTCTGAACCATGTCGTATGGTTCCAGAAAAACCCAAGAATAATTGACACTTGTACCTGTGGCTAAACAGTCTGAAAGCAGCTTGTGGCCCATTTTCACAAGCAAAACTTAAGCAATTGCATATCCTATGCCTGAAAATCAGAGGAAGCTATTTCGGGGGGGGGGGCAAATCAGTGCTTTTTCCATCATGGAGAGAACAAGACTATGTTGAGTTCACAATCTCCTCTCTAAAGCTTGGAAATGGTTACCCGTTTGCATCCCAGAGTGTCCCCACAAAAGAGGAATGGCCATGTTGCTCTGGAGAGTCTTGAATGTGCAGTCCAAAGAGATTTTATTTATTTATTTATTTATTTATTTATTTATTTATTTATTTATTTATTTATTATTTCCTTCTCATCTGGCAAAATGGCCACTCTAGGCAGCTAACAACATTCAAACCAAAATAACATTATACAAAATAGACACTGAAATACAAATCACAAAATTGTAACATAAAATAACATAAAATGATTACAAAATTGTAATCATAGAATTACATACATAGTCAAATTAATGTAAATTAAATTAAATTAAACATACACTTAACATTAAGAGTGCAGCCATGCATTTTTGGCACGAAATCTCCAATCATGATGCAGTTGGCTCCAGATAAGCCTGCCTCGAAGCTTCGTTTTTAATGTCCTTTTCAAACTTTGCAGGGAGGCCATAATCTTTTCCAGCTCTGGCCATATCACATTTCCCTCTTTGTTCCTTTCCTGCCTGTACTGGTCCTTGAGTGACTCCAGCTCAGCCAGAACCAGCAGGACAAATGAAGAAAGAACAAGGCAGCCTGGTGTAATACTCTCTCTCTCTCTTATGTCCCCGTCTTCCCTCTGGCTAATTTGCACCCAGCTTAAGGGGAGGAGCCTTGGGGTTCTAGTGAACAGCCAAGCCCAACTTTCCATAAGTTTGTTTGTTTGTTTGTTTGTTTGTTTGTTTGTTTGTTTGTTTTTTGAGTATTTTACCCCACCTTTCTCCTTGGAAAAGGACCCAAGGTGGCTTACAGTAATGAGGGACAATATACAGTCCAGTACAATTACGACATGTTCAAGTATTGAGAACAGGGAATTGAGGGGTTAGAAGACAACATTAAAGCTACAGGAGAATGTGAGCAGTTAAAGAGAGAGTAAAAATTTCATGTAATCATGCACGGTAGACCATCCAAAAGTTATGAGAGATGGAAACCATAGTGTCAATGCAATCACACAAGGGGAGAGATAAACACAAGTTAAAAGTGGTTATAAACACAAAGTCTGTGTAACCATGTATGATAGATTCATATAAAAGACACATAATAGGTAGTCTCTCATCCAGGGAAAGCTTGCCTGAAGAGAAAGGTCTTTGTCTGTTTTTGGAAAGACATCAGAGATGGGGCAGTCCTGGCCTCTAGTGAGAGTTCCAGAGTCTGGGCGCAGCAGCCGAGAAGACCCTTTCAATGGAGAGAAAGGCCTCTCCTGATGACCTTAACACCTGAGCCGGTTCATACTGTGAGCTTTGATCTTTGAGGTAGCTAGGACCCAGGTCGTATGATGCTTTGTAGGTTAAGGTCAGTACTTCTCCCTCCATCGTTCCCCAGTGACTGGTGTTCGTCAGGATACTTCTTCCACCAAGAGGTCCATTACTGAGCCCGGGGGTACATATATTGGTTTTTGCAGTAGAGCTCCAAGGTCCCTCACTCCAACCAGGTGCAAATACAGAATCAGGATGTGCATGGTGACATATCCATATCACAATCCCTTTCTCATGCTGAAACACAGTCCTGGTCCCTGCCTTCCACCTAACCTGGTTTCTTCTCAGGAACCTAATGGTGCAGGGTACAGTATAGTTGCTGCTGTTAAACATTTGGGGATCAGAAACACTTTGTGATTGACCACAAACCACCCAGAGACCTGGCAGTGGTGTCAATGTGTACAGTCATCTGTTAGAATGCCTGAAGCATGTATTTGCAATGAACAACTGGTTGTCATCATGGAATTCAAGAAGTCATTATCTTCCTCTATTTCCAACCCCCAGCTGCACATGAAAAAGCAAACTTATTTAAGGCTCAAACTTTGCGAACAGTTCTTCTTTCATAGGGAATGTCTTGAGCAATAATTTCCCTACCTCATCACTCATGGTTGCAACCCATTTGACCGTATCCTCTATACATTTTAAGCTATTCATGTTGGTGGCTGTGTGACCCCCACCTCTCGATCAACGATGGCTCATGATTTTCCTACTAAAATCTCAGATCATGGAATGCCAAAAATTTGATAGAAAAACTTCAGCTATACATTTCATTCAGCCGGTTCAAATTACAAAAATACAACCACTGGTAGTAAGGCAAGGCAATGTGCCCACGTGTGCAGAAGTCTCCTTGGAAATGTCTTTTGGTGTGTCTCTCTTATAAAGCATTATAAGAGAGTAGTTTTGGAACATGCATAGATTCATGTCAAAATTAAAATCCTGGCCAGCTCGTTTATAAATCCATGGACACGCAAAACAGCTTTCGCTGCATATCAGCATAGATCTGGTTTATCCCAAGGGTTTCTTTTAAAAACCATTTTTTTGTTTTTGCTTTTTTTGTTATTTATCATCATGCTGCTACAGACTAAAGCTGCAACCCTAGAACCACCTACTTAGCTCAATATAATAGGATATACCTCGGCGTTGTCACGCATAGCATTGTGCTGCAAATTTCAAGAGGACACAAGAACAGGTTTCCCACCATCCCAAATTATAAAAAGTCCCAGACATCGGTAGTTCAGGTTATTGCTCCCATAGCTAAACATTAGTCTGTTTAGATTAATGGCGTGACTAAAATGGCGTACCAATAAACCAGAAGAGGGAAGAAAGCTGATTCCTTGGTGAAATGGAATTCAGTACTGGGAAGGATCAGATTTCAGGTAATAGCCTTTGAATGCATTACAAAACAAATTCTCTCTCTCTCTCTCTCTCTCTCTCTCTCTCTCTCTGTGTGTGTGTGTGTGTGTGTGTGTGTGTGTGTTTTGAGACATGGGCTGGTGGAGTGCAGCTAGAAAATATGTCATATCCACTTCAAAAGGCCAGGTAGGAGTTCCCGCTGTGATTTACTCCAACTGACATTTCAGGATTCAAGCCAGCAGCAGGGATTAGAAAGTCCCTTTCTAGAAGTAATTGCTGCTCTTTCTTTCTGCAATGTTTGGAAACAACAAAAAGAAAACAAAACAAAAAGTATTGTAACATCTCTCAGCTAAAGAAGAAGATTGCAATCCACACAAACATCCTGAAACAAAGACATTTACTTTAAAGCTGACATACTACTATCATTTTTTTTTTTGCTTCTGTTATCATTGAAAAAGACAAAGTCATCTTCCTCTCTGAAAAGCTTCTAATAGCAGCTAAAGCCCTTTAAAAGGTAAGGTTTAAACAGAACTAGAAAACATTATTTCTTACACTAATAAAAGCATTTTGGCCATCCTCGTTAGATTTCTTTTGAAATTTATTTCATCACATCTCTGTTACCTAAAAGGAACTAGTTATATGTACTTTATTACTTTATTACTTGTAATTTGTTACTTTCTGAGTTGTGGTCAGGAGGATCAGTACAATTCAAATTATTTCATTTCGCCCAAGCGCCTCCTCCGTTGCCGAGCCCGGCCTTCACCTTGGTTCACCGGGGAGCTTAGGGCAATGAAGCAGGAGAGGAGGAGGCTAGAGCGCAGCTGGAGGAAAACCCGGACGGCGTTGAGTAAGGCTGCCGTTGATGCCCAGTCTAGTCGCTACACCATCGCGATAAGGGAGGCTAGAACATCTTTTACCTCCCTGAGAATTGCAGAGGCCTCGAACCGCCAGGCGGAGCTTTTCCGGGTGGTTCGTGACCTCAGCAATCCTAGTCTGGCCAGGCCTCCTCCTACTGATTTCAGTAGCGAGCAGTTCGCAGCCTTTTTTCGAACTAAAATAGAGGCCATCCGTGCCGGCTTTGACTCGGTTGCAGTGGTCCCGCCCGCCATCACCAGTTGCTGGTCCGCCTTCGTCGCCTCGGTTGGATGCGCTTGGGCCTGTTTCCGCTGTCGAGGTCTCCAGGGCTATGGCGCATTGCCGGCCTGCCTCCACCCCTTTCGACCCTTGCCCTGCCTGGCTAATTAGAGCTGCCAGAGGGACCATGGCCGAATGGGCTTCTGTCATCGCCACCGCCTCCTTCAGTGAGGGGGTTTTTCCCTCCCGTCTGAAGGAGACGGTGGTTAAGCCCATTTTGAAAAAACCCGGCCTTGCAGTTGACGATTTAATAAACTATTGCCCAATCGCCAACGTCCCGTTTATGGGCAAGGTGATTGAGAGGGTGGCGGCGGTCCGGCTGCAGTCATACCTGGAGGATCGGCAGTGCCTCGACCCATGCCAGTCCGGGTTCAGGCCCGTCCGGGGTACCGAAACAGCTTTGGTCGCCCTGCAAGATGACCTTATCCGGGCGGCCGACAGGGGTTGCTCTACCCTGTTGGTCCTCCTGGATCTGTCAGCGGCCTTTGATACCGTCGACCACGGTATCCTGTTGGACCGGCTCTCTGAGGTTGGGATCGGAGGCTCTGCTCGCAGATGGCTCCGTTCCTTCCTGGAGGGCCGGCCGCAGTACGTTCAGCATGGGGGGGAGTTATCGGCCCCTTGGATTCTCCCTTGTGGGGTTCCACAGGGGTCGTCTCTGTCCCCCATGCTGTTTAACATCTACGTAAGGCCGTTGGCGGGGTCATCAGGAGTTTTGGAGTCTGCTGTCATCAGTACGCTGATGACACGCAGCTCTATCTCTCCTTTTCCACCTCTGCTGTGGAAGCTGTTGAAGTCCTCGATGGGTGCCTGGAGGCCGTACTGACCTCGACCGGGGCGAACAGGCTTAAGCTCAGCCCCGAGAAGACGGAGGTTATGTTCTTTGGGAGCTCGCTGTCGGGGTACGGTGGCCCCCTCCCCTGTTTGGGGGGAGTGTCCCTCCAGCTCGCGGAGAGGGTGCGGAATCTGGGCGTGCTCCTGGACCCGGCGCTCTCCATGGAATCCCAGGTGGCGTCGGTGACCAGGTCCGCCTATTACCATCTCCGTCGGATCGCCCAGATCCGCCCCTACCTCGACGCGAACTCTCTGAGAACAGTGGTCCAAGCACTGGTGATCTCGAGGCTGGACTACTGTAACGCCCTCTACATGGGGTTGCCCTTGACTCTTCTCCGGCGGCTGCAGCGGGTACAGAATGCAGCGGCCAGGCTGGTGGCCGGCGTGCGTCGGTATGATCACATCACGCCAGTCCTGGCCCGCTTGCACTGGTTGCCCGTTGCAGCCCGGATTAGATTCAAGGTCTTGGTTTTAGTTTATAAAACCCTCCATGGCTTGGGACCGGACTACCTGACAGAGCGTATCGCTCAGCGAACCACCTCGGCCCGTCCCGTTCGGCAGGCGCGAGCGCACTTGCTGCGGGTCGCCACTCCTCGAGAAGCCCGGAAGTCGAGTACTCGGGCCCGGGCATTCTCAGTGGCGGCCCCTAGCCTTTGGAATTCCATCCCTCCTGAAGTGCGCTTTGCAGAGTCCCTGCTGGCCTTCCGGAAGGCTTTAAAAACCTACCTCTTCCGGGAGGCCTTCGGTGATTCCTAGGGTTTTTTTTTTTTTTCTTTACCCCGCCATCGCCATGTCTCTGAATGATATTTTTATTAGATTTTTATTAGATAGTATCAGGAACACTATCTGGTTTTTAACTATATTAGTTTGTTGTGTGTATCGTCTGTTTGTTTAATTGTGATTATCTGTGCCAACTGTGGCTTTGTAAGCCGCTTAGAGATCTTTTGATATTAAGCGGGATATAAATACAATAAATAAATAAATAAATAAAAATACAATTCAAATTATTTCATTTCGACTGCATCTAGTCCCCCAAACTGTCAGGGAAGCGGGGAGTGAGAGTAGTTAGTTACAAGACAGTATAAGATTTCTGTCCATATCAGTGGCTTGAACTTTTGCACCACCTTAGCTTCTTAGATAAACGTAGCCAGAGATATAAGCCAGTGCATTCTAGCACAGTGACTGTCTTTAAAATCTAGCAAAAAAAAAAGTTTAAAATTGAGCTCTTCTTTTCCATTCAAATTTCAACATGTGTCTACTCCAGTATTCCTGCCAAGAAAACTCCATGGACATGGGGTCACGAACACTCGGTCATGACTGTAACCACACAACACATGCACACAAACCATTTCCCAAAAACCCAGCAGTTTCACTTGTGGAGTCTGAATTCGCTAAATCTCCCCCCACCACCACCACCACCACCACCATCTTCTGTCTCCCAAAGCTTTGAAAAGAGTGCCCTTGCAAGGTCAATGATACAAAGGAGAAGAGCCAGAAATCCAGAAGGTGAAGTAAATTGATAAAAGAATGGCAGAGTCCTAGAGGCAGAACCCTTGGGGGAAAAAACTGCCCAAGGGAAATAGACCAAGAGCAGGACATCTCACAGGAACTCTGAGTACTGTAAGCTATATAGGATATTCACAAAACAAGACACTGCATGGTTAGGCAGGTGGGATGTGTTTATTTCTGATGGGCTCATTACCCCTCTAACCTCTGGACCAACACCAGGTAGGAGACATCTCCGCCCCCCCATTAACGAAACGAACCTAACCCAACCAATTTTTCTCAGTTCATTTAGTTTCATTTTAAATTTACCCCTAGTGTCATTATTCGTTTTGTTATGTAATGAAACAAATAACGAATAACAAAATGAACTAAAACGAATAACGAAATGAACTAAAATGAACTAAAAGTTCATTTCGTGCCCACCTCTAATGAATAATTGTTAATTCTGGATTTTTAAACATTGTAGAGTTTTTTTGTTCAGGAGAGTGTTACTCCATTTGTTACTTACAATTACAAATAAATATTTAAAAAGTAAATTCTGTTTGTAACAATTGTTTGGATACACTCTATTTTAATATGTTAGTTGTGATAATATGCCAAGTCAAATTGTCCATAGTCATACTTTATGTTCCTAAAGTAACAGAGTGACTTTCAAGCTGCAGAAGGGGGGAGTGCTAATGTAGTATTTTTTCATTTTTTCCAAAAATTTCTGTTTCCCCCCGAAAAACACTGTTAAAAAAAAAGGTTTTTTTTTTTACCAATTTCAAAATTTCTAAAAATTTTAATCTCTAGGTGGGACTCTTTCAATTCAGGGGCTGAAGGGGAACAATTGGTTAGTGCTGGGTACATTGACATTCACCTCAAACCCAGAAAGGTCACTCCCGGCCACACCTCTAGGCAGCCTGTGAGATTGTAAAAACTTCAATATAACATTGTGTGGCATGTATCCCTCTTTTGCATTAAACAGAAAGTTATTTGGTATTTGTTTTTTAAATACCCCTTCCTGTTCAGGAAGGCCAATGACAACCCTGTCGCATAGGAGCCTTGTCAGTGCCAGGTTTGGAAAAGTCTGTTATATTACTGCCATTTTGAGCACTGAAAACATGACAACCCATTCCAGATGTGTGTTTTGCCTTCCAGAAGAGCCAGCCCCCACCAGCCTCTTATCCTGCAGCTGCTACCAACTGAAGCCTTTTTTTTTCCTGAAAGGCATACATTCCATAGAGGCCTTGAGTCAGCTTGTAAGACCACACATTAACCTCTGTTTTCAATAGGCTGTGTTGGAAAGGGGGAAACTAGTCACTCTATCAAAGTGACCAAAGTCTGAGCGATGTGCTATGTTAAATGCATCACGTGCAGTTGGAGATCAATCTTTTAAGTAAACACTCACCTTTGGGAGGCTATTAATTCAAACGTTCAGCATTAAGTCAGAAGCAATATGATGGCATGTAACTGTGATGACCAAGGGGCTTTAATCTAAAGGAGGTCCTGATGAAATGATGTTATGCTGTTGATTTGTCTCCATGTAACTTATCTGTATATATATGTAATATATACATTTAGAACCAGTGTTATCTCTAAGGTACATAAGAACATAAGAACAGCCTTGCTGGAACAGGCCACAGCCCATCTGGCCCAACATTCTGTCTCACACAGTGGTTCACCATTGTCAAGAATATTCTTGTGAGTTTTTCAACTTGCAATTAGAGATATGGAGTCCAGCTGTGGACTGAAGCAAGCTCGGTAAAGTGGCCTTGACAGGAAGGCTGGTGTCCAAGGACAATGGAGCGTAGCTCAGAAGCGTGGATGAGAGAAGCACTGTAACATGTGATGTAAAAGTAAATGTGTGATTGGAAAGAGATGTTATATATACCTTATGTATTACAACATGTTCTTGCTGTTTAGCCAGGGCTGTTTAGCCAGTAAGCCTGATGTGTTGGCTGTGATAAGGAAGAGTAGCAGGATTGTTTATGCTACTGGATGTAAGTCTGGAAACCAAAATGGAACCTGTATATATTTTTGTAAATAGACTGCAATAGAAAACGAGCAACGGAGTCTGTCATATTTTTGCCTCTAATCCTTGACATTGCTGCAACTCTACTAACTGAGGTTAGCTCCTCATACATTCCTTGACAACCATTTGCTTCAGGGTATTCCCAAGCAGATGTCTTCATCTGCTTACGATTCCCCGCAAATGGTATTGAGAGATATCCTGCCTATCTCTCCAACCCGGAGGTTGTCCTTAGGCATCCATAATGATAGCCATTGAGACCCTTGTCAAAGCTTGCCAACAGGTCCATCCCATGCAAATGGAGAAGGCTTAAAAGCAAATTGCATGAAAGGCCAGGACAAGCAATGAAGGCTGGTCACATCCCTAATGCAACAGAAAGCAAAGTGATAATGTTGGTGTCTGCAGATGCTTGCATATAGTTATTAGGTGCCTCTGTGCTATTAAGCCCCAGCCTCAGCTATTAAAGCCGATCATTGTCCAAACCCATGGAAAGCAAGGGAACTTAATCCGGAGAAGTATTAAAATTAAGTAAGAGAAGGGAGGGAAGGGAAAGGACCTTTTAGTCAAAACAAAACATGTTGATTTATTAGTAAGCTATATGTTACAGCTTCCCCAAATATTTGTTGTATAGAAATAAAATAAATAAATAAACAAATATAAATACAGTCAGCGCTGATTCAAGGAAGTGGACACGGATCTTCATTTCCCTACTTTACCGTCACAACAGCCATGTGAGATAGGTCCAGTTGAAGGAGGGAGAGCTTCATGAGAATTAGAATCTGGATATTTATGTCCCAAAGGTAAATGTCAGATGATCACATCTTCCAGTGGTTTTAGTGGCGCCCCACCCCTTCTGCCAAAGAAGGCGGGCAGAAAAGCAAAGTACTGTATGCTACTTATTTACTGCCCCATAAGTGGTTTGCAGGTCATTATGCAGGCCACACACACACACACACACACACACACACACACACACACACACACACACACACACACACACACACACACACACACACACCAGCAATCTGGGTACTCATTTTACTGACCTTGGAAGGGTGAGTGAACCTTGAGCCTGCCACCTGTCCTGGAACTCAACCCCAGCCCATAAGCACATTTTTAGCAGCAGCTTAACCACTGTGCCACAAGCAAAGATAAACTACCTCAGTCATCTTCCCCTCCCTCCCCCCTCCCCCACACCTTTCTTTCACTCCTGTAGCCTGCACATGAATGGGAACCTTTGAAGGCAGAACAGCCTAACTCTCTAGTACTGCAGCAATAACAGTTAAAAGAAAGAAAGGAGGGAAAGAACAGAGAAAGTCTCTTGATTTTCCTTCTTTGTGGGACTTGAGCACCCCAGGTGAAAATGAGGTTGGGAGCAGCCGAGAAGAGTGGCGAGCATCTGATTTGAATTACTGCAACTGATAGCAATCAGAGGAAAGCTCCCACTCGAAGGCTGGGCGTCCTTCACCCAGTTATTTATTTATTTAGATTGACTTGATTTATGGCACTCCAATTGCCGAGGTGGCGGCTGGTGCAGTCGCTCACTTCGGCTCCCTGATTTACATCTTGTGCTGGAATGAAGCCGGGGAGGGCTGAAGGAGGCAAGGCAGAAAAGTCAGGGAACCAAGCAAGGGCTTCATAAAGGCTCCCAGCCGGCCGTTCTGAAAGCCAAAGCGAGCCCCGTGGGAAGCTGTCTGTGCAGAGCTTGGCCGTTAATCTTCCTCTCTCAGCCTTTGCAGCTTCTAGTCATGGACCTGAGTCAAGCCACCTTGCATCCCATTCCCAAGCAGAATAATCTCTCTCTGTGTCTCTCTCTCTGTTTCTTCTCTCTCTCTGTGTATGTGATATATAGAAACCCGAATCCACCTAACATGCATATATATATATATATATATATATATATATATATATATATATATATATATATATATATATATATATATATATATATATATATATATATATATATATATATATATATATATATTTTTTTAGATTTTCACGGGTATAGGTATGCATGTTAGGTGGATTCGGGTTTCTTCCCGTGTAGAAATCTGGTTGTTCTGGCGACGTTTCGACGAGGTCTCACTCGTCATCTTCAGGCTGGTGTTCTGGCTTCTTTCTTCTTGAAGCAAAGTGTGGTCTCAGTTGAAGTCCTTCTATAAATACTGCTGGGGGTGTGGTTTGCTTGCTCTGTTGCTGATTGTAGGTTCCTTTGTTCCTTTGTTCTTTTGTGATCTGCTGTGTGGCTGAGGCGATCGTTAAGGGATTAACTGCTGATGGCTGTTTAGATGGCTGTTTACATGCTGGTGGGTTAGATGGCTGGTAGGTTCTGGCAGTATCCTGGGCTTTGGTGGAGTGGGGTCCTGTGTCTTGTGAATTCATTTTGGTCTGGCTACGTGTCTGTGGTCTCCCAATGTTTTTTTGGGGTGTGTGAGTGTGCTCCATGTGGTGACTGGAGTGGGGTGCCGCAGTAGATGGTGCAGTCGTGGTTTTGTTATTGGATGGTGGTTTCGTTTCATCTGTGGGAAGGGTCTGGGTTTGTGTTTGGTGTGGATGGAAGGTGGTGGCATCTTGTGTCCTTTTGGACCTGGTGTCAGTCTTTGTGACAGAGGCTCGTCTGTTGACCAGGGCTAGTTTCAGATGTCAGGCAAGCGGGAGGTGTCATCACGTTTATTCATGTTGTTTGGGTGTTTCTCTATTTCAATGGCTTCCATGATTATTCGACTGTTGAAGTGTTCAGTTTTGGAGATGAGTTTGGTTCTTTCAAAGTCAATTTCATGACCTGTTGTTTTTATGTGCTGGAAGAGAGAGGAAGATTTTTCTTCTTTTTTGACTGCGTTCTTGTGTTCTGCGATGCGTGCGCTTATTCTCCTGTTTGTTTGTCCGATGTATGTGGCTGGACAGACTTTGCATGGTATTTCGTAGACTCCTTGGTTTTCTAGCTCAATCTTGTCTTTGGGGTTTCTTAAGATGTTGGCTATTTTTTGGTCGGTGCAAAAGGCTGTCTTGATATTGTGTTTGTGGAGAATTTTGCTGATTTTGTCTGTGGTGCCTTTGATGTAAGGGAGGAGGGCGGTGCCGTTGTTCTCTTCTGTTTCTTGGTTCTTGGGGGGTGTTTCCTTTTGGATTAGTTTGGTGATGGTGTTTTTTTGGAATCCGTTCGCAATTAAAACATTCGAGAGAGTGTGTAATTCAGTTTTTAGGTGGTCTTTGTCAGCGAGGAACCTGCGAGAACAAAGGAACCTACAATCAGCAACAGAGCAAGCAAACCACACCCCCCAGCAGTATTTATAGAAGGACTTCAACTGAGATCACGCTTTGCTTCAAGAAGAAAGAAGCCAGAACACCAGCCTGAAGATGACGAGTGAGACCTCGTCGAAACGTCGCCAAAACAACCAGATTTCTACACGGGAAGAAACCCGAATCCACCCTAACATGCATACCTTACCCGTGAAAATCTACGAAAACATAGATAGATAGATAGATAGATAGATAGATAGATAGATAGATAGATAGATAGATAGATAGATGATAGATAGATAGATAGATAGATAGATAGATAGATAGATAGATAGATAGATATAGATAGATATAGATAGATATAGATAGATATATATAAAGGCAAGGACACAGTACAGGGGTGGTCAATATACACTGTAGACCAGATGTGGCCAGCTCTCATTTTGTGCCCCTCTCTGACTCTTTGCCTACTGCAACCATGACTCTGCCAGTGTGTTGCCAGGATAAAAACAACAAAAAAAGCAAAAAAGCAAGCAAAGTGTTCTGCTTATATACGGCCCCATACCACTGGGCAGTTTACAGTTTTAATTACAGTGTGCAGGCTACACATCACCCCCCCCCGTAAGCTGGGTACTCATTTTACAGACCTCAGAAGGATGGAAGGATGAGTGAACCTTGAGCCAGTTACCTGGGATTGAACCCCAGGTCATGAGCACAGTTTTAGCTGCAGTACAGGCATTTAATCAGAATTTCCTGTGGAAACACAAGGAGCATGCTGTGAAAGCATGGGTTGCTATTAGTACAAAGAGATGTGTTCTTCCAGGGGCATGTTTTTTAAAAGCTTCAGAAGACCAATCATTGCGGGTCTGGGCTGCCTTTTGCACAGATGAAATATCCCACCTTGCTTTGATGCAACTTGTAAATTCTTGAGCGTTGCTTTTAATCCAAAGGGTAGATACAAAAAAGATCACCAGCTATGTGTTTAAGATGTGGGACACTTTTTCAAAGCTGCTGTGTTGGCCCCATTGACAGGACATGCAGACAGTGTCAATACACTTGTCATGATTAATCAAACAAGTCGTTAAGCTGATCTTCAGCTTCCAAAGTTACAAACATATAATGCCAGTGAATAAACACATATCCTTTAAGACAGCTCTGCTTCTAACTGCAAAGCTCCTTGTCTTGTCTAGTTCTGCTTGTAGTTAACATGGAGTGAAATTGTTGCATAAACAATCTTGGTAAGATGATTTGATTTGTTGCAAATCCGTCTAGTATTCCTTTGGGACCTACTGGTTTCAGCTCTAAGTACTGTATCTACCTAGTTGTGCATTGTTTGGAGAAGAGTTTGCAAAGTGTTTTTTGTTTTAAGTTACACTAGTTGGGGGCATTCTAGAAGTTTTTCAGAAACTTTCTGAAACTCTGGTCCAGAGATCCGTTCTACCAGTCTATTTTTCCAATTCGCCGTGGCTCGCATTAGACCTCCATCTTCCACCTAGAAGATAGCCAATGTGTCTGATTACAGAAGCTGAGCATCATTAAGTCTAGTTAGGTGGGAGCCCACCAGTAATTTCCAGTTGGGGCTAGGAAAGAATCTTAAGTGAAACCCTAAGGAACCAATACCAGGGAGAGTAGACTGTACTGGGCTAAACAGATCAATGAACTGACTTGATATAAGGGAGCTCCTGATGATCTTCCAGAATGCTCCTTAATTGGTTCTTACCATCCCATTGATAGACAAGGAACTCAAAAGAGCATAATGAAAAGATATGCTAGCAAAGGATTATTCTGTCACAAGGTGGCCAGGATGGATGGGAAGGTCCTAATTTTACTTTCTTTTTGCTGCTAGTTACTTTTTCTTTATAAAATGAAGCTAGTTGGGCGGGGGGCTGACTCGCTGGCACTTCAATTTTATTCTAAGGGTATGTTTCATCAACACACTCATTTTTCAAAGTCGATTTCCTCCCAAAATGCTCCAGTCCTATTGGCAATCAAGGGACCTGAGTTCATACTTTCATTCAGTGTTCATATTTTCTTTTGCAGACATGCCAATTTCATCTCCTGACGAATCCCGCTTTTTGATTTCTGAATAAAGCAATATTAATACTCAAAGTACAGAGCAATGTGGTATGCTAAAGCATAAAAATCATGGCAGGACTTTAAGGGAAGGTTTATTGTGCCTGCTTTCAGTCAGCAAAAGAAACATGTCGAGGGTGAGCTGGGGTTGCTTTTCCAATCTTCTTCTGTCTTTTTTTTGAACCTCCTAATTTCACTGGAGCAGCAGTGTCGAGGGAGAGTGCATTTAATCTGGCTTTTCCTGAAATGGCTTCTTTGATTTTTGATCATCCTTGACAGACCTACTAAGGAACTTATTTTTCTAACCAGTTACTTTTGGAACAAGTTACTATCTCCAGTATCAAAGCACTATGACCATAAAAAGTGTTATTTGTTATTAGCGGCACATGACCGGAGCAATGAGAGAGGAGAAGAGACAAGTTGCTCCTTGTCTTTCTTTGGGTATTACTACTCCCTGCCTTTCTCTGTGAAGGAGGAATTGTAAGAAGAAGACTAAAGCAAAGATGAAGAAAAGCAGCAGTGAAAAGAGAGACAACAATGATAGAGGGCGCGCTTTTATACAACCCCTAAAATCTGAGGCAAAGGGCTCCCAGATCCGGAGCTTAAAAATGTTTTCCCACCAGCTCAGGACTTTTAAAAGAATTAAGTAGGACCACGCCCACCTAAGCGTGTCCCAGCGCACTTTTCAAGTACCTGGCCTCCAAGAGGTAAAAAATCATCGATGAGGATTGTAAAGCTGTGAATGCTGGGCTGCCTTGCTGTTTCTTCACCTGTTTGGTTTTTTGTCCCCGCCGCCCCTTTAAGAGATAGGAATCACTACCAGCGGCTCGGGGCTGCTTCAACGGGCAGACCGAGGTGAGCCTGCATTTTTTTCTCCTTTTTTTCCTCCCTCCCCTCATGCAGACAGGAACAATGGAGTGCGGAGGGGTGGGAAGACAGGAAGAGTGACAAACCCCCATGATCTTTGGTCCGAATTTAAGTAGAGGTCGTGTAAAAGCACCCTGAGTGCGTGGGCATAGAGAAGAAAGGGAGAGAAAGGGAGAGAGCAGAAAGGAAGGAGAATGTGAGAGTGTCAGTGTGTGTGTGTGTGTGTGTGTGTGTGTGTGTGTGTGTGTGTGTGTGTGTGTGTGTGTGAGAGAGAGAGAGAGAGAGAGAGAGAGAGAGAGAGAGAGAGAGCAGGCACTCGGAAGTGCGAGAGGTACCACAAGAAAGCAAGGATGGGCATGGGGAGGTAAAGAAACAGCAGAGAGCTGTGTGTGCATAAGAAAGTCACCAGGTATGTATCTAGATGCACAGAAAAGTGAGACCATGACCCTGGGACAGCAGGGATTTGTGCATGTAAGAGGAAGAACCCAAAAAAGAGCCAGCAAGCACAGCATGAGGGTGGGCAGGGTAGTGCTCATGGGCACAGGAGACACAGGAGGTGGGGGCACAGGTGGGCTGCCATGTGTCTGTGCCAGAGATGGTGTGTGAGCATGTGCAGGAGAGAACGCGAGAGTAGGCAGGTGTGAGAGACAGTGCAGGGGAGCCTGCCATCAGGCACATGACAGAAAAGGAGAGCAACAAAGAGAAAAAACAGGGGAGCAGTCAGGAATGGAAGTTGCCGGGGTCTCTGCACAGCCCACAGCATAGGAGAGTGTGCAGTCAGGC
Organism: Phrynocephalus forsythii; assembly: GCA_029282475.1. Lineage (NCBI taxonomy): Eukaryota > Metazoa > Chordata > Lepidosauria > Squamata > Agamidae > Phrynocephalus > Phrynocephalus forsythii. Next base: position 160,651,781 of record JAPFRF010000011.1, read on the forward strand.
AGGTGTGTGTGTGTGTGTGTGCATGAGGAATTGAACCAATGTGTTGGGAAGAAAAGGCAGGCTTGAACATCTGTGTGCACAATTGTGCATGAGTGTGACTGGGCATACACGTGGGAGAGTGAATGAGAGAAAGGGGGGTGGGGTCCTGGAGAGCACAAGAGAGAGTGCAGCTGTGCACACGAGGCAGCACATAGAAGAAGCTGGTTCCATCATGGGAAAGACCGAGGGAAGAAGAGGGAATGGCCAGAAAGAGAGAAGATGCAGCAGCGGCAGAGCAAGAGCGAGCAAAGCAGGAAGTAGAGTTTGGGCTCAATGGCCCTGGCTCATTCCAGCAACGCCTGTGCAGGCAAACTCTCCCAGCTTAAGTGAGCTGCCACTTCTTAAGCCCAAGTTCGGTGACTCACAGAAAATACAGAGTGAGAGGTGGTTAGTTAAAGTCATCTTTGAGGTACTCTCCATACGTATTCCAGATCAGTCTCTAGAGTCTAAGTCTGAAAGTCGATAGCTTATGAATACAACAAGAAAAGCCTTTCTTTATTGACCATTCAAATGTCTATAATTTAATAATGCAAATTATTTAAAAACCTCCAGTTTATGTCAATGTGGGATATTGTGCTTCTGTACTCATGATTTTTAAAAAGTGTTCTGCTTATATACTGCCCCATACCACTTCAAGTAGTCTCTGAGCGGTTTACAGTTTAATTACAGTATGCAGGCTACACATTGACCCCCCAGCAAGCTGGGTACTCATTTTACTGACCTCAGAAGGATGGAAGGCTGAGTGAACCTTGAGCCTGCTACCTGGGATTGAACCCCAGGTGATGAGCACAGTTTTACCTGCTGTACAGGCATTTAACCACTGCACCACGAGCCAGGAAATAGCCCAATATTGCTGCAAAATATCATGCCCGCATTGCCAGCAGGACAAATGATGCCAAGCTTTTCATAGTAAAGGAAAACCTGAACGTTGACAACACCACTGGCAGCAGTTAAGAAGGTCTACAGCAGTGTTGTTGAATTTATGGCATGGGTGCCAAAGGTGGCATGTGTAGCCCTTTCTGTGGGGACATGATATTGCCTCCTCACAGCCATGGTGCAGAGAGCCGGACAAAGGCGGGAGATTGTGGGCTCCTTCATAGCCCCAGCTTACTTTCCAGCCATGCTGCTTTTGGAATGTCCATAGCAGAGTGGCTGAAGAGTAAACTGGGGCTACAAACGAGCCCACAAGCTGCTGCCACTTCCCCCAGCTTTCCCGGTGGTGTAGCATCCTATCCACCTTCTGCCCAGGACAGAGAAGCAGATGGGGTGCGGCTCTTCAGGAAAGCAAGGATTGAAGAGCAGGTTTTTGACTTTCCCGCAGCTACAGCAAGGGTGCTGTGGCTGTGGAAAATTCAAAAGCCTAATCTTCGATCCTTGCTTCCCCAAAGAGTAGCACCCCTGCTCTTTGATCTTTGTTTTCCCAAAGGGTAGCACCTGAAGCATTTGTAACCCAGGGTACCACTATATTCAGGTTAAATTGCCGTACTGACACTTTGCAAAAAATAAGTAGATTTTGAATCACAGTTTGGGCACTCGGTCTCTAAAAGGTTCTCCATCACTGGTCTACAGGATACGGTACCATCTTCTGCTCACTACCATTCACAGTTGCTGAGAAACAATCCTGACAGTTGCTTTGTGTTTGTGGGAGAAGTGGTGAAATGATGAAAAAAGGAGTCAGCTTCTGGGATTTTTCCCTTGCATGGTATCATTTTGTGAATGATTGTGGTGCTGGTGTGTGTGTGTGTGTCTCCTGTTCATCACCTTGATCATTAGCTTTGTGGAGTGTCTCAGGATTCCATGATTACCCATACTATTCCACCTACTGTATACATCAAAACCCTGAAAGAGGTGGTCCAGAATTCTGTGGTGTGGTACCGCCAGTGTGCTGATGACACCCAGTTCCACCTGCCTTTTTAATATCTTCCAGGAGATCCTTCTCTCAATCTCTCATGCCCACCCTCTGCTAATTTCACCCTAGAATCTACTGTACTTTGTCAGACAGTTGAAAGCCTACTAATAAAAACAGACTTGCAGTCATTATGTATTTTTTTGTTTCATCAATTTGAAAATTCATTGTTAAAAACAGCAGAAATTTTGAATGAACACCAAATCAGTTGAGTCAAATATTTTGGACTCCTGCTCCAAGAATCACCACCCAATATAGCCAATGGTAGAGAATTACTGGTATTATAAGCCCAGCACATGTGGAGATCCAAATCCTATCTCTCTGGAAGTAACTAATAAATATATCAATATTTGTGCCAATGACATGGCCATGAAAGATCTCATAACCATCCAAAAAGGTTTTAACAGTTAAAAACCAATAATTAAGAGGTCTGAATTAAACCCATTATTGACCTAGTTGCTGCAGAAGTTAGTTAAACAAAAGATATCCTCCCCGTATACAAATTTTCTTTTATCTACGGTTTCTTTACTAGGAATTGCCAAAAAAGTCACTTCCTTCTTGGCCGGGGAGGGGACAGCGGTTGCTTTTCATTTTGTTTTGCTTGAAATCACAATTCAAATAATCTTTGACCAAATTTCCTAAAATTTGACACAGAGCAGGAGCGGACTTTCTCCTATATCTGTGCCAAATTTTGTGCTGATCTGAGGTTCTATTTCAGTTATGAGAGTTGCTAAAAACCTTGCTCTTTAAAGAAGCGTTTGGTGACCACCAATTTAATTTAATTGAATCCCCCTCTCTTCCCCCCCCCCTTCTTGGACCAATAGAACAAGATTCCTTGCTGGTATTATTATTGTTTTTATTGTACAGTTGTAAACCGCCCAGAGTTCCTTTCGGAAGAGGGGCAGTATATAAATGTATAAACAAACAAACAAAAACAAACAAACAAATACCTCAGAAGATTGGAGCCTCATTTAATGGGAGTCTAATACAACCTAATTTTCAATTCCTGAATCGCATCCTGTTAGCTCTACTCACGACATGGCAGGCATACAGGACTCTGTAGAAAGATTATGAACACTCTACTGAGCTGGTACTGGCAACGTAGCCATTATTTCCATCCCAGGTGCTTATTTCTGGGTATTTGTGTTAGGCATGTGAATACTGCAGTGCAACCAATGGCAGGGCAAAATGTGGCTTTGCAGCAGGAACCGTGGAGTGTCTGGAATTGCGCAACTGCAATCCAGGAGACTCCACCAGTAGGCCAACACATCGCACACTTCATCCATCTGACTTCATGGCCTCATCCTTGTCCATCGTCTCACCTCTTCTTCTCTACCAAGACACTTCCAGAGCGATGCAAACAAAGAGTACGACCCTGGTTTGTTACTCAGCCACCTCCCACTATGAATGGAAGCTGTTGCTCAGTAATTAGTGGTATTAAGCACCTCCAGGAGAATGTGAAACGACCCAGGAATCCTCTAATTAGTGAGGAGGGGTAGGTTCTGGGTCCATCTTTTCTTAACCTTAATTATTTCTGTAATGTTCTTCAAAGAAACCCAGTTATGCCTCAGGTGCTGAGTAATGGAGCAGGTTATTAGGCGGTAACTCTCTCTTTTGCCAGTGCTGTGGCTGTGCCTATGTCACAATTAACAACTGGGTTTAGTCATTCTGCAGAAGAGCCCTGATGAGACCCAAATGCTGTCTTATTAGCAGCTGGGCTGGCCCCAGCCCCTCCCCTTCTTTCCACCCTGAGGAGGGGTCTTATTCAGCAGGACCCAGCCCTCCTCCTCCTCCTCCTCCTCCTCTTCCTGGTAATTAGAATACCCCCTGCTGTTCCCTATGCAGCTTGTTGGCTCAAGGCAGTCTATTAATGCTCCTTAATCACCGCTTCATTTTGTGTGGCTTTTAAAGCAAAGGCAATGCAAATATAAAAGGCCCAAAGGTTTCAGCAAACTGTTCTGTAATGAATTAGCAGGATCACAGAATCATAGAAGTGGAAACAGACCCAACACTCATCGTGCCCAATTTCCAACCAATGCAGAAAATTCACAGGTGGACCCTGGACCTCTGTTTGACAACCTGCCATTAAGGAGGGTCTGCTACCTTCCAACATGTTCTTCCTAATATGACATTTCTGTCTGTGTACTTTGAAGCTATGGTTTGGAGTCTGACTCCCTAGAGCAGAAGATAACTTTAAGTAAATCTCTTGATTAAGAAGAAGAAGAAGAAGAAGAAGAAGAAGAAGAAGAAGAAGAAGAAGAAGAAGAAGAAGAAGAAGAAGAAGAACAACAACTTATGTTTTGCTCCCCTTTGTGTATCTGTTGGTTTTCTATCTACTGAACATACAATGCTCCCCTTTTCAAACTTTCTGCCTCAGTATGTAGATAGTGGTGAGGCCAGACCACTGGTAATTGGGGGCATTATGAGGACACAGGCCCCCATTTTTCCAGTCCACACCATGAAAGAGCAATATATATGAAGCATGATCTGAACCATGCCATGGAGGGGTTCAAGATAGGTGGAAATATTGTACAGTATGTACAAGCTCTTTCCTACTTGCCTTTTCATTAGCTCCTGTATTGCAGTCTTAGGCCTTTTTTTCTACCCCCTTATTCTATAAGATCATATAAAGCAGTGCTCCCCAACCTTTTTATCACCGGGGACCGGGAAATGTTTGATAATTTTTCCCTGGCCCACTTTCGGGCGCGATGGCAGGTCGCGGCGGCGGCGGGGGGCGATGGCGGGGGGTCGCAGATAGGCTACTTGCGGCAGGCGGCGGTGATGGCGGGGCGATAATCTATGATGGCGGGGGCGATCTAAATAATTTGGCGGGGCGGGCGCGAGAACTGTCCCGGCGATGGCGGGCGGGCGCGAGCTGCGGCGGGGGTCGCGGCGGTGGCGGCGGCGGGCGGGGGCGATGGCGGGGGAGTCGCGGCAGCGGCGGCGGTGGCGATGGCGGGGCAGGGTGGGCGCGATGGCAGGGGGTCACGGCGCGGCGGCGGCGGCGCGATTGCTGGGGGTCGCGCGGCGGCGGGGGAAACACCCGGCCCGGCCTGAGCTGCCCCCTCCCCCAAAAAAGGGCACACGCGGCGCCGGCCGGCCAAAGCCCGGCCTGGCCTGAGCCGCCCCCCTCCCCCAAAAAGAGGCACGCGCGGCGCCGGCGGCCAAAGCCCGGCCCGGCCTGAGCCGCCCCCTCCCCCTCCCCCTCCCCTCCCCTCACCTCAAAACAGGCGCGGTCTGCCTGCCTCGCCGCCGCCAGCCAAGAGCCCGAGGGCTTCGGGAGTCGCCGGGAGAAAGCGGCCCTTCCGAGCAGGGCTCCTTTCTCTCTCTCTCTCTCTCTCTCGCTCGCTCGCTCGGCCCCGGAGACGTGCTCTCCTGGGGCTGCTTTTGGGCGCGCTGGGCAGCTTCACCAAGGAGGAGGCAAGCACCAGCCTTGGGATAAAAGCAGCCCGCGCGCCTCGGCTACATTTCCGGGAGCCGGGCCGCCACAGGGGAATGATTGGAAGTTCCTCAGGCGGCGGCCCGGCGTAGATTGCTCCACGGACCGGCACCGGTCCGCGGCCCGGGGGTTGAGGACCACTGATATAAAGTATCTTGCTCTTCTCGTTACTCAGATAGCTACTATAATAATCTTCTAAATAATTTCAGAACTGTAGAGCTGGAAAGGGGCCATGTGGACCCTTGAGTCCAGCCCCTGCCAGAGAAGCACAGGGCACAGTGGGGAATTCCAGCCTCTGGAATTCCAAGGTCAGTAAAATGAGTACAGTACCCAGCTTGCTTGGAGGGGGGGGTGGGAACAATGTGTAACCTGCATAAATACATTGTAAACCACCCAGAGAGTGCTTTGAGCACTATGGGGCGGTATAGAAGCAGAACATTTTTGCTTTGCTTTAGCTATCCAGCAGTTCTCCATGACAGCTATCTTGATCACATGGAAGCCAGAGGTAGATGCCTCTCTAAATAAAGTGAAGTACCCCTTTCTCTTGCATTGCCCACAGATGGATTTCTTAAGAAGACAGATACTGTAATTATTGATCGATTGACTGGATACTTTCCCTTAGAATCATTACTCTTCTTCAGTATTCATAAGCGTGGCACTACATGGCTGCATTGTGCATATACAGAAGTAGTTGACAATGAGGTATGTTGTTCATGTTGGCAGAGCTTGGGAAATTCGTTTGAATTTCTTCTTAATATGCAACAGAAGTGTGGTTTAGCTTACAAGTTCATCAACCAGAAGATCCCACCTCTCTACCCTCCAGCAAGCACTAGCCCTTTAAACAATAAACACACACGAGAAGCTTGTTTTGTTAAAGAATATAAAAGAAAAGAGTTTACTTACATAGTTTCTCTAGCAGGCACTAAATACAGCTCAGATTAAAATGCAGGTTGAAAGGATAAAGAATAAAAGTATCATTCCCGAAAAATGGTTTGGGCTGTGTCAGGAAAGGAACACAACAGAGAGTCACATCCTCTCTCTGTGAGTTCAAAATGCATAATGGTGGCTGGCCTCTAGCCAACTCTTTCCATGTGGGAAGAAACAGGAAATAGAAGGGTGTGGTTAGCAAAGCCTGGGAAATACAAATCTCTCTAATTGGTCATCATGCAAATAGACCAAGCTAGGTTGTGACATGCATTACCCTCCCATCTGCAGTGAAATTAAGCATGATGGATTGATTTATCCAACAGTTCAGGCAGGTGGAAAAGAGTGTCATAAAATAAAAGGGAAAGGCTAGAAAAATAGACAGTTGTATAGGTAGTTCATAACCTATACTGTTATACCCAGCTACTCAATATCCATGTACTAGAATTGAAGAAAGTCATATATATTTATCAATATTTTACATTTGCATTAAATGAAATATTCTCCTGTTTGTATTAGCAGTGCCTTCTGCTCATTACCCACCTGTGTCCATAAATTAATTCAGTATTCTTTTTGCTTATATGAGGGAAGAATTGCAGAATCTAGAGACTGGTGGCAGAGCACTGATGGAGGGAGGATTTGAAGGCAAAGTAGTGAAAAGAACCTCATACTTATGCTGACAATGAAGAAATTGGAATAGTTAGAGAGTATCTTTACCATGGTCCAGTCATCAGCTGGGGGAGGGGGAGGGGGAGGGGTCATAGAAGGCTTTGCAAGTACAGTACATTCTGGCATTTCCTGGGCAACACTTGCAGGTAGCCAATCCTTCTGATGAAAAGAAAGAAAGATCATCAACCCAAAGAAAACTGGAGCCAAGAAATCAGAAGAAGACCGAACCTTCAGAAGGGCACAGATCGAGACTTGAGCCAGCTTAACTCAAAAGCTTAGTGTTTGTATGGTGCAATGTACTTTATGGTGCACAGCTATTCAATATAAACTTGTCTGCTGCTAATTGCTTTACTTACTGTTCAATAGTGGCTTGTTTGCTGCTTTGATTATTTCCAGATCTTTGGTCTTCATATTTAGCAGTGCTATTGAAAAAAATCACTATGCACTTTTCCCTTCAACAATGCTGGGGTTAGGGGCACCAGATCCCCCCCATCTATAGTTTAAAATATGTGCACAATTCTTATGTTGTTGTTCCGTTGTTAAGTCTTGAACATAAGAACAGCCAGGCTGGAACAGGCCACAGCCCATCCAGTCTAGCATTCTGTGTCACACAGTGGCTCACCATTTGCTTCAGGGTATTCCCAAGCAGATGTCTTCACATACTTATGATTCCCTGCAAATGGTATTGAGAGATATCCTGCATATCCATCCAACCCGGAGAGTGTCCTTAGGCATCCAGAATGATAGCCATTGATACCCTTGTTCTCCATGAACTTGTCTAATCCTTTCTTAAAGCTATCAAGGCTGACAGCTCACCACTTCTTCTGGCAGGGAGTTCCACAGACCAGTGATCCTTTGGGTGACAAAGTACTTTCTCTTATTTGTTTGAAATCTAGCACCCAAAGGTTTCATGGAGTGTCCCCTAGTTCTAGTGTTGTGCAACAGGAAAACAGTTTTTCCTTATCTATTTTGTCCACACTGTATATAATTTTATAAACTTCCATCAGGTCACCTCTTAGGTGCCATCGTTCAAGAGCAAAGAGGCCCAGCTGTTGCAGCCTGGGATGGTAAGGAAGGTGTTCCAGTCCCTTAATCATTCTGGTTGCCCTCCTCTGCACTTTTTCCATTTCCACAATATCCTTCTGGAGGTATGGTGACCAGAACTGTACACAATACTCAAGATGGGGCCTCACCATAGATTATTTATAAAGAGGCAAAATGACACTTGCTGACTTATTTTTCTATACACTTCCTCATGATCCCTAGCTTTGAGTTTGCTTTTTTCACTGCTGAGGCAGACTGGGTTGACACCTTCATTGAGCTGTCTACCAGGACACCAGGTCCCTCTCTTGGTTTGTTACGGAGATTTCAGACCCCATCAGTTTATAAATGTAACTGGGTATGTTTGCCCCAACATGCATCACTCTGCACTTGTTAATGTTCAAGCTCATTTGCCACTGGTTTGCCCACTCGTGTCAAGAGATCCCTCTGGAGCTCCTCACAATCTCTCTGTTTTTACTACCTAATATAATTTAGTGTCGTCAGCAAATTTGGCTAACTTGCTATTTACTCCTACTTTTAGATCATTTATGAAGAGGTTGAAAAGCATGGATCCTAGTACTGAACCTTGGGGGACCCCACTCTTTACCTCCATCCACTTGGAGAAGTGTCCATTTAGTGCTACTCTCTGTTTCCTGTCCTTTAGCCAGTTGTTGATCCAGGACAAGCCCTGTCTCTTGATTCCATGACTGGCAAGTTAATTGAAGAGCCTTTGGTGTGGGATCTTGTCACAAGCCTCCTGAAAGGCCAGATAAACAATGTCAACTGGATCTCCCTTGTTCACATGCTTGTTAACACTCTCAAATAATTCCAGCAGATTAGTGAGGCATGATTTGCCCTTGCAAAAGCCATGTTGGCTCTCCTTCAGCAACACCTTCTCTTCTATGTGCCTATTAATTTTATCTTTTAGGATAGTTTCCATCACTTTACCTGCGACACATGTCAAACTGACTGGTCAGTAATTTACTTTTTTGAAGATTGGTGTTATATTCGCTACCTTCCAGTCATCAGGCACAATGTGTGATTTGAGGGAAAGACTATATATTTTGGCTACTACCTAAGCAATTTCCTCTTTACGCTCCTTGTGAACTTGTGAATGGATGCCATCTGGTCCTGGTGATTTGTTTGCATTTCATTTAACAAGACATGCAAGAACCTCCTTCCTGGGTTATTTCTATCTGGCTTAATTCTTCGGTTTCCCTCCCTATGAAGATAGGCTCTGTTTCTGGCATGTGGTCTCTGTCTTCTTCAATGAATACTGAAGCAAAGAATTCATTGAGTCTCTCTGCAATCTCTGTTTCCTCTTTAATAATCCCTTGCCTTCCATTATCATCTAATGGTCCAATAGCCTTCCTAGTTGGGTTCTTATGTGAGATTCTACACCTCTGATATTTCCTTCATGTCCCATACCTGGATTCTTCTGGATCCACATTGCCCTGAATCTTCAGGAACCTGTTCCTTGTGGTAGGTAGACAAGTCTTTCTTTTGTGAATCTTCAGGCCAAACAGCTGGAACACAGTGAGCTTCAACTAGAGGGCTGATGGAAGGTTAGGGGCAAATATAGTGTTTTATAATATCTAACTGTGGTTAATTTTGCATGTCATTACATTGTATTGTGTTAGAAGTTCATTGCTTTTCCTTTTATTTCTGTTACAGTGTATCTTCATTTCACAAATCTTATTCTGTTTTTATGCTGTGATTTAAATAAATATTTCCATTAATTATACCTACAAGTGGCCTAGTATCATTTCTGGTTATGCCCTCCTACCCATTGCAGTCAGAAAAGACCCCATTTTTACATTTTTTTCTCCCTTTACCATTGAATTAAGCTGCCAGTGCCACTCTTACTGTGGATTCTGTACAGGAGAAGCAATTTTCTGTTTCTCTTGGGTTTTTGTTTTTTTTTCATTTTGAAGGAGCAGCACAAGTTTAAAAGAGCATTGTGAGCATGTTTGCAGCAGCACCAGCAGGATCTTCCTGATGCACAGCTCCGAGAAGACGGCTCTGGCTTCTATACATGTAGGGCTGGCAGACACACAGAGAGATCAGCTACTAGACTAGAAGCAGCTACTGCTGCTGCTTCCTGTCTGGCAGGATGCTTGGAAATTGGCCACTCTAGGACTGCCAGAGTGAATGGAATGAAATGCCCTGTGTCATGCAGTACTGTAACTAATTATTTGTGAGGACATCTGAGCGTACGTATCAGTGATGGTCCAAGACTCTTCTCCATCTCAGAAAATACCAGAACTAGGGGACATACACTCAAATTGAGGTCTGGGGGAGTAAGAACAGACAAAAGAAAATATTTTTTCACCCAGCATGTTGTTAGTCTGTGGAACTGCCTGCCACAGGATGTGGTGATGGCATCTGGCCTGGATGCCTTCAAAAGGGGATTGGACAGATTCCTGGAGGAAAAGTCCATCACAGGTTACAAATCATGATGGGGATGTGTAATTTCCAGGCTTAAAACCAGGGTACTTCAAGGACCAGATGAGGGGAGTGGTATCAGGAGACAGATATCTACTCTAGTCTCATGAGCTCCCACACGCATTTGGTGGGGCCACTGTGAGATACAGGAAGTTGGACTAGATGGGCCTTTGGCCTGATCCAACATGGCTCTTCTTATGTTATCTTATGCTATAAGACAATGGGAACCCTGATGAGGTATGCTGGGTCCCTGGGGTACAGATTATGCATCCCTACACAGGATATTGGAAAGCCAAGCCCAGTGTCAAGAACACTGGTGCCCATTGTGGCTGTTGGAAAGGAAAGCATGGAAGCCAATGCGGCTGGAGCCAGGGATGACAAATAGAGTCAGGGGAGAAAGTACACACACACACACACACACACACACACACACACACACACACACACACACACACACACACACACACACACACACACACACACACACACACACACAAATATACAGGGAAGCAATTAAGGATTTGCACACAGGCAGCTGAAGGGAATCTGCTCACACACATTCATTCCTTTATGTATGTCTGTATGTGCACATAACGCAGCAGAGAGTGATCCTGAGCCCACTCAAATCCAACAACCATCTGTGGGTTCAGACTCTAATGTGCCAGACAAACATTCAAAGCATATGTAATGATGCAGAGGTGTTTAAGTTTTATTGATTTCAGCAGCAGTGAGGAAAACTTATATGCTCAACATGGCAATGATAGAGACATCAGAGTGCTTCACTATGGCTAGATAAGGGTCCAAAACAGCAATCTGTCAACCTAACTAGAGGAAGATACCTTGGTACCTCTACTGCTCTCCATCTTTGCAACTCTGCCTCAAGTCAGGCCTTGAAAAAGTTATGCTTTTGCCCTACAAGTCTCAGAATTATGCCAGTCATAGTAACACATCTGGGGAGTTTCTAGTCTCAACAGGTAACTTACCCAGGCTCTGCTCTGAGATGTCAAAGGGGAAAGGCTAAGCCAGTGATGAGTTGGAGGACACGAAGCAGTCCACTCAGTCCACTTGGATAGCTTCATTCATGAAAGGGTTGCCGTTCTTGAGATAATTCAAGGTTCATTTCAAAGAATTCCACATGTAAGACATTGATGCCTAAGGAAACTAGCCTTTTGCATTCCTCAGCCTAGTTCAAATTCAGTCAAACTAAACCACTGTGCAGATGCCAATCTGATTGTGTTCCCTTCCCTCTCCAAACTTAATTAGACCACGTTTATATTCTTCATAGGGGAAAAAAATCACATGCGTTGGGTGTCAACTACATTCAGTTTAGATGGCCTAAAAGACCGTGGGTTGTTTCAGTGCCAGTGTTCACACTGGCCACTCAGTCTGATGGGGTTTGATCTGTGCCCTCATCCCCAATTCCTTTGATAGAACACCACCCCGGCGCCAATTTCCAGCTCTCCTTTTATAGTCAGGGATCAAACTGCACAGTGGTAGTGGAAAAGAGACGTTTCCCAAAAATTTACATCTACAGTACATACAAATTACACACATACCATGGAAACATTGTATTCTGTGAAGTTTTTTGAAGGTGTTTTGAATTTATATGAATTTTAACTCTCTTATAGTGCTAGTCTATTGTAGCAGTGCAGTGAAAACATGACCTAGTACTAGAATCAATAACAAATTTATTTATTTATTTATAATTTATTTATTTATTTATCACTAAGTTTAATTCAAAGAACTCCTATAATTAATTATAAATGAATAATTATTTATAATATATACATTATCATAAATAAGCAATAATGAATAGAGATGGGCACAAAACAGAAAAATGTTGTTTCGGTTTTTCGTTTGTCGTTGAGAGGTCTGTTTCGGTTCATTTCCGTTTCTCGGGAATTTTTTGAAAAATTTTGTTACCATTTTTTGTTTTTTTGTCTGTCGTTTCTACCCGCTTCTTGCACGATTTTTAAAGCATTTCCGTGCACAGGCATCCCCCAACGCCCCAGACCAGAGGGAAAACACTAAAGAAAATGGATGCTGGCAGAGACACAGTATAGACTAGGTATTCAGGGAGGCTGCAAAGGCAGCGGCAGGCGTTGCCCAGGGTGCAAGGTAGCCACAGAGTGACTGCACTGCGGGGCAGGGGAGGGTACTCACCGAGAGGTACGCAGCACGCACGCACACAGGGAGGCTGCAGGACTGAAGCTAGAGTCGCAGAGACAGCAATCCCACCCTAACTCCCACCAGAGACTGCAAGGAGGACGGGGGCTGCCAGAGCTTTTTATGCCCTCTGTGGCTGCCAGACCTGCCCACCCAGTCTGCAACCTGGGCATGCTATTGGTTGAACATGATTCCACATCACATGGCTTGCCTCCATTTTGTGGCTGGTGGCGACATCAATTTTAAAGGGGAAAAAATACATCGCGATGGGAGAAGACAAAAACAAACGTTTTAAGGACCCCAACCCCCCTGGTAGGTAATATCAGACAATATAAATAAATATCACTGCGTTTTTATGGATGTCCAGGGCGTTTTTTAACATTTAAAACAGCTCATTTCATTGTACATCGCCATTAACGGAAACGAAACGTAACGACCACAATTTTCATGGTTCTGTTCGTTTCGTTTCATTTTCATCACAATTTTAGTTTGTTGTTTCATTACGTAACGGAAAAGACAAATGGTAACGGAAACGAAAAATGTTCGTTCCGTGCCCATCTCTAATAATGAAGATTAAAAGAAGCAAAAATGCTTCAGGTTGACTAGGAAGAAAGATCATCGGGGTTCCTGCTGCCCCAAAACATCACACACGGCTTATTACATAACCAGAAATCACATGAAATTTCAGTTTTTATTTATTTATTTATTTATTATTATACTGGTTAAAATCACTTATTATTATTATTATTATTATTATTATTATTATTATTATTATTATTATTATTATTATTATTATTATTATTATTATTATTATTATTATTATTATTATTATTCCCCCCAAGGGTGCCGCCTTGTCATGGCGGGGGGCTTAACTCCTCCAGTAGGTCCAACCTTACCAGAGAGGTCTCGACTGATGAACAGAACTAAGCGCACCCAACAACCCATGAATCATGGTGAAATATAATATAAAGAAGCCTATACCGGCTCGGTTGTTGCCCGGGTTAACAAGGACCGCGATGGGTGCTGATGAACCTGGGCATCCGTCGATAAATGGGCTACAGGTCATGGGTCCCATTGCTGAGCAACCAGGGCATGGGCCTGTAGAGTTACTGGAAGTTGAACCATCTCAGAAGTGGCAGAAATATACTTTATCAGAGAATCGGACAATCATGAAATGCTATTATAGAGCAGAACCTGAAAAACGAGGCTACCAAAAGCGGATGCATCAGTTATGGAAACAAGAATATCCAAACTCCAAGATAACTGAATTACGATTAGCTGACCAGCGAAAACATATTATCAGAAACAAGGTGTTTATTAAAGTTGAACTAGAAGAAATACAGAGGAGTTGTGAAATTGGAGGTCAACAAATTATCCAAATAGGAGGAGAAAATAGATTAATAACACCTGGGGACATCAAACAGTCAAAAGTTGAAGAAAATATGGATGTTGTGCAAACATTTGAACCACAAGAAGGTTCAATTAGGATTGGACCAACAGCAGAGCTCATGATTAGGCAGCAAGAATTGAAGAATAAAATACTCACACATGCTGCATTAAATTAAGAGAGGGGAAGGCTCCCGATTTTAAAGACTGTGCCTAGAAAAAAATTGGTACCTTTGATGAATGATGTAAACTCAGCACTTGCAACAATCCAGATAAGGTCAATTGAACAGATAAATCAGCTTGCTTATAGTGCAGCAGTAATAGTAATGGTAGAACTAGGGATTCCACAATTGAAGCCCCCCCCCCTCAAAAAATGCATTGAGAAACCTGCAGGAGGACATATTAAAGAATGGTAAGATCAAGAAATATTTGACTAAAAATACTGGCTAAGTACAAGGAAAATTGGAGAAGCATTGGAAATAGTGAAGCAGCAAATAACAGCAACAGCTAGAAAAATTGAAATATATGATGCTAGATTTACTCAGTATAAAGACAACCAGTTGTTTCAAACAGATCAAAGAAAGTTCTATCAGAGTTTAAATCAGAAGATAGGTATAAAAGATGAAAAACCTGAAAAATGGCAACCATTCAGTTTTGGAAAGACATATGGGGGACTGAGAAAGACTATAATAGAAATGCTGGATGGCTCCAAGATTTTGAGGAGAAATTCTCCAAGTGCACAATGGACCAACTAGAAATAACAGCTGATATGATCACCAAAAGAGTACAAAGAATCAAAAACTGGACATCACCTGGCAATGATCAGCTGCATGGGTTTTGGCTTAAACACCTGACCAGTCTGCATGGAAAAATTGCCCAACGATTTAATGAAATGTCGAGGACAGGTTATATTAATGAGTGGTTAACAATGGGCAAAACCTATTTGATTCAAAAGGATCCAACAAAAGGCCAATTACATGTTTACCAACTATGTATAAATTGCTAACAGGCATAATAGCTGATAGAATCCAGGATTATTTGGAAGCAAATAACATCATGCCAGTAGAGCAGAAAGGGAACAAACGGGGAAGTAGAGGCACAAAAGATCAGTTACTCATTGATAAAATGATCCTAGAGAATTGTAAAGCCCGGAAAACTATTTTTATATGACTTGGATTGACTATAAAAAAGCCTTTGACTCAGTACCGCATAGTTGGATTATTAAGTGCCTGGATGCCATTGGAATATGTAAAAGTATTAGTGCCCTAATTGAAAATGCGATGAAGAACTGGAAAACAGAACTGTTTGTCAGGGATGAAAGCTATGGATTGGTTAGCATTAAACGAGGGATTTTTCAAGGTGACTCTTTGTCACCTCTGCTATTTACTATTGCCCTGATTCCACTCTCAATAATTTTGCAGAACACAAATTTAGGGTACCATACTGCTAAAAATTCAGGGAAAACTTCTAATCTATTGTATATGGATGACTTAAAGTTGTATGGAAAATCAGAAACTGAAATACACTCACTGACCAACACAGCCCGAATTTTCAGTACTGATGTTAGTATTGAATTTGGACTAAACAAATGTGCCACAGTGGCAC
This sequence comes from Phrynocephalus forsythii, assembly GCA_029282475.1. Classification (NCBI taxonomy): domain Eukaryota; kingdom Metazoa; phylum Chordata; class Lepidosauria; order Squamata; family Agamidae; genus Phrynocephalus; species Phrynocephalus forsythii. Next base: position 160,667,401 of record JAPFRF010000011.1, read on the forward strand.
TGAAAAAAGGAAAAATAATTGAGAATGAAGGAATTGAAATGCCAAATGGACAAGCTATTAAATTAGATAATATAAAGCATGGTCAAGTGAAAAATGTGGTCAGTAAAGAATATATCCAAAGCGTCAGAAAAGTATTAAAAAGTAAGCTGAATGGTAACACCATCAAGGCCATTAATAGCTGAGCCATACCGGTCATCAGGTATACTGCTGGCATTATGAACTGGACAGATGGAGCTAGATAGTCTAGATAGGAAAACAAGAAAACTTATGACCATTCACTATGCATTACATCCACACAGTGATGTTGACAGGCTGTATTTACCTAGAAAAATAGGTGGTAGAGCTCTTCTGCAAGTGAAGCAGACAGTTGAAGAAGAGAAGCATGCATTGGCAGATTATGTAAAAAATAGTACAGAGCCAGTATTATTGGAGGTAGAGATGGGCACGACTAGGAAAATGACGTTTTCGAGTTGTTGTGTGTCGGAGGCAGTCCGTTTCAGCTCGTTTCCGTTTTTGCGAAATTTCGCAAAAATTAGTCGATTCATTTTTTTCGTTTTTTCGTTGTCGTTAGTACTGGTTTGGGGGGGTAGCGGGCTCCTGGAGGGAGCTGCAGGAGTCAGCCAGAGCCACAAGTGACGGACTGGCAGACTCTGCACCCGCTGTGTCTCACGTACTTGCATGTAGTGCAATGCCAGTAGATCTGGCTTAGGGTTAAGATGGGTTAGTGCAAGGGCTAGGGTTAGGCTAGTTACGGGTGAGGTTAGGGTGAGTATTGGGGTGCACCTCTGGGTGCCTCTCTGACCCACTTAGAAGGACAGTGTAGTGGCGTATGGGTTAGGCTTAGGCTTAGGGTTCGGGTTTGGGCTACGATTAGTGGGCTGTTTATGCCCGATTGGCACATCCCAGAAGTCTCTGTGGTCAACCTGGCCAAGTGGCCATGCGATTGGTGGAAAATGTGCATGGTCCACTCCCATGGGCGAGCCCATCATTGCAAATGTGCAGGTGTAAAAAAATAAAATAAAATAAAATGATTTTAGTGTAAGGTTTTTATTGATGATTTATTGATATTTTACTCTTAACTATTCTAAATTGTTTTATTCTTTGGATTGTAAGCTGCCCAGAGACCTTTGGGTAGTGGGCGGCATATAAGTTAAATAAATAAATAAAATAAATAAAATAAATAAAATAAATAAAATAAAATAAAATCAACGGAGACTTTTTTTTTTGCAAGAAAAACCCACTGCTGCTACTGTAAAAATTCAAGCATTTAAAATAGCTAATTTTCGCATGTTTCTGTGGTGCTTTGGTGGGGTTTTGGGCAACGATTTCAAAAAAAATATTGCGGTCGCCATTTTGGATCCCCCGCACTGCATGGCAAATGGATGCGCCCTCTCAGCCTGGTACAGTCAGCAAAACCTGGCCATGCGATTGGTGGAATGGCTCCAAAACTTTGCATGGTCCACTCCCATTGCGAATGCGCAGGTGTAAAAAAATAAAATAAAATAAAATAAAATAAAATAAAATAAAATCAACGGAGACTTTTTTTTGCAAGAAAAACCCACTGCTGCTACTGTAAAAATTCAAGCATTTAAAATAGCTAATTTTTGCATGTTTCTGTGGTGCTTTGGTGGGGTTTTGGGCAACGATTTCAAAAAAAATATTGAGGTCGCCATTTTGGATCCCCCGCACTGCATGGCAAATGGATGCGCCCTCTCAGCCTGGTACCAGCAGCGCAGCAGTAGCAATAGCCAAGGAGAGGGGGGCGGGGAAACCCCCCCAAATAAAACACCCTTCTGGCCTGGTAGGTGCCCTCAGACAGTTTTCGCCTACTTTTAGGGCCGGGAATCGGTTTTTTTTTTAACTTTTAAAAACTTTTTTTCTGTGCCGCGTGGCATCGCGCGATCGCGCGATGCAAGTAACGAGCACGACAAATCAGACCAAATTGTTCGTTCGTCGGTTCGAGCTCGAATTCTGGCGGAGTAATTCCCGTTACCGTTTCCGTAGAGTAACGGATACGAGTAACGGAAACGGAAACGGGAATACCGCTAAGTCGTGCCCATCTCTAATTGGAGGTTAATAAGAACATAAGAACATAAGAACAGCCATGCTAGATCAGGCCAAAGGCCCATCTAGTCCAGCTTCCTGTATCTCACAGTGGCCCCACCAGATGCATCTGGGAGCGCATGAGACTAGATATCTGTCTCCTGATACCACTCCCCTGCATCTGGTCCTTGAAGGACCCCGGTTTTAAGCCTGGAGATGACACATCTCCATCATGGTTTGTAACCTGTGATGGACTTTTCCTCCAGGAATCTGTCCAATCCCCTTTTGAAGGCATCTAGGCCAGATGCCATCAACACATCCTGTGGCAGGGAGTTCCACAGACTAACAATGCACTATTTTCTTTTGTCTGTTCTTACTCTCCCAGCCCTCAATTTGAGTGTAGGCCCCTAGCTCTGGTATTTTGTGAGAGCGAGAAGAGCTTCCCTCTATCCACTTTACTCATGCCCTGCATTATTTTGTACGTCTCAATCATATCCCCCCTCAGGCGCCTTTTTTCCAGACTAAAGAGCCCCAAATGTTTTAGCCTTTCCTCATAAGGCAGGTGCCCCAGCCCAGTAATCATTTTAGTCGCTCTCTTCTGCACCTTTTCCAGTTCCACTATGTCTTTTTTGAGATGCAGAGACCAGAATTGTACACAATACTCCAGATGCAGCCTTACTATTGTTTTGTGTAATGGCATTATAATGTTGGCTGTTTTATTTTCAATCCCCTTTTTGATAATCCCTAGCATGGAATTGGCCTTCTTCACCGCTGCCACACATTGGGTAGACACCTTCATGGAGCTGTCCACCAACACACCAAGATCTCTTTCCTGATCCGTCACGGATAGCTCAGAGCCCATGAGTTGATAGATAAAGTTTTGATTTTTTGCCCCAATATGCATTACTTTACATTTGGCTATATTGAAATGCATTTGCCATTTGGCAGCCCATTCCCCCAGTTTGGAGAGGTCCTTCTGGATCTCTTCACAATCTTCTCTTCTCTCACAATCCACATGCCTGTTGACCTTTTTAAAGAATTCTAAAAGGTTTGTCAGGCAAGACTTACCCTTACAGAAGCCATGCTGATTTTCTGCCAGCAAGGTTTGTTCTTCTATGTGTTTTAAGATTTTCTCTTGGATGAGGCTTTCCACCATTTTCCCTGGGACAGACGTAAGGCTAACAGGCCTGTAGTTTCCAGGGTCCCCCCCTCCTTCCTTTTTAAAAAATTGGTGTGACATTTGCTATCCTCCAGTCCTCTGGCACTGTGGCCGTTTTAAGAGACAGGTTGCGTATTACTGTTAAGAGATCCGCAATTTCATTTCTCAGTTCCCTAATAACCCTTGGATGGATGCCGTCTGGACCTGGTGACTTGTTGATCTTTAATTTGTCAATTAGTCCTAAAACATCCTCTCTTTTAACCTGTTTTTGATTTAATTCTATAGTCAAGAATCCGCTCAAGGTCTTCTGTCGTGAAGACAGATGCAAAGAACTCATTTAGTTTCTCTGCAATGTCCAAGTCCTCCTTTACCTCCCTTTGTCCTCCCACACCATCCAGAGGGCCAACTGGTTCTCTGGAAGGTTTTCTACTTCTAACATTTAAAGAAGCTTTTATTATTTCCCTTTATATTGCTAGCCATGCGTTCCTCAAAGTCCTTCTTTGCCTCTCTTATAATCTTCTTACATTTTTTTTGCCAGAGTTTGTGTTCCTTTTTATTTTCCTCATTTGGGGAGGATTTCCATTTACAGAAAGACCTCTCCTTGTGCTTTAGAGCCTCTCTAACTCCACTCGTTAACCATGCCGGCGCCCTCTTGACCTTCGATGAGCCCTTCTTTCTTTGTGGTATGCACTTGTGCTGGGCCTCTATTACCCTTGTTTGAAATAGGATCCATGCACTTTGGAGAGATTGGATTCTTTTAACCTTCCCTTTCAATTTCTTTCTAACTAGTTTCCTCATCTGAGGGAATGTTGCCCTTCGAAAATCAAGGGTTTTTGTGTCTGATTTGCTTGACACTCTTCCCCTGACATGGATCGCAAAGGAGACTGCAGCATGGTCACTGTTCCCCAGAGGCTCAGTGACATTCACATCCCTGACCAGGTCCTGAGTATCACACAGTATTAGATCCAGAGTTGCCTGTTCTCGGGTGGGCTCCATGACAAGTTGCTCTAAGACACAATCATTCAGTATGTCGAGAAACCCAGTCTCTCTTTATTGCTTCGAGCTCGCATTGGCCCAGTCAATATGGGGATAATTGAAGTCCCCCATGATTACTATCCTATCCCTCTGAGACACGTCCATGATTTGACTCCTCATTTCAAGGTCCCCTTCAAGTTTTTGATCTGGTGGACGATAGCATATCCCAACTATCACATCACTCCTTGGACCTGGTAGTTTAACCCACAGTGATTCTATGGTGGAGTCAGGCCCTCCATCAATCTCCATTCTGTTGGATTTTACCCCTTCTTTGACATAGATGTCCACTCCCCCTCCAACCCGCCCCTCTCTATTCCTTCTATAGAGTTTATAGCCTGGGACTGCTGTATCCCACTGGTTCTCCGAGCTGATAGCTGGCATAATAAAGTGCTGCATGGGCAGTTCCTCGAAAAAGTCAAAGGAAAAGTAGATGAGGAAAAGATAATTGGTTATGGCTCACCAATGGAACACTGAAAAAAGAGACAGATGCCCTGATTTTTGCAGCTCAAGAGCAAGCTATCAGAACAAATGCAGTTAAGGCTAGAATAGAAAAATCAGCTGAGTCCCCCACATGTAGACTCTGCAAAGAGGTAGATGAAACTATCGACCATATATTGAACTGCTGCAAGAAAATTGCTCAGACTGATTACAAACAGTGTCATAATGTAGTTGCTCAAATGGTCCACTGTAATTTGTGTCAGAACTATCATCTGCCCGTAGCAAAGAACTGGTGGGATCATAAGCCTGAAAAGTGACTGAAAATGAGCATGCAAAATTACTTTGGGACTTCCAAATACAGACAGACAGGGTTTTGCAGCATAATACCCTGGATATTGTGATTATGGAGAAGAAAAAAGTGTGGATCATTGATGTTGCTATACCAGGTGATAGTAGAGTCACTGAGAAACAACTTGAAAAAATTACCTGATATCAGGATCTGAAAATTAAACTTCAGAGACTCTGGCATAAACTGGTACAGGTGGTCCCAGTGGTAATCGGCATGCTGGGTGCCGTGCCTAAAGAGCTAAGCAAGTATTTAGAAGAAATTGGAGTTGACAAGGTCACCAGCAATCAGATGAAGAAAGCCGCCTTACTGGGATCTGCTCACATAATTCGCCGATACATCACTGAGTCCTAAATGCTTGGGAAGCGTTCGACTAGTGATTGGTAATAAAAATCCAGTGTAGATAGCTGTGTGGTTAATAATAATAATAATAATAATAATAATAATAATAATAATAATAATAATAATAATAATAATAATAATAATAATCACTATTTATTTATAATAATTTAACCCTACCTTTCTCCTTGGAAAAGTACTCACGGTGGCTTATAATAATGAGGGACATTTAAGACATATTCAAGTTAAGAACAGGGAATTAGAAGAGGTAGCTTACAACATTAAAAGATAACATTAAAGCTACAAAGAACATGCAAAAAGAGGGGGGAATCCATTATGAGGAGTGGAAACAAACATATAAAACACTGGTGGTCTTATGAAATCAGTCAATGCAATCATGTATGGTCATCCATATAAAAGTCACATCATAGGTAGTCCCTCATTCGGGGAAAGCTTGCCTGGAGAGGAGTTATTTGCCTGCTTCTGGAAAGACAACAGAGACGGGGCAGTCCTGGCCGCCAGTGGGAGGGAGTTCCAAAGTCCAGGAGCAGCAACAGAGAAGGCCCTTTCATGTGTTCTTATGAGACACACCTGTGTGGGTGGTGGGATGGAGAAAAAGGCCTCTCCCGATGACTGGTTGATACTGCGAGATTTGATCTTTGAGGTAGCTTGAACCCAGGGCATTTTGTGCATACCCCCATCCTTTCGAAACAAACAATCACACAGGCAGAACACCATTCAAATCTCTGCATTTAAGCTGCTTCTAATAACCTGGCTTCCCTTTGGATGCTGAAGACCTCAAGTTCAACAAGCTGAGGCCACTGCAACATCACACTTGAGACCCATTCAGCCTGCTCAGGCAGGGAGACTGTTGTATCACAGGGTAGGTGACACACCAATAGGATCTCTATTCTGTCCTGAGCAACCACTCTTGCTACACTGCACTTAAAGCCAGATGTTTGTGGTAAGGCTGATTGAGTTACAATAGACTGTTGCAACTTCTCTTCTCCAATCCCTAGATCAAATCCTGGATATTAGTCGATTTACCTTTCACTGACCTGGCATTTAACAATAGACAGCATCAGATAGGTACAGGAAACATCAAATAAGACTCCTCTTTCTTCTGTTTTCCCTTAAAGAAAATATACCCCCTCCCACCCCCACCCCCCCAAAAATCCATAAGATTCCAAGTGAGGACTGACTTACACACTTCATCCCCACACAAGTCATATAAAGTAAGGAAGTAAAAGAAGAGGAAAAAGTAGCTGCTTCATATCCCACAGCAGCAAGCCAAGCCAAGTTCCGGCAGGATGAGGTTCTTCAGGGGGACTAGAGGGACACAGTGGTAGGTTTTACCCTTGTCCACACATTCTCCTGACCTGGCAGATGACACACAGGTCTTCTTTTCTTTCCCACTCAGGAATGCTGGTAGTATATTATTATTTTTATTGTTAGCATGTGCCATCAAGCTGCTTCTGACTGACGACAACTCTAATACGGCTACAACTGGTGGCTTCCCATTGCTACCCTCTCCCTCATGAGTTCTCATGGCCAAGGAAGGATTTGAACCCAGGTCCCCTGAGTCCTAGTCTAAATCCCCTATACAATTACCTGCGGCCAGTTTGTTCTGTTTTGTTTCTTACAAACAAAATATTTCCATAGTCAATTCAAGAGAGTGCACATGGCTTCCTTCCTTCCCACCTTATCCTCCCCAAAATGCTGTAGGTCAGGTTGACCATCTGTAACTGGCTCAAGATCACCTGGCCAGTTGTCCTCATCATGGCTCAGTCTCTATCTTCCAAATCTCACTCCAACACTTTGAGGTGTTCCACCAGAATTGCTTGTCACACAACCATTGCAGGGGTCACTGCATGTAACTACCATGTTGGCACCTGGATGGAGCTGAAAGCTACGCTGCCATGAGGATATTCCATACATATGCAGAAAAGGGTAGACCTGCCTTGAAAATGCCTTTCCTTGTTCCTCAGGCTCACAATGTAAGGCTTATCATCTCCAGCTAATGTCTGGATGCATTTAAATCTCTGGGCCTGATTTGCCTGTATTTCTCAGAGTAAAACAAGAGTTGGAAATGAGTTGGAAGGGAAACAGCAGTGTATGTATATGATAGATTTGTTTTAATGATTAAACTGTGTATATTTGGATAACTCTTTATCTTGCTTATCTAATCAGAGTTCTTGTCATGACATGACCTGCGGTTTACTAAGGACTGTTCTTTGAATTTATTTTGTGCTGGTATTTCAGTTTTGGGGTGGCTGACAGCCAAAACAAATAAACCTTCTTTAACCCCAGGATAAGAAATCATATAAACAGTAGCAGAGTGGCTCACTGGAGTGAGTCCTGTTTCCCTTTCTGTATAATACCAAAGACAGATGGATCTGTGAATGATCCAGGACAGAAGGTCAGACAACTGTGGCTGAAACCATGGTCACTTGGAACATAGAGAGGACCTGGCACTGATGAGGTCTTGGACATGGTCTAGAAAAGGTAGTTTGTTATGGACAGCTTCTAGAATCCTGTAGCCAGTAAGGCCACAGAGGTAGCATGGGGGTTATAGTCAAGAAAGCAAGTTTCCCAAGGGGTCATTGTGCTGCCCAACCAGGTGTGGGTGTTTCGTCAATCTGATGGGTCCAGTGGCATCCACAGAAGGAAAGGCAGGAATATCTTACTTTTACTCTACATGGTTCATTTACCAAGATTAGGGGGACCTCATGAAAAACATCCCGAAATGATTACTTAGAACAGTGGTTCCCAACCTGGGGGTCAAACAACCATTTCACAGGGGTCACCATAAACCAGTGAAGAAAAAGGCACAAACAGCTTGGGTCTCGGGGAGTGGGGGGAGGAAGTGGGGGGAGGGGGAGAGTGAGTTACAGCTTGGTAGGTTGGAGGGGATGTCAGTCAATGGCACTGGAGGCTGCAATTGGCTGAGGGTGCCTGTAGAGGGAAGTTCTTTATTGCACCTGTGGCAGTGGCCTGCCAAAGGGGGCTTGTGGCCTATTCCAAGCAGGGCAAGGGGTCACCACCACATGAGGAACTGTATTAAAGGGTCACGACATTAGGAAGGTTGAGAACCACTGGCTTAGGGCGTTTATACACGACCCCTAAGCTCCGCTGCAAATGGCTGCAAGCTCCGGAGCTTAAAAATGTTTCCCCACCAGCTCCGGAGTTTGCAGATAATTAAGTGCGACCCCGCCCACTTTAGTGCGACCCAGCGCACTTTTCTTGTACCTTCTCTTTGGAGGTGAAAAATCTTTGATGCGGTGCAACGATAGTGAGTGCGGGGCTCTCCTCACTTCTGTTTGCTGCTTTTGGGCTCCCGCCCCTTTAAGAGCTACTTTTACAGAGACGAGGGGGTTGGACTTGATGGCCTTACAGAGACGAGAGGCAGAACGAGGTGAGCGGCATGCTTTTCTTTCTCTTTTTCTCCCTCCCTCACGCAGCCAGCAACCAGGAAGTGCGGAGGGGGTGGGGACAGAGGAAGAGCGACAGAGGAAGATCTCTGGTCCGAATTTAAGTGGCCAGCGGATCTTAGGGGTCGTGTAAAAAGGCCCTTAGAAGACGAAAATATCAACAGGTGCAGCTTTTTATGCAAGCTGCTCCTGCTGAAATGGCCTCCTATCTACAACTAGAGAGGTACATAAAACCAGCACTAACCCAGATCCTTCGAACATTAAAGTCCTTAATTTGTGGATGCAGGTTCCTAATATAGCAGAAAACATTGCTATGTCTGTAGAAGATTTTGTAGGTGTTAAAAATACCACCGGGTGATTAGGAGTGGGCTCTTTTTTGGTTTAGCCTGCAATCTGCCGAATTTGCCAGGAATCCCCCAAGCAGAATTCTGAGCCAAGAAACACAAATCTGCAGACCTCTAGGTTTTGCTTCCCTTCCCCCTTGAGAAGGGTTTTGGGGTTTTTCACCTCTGATGCTGACTTCATTCCCTTTCCCTGCCCTTCCTGCTGCTGTGCTTTCTGAGAGTCACAGTTCTTTGGGAGGCACTTTCTATGGAACCTAATGGGCCATGAGACTAGAACTCCCAGCATCCTTTGCATCCAAGAGGGTCCATCTCATGACAGCAGGGGTGGTGGATGAAGAGGATGTGGAGCAAACAGGGACGGAAAACCCAAAAGCGGCATTTTCTTTTCTTCCATACAATGAAAAGGCCAGTGCACAATTAAAAACAAAACAAAAATAGCCACTACCAAAATAATTTATAGATGCAGTATGCAGTGGTACCTCAATTTACAAATTTAATCCATTCCAAATGCATGCTCTTAGTTCAAACCACTCTTAAGTCAGGTTACCTATCTAAAAAATTGAAAAAACAAGTTAAAAAATTAAAAAATGAAAGAAAAATATTTGTAAGTCAAGCAGACCATATCTAAAAATTGTAAGGTGGCAGTTAAAACCCCAACAGTTTTCCGCTCTTAAGTTGACTTGCTCTTAAGTCGAGCTGCTCTCAAGTCGGGGTACCACTGTATATATAAGAATGTGCACATAGCTAACTGCACCCAGAAAGAACTGTCTCTGTTCTCTCAGAGAAGTGGCATTGATTCTCTCATTCCCTTTTACTTACACATGGAGTATACCACTGCGGGTATTGCACTAAGAGGGTGGTATAGAAGTATAAATAAATAAATGGAGCTGCATACATCATCCAATGGTCTCCAGAACCTCCAAATATCCAGGTAAAATTAGTAGTATGTAAAGGGATGAAGAGCTGGCAACATGTTTTGTATATAAGTCTGAGATGCACAAACTTCAGGCAAATGGCATATGCTTAGAATTAAATGGGGTTGCTAAGGAAGGGTTTTAATGGAGAAATTGCATCATTTGCTTTTTTAATTTCTTATGTTTTAGTTATTCTAACACTAGATTTTAAATAATATATTTCTAAGCTACCTTTGGTCCCCTTGTAAGGAGAAATGTGGGGTAAAAATGAAATAGAATAAATTAAAGTTGATCCTATCAAGACCTGACCAGTAGATCTCTATCTACCTTTGCATGTCCGTTATAATGAACGGGAAAATCTTTGTTGACAATTGATTGAGCAATTGTGCATTTGAATGACTTGGCACAGAGGGTGGGGAGCAGAGCTTCAAAATATTGTTATTTGGACTAAGGGCGTTTATACATGACCCCTAAGCTCCGCCACAAATGGCTGCAAGGTCCGGACCTTAAAAATGTTTACCCACCAGCTCCGGACTTTGCAGAAAATTAAGTGCCACCCCGCCCACTTTAGCGCGACCCAGAGCAGTTTTCTTGTACCTGCTTTTTGGATGTGACAAATATTTGATCCGGTGTAAGGATAGTGAGTGCGGGGCTCTCCTGGCTTCTGTTTGTTCTTTTTTTGTGCCCCGCCCCTTTAAGAGATCTGAATGCTGCCCGGAACAAAATGGAGGTAAACCGGCATTCTTTTCTTTCTTTTTTCTCCCTCCCTCAGGCAGCCAGCAACCAGGAAGTGCGGAGGGGGGTGGGGACAGAGGAAGAGCGAGGAACCCCTAAGATCTCTGGTCCGAATTTAAGTGGCCAGCGGATCTTAGGGGTCGTGTAAAAAGGCCCTAAAATGCTAGAATCTCTCTGCTAGCAAGGGGATCCCCCATGATTGCTGAGAATTGTGATCCCCAGAAAAAAGGAAAGGGGGGACGACAAAAAACAATATAGCTTCTTGATTAGGGATTTGGCTGCAGAGTCAGAAGTCAGAAGTTCGATTCCCCATTGTACTCTTTAATACTGTAGGTACTGGACTCAGGGTCTCTTCCAGCTCTGCATTTCTAAGATTATTATTATTGCTCATGACGAATATCTACTGTCTCTATGAAAGTAATTATTTTAAATGGAGGAGGAAATTTCATTCAGCTAACTGTGGTCCAGCCTAATCTCCATGTCTGAGATGTCCTGGGATCGTTGATCTGCTGGAAACCCTTAAAAATGAAGCGAAGCATTTTCTTGCTTATTCAAATGGTGACGATGGAACTGTAGCAAAGCCCTGCTTTGGAAGTAACTCTTGCAAATACTGTAAGGCAGAAGAGGCGTTGGGTCGATTTGCTAATGAAGATTAATGTGACCGCTGATAAGGAAGATTTAGGGCCAATAGCTCTTAGTTGGCAAAAATCACTCCTGTAACATGGCCAGCACATACGGCAAGTGGTGGATGTATTTATTTATTTGCAAGATTTGATATCTCCACCCTTCTGTACAGCACTGTTCAAAGGATGAGGACACTTTCTGCCCCAAGAAGCTAACAGGCATCAGGAACAGAGGCAAATGAGACCATGTAGGGAGGAGGGGAGGAATAAAAAATAAAGCCGTGAATAGGAGAAAGATTTTGAAGCCATTTTTCAGGCTTGTACTTAGGCTTAGTTACACAAGTGGGCGAGATCCTCTTGGCTCAGCTATGCTGTGTAAACCTGATGGCCTCATTAGATGTGGTGATTTTTCAGATATATAAAGATTTCTGATCCTTGCCCCACACCAACCTCCAGGAGTTCCTGAGGCTCCCTGTGGAATCCCTGCCATCTTAGGGAAGCCATGGAAGAGGTGGGGGGTGGAGAGGATTTGGATTTGGTGTAAATCAGCTCTTTGCTTGCTCCACTTCTTTACTATTCTCTCTCTCTCTCTCTCTCTCTCACACACACACACACACACACACACACACACACACACACACACAGAGGGGGGGGGAGAGGGAGAGGGAGAGAGAGAGAGAAAGCCAGACATCTAAACTGCTGAGTAGAGATGGGCACGACTTGAAAAAAAAATTTTCGAGTTGTCGTTAGTCGGGCCAGTCCCATTTTGGCTCGTTTCCGGTTTTCGCGAAAATTCGCAAAAATTAGTCGGTTCGTTTTTTCGTTGTCGTTAGTACTGGTTTTTTGGGGGGGGGAGCGGGCTCCTGGAGGCACCTCTGTGGGGTGGGTGCCTCCTCTGGCCCGCTATAAAGGGAAAGTGGGCTCCTGGAGGCACCCGTGGGTGCCTCCTGCCACTAGGAAGGAAGCAGGCTCCAAGAGAGACCCCTCTACATGGGGTCTCCCTTCCTCACCTGCTGCTGCTGCAAAATGCTATGCAATAGCCATATGGATATTGCATAACATATGTGCAGACGTGAGACCAGTGTGAGAGTCATAGGGTCATACCTTCCCTGCACAGGGCTCCCGCACCACCATGTCTCACACAGAAGGGAATTGTACTTGCTGCGTGTAGTGCAATGCAAGCAAGTAGATCTGGCTTTAAGGTGGCTTAGTGCAAGAGCTAGGGTTAGGCTAGTGACGGGTAAGGTTACGGTGGGCTAGTGGGTTGCACCTCTGGGTGCCTCTCTGACCCACTAAGAAGACAGTCTGTGACGTATGGGTGAGTCAAGGGTTAGGGTTAGGGCTAGGGCAGGTTTTAGGGGGCTTTTGGCACATCCCAGAAGTCTCCATGGCCAAGTGGCCATGCGACTGGTGGGATGGCTCCAAAATTTGCATGGTTGTCCACTCCCACATGGCTGGCCACTTGGCCAGCCCATCATTGCGCAGGTGTAAATAAAATAAAATAAAATAAAATCAATGGAGGACAGAGGAGGAGAGGAGAGACATTTCGTTGCAAGAAAAAACCCACTGCTACTGTGAAAAATCTGGCAGTTTATATATTTTCGCGTGTTTCTTTCTGTTGTGCTTGTGTGTTTTTGGACCACGATTTCAAAAACAATATTGCGTTTGCCGCCCCATTTTGGATCCCCGCCCGCACCGCATGGCATGGCGATGGCGACTCGCGAGGCTGCCCAGGACGGGGGGAGGCTGGACCCCCTCCAGAAACCACCCCTCCGGTAGGTCAAGCAGGCATTTTTCCGCCTGCTTTTTGGCCCGGGAATGGGTGGGGGAGAGTTTAAAAGTTTTTTTCCTGTGCCGTCCGTGCCGCTTGCTTGCGCTTTAATTGCGGCGGCCGGGCGCGCGACTGGGCTTTCTGCTGGCTGAGAGCCTGCGGCGCGAGTCCCACCAGAGCAGCCCAGGACGGGGGATGAGGGGGAGGCCGGGGACCTCCAGAAACAACCCCTCTGGTAGGTGCCCTGAGGCACGGCAGGCATTTTCCGCCTGCTTTTGGCCGGGAACCGGGTAACTTTTAAAAACTTTTTTCTGTGCCGCGTGTGGCATCGCTGCGATCTCGATGCAAGGAACGAGCACGACAAATCAGACCAAAATTGTTCGTTCGTCGGTTCGAGCTCGAAGTCTGGGAGTAATTCCGTTACCGTTTCCGTGAGCGGAACCAGCGGAAACGCGGGAATACCGCTAAGTCGTGCCCATCTCTACTGCTGAGCTATCCAGCAGCTCACTTCAAGTTATATAATACTTTATTATTATTATTAAAATGATAGTTCAAGCCATGTTTGGTTACTTTCCTTGCATTAGCCATTAGCATATAGCAGGTATACAAGTAGCTGTTTGCCAGCACTAATAGACACTACTCTTGGATGGGAACTTGGAATAATTCAGATTTTTTTCTTGTGCTGCTTGGCTTTGCTCTTCTACAGTTTACTGTTCTTGGAGGGAACTCCTTTTGTTCATGGCAATCCTAGTAGGCTTTTTATTGCAAGTAACATAATTAAGGAGTGGTTTTACCAACTACACCACTATAATCCAAAGTGGGTTTCCCTAGTAGAGTGTGTATTTAAACCCAGGTCTTCTGAGTCGTAGTCTGGCCGTCTATTGATGACACCATACTGGGTGCCTTTGGGTTCAAGTCCTTTACAGAAGCTCTTTGCTCCTGGGATGAACTGCTGTGAATGCACGGAATGTTCACAAACATTGCAGATGGGATTTCTTTCTCTATTTTAGCAACTCTCCAAATCCCACAGCCAACACGGCCAGGCATGGTTCTTGGGCTTAACATTCAGATGGCAAAGGTTTTGATCCCTCTGGCAAGCCTTCTGACTGCTTCAGGCAGGAAACATTTGAAACAGAATATTCATAGACTGTGCAGCATTTCTGACAAAGGAGCCCCCAATTCAGTATATCTTTCTAAGCCAATCAAGAGCTTGTTGGAAAATGAACAGCAATGCTCAGGCTACTGTTCTTTAAGATGAATGTTGAAGGAAGAAGCAAGGTGATATAGAAAGCCTTGTGTCATGAAAGCAGCTCTGCCCAGCCTCTCCTACCTAACACAGTGCCATTCATGTGCCCCAGCTACCATAGTCGAAGCCCCAGCTACCATAGTCAATGGTCAAGGATGATGGGAGTATTAGTGCAAAATCATTGCTTGGGGGGTAGTGGAGTAAGGGAGATTTACTCAGGTTATTGCTCACTTATGGTTCTGACCAAAAGATCAGAGAGCTGCAGAGTTGTGATGAGTAAAACCAAGCCTCCACAATCACACAGGGCGCACAAATACTGCATGTAGGAAACGTTTATTGCTTCTGAACTTGATTCCATAACAGATACTGCAGAAGTCACAGGAGGGCAGGGAAATGGATGAAATGCTCTGTTCAGCAGCAGTGGCAGTGGCAGCTGATAAATGAGTGTGGATGAGAAACAGAGCATGTGGTGGGAGGAGAGCTCTCTGTTGAGTTTATACGGAAGGAAATGCCATTTGACGGCACATAGGTGTGATGTACATAGGCACTTGCCTGTATTCTCAACACACTTTCCCTGAACACAAGGAATACCCAAACAACATCACCCCATGGACCATAAATATTTTTCCCTGAACCAGCTGTGAGCAGTGTGAGAAATGATACCAATTTACCCATGGCAGCAGTGAATGATGGCACCCCCCCCAAGGCAGTTAAATGCACTTGGACAATAAAGACATCAAGGCCTTGAAGAAACTGCTTTATAGCCAGTCCATTTGCTTTACTTGTCCATTTAACCCAGTATCTACCACTTTAAGGGCCAGCAGGCAAAGGGTTATCTCTCCCCTCACTATCCGAGCCTTCTAATAGGAAATACCAGGGACTGGGCCTTACATGTACCACATGCAAAAAGCATGGACTTTGCCGTGGACAACTAAGGCTGATGTATAACTTGGGGTAAAGACTACAACTCCCAGCATAGTGTCATAGATAGGGTGACAGAACAAGACTCAGCAGAACAGGGTTCAAATCCCTGCTCAGACACTGTGGGAGTGAAAGGGGGAAATCTACTCCTCAAAAATTAGAGTCATTATAAGTCAGACAGAAAACTCCCAGACTGACCACATAGAGTAGCCTCAGAGATTCTGGGTGTTTTGGTCCAAATTTATCTTCCTGTGAAAGGGGGTTATGAGCTTCAAATGAAGCTCAGGGTTCCTAGAAATACAGCATGCACTACGAGACGTGGATACCACTGAGATGCTCTTGAATCTGCAAGGTGCCAACCCCGCAATGCACTCAAAACAGGCAACGCCAGCCTTCTGAGTCCCTTTGCAGCCAAGGACAATGGTCCCATGGGTGCATTTCCAGGGGATTCTCCCTAATATCCCAAACAGGATACATACAGTCCTGATGTCACTCAAGCAGCCCTTTTGCACTGCCTACCCTTCAGGCTCGCTTGCCTACCAGTTTATTTCCGTCCATTTCCATGTAATCTGAATGTAGCGTGCATCTGATTGATGCTGCTTCCACAGTGCATGGCAACGAAGCAGCGGAGATCCTTCATTGTCAAGTTCAAAATTAACTTGCATTAAATACATTCATATTTATCACATCTCCATCTGCGCATCCACCAATCAGCTTCAAGGCCTGGTGCCACAAATGCCAGGCCAAGCGCAGCTTCGGCTGCCTCTCTCCACCCCCTCCTTTTCATTTGATTTCAGACATTTGAAATCTTATTTTGCCATGGCACAGCGCCTTTAGGAAAATTGTTTATGCCTGAATGCTCGCTTTAGTTTCTCTCTCCCTCCCTCCCTCCCTCTCTGCCTGCCTTCCTGCCTCTTTAATTCCCATCAACAAGTTGGCCCAATAAAACCGATCACATTGGCTGCATTATATCCCTGTAAACACTAAACCAGCTCATGGGGAACTGAAGCAGTTTATTTTCCTTTGTAGCCAGTTTTTATGCTGCCCGTGGATATTCCTGGAATGTTTTTGAGAACAATGAGCCAGTTTTAGTTCTCGCCAATTTACAGCATTGCAATTCAAGAATTACTACTACTATTATTTCCAAGGAAACTAGAACTGATGCTCCGAAGCTTTTATGTGCTTTCTCGTGTCCTGAGGATTGTCACATGGTCCTTTTTGGCTTATTTTAAGTTTCTTCAACATATCTGTGGGATCGAGGTTTGACTAGGAAGGAATGAGTGGACTAACAAAACAGGCACATTGTATTGTGGATTCAGATTAGGCATGCATCAGCAAAACCCATCTGAAAACAAGCCGCCCCAGCCTTGGCAATCTCTGAGGACTAATGTGCAAGCCAATGAGACATGGCAAGGTATACATTTTGTTGCTTTGCATTTTCTGGTCCTTCCATAAAACCGCACAAAGGTTGCCTGGAAATATTTGCATTTTGAAATGCATTCCATCCATCACCCATTTTGTAGGCTGCTTTTCGTACCTTACAGGAATAATAATAATAAAAAAAACTTTGCACACAGGTTAAGAAGATTTCAGCCCCTTATCTGGGCTCACAGACAGAAGGAACCTCCGGGAAAAGAAATGTGTTCTAGATCAAATCAATTTGTAGAAGCAAAAATAGCTAACTGCACCTATTGTGGTGGGGGCAACTCTCAAGGACGGAAGGGGCACTAGAAGAAGACTGGCAGCTCTGTGGGAGTCAGAACAGAGGACAGGAACCGAGCATATATTACATAAGTAAAGACATTTACTAAATATTTTAATGGCCATGGCTCCATTCCATGGACTCCTGGAATTTGTAGCTTGTGAAGATAGTTAGAAACTGGACGGTTCAGTCACTGAGGTTGCTGGCTGCGGAGCAAGAAGCTGGAAGTTCAATTCTCAACTGTAAATCCCAGAAAAAAACCAGCCTGTGTGGCCTTGGGCTAGCTGCACAGTCCCAGGGCAGCCCCAGGAGAAGGGAATGGTCCACACTGTCAAATGTTCTCTACCTGGAAGGGTTGCCCTAAATCAGAATTGACTTGATGGCACATGGCAATTATGACAACGATGGGAGGGGGGAGGGGTGCTCTAGTACAGAAGTGCATTAATTTTCACAGGGTACCTTTGGGTCAGTCAATTTCTTAGTATCATCTATCTCAGAGTTACAGTGAATACAGGAAGGGGGGGGTTGAGTTCTTTGAAAGAAAGGTCATATGTTTTTTCTTTCTTCTTCTCAGCAGCACCAACAAATAATACTGACAGATAAACATACACGAATAAGCAGAATATAAATAAGTTTCCGTTTGGGCCCTGAAAGGGACCATTGTTTAAGGTTGTTCTTCCTAGTAGCTGCTGTGATTTTTGACCAAACAGGTGCTTCTGGATTGCAAGGGTTAGCTGGGGATGAACACTACTTCCCAGGGAACACCTGATTGCTAAAAAAGAATACAATGTTTGGGGAGGCTCCTTTTGTGTTCCCAGGTCATACATTGGATAAATGAATCAAGAATTTGACCTCTGGTTATCTGTAATGAAATTAGGAGAAATCTTACTACGATATTGCAACTGTGTGCATCACATTCTGACTTATGCAGGGCCTCTTTCTTAGATTTTCAATGCATTTTTAAGCAGCAAATCATTCCTGAAGGGGCAGCCTAGGATGGTGCAGCTACTCCCAAGCTATACAGGCTGACTCTTCTCCTGGGAGGCATACAATGGTGCACAAAACTCCCAGCCTCTGCCCCACCCCCTCAGCCAGATGCCCAACACAAGAAATCATCTCGCTGGTTTACTAACATGCACCTGGCGTGAAAATAACATCCTGGTCTGCTTCTTGTAATGTATTTATGTTCAGTGCAATCCAATCAGCTTTTTATTAATTCATTTAATATACTATATTTACAAATCATTGCTTGCCCAGTGGATGTCTGGCAGGCAATTATTCTCCCATATTTGTTGAAAACATGTCTAACTTACTTGCTGCTATGATTGATCCCCCGGTCTCTGCTGCGGTAGAAGTCCTTATTAATCACTTGCCCTCAAGAGTCCTTACCCTGCCCTCGCAGCTGTTCCATCTTGGAGGCTCTGCCCTTCATTAATTTTCTACCAAGTGTGTTTTCCCAGCTCCACTTGTTTCCTGCTCTGCCTGGATCTGTGATGATTTCAGCTGCCTTGGCTGCCAGTGTCGCTTAGTCTGTCAACATGTGGTTGTGCCAGGAGGAGGAGAAACAAGCCTACCAAGCCTCTGCCAGATGGATCCAGAGGCCACACTTTGTGACCTAAGGTTTAGGGAAAGCCCAGCAAAGGAAAGGAAAGATGTTTGTTGACTCTTTCCTCAGCGTGTGTCAGCAATGTGGAAAAGCAGAACAGCATTGATTTCAGAAGTGTCTGCTGTTAACGAGATAAGCAGGAATGAGGTTAAAAATTATTTCATGTGCAGATCAGTTGTTCTAATGCCGAAATCAGTTTTATTATCTAGAATTGGTCGAGATGTTGCCCCTTTGGTTTTTAAAAATATTTTGAGTGATTTTGTGGCATTCCATTCCAGCCAGAAGCAAGTGAAAGCTGATTGGTCCAGGAAGCAACATGTGACTATTATCCTATGCTGTGAACAGTCTGAGAGAGGGAAAAGAAAATACTTTTTTGGTTGGAATTTATGGCTGCAAGATGGACTAATGCTTAGCAATGTAGGTTGATTCCAGATTGATTGATTCCAGAAGGCACCTGGGTAGAGATAATTTTAGCCCATTCCGGTACAGTACATATTATGAGCATCTCATCTTTCTCTTCCTTCCTTTTGCAGCATTTAGACTATGTAATACTTTTTACGTTTGCTTTCTTTAAAAACAGTAACAACCCACTGATAGATGTGGCATTGTGGCAACCCACCTTTTGTGTCTTCTTCCCACATACTGGAAAGGCAGTTAATGTAAAAATTATTATATGCATAAATGTTGGGTTGTGTGCATCATTTGGGGTCAGTTTAACTAGATAAATAATGAACATGGGGAGGCACATTAACTCAGTGGTACTCAGGACCCTGGACTCATTCAGCAAGTACACAAAGACACCGAGAAAGGAACAAAAACTGTGTGTGATGCCCTGATCTTATTGTTGAAAACCTTGGATATAGAAGTAATGCATAAAAGATGATACTCCAGACCTCTGTGCCTCGTGGCACAGTGGTTAAACTGTAGAATTGCAGCCAAAACTCTGCTCACAACCTGGGTTCAATCCCAGGTAGCCAGCTCAAGTTTCACTCAGCCTTCCAGCCTTCCAACACTGGTAAATTGAGTACAGCAATCCCCCACCTATCACAGGGGTTAGGAATCCAACCCACAAAAATGGAACATCAGCTATATGAAGATACAGGGTCGGGTCAGGACTGGGGGGCCTATCTGGTGGCTCATACACTTACCTGAGGCCTGGCGCTGCCCCGAACGGACCTCTGATGAGCTTTCTGGGCCTGTTGGAGGCCCAGAAGTGGTTTCTGGTTTGCTGGAAGTGACTTCCCGTTGGCTCGAAACCACTTCTGGGGCCTCCGACAGGCCTGGGAAGCCCATCGGAGGCCCAATCAGGACAGTGCCAGCCCTGGGGTAAGTGCAGGAGGCCTCAAGCTGGTCCAAGCAATTTACCCCAGGGGGCCTTGTCTTTCATATACTGTGGTCCCACAATATACCGGGACTGCAGTATATAAACTGCAAAATGGCGGGGACCGTTGTACCCAGCTTGCTGAGGGTGGGGCAACGAGCAGTCTGCACAACTAAATTGTAAACCACCCAGAGAGTGTGTTAAGTGCTGTGGGGCACTATATAAGCAGCACACACTGGTTTTGCTTTCCCCCCACTTTGATTTGCCTTTGAGATCCTATAACAAAAGAATGAAGACTTCAGAATTCAGACAAAATATTTTTCTTTGAAGACTAACCTGAATTCCTGATCTACATAAAATGCTGCATATACATAAAAATAGCACTCACAATACAATAGAATACAGCACAACCTTTTGTGTGGACTACATGCCTCCCCTGTGTCACCCACATTCCACACAAATATTAGTACATGTCTGGGATTTTGTTTACCTCCAACAGACATGCAAGTATGGCCACTACAAGAGTGCACACTGATTTGAAATATGCTATGCATGATGATTGTTCTCACACTTCCAAGCTGTACTCTCATTTCAGCTGGGATGATGCTTTGCAGTTTAACATGGAAGGAGGCACCTGAGCTGTCTTTCCAGGTCTGCTGGAATGCAACCCTATAAACTAGCACTGCCTTCTGGCTGAAAAGAGCAGGATCAAAGAGATCAATGCACTGATAGGTTAGGAAGGGTAATCAACCAGCTAATTGAGTTCCTGCTGTTTTTCTGCATCATTTACCTTTCCTCTCATCCTTCCTTACAAACTTTTCTATCACCCAATTCCTCTCATGTTTTAAGGCTTCACTCCCCACCCCCACCCCCGCTCCCCAGATGTCTTCTTTACAGGGAGAGGAGGTCCACACAACATCTGTCTCCTTCATGGACAACTTTCTGGACTTCTAAAGGTATCTGGCTGGCAACTGTAGCTTTGAAGTAATTGATTGTATGCCATCAAGTAGATTTTACTTATGACAAACATTAAATGAGTTTCCTAGGGAGAGAATACTCAGAGGGGGTTCGCCATTCTCTTCTGAACACTTAGGGACCATGTATCTTAGGCTACAGAGGCTGGATTTCCTCCCAAGAAGTACAGTGGGGAATCTAATTCCTGGCCGCCTAGCTCCCTGGCATCTGGGCACCACTGCCTCTTGGTTCTAATTTGGCTGCAATTGTGAAGAAGGCCAATTCCATGCTAGGGATGATCAAAATAAAACAGCCAACATTATAATGCCATTATACAAAATGATAGTAAGGCCACACCTGGAGTATTGTTTATAATTCTGGTCACCGCATCTCAAAAAAGACATAGTGGAACTGGAAAAGGTGCAGAAGAGAGCGACTACAATGATTAATGGGCTGAGGCACCTCCCTTATGATGAAAGGTTAAAACATTTGGGGCTCTTTAGTTTGGAAAAAAGGCGCCTGAGGGGGGATATGATTGAGACGTACAAAATAATGCAGGGCATGAGTAAAGTGGATAGAGGGAAGCTCTTCTCCCTCTCACAAAATACCAGAACTAGGGGAAATACACTCAAATTGAGGGCTGGGAGAGTAAGAACAGACAAAAGAAAATGTTTTTTCACCCAGTGTGTTGTTAGTCTGTGGAACTCCCTGCCACAGGATGTGGTGATGGCATCTGGCCTGGATGCCTTCAAAAGGGGATTGGACAGATTCCTGGACGAAAAGTCCATCACAGGTTACAAACCATGAGGGAGATGTGTAATCTCCAGTCTTAAAACTGGGGTACTTCAAGGGCCAGATGCAGGAGAGTGCTATCAGGAGACAGATATCTAGTCTCATGCGCTTGCAAACACATCTGGTGGGGCCACTGTGAGATACAGGAAGCTGGACTAGTTGGGCCTTTGGCCTGATCCAGTATGGCTCTTCTTATGTTCTTATGACTTACCTGGTGTGTAAACTAAATTGTTTCTCAACTTTGCTGATACAGAATTCTTCATGTTTCTAAATGTTTCTGTCCCCTCCCCCAACCCCTGCCCAAAAAGACCCGGGTGTTTTGAAATAAAGTATGGCGTGGGGAGTGAGTAGTTGGTGACCGGCAACTCGCTCCTCAAAGGATGTTTGTGTGTGTGTGTGTTGTGTCATTACAGTTGTGACCGACTCTTCGTAACTCCATGTCCATGGAGTTTTCTTGGCAGGAACTGGTTTGCCAGTTTCTACTCCAGGTTTGCCAGTTTCTACTCCAGGCACCTACAGCACCTGGTATTCCCTGGTGGTCGCCCATCTAAGTACTAACCAGGGCCGACCCTGCTTAGCTTCCAAAATCAAGCGAGATTGGATGTGCTTAAAGGATAGCAACTTTTAAATCTGGCCTTGATGTCTGAAAGTTACTATCTCTGAGCATATTTGGCAGCTCTTACTAGAGAATTTGCTTTAAACATGGAGCCTGGCCTGGGAACCCAGGTGCCCCTTCACGGGGAGAAAGGCAGCGTAGAAATGAAAAACAAACAAACAAATATCTAGTCATGAATTTTGGAACCTGGATATTTTTCTGTACCAAGATCTTTAATGGCCAACCAGAAGACTTGTGCAGAGTTGAAAGTTAGCTTCTGTGCGCAAAGGTTTTAGTGGTTCAATAAATATATCACTCACCATTGCCTTGTGTGCAAGCAATGGCTCCTAACCTGGGGTCCCCAGACATTCTTGGAATGCTAGTATTGAAGGCTTCTGGGAGTTTTAGTCCAAGAACACATTGGGGACCCAAAGTTGGGACCATTTGGGCTAAAGGGATTCATTCACAGAATCATAAAATCACAATGGTGGAAGAGGCCTGTAAGGCCATCAGATCCAACCCCTGCCCCCCCCCCCACACACAATCAATGCAGGAATACAAATTAAATGATATCTGCAAGGGGGTTGTCCAAATTAATCTTGAATGCCTCCAGTGTTGGAACACTCCCCATCTCTTGAGGTCACTGGTTCCATTGTCATACTGCTCGAACAGTCAGGAGGTTTTTCCTGGTATTCCACTGAACCGTGGCTTTTTGAAGCCTGACCCCATTATTGTGTTCCTGTCACTCTGGGGTCATTGAGAACAGATCCTGCCCTCCTCTGAATTACTGCCTTTCCAGTATTCCTTCTGGTTTGTCAATCTTGCACTAAACTAGAAAGACAGTTCACCTCTCTGCATGAAAACTCAAACACAGCCTCTTTCACTGCATTCTTACATTACATTCGTAATGAAACCTGCTCCCCCCCCATCCCCAGGTGCAAATCTTTTTCTAACCTTTTAATTTTTTGCTAAAGAATTATGCAGGTGTTTTTGCCAGCTTTGGGGAATGGGAAATGGAATGTGTGATGCTCTAGTCTACAATAATGAAAACAGCATTTGGTGTTTTCCTTGTCTACTGCCAGACTTGCTACAATTTTTTAAAAAGCCAGAATCAAAATGCACTGTGTTATTCATATTTGAAGAGCTACATGGAAATACAGCCAGTGAGAATCTGGAAAGGTAAGAGAGTTTAGATGCCACTACACCTCTTCTTACTGGGGATGGCATGCCGGATGGTCAGAAGACATGCCCGTTAGAGGTTTGGAAATCAGAACAATATTGGACCACACCGTGCAATACTGCTCCAGAAGAAAGCACCACTCACCACTACAGGCAAATAAACAAATGAACTAAGGGCCTTTTTACACGACCCCTAAGATCCGCTGGCCACTTAAATTCAGACCAGGGATCTTGGGGGTTCGTCGCTCTTCCTCTGTCCCCACCCCCTCCGCACTTCCTGGTTGCTGGCTGCGTGAGGGAGGGAGAAAAAAAGAAAGAAAAGAATGCCGTCTTACCTCCGTTCTGTTCCCGGAAGCATTCAGATCTCTTAAAGGGGCGGTGAGGGCAGAAAAACAACAAACAGAAGCCAGGAGAGCCCCGCACTCACTATCCTTACACCGGATCAAATAATTTTCACCTCCCCAGCGCTGGGACGCGCTAAAGTGGGCGGGGTCGCACTTAATTTCCTGTTAACTCCGGAGCTGGTGGGTAAACATTTTTAATCTCAGGAGCTGGGAGCCATTTGCCCCAGAGTTTAGGGGTCGTGTATAAACACTCTAAGCCCCACATGTTGAGATGGAGAAAGGGAACTGAAAAATTCCAGGAAAAGACCAGCTTTATTCGGTATAAGCCATACATGATCTGGAGATGGCAGGGATATGTGTGGGACTCAGAGCATAAAGCAAGACAAATGACACCATGGATAAGCTCTAATGCAACAGCAGGATTGCTTGCATTCTGGGATGGTCTGGTGGGAGCTGCTTTCCGGCTATCGGGCAGCACACAAGAGATTCTGAACCACTTGTTCCCTGCTCTGTGCAGCAGCCAGCAGGACTATTCCTTTTTTGGATGGGATGGTTGTTTTAAGGCAGCAAAGCGATTCCAGCGAGATCAGACATACAGTGGACCCTTGTATAACAAGCAGCTTGTATAACATAAAATTTGTACAACATAAAAAATTCCGGAGTAGAGATGGGCATGAAATGAACAATTTTTCGTTTAAGTTTTCATTTTTTCGTTTCGTTACATAACGAAACGACAAACAAATTTTGTCTCCAAAATGAAACGAAACGAACAGAAACACCGGAATTTTTGTTGTGCGTTTCGTTTCCGTTACTGCAATATGAGTGAATTGCTTAAAATCCTAAAAAAAATCACAAAAAATGCAAATAAATGGCAACGAAATGGTAATGAAACGAACGAAAACAAAAATGATTTTTTTTCAAAAAATTTGGGAAAAACGGAAACGAACCGAAACGGACCCTCCAAACAACAAACGACAAACGAAATGCCATTTTTCTGATTCGTGCCCATCTCTATTCCGGAGATAGGGGAAATTTGCTTAACATAATCGGCTATGGGGAGAGTCCGTAC
This sequence comes from Phrynocephalus forsythii, assembly GCA_029282475.1. Lineage (NCBI taxonomy): Eukaryota > Metazoa > Chordata > Lepidosauria > Squamata > Agamidae > Phrynocephalus > Phrynocephalus forsythii. Next base: position 160,692,308 of record JAPFRF010000011.1, read on the forward strand.
AACATAAAAATAGGATTACTCCGTTTTCAATGGGAATTTGTATAAAGGAAAATTTGCTTAACATAATTTCATTTGGAACAAATTAATTCCCTTATACAAGGTACCACTGTAACTATTTATCACACCGTACAATGGCTCCCTACTCTGAAAGCTGGCTCTCCTCTGTCTCTGGAACAAGCATCTGTTACAACAAGGTTCCTTTGGGGTTAGCATTAGAGATGGGCACGACTTGAAAAAATTTTTTTCGAGTTGTCGTTAGTCGGGCCGGTTCCGTTTCGGGTTGTTTCCGTTTTTCGTGAAAATTCGCAAAAATTAGTCGGTTTGTTTTTTCGTTTTTTCATTGTCGTTAGTACTGGTTTTTTTGGGGGGGTAGCAGGCTCCTGGAGGCACCTCTGTGGGGTGGGTGCCTCCTCTGGCCCGCTATAAAGGGAAAGCGGGCTCCTGGAGGCACCCGTGGGTGCCTCCTATCCTCACCCACTAGGAAGGGGAAGCAGGCTCCAAGAGACCCCTCTACATGGGGGTCTCCCCTCCTCACCTGCTGCTGCAAAATGCATGCATAGCCATATGGATATGCATACCAGTTGCAGACAGTGAGACTAGTGATGGCAGTGAACCCAGAGCCATAGGGTGATGCCTAAGGCTCTCGCACCACCATGTCTCACAAAGAAGGGAATTGTACTTGCGTGTAGTGCAATGCAAGTAGATCTGGCTTAGGGTTAAGGTGGGTTAGTGCAAGGGCTAGGGTTAGGCTAGTGACAGGTAAGGTTACGGTGGGCTAGTGGGTTGCACCTCTGGGTGCCTCTCTGACCCACTTAGAAGAAAGTCTGTGACATATGGGTAAGGAGTCAAGGATTAGGGTTAGGGTTAGGGGGCTAGGGCAGGTTTTAGGGGGCTTTTTTGGCACATCCCAGAAGTCTCCATGGCCAAGTGGCCATGCGATTGGTAGGATGGCTCCAAAAATTTGCATGGTCGTCCACTCCCACATGGCTGGCCACTCGGCCAGCCCATCATTGCGCAGGTGTAAAAAAAAAAAAAAATAAAATCAATGGAGGACAGAGGAGGAATGGGGAGAGACATTTTGTTGCAAGAAAAAACCCACTGCTACTGTGAAAAATCTGGCAGTTTATAAATTTTCGCGTGTTTTTGTTGTGCTTGTGTGTTTTTGGACCACGATTTCAAAAACAATGTTGCGTTCACCGCCCCATTTTGGATCCCCCGCCCACACCGCATGGCATGGCGAGTCCGGCTGCCCAGGATGGGGGGGAGGTGGGACCCCCCCTCCAGAAACCACCCCTCCGGTAGGTGCCCTGCGCCCTTAGTCAAGCAGGCATTTTTCCGCCTGCTTTTTTGGCCCGGGAATGGGTGGGGGGAGAGTTTAAAAGTTTTTTCCTGTGCCGTCCGTGCCGCTTGCTTGCGCTTTAATTGCGGCGGCCGGCGGCAAGACTGGGCTTTTTGCTGGCTGTGAGCCTGCGGCGAGTCCCACCAGAGCAGCCCAGGACGGGGGATGGGGGGGAGGCCGGGGACCTCCAGAAACAACCTGTCTGGTAGGTGCCCTGAGGCACGGCAGGCATTTTTCCGCCTGCTTTTTGGCTGGGAACTGGGTTTTTTTAACTTTTAAAAACTTTTTTTCTGTGCCACGTGGCATCGCGCGATCGCGCAATGCAAGGAACGAGCACGACAAATCAGACCAAAATTGTTCATTCGTCAGTTCGAGCTCAAAGTCTGGCGGAGTAATTCCCGTTACCGTTTCCGTAGAGTAACGGATACGAGAAACGGAAACGGGAATACCGCTAAGTCGTGCCCATCTCTAGTTAGCATGTCTTTTCTTTCAGCGCGGACCTTTCTTTCTAAGAGTTTTAGCCTACAACACAATGATTTATGTTGGGCAATGCTGTTTGGTGGATACAGTAAGGTAAAAGCAAAGGTTCCCTCCGCACATGCGTGCTAGTCGTGTCTGACTGTAGGGGTGATGCTCATCTCTGTATTCAAGCCAAAAAGCCAGTGTTGTGCAAGTCCATGGCCATGTGGCCAGCATGGCTACAAGGAAGCACTCTTTTTTATCTTCCTGCTTTTTACAGCGGTACCTATTTATCTACTTGCATTTACATGCTTTTGAACTGCTAGGTTGGCAGGAGTTGGGGTTATCAGTAGGAGGTCGCTCTGCTGCGTGGCACCTGGGATTTGAACTGCCAAGCTGCCAACTTTGCAGCCAGTGGATACAGTACTCGGAGCTTAAACAAAAGCCCTGTACAAGCTTACCTGAGACTCAGTGAGGCTGACTTCTAAGTAGGCATCCATCGGTTTTGTAAATTTCCAGCTGGATCTTCCAGGTTGTAATATTAAGATCTTACATTATTTACCTTGATACGCTCAGGTAAGTCAAGAATAGACAAAGGCCTAGCTTCTTCACTTGATTTCCTTTGCAGTCTTGTGGTGCTCCTCTCATCCCCTCATGCTGTAATAAGCAGGATGGCAGGGAGAAAGAGGGACATTCAGCAGAAACTTTCACTTTCTCCCAGTGGAGCTGGGCATTTCATGTTTCACTGCAGATCTCCAGAATGTGGCTAGCTATCCCTGATCAGTGATCACGACAAACTGCAAAGCTAATGGTGTTACCAAATATTGAATTTCAGGTACAGAGACACATCCAGGAGAACAGCTTCAAGTTCCCCAGACAGCCCAACCCTTTCTCATTAACTGACACTCCAAGTTTCAATAACTCAGTCTCAGACATTAGTAGGAACAAGAATAACATTTCTGAATATGCCAAAATCAAACTAACAAACAAGTCCGCCTACAGCAGACTGAAGAGAGAGAAAGAGAGCACTCAGCAGAGAGGTAGGGGGGAATGATTGGCTAGTGCTGGATTGATTGGCAGTCACTCGAGCCCAGAAAAGTCCCTTCCAGTCACTCAAACCACAGACAGCATGCAAGGTTGTAAAAACTCCAGCAAGTTGCACACCTTTACTTCTGATAATTTTACAGATGGAAATGTCAAGGCATGATCTCGTGTGTGTGTGTGTGTGTGTGTGTGAGAGAGAGAGAGAGAGAGAGAGAGAGAGAGAGAGAGAGAGAGAGAGCACTAGATAATATACAGTAATGCCTCGGATAACGAATGCCCCTGATAACGAATTTTTCGGATAATGAATGGATATTTCCAAACCCCTCACAGCCCACAGCCCTGGCCAGGGGTGCTTTCCCCTGACTGGCTGGAGCCACCCCCTCAGCCCAGCATTCCAGTAGGGCTTTCCCCAGCCCGTGCTTCCTTCCCAGTTTTCCTGACTCACCGGCTCCTGGTTCCCAGTGGTGGCAGATTTGGTAGAGGTGGGAGCTGGGAGGGATGGGCAGAGGAAGGGGCAAAGCCACACAGCTTTGTCCGCCACCCGGGTGATGAGCAGCAGCGAGGCAGGGAGGTTGGGGCCGAGGGAATGGGGGGAAGGACGCAGGAAGCCGCGAGGCTTTGGCTGCCACCCGGGAGACAAGTGGTGGCAAGGCAGGGAACTTGAGGGCAGGGGGAATGGGGGGAGGAAGCGGGAAGCCGCGTGGCTTTGCCTGCCACCCGGGTGACGAGTGGTGGCAGCAGTGAGGCAAGAAAGGTGGGGCTGGGGGCAACGGGGGAGGCAGCACCAGTGGCATGGGGCTTCGCTCCTGCTGCCCAGGCGCCCAGCAGCAGTGGCAAAGCATAAGAGGTGGGGGCTGGGAGGGATGGGGGCAGGTGGCACCCGACTTTGCCTGCCGCCCAGGTGCCCAGCAGCAGCGGTGGTGGTGAGGCAGGAGAGGTGGGGGCTGGGGGGCTGGGGGGGAGGAGGTGGCCTTGGCAGGGGTGGGCAAGGAGGGGGAGGAGTGCACTTGTAAAGAGGTCTCAAAAAGGCCCCCCTTTTTACCTTTTTTCTGGACCTCAGGAACGGATTAAACAGTTTCCCATTGATTTCAATGGGAAACTGTGTTTCGGATAGCATTTTTTTCTGATAACGAATTGCCTTGGGGAACCAATTAAATAAGTTATCAGAGGTACCACTGTACTTCTGCTTCCTAACAAGAACGATTAACTACTTCTCTCTTTATTATTTACTTGTAACAAAAGGATTCCACTCTACTCCTCACTCCCACTCCCAGTTCCCTGGGTAACAGCGAGCTGCTTATTATTTTAATGCAAAACAAAAATGCAAAAAAGCAAAGCATGCTGCTTATATATCACCCTGTTCTCTGGCCAGTTTACAGTTACATGATGCAGGCTACACATTGACTGTTAAAAAAAAAAAAACTATTTATTGCATAATCGTCAGATCATTGCAAACAAGCCATATTAACATGCCATATTAATCTGTATTTATACAATAAAATAAACATTTTAATATTAATGCTTTAAAATATAATATAAAATATTGTTTACTAGTAAGCCAATTTACTAAAATCCCCTAAAAAGTATTTACTTTACAATTTTAAAACCTTTACATAAAACATTTAATTTGCATTCTAAGAGGCTGTCTTCAAACTTCTAAATCTTTATAGCACTTTACACCTATACCATCCAAATATTTAGCTCTGCATATAGCGGCTTTAAAAGCAAATATTGCAACTCTGTTTATTATATCTAGATTGGATGTTTGTAATAAAAACTCAGTTTCTCTGAGATGCTTCTGTTTTCCACTTTCTTTAAAATGTGCTGTAAATATTTTTCTCTTATATTGCTATATAGGGGACAGTCTAATACATAATGAGCTAAGTCCTCGAGGGCAGGGTTTCCACAAACACATAAACGATTATCTATAGGGATACCCTGAAACCTACCCCATTTCATCATAGTATCCATTTGTTCAAATCGTAAGCAGTATATGCTTTCCTATATTGCATTTTCATTGGGACAGTTAAATATTGTTCATAATGATGCAGCTGTTTTGTATTAGCCAACCATTTTGTTGTTGTTGTAGATGCAACAGCAGATATATCCATCTGTGCCTCAACATCAAAAACTCTTTGCTTAAAAATATGAATTGTATCTTCATGTGAAGGATTTAAAGCCTGAGCTGAAAAACCAAATTTTGGAAAGAGCTTAAACAGGTTATTTAACCATGAATTTTCATACCTAGAAACACACTGCTCCTCCAAACAAATCTTGGGCAATCTTTCTTCACTTAAGCTACTTATTCTGCACCAATACTTTACCATTCTTACAAGAATCAGACCTGAAATTGTTTTTGCACCAAGTTCTGCTCTTATTACATGTGCAGGGGTAGAACGTGAAACTCCCATGATAGCCCTGTAAAATTGTGTTTGAATCTGTTCAATTTTCTTAAGGTTTGCAAAACCCCATATTTCAGCACCATAAATTAACATAGGAATTATCTTAGCTTTAAAAATTTTTAAAATTGGGGTTAAAGTGCCTGGGTAACTGTAGTTTAAGAGTTTGTTAACCGATTGTAAACTGGCCCGTGCTTTTAATGTATTTTTCTTTATTTGCGATGCCCAGGATCCAGATGCCTCAAAGTTAATGCCCAGGTAGCAGTAACATTTAACCTGCTGTAAGTCTTTAGAATTTATAGACCACTTATGAGTTTTTCTTTTTTGCCGAATACCACCACTTTGGATTTATCATTATTAATGCATAAATCATTTTCTTGGCAATAGATATTAAACCTTTTCAAAAGTCTTCTCATACCCACTTGGGTTGTTGATAGCAATATCATATCATCAGCATATAATAATATATTTACTTCTCTGTTTAGAATCTTAGGCATATGATAACTCTGATTGTGTATAAATGGCACCACATCATTTATATAAAAATTAAATAAAAATGGAGATAGGATGCATCCTTGGCGGACCCCCTTATATGTTGGAACAGAGTCTGTCAATGCAAAATTTAAACCTGTTCTCACCTTCAGTGTGGTTTCTGTATACAGTGCTTTCAGCAATAGCAATAATCTTGGATCTATATTTCTCATTGCCAATTTTTCCCAGAGGCGTCCTCTATTTATCGAATCAAATGCTCCACTTAGATCAATAAAGGCTGCAAAAAGCTGCCCCCTTAAAGGTATATTTATTTATTAGGTGTTGTAATATAAAGCAATTGTCTAGGGTTGAGCGTCCCTTCCTAAAACCTGACTGTTCCTCAACAAAGAAGGAATTTTCTGCTTCCCAGTCCTCTAATTTGTTCAAGAGATGTCTTGCATAATTTTTGCTGGAATATCAATTAGGCTAATAGGCCTGTAATTACTGGGATCATATTGATTGCCTTTCTTAAATAGTGGGATGATGATACTCATTTTCCAGCCTATAGGTATACAGCCTGTCTTATTTATATGAGTAAACAATCCAGACAATATAGGGGCCCACCAGTCTAAATAGTTCTTAAATAATTCAGGGGGTAGGAAATCCTCTCCTGGGGCTTTATTGGTTCTCAGTGTCTGGATAAGCGTTTTAATCTCAATCATTGTTACAGGTGACCACTGAGGAATTAGACTTGGCTCTTCATTTTCTAAAAGTTTGTCAGTCTGCTTTACATCTTTCACTTCCTTAAATAGTTCTCTATAATATAATTCCCATGTGGCAGCTGGGATAGGAATATCCATGACAGACTTTGCCTCTATCAGCCACTAAGTGCCAAAAATGTGTTACATTTATCCCTGTTGCGGCTACTTCTAGCTCTGCCCACATATTTTCCTGATACTGCCTTTTCTTTGATTTAATCAATTGTTTATATTCACGTCTGAGTTTTAACATATTATTATGTGTCTCCTGATCATACATTGTTTGAGTTTTCCTCATCTGTCTCCTCAATACCTTTCTCCGCAATCTGCATTCCCTATCAAACCATGGGGACCTTGTATCTTCTGGTGGCTTTAGATGTGAATCTGCTGTTAAAAAAGGTCTTATGTTCTCACAGATTTGATAATATGCTTCCATAGCTGTGTTTATGTTATCATCTGGGGTTAGAATTATATTTCTTAATTTTAAGCAGTAGCTTGAATTTTGAAATTCTGAAATTTTGTTTACATCCACTTTTGCCATTTCAGTCTCCTCTCCCCTTGTATAGTTAAATTTTGAGCTAGCCATTTATCATGTGGACTTACTTTCCTCTGGTCTGATTTAGCTTTTACTTCCACTATTATAGGCTGATGATCACTGTCTGACATAGGGTGTACAGTTATGCCAGAGAATAAATGAACCTTTATTCTTGGAATACATACATAATCTAGCACACTCCCTGCCCTTTGGGAAAAATAAGTATATGGATATGGGGAATTGCTATTGTTATTTCCTAATATTTGCATATCAAACATATATAACAGCTTAAACAGGTTTACACCAGCATAATTTATCTTCTCATCCTGGGAATTCCAATATTTTAAATCTAAATCTAAAGTATCTTCATCAAAAATTCCACATTTCTCCGCAATTTTCGACAGGTCATTTCCAATTCTTGCATTGAAATCACCCAATATTATAGGCAACGCATTTGGGAATCTTATTCTAAGATCTTCTAACAATAGTTCCAAATGTAACCATATATCAGGAGCATAATACTGGGATGAGACAGGTGGAATATACACATTTACCAGAATAATCATCAGATCTTGAGTCTGCATCTTAACTGTCAACACATTTTTGTCAGAGGTAAGTGACTCAACCATACTACTCTCCCAACCTAAATCTTGCTTCACAAGAACAGCTAACCCCCCTATGGCTCTTCCTTTCCCATTTATTTTCTGTGCTGGATTTACCCATGCTTTGAAACCTGGCACTACTAGGTTTTCAGTTTCAAGGAGCCATGTTTCTTGAAGTGCTAATATTGAGTAGTTGGATAGAAAAGACTTTACCCTCATATTATTTCCACTTGCCTTCCACCCAGCTATGTTCCATGAAACAATACCGACTGGTATGTTTAATTGTTCTGCTTTGGAATTGTTCCAGGACAAACATTTAATTACAGATCTCTTATGATGAAAAGTAGGGTGTGGCAGAGCTGTTAATTGAGTAAGAGGAGAAACATTACCAAAGCCATGGGATGAAGTGGGATCTAACTGAGTGGGAGATAACAATCTATCTATTTTAAAATAACTCTGCATGTTAACATCAATTCCTGTGTCACTAGTTGCAATGAGCTCAGCATCACAAAGCTCAGCCTCACAGAGTCTCTCTCCAGCACCTTCGCACACAGGGACCACTGGAACATCCTTCCCCTGAGAGCATCTCCCATCTCCATGTCAAACTGAACTGTAATCATATACCATGCCAGGGATGTGGGTCTGACGTCCACAGGAGTTAACTCGACCTGGAAATTCATTGTTCCACCTACTTCTCCTCTTGTTAAATCTTACATTCGTACTCCTTTTCCTTATGATGACTGGAATTGGGTTCCCTACTGTCGAGTTGGAGATCGAACTGGATTGAATGGTGGATAATTTCCTTATGGATTGTGGCTGTAATGAACCCCAGTCAGAGGGTTGGGACCCCTGAGTAGAGGATTGGATGGGAGTTGAAATGGTGGGGTCCGTGAGCTGTTTGATACCACTATCCATAGGGAACCTTGCCTTCTTGGTTCTAGAATTGTCATTTGATGATGCTGGAATTTAACTATCAGCTTGCTGAACATTAGCCCCAGAGGACTTCCCTTTCACTGTATGCTCAGAAGATTCTAATAATTTAAATAAGGGTTTGAAGTTCATGCTTCTTCTTTTCTTGGATGTTTGTTTCCGGATCCCCTTTGTCTTCTTTGTCTTCACATGTTTCAACTTGTCTTCCACTGGGGGATGGGCAGGAGCCTTCTCACAGATCTTTGAAGGGGCCTTCCCCAAAGGTATGTGCTTTATGCTTGGAGAGACAGTTACAAGTGGAGGCTTGAAAAAGTCAACTGTGTTTGGTACAGAGACATTAGGGTTCCCCTGCGCCCTGTCTGAGGACCTACACATAGAAGTAGTTCTTCCAGTGAAAGTTTGTCAATTTTGTCAATGGTTTTGGGTGACAGACTATAATAATTCATCTTATCGGATGGACAGTGTGGATGTACGGTCTGTCTCTGGTTCAACAGGTCTTCTGGATTTCCTTCTGGGCACATCTTATTTTCTTTCAGGTAACCTTCTATGGTAGACACGGACTGCTTTACTTCCTTTAATATATCTCTAATTTCTGTTAAAAAGCACTGTATTCTGCAACTGTCTGATACCTTTGGTGTGGTTGATTTAGCAGAGGCCAAGGAGACTAGTGTGCAGGAATGAAAAGAATCATGGTTCCCTGTTATAAATGTGGTATCTATAATTTCCGGCTTCTTAACATTTGTACAGTTTACCTCCCTTGGACCAAAGATTGGCTCATTCGATTGCATCGGACCCTCTAGGCCCAAAACTGGATCAGACACAAAATCTGACATGTTTAACTTGCCAAAGTCTGCATTCACTGTGCTGCTTAGCAGGCTACCAATTGACTGATGTCCTTCCAGTAGCTGATCATTCATCAAAAGGCTATCAGATAAGTCAATGTGAGGAGAAATAGGATTCTCTTTGCCAATTGTTAAGACTTTCTGGGAGGTAATATAGTCAGTCATCTTAACTTGCCTCAGTTTCCTTGGATGCACAGGGTAGAGTCCCGCTTTACTGCCATGTTTAGCAGAATGCATGTTAAAATTAAATGGGAAAGACAAATCACTATGGTCACACTCTGAAGACTGCATAGGCTTGGAAAACTGATTACTGCTGTGTATTCTGCTGGTTCCCAGATCAGAAATGGGCGTAATTGAAATCGGAGTATTGCACTGCAGCTGCAGCTGCCTTAACACTGGAGGCGATAGGGTGAGATCGAAGATTTCCATATCATACAGTGTAAATAAATATGTAGTATTCACTTAGGTTTGTTTAAAACAATACTTCAGCAGATGTTAGAGTTGTATTTGAGTTCCTCATAAGAAAGCTCTCAGTGAGCTGCAGAATTCACAGAGAGGGCAGTTCAAAATCACCGGAGCTTTATCACAATTAAGTAAGTAAACAAAGCAGCCAGCACCTTAGTTGCAAGCAGCCTCCAAGCACAGCTCCCAAGGTCAGTTTTCTGCTGCTAATAACGTTATCAACAAGGTCAGCCGAAAAATGTTGTTAAAGCAGTAAAAAGCCCAATAAATAATGAGAAAAAAAAATGCTTCAGACTCACAAACGCTTGCTGACCGCACCCCTCCTCCAAGACTGCGTGAATCCAGACTGAGCTGTCAGGCTACACATTGTTTCCCCACACACCCTTCTCCCCTCTGGATACTCATGTTACCATTGCTACCTGGAATTGAACACTGGGTTATGAGCACAGTTTTGGGTGGAGAACACCGGTCTTACCACTGCGTCACGAGGGTCTTAAACACATAAAGGTGGTAAAGGAAAGCCAAAAGAGAGCACCACACTAGCCAGCCCATCTTGACCATCATCATTTGGGATCCGAGGCTCAGATTTCAATTGCACACTTGTCTGTACACATCTTCACATCTTGTTCAGGCTTCTGTTGTGCCCTTGTTCAAAGTGACAGCACATGACCTAGATAAATGCACTTTCTCTTAATGCCACCACTTATTCCCAACGTTATGACAGCTGCAATGGGGCTTCTGCGAGTTTAATCAGTAGCAGTGTCTTATGCTATATGCAGAAAGCAAAGCCTTAGAGTACAACCCAGAGACAGACCACTACTTTAGTTGTTCTTACAGCCTTGCAGGGAGTCATCAGGGCTCTTTGGAACATCCCCTTTATGAAACTGCGAACATGAATTGAGTCTCTCTGTTTACTAGATGATGGCCTGGGAAATTTTCCTCAATTGCTGTGCTCTTTTGATGCTTGAAACGGTGACTGCTGTAATGAATGGTAGTAGTTTTTTTCTTGCAGCAAATAGTGGCTATCAGGGATGAGGTTAATGATGGGCAAATACAACCTTGCATGCTTCTTCTTTAATAATGGCTCTCTCTGAGGAGGATGGTTTATATCTGCCATTAAAGGTAAGAGATTCTTCCGATGCCTCAACGTTCCTGAGACGGTAATTCCTTTCCTTCCTTCTGTCCTTTGCTAGCTGCCTTTCTCTGCCTTCCAGTTTCTTTTCTCCTCTGACAGATGCATAGATATTAAGAAAATCAGGAACACTGTTTTTTGTTTGTTTGTTAGTTTGTTTCAGCCAAGAATCATGTAGACTGGCTGGACTTTTTATCCTTTTCCGAGAAAAAGGGTGAGACTGGTAATTTCTCTCCATGTTTTTTTTCCAACAGTCTAAGCCCTCTTCTCTGTATTCATTTCTAATCCCTTGTCCGAACAGCTATTGTTTAATAAAAGTAACATAAAACAGAAGATAGTGAAAGGCAGTAATGCCTTTTGCTTATTGCCCAGATGGCTTTCAAAAATAGCAACTCTGTGCGTACTTCAAAATGCAGTGATACTGGCAAGAAACCCATTTGAGCAGTAAAAAAATGAATGTTGTGATAATATCTGGCATCTTGGATTTGATACCTAGGGGATGTAATAAAGGATGTTACCTGTTTGTACAGTTGCACCTAATATTGTGGATGAGTTTCTTCCTACATATACATTTCCACTATTTCTGAAGGTTCTGACCCCCCAGAGATACGGCTAAATGGTTTGGGATAGAGAAGGTGACCTCCTGCATGTACAGGATTGCTCTGTGAAGAATAGATGTGGATTCACACCCACTGTCGTCTCGATGCTGTCCCACTTTTCTGTTGCCTTTTCTTCTTTCATTTTTTCCTTTGAACCTTAGACTGTAAGAGCTACGCATGCAAGACTAAAGTCAATAAGGCAAAATAAGCAGTATGGTGACTGTGGGCTTGAACGGAACGGAATCCCCAGGGGCACATGAGAGTGCGTACAGACCATATTTCCTCAGCTAGCAATTGCTGCAGAATTCATTACTCCTGCCACCAAATCAACTTTTTGTTCTGATTCCACCCCCACACACACACACTTAAAGTAGCCATCACAAGTCATTATTGATGGAGTGCAAGTATATTTTCAGGCATCATTCAGTTGTATATTCTCTGTCCTGTCACATTCGTTTGTTAACACGTCCAGGGGAACAATGGAACAAACAGAGTATTGTGTTGTTCCAAGTCAAACATCCATCTCTTCTTGGCACAGCTTCAACAAGGCCTGTCAACACTCCGCAGGAGCCAGTGGGTGTGAGCCGGACAAAACTCATTAATGGCAATTGCAAGGGATGGGTATTTAGCATACAAAAAGAACTTCCTCTTCCATTTTTTAAAAGGTTGAAACTTTTCAATTGAAAATTATGTTGTTTAAATAATGAAACTTAATAAATAATAAAACTTAATAAATAATGAAACTCAATAAATAATGACGTTATTCTAATGATTCTTTGTAGTACTGCCTTGCTCTTCTCTGTCACTTAAAAAAAGTATGCTCACTAAAGTATGCCCAGGGGGGTTCCCTGTAGAAAATCTCCTGATGTGGCTTACCATTTTTCTTCTTTTGGGGGTGTCCTAGGACTGTATAGTTTGCCTAAGGCTATATAGGCTGGCTTTTCTTCTGAGAGTCACTGCAGGGGAAGGCAAATTCCCAATCCCTTGGTCTACTTCTTAGTATCCAACCCACTGTGCAATTCAACCAGCTGTTGCTGCTATTAACTATGATTATAAGCCATCTTGAAGAACATGTTAGAATACAGGTTTCTCCCCATCATTTGAAAAACCCCTTAAAAGACAGCCAGTGATAGAGATACCGGCAAGGGCACTTGCGACCAGCTAGCTAGCCCTATGGCTCTGGCTGGGGGAAGCAATGCCAACCCAACTGCATTGTTTGAGATAGAAGCAGCAGAGCCCATATATCCCTAAAAGAGAATTTGATTATTATTATTTTCAAAGTCCAGACAAGGACAAAAATGTGCATTCAGTGTAAAACTAAGGAAACACATGCAAACCTATCCTAACCTGCTCAGCATCTACGTGAACTGAAAAGAAATATTTCTTTTAAGACAATATAAAGTGCAAGTCACCTCACTGAGAGAACATCCCGTACATTCTTGTCAACCAGAGAGAGGAGTGGACCTTTTTCTCTGGGGGAAGTGATGATGATGATGTCAACCAGAGAAGAACAGCTCTACCCCCCTCACCTCACCCCATCCATCATCTCTTCCTAAAATGGCATCCTCACTTTCAGTTTCTGAACAACAGGGCATGCAAGATATGCATGTAGTTCACACAGTTTTCTTATTGCTTTTAGCTCCCAATGTTTCTTTCTAATTTTTTTTTGCTTTTAGTTGTAGTTACTTGTTTGTTTTTATTGTTTTTATTGTTTTGTCTTTATTGCATATTTTATTATCTGGCTGTACGTTGCCTGGAATTCTCAGGTTTTGACTCACAGACTTTACCTTCATAGAGCGTAGCCTTGGTTTCCAGCCAAATCCTCCCCAACTCTCCCTTCTTTGGTGGCACAAATTTCATTAGCGACTTCAGGCCCTCTTGGCCAAGAAGTTTGAGAACATTCAGTTTCCTTGCCCTTATTTTCTCACAAAGCTTTGTACCTATCTTTACAGATGTCACTGGGAAAAAAAAATCTATATATTTATTTATTTATTATTTATTTATTCTTGGCCACTCTCAGATCAATACATATAGCCCTGTGTTGACTCGGAATTTGATGTTCAGCCAAAGCCAGTACTAGATCTAGACCAGTGATGGCAAACCTTTTAGACGCCGAGTGCCCAAACTACGGATCAAAAACCCACTTATTTTTCACAAAGTGCCAATACGGCAATTTAACCTGAATACTGTGGTACCCCGGGTTACAAATGCTTCACGTGCTACTCTTCAGGAAAGTGCGGATCTAAGAGCAGGCTTTTGAATTTCCCACAGCCACAGCATCCTCATGTGGCCGCGAGAAATTCAAAAAACTGCTCTTCGATCCTCACGTTCCTGAAGAGCAGCACCTCTAAAGCCAGGGGGAGTGGTGGCAGCTTGTGGGTTCGTTCGTAGCCCCAGTTTACTATCCAGCCACACCACTCTGGGCATCCCAAAAGCGGTGTGGCTAGAGACTAAACTGGATCTATGAAAAAGCCCACAAACTGCTGCCTCCCCTTTGCCCGGCTCTCTGAACAGAGCACAGTGGTGTGCTCCGAGTGGAGGGCATTGCCGTGGCTTTGATCGGGTAATGTCGTGTGCCAGCAGAAAGGGCTCCACATGCCACCGTTGGCACCCATGCCATAGATTCTCCAACACTGACCTAGATCAAACTCCCAGCTTTGCTGGTGGTAGCTACCTAACCCTTCCTTTTACTATGGAGTCTTTTTGTTAAAAATGGAAAGACTACACAGTATAATGATGTTTATATAACTATTTTATCAACATTTCATTTTACGATACTTATATGTTTATTATATTTTATATCTGTAGTATTGTTTGATTGCCTGATTATGCTGTGAGCTGTTCAGAGTGGCCTCAAGCTAAAAGATATAAACGAACAAAAATACCAACACAGGAGAGCTAGCTTTCATTTCCTCAGACTGTTGGACTACCTAGTCCAGTTCAGTATTGTCTATTCTGTCCACTGTCAGTTCTTGACCAAGTCAGATGAATGGTCATTTCCAGCCAGCCTAACAGCTGAGTTTGTGTTAAGGAGAAATGCCAGGGATTGAATGTAGGCCCTGCAGCATGCAAAGCAGATGCTCTAAACTAAGCTATGCCCCAGGGAGCAAATTAACAAAGTCTAAATTAAATAAAAACGCTTGCTGCCAACCTGCCAAAGTGTCACCCATAGCACGGCACATATGGTGTAATCTAGTTCCACTAGAATGACTGCAGCTTTGCTATTGATTTCAGTACAATTTTATCACGCCACACTTTTCTAAGGACCCATTGGGCCCTCTTTTGCTCTTATCTAGAATCAGGATTTTTTCTCATTGATGAACACCACCTGTCACATTGAAACCATCATCACAATTGGAACCAACAATCTGGGGAAGAAAGGGCTTTTCCCATTAAGATAATCACCAATGACACAGACTTTCACCTACTGCAGAGCTGTCCTTGAAGATCTAGCCCACAGAGGATGTTAATAATCTATTAGTTGTGTGAATACACCTATGGCATGATTAACCAGGAAGAAGATTCTCAAAGGCCCAGTGGAAGAGCAATGTTTTTATTTGCCTTTTGAATTCTAGGAGGCTGGATCCTCTACCGGCAATTAATCCAATAGCAAACTAGGCCAACACTGAGATGGCCTGGTTCTTAGTTGTGGGTGGCCGATACAACATCAAGGATTTGAAAGAATGAGTGGAATGAATAGTAGATCCGAAGGAGAGGTCTCTGCCAGGCAGCAAGTCTCAAACTATTCATGGCTTTATATATGTCAATTTGGCCTAGACTCTGACTGGCAAATGGACCAGGAGAAGGGAAACAATCATATTTCAATATTCCTGATGCAAGCTTAGCTACTGCAATTTGCACTAGCTGGAGCTTCCAAATCAAGGGTAGCCCCACCTTTGCAATAGTCAGCCTTTGAAATTACCACCATATGAAACAATATTATTAGGAACTTCCTTATCTTCCAAATGAAGCTCATGGAGTGAATCCCCATAATATCTATTGCGGTCTGACTTGCTGGAACCCAGTACAAGCAGCTGCATCTCGAGACACATAGAATCATAGAGTGGAAAAGATCTCAAGAACCATCCAGTCCAACCCCCAGCCATGCAGGAACCCCCATCACAGTATTCCCGACAGATGGCCATCCAGCCTCTGCTTAAAAACCTCCAAAGAAGGAGACTCCACCACCCTCCGTGGCAGCACATTCCACTGATGAACAGCTCTAACAGTCAGGAAGTTCTTCCTAATGTTTAAATGGAATCTGTTTTCTTGCTGTTTTAAACCACTGCTCCAAGTGGTTTCAAACTACATGGAAGCCATGGAAAACAAACCTGTCCCCTCTTCAATATGACATCATTTCAAATACAGTATTTAAACATGGCTATCATATCCCCTCTCAGCCTTCTTTTTGTAAGGCTAAACATTTCCAGATCCCGAAGCCGCTCCTCATAAGACAGTTCTTCCAGACCATTAACCATCCTGGTTGCCCTCCTCTGGACCCGTTCGGGACTGTCAACATCCTTTTTAAATTGAGGTGCACAGAACTGGACGCAGTACTCCAGATGGGGTCTGACCAGAATAGAATAGAGTGGTACTATCACTTCCATTGATCTAGACCAGTGCTGGAGAACCTATGTCACGGGTGCCAAAGGTGGCACTTGGAGCCCTTTCTGTGGCCACCTGACATACCCCTTCACAGGTTAAATTGTATTGGCATTTTGCAAAAAAACTAGTGGGTTTTGAATCGTGGTTTGGGCACTTGGCCTCTAAAAGTTTCAACATCACTGATCTAGACACTATGCTTCTGTTGATGCAATCAAGAATTGCATTGGCCTTCTTGGCCGCTGTGTCACACTGCTGACTCATGTTCAATTTGTGGTCCACCCAGACTCCCAGGTCCCTTTCACATGTACTGTTCTCCAGCCAGGTGTCTCCCATCCTAGAACTGTGCAATTCATTTTTAACCTATATTTTACCCTACATTTTACCCTACATTTCTCTCTGTTAAAACCCATTCCGTTAGCATTGGCACAGCACTCTAATCATGCAACGATGGAGCCACCGCTGCCATCGTACTTCTCACTCTGAACAGCACCTTGATGAACATCTTCGGCAAATGTTTCACTGTGATCGTTCCACTTCCAACAAGAACAAAGGGAAACAATTCTGCAGCAAATCCCTTGTTCTCTTTTTTGCAAGGAAGAACTAGGATTTGCTAGACAGGTGAGTTGAGGGTAGCAGCACCCTCCTTCATGGATCCAATAAGACTTGCATTGTGGGTGTTGCTGTTTTGTAAATGCTTGTTCTCTTGTTATCTGCTCCCCGCATTGAAGCTCATTAGAACTAAATCTGTTTACATTGTCAAGTTGTTGTTGTTTTCCTTGGCAGCCATGCAGGCTGAAACGCACGGTTTTTCTCCCATGCAGTTGCCCTGCTCCTGGCAGCTGAGCCTAAAAGATAAACTTCAAAAATGACAAGTCCTGTTGTCAGCATGAGGCCTGGCAGGCCTGCAACTGTGCTTGAGCACGTGCCATGCTAACGTTTTCCCTTTGTAAAAACATGTTTGCTTCACTGAGGAAAAAAAAAAAGAATAAATTTCAACTAGTCATTGTCTGAAACAATTTTGGAGGAATGTGGATCCAAAATTTTACAGTTTGAGCTTGAGGCCTTATAGCCCGAAAGCAAAGCTAAGCACATAAATGTATTTCCCCCATAGATGCAACCAAAATTAAGCACTTTACAGTGCAGTCTTATACATGCCTAAATAAGGGCAAGCCAATTCAGTTTAATATATGTACTGCACTGATGACTAGCTCAAAAAAAAACCATGCCCCTGCTACAGCAAAGGTATTTAATATATAAGAGGATTCAGATACTTAGTTTGATATATATTTCCCTTGTTGTGTGCCATCAAACCAGAACCAACTTATGGCAACCCTGATAGGGCTTTCAAGTTAAGGGAGATATTTAAAGAGTTATATTACCAGTTTCTTGGCCCTGGCCCACCAAACTATCCACCACACCATACCAGGTATCACATCTTTCCTTACTCAGTACTAGTTAGTAGAATATTTCAAAACAATGGGTGGAATCCTACTAATGTTTGGATAAAGTGTGTGTTGTGTGCTATACCTAATTGTGGCTAATCAACGAGATACCACAACAATTGAGACACCAGGCACATGACCAAGATTTGCCCCTGCACCTTGCCAATTAGCTGCAACTAACTACAGCATGTTATACAGATGTTTTGTGGGCACCAATACGATTGTGGCCAATGAAATTCCCAGGTTATTTCTGTTAACAAGAAAAAACAAAGAGGTCCCTTGCTCCTTATTCTGTTTACCTTGGTTATAAAATGACTAGCAATTGCTGCGGGAGCTGGTGCTTATATAACAAGTATTAAAACGGTGTTAGAAGTGTCATGATGTGTGAATAATATGATGATATTTTTAAAATACACTTTTCATTTAGTTATTCCCCACTACTATTGTTTGGTGGGCTGTTACAATTCATTTTCCAGCAAAGTACACAAAGGTGCATCTGAAGTAATCTCTGTGACCATCTGTGAGATCGGTTGCAGTCCCCTTTCCCTCCTCCAAGGGCGGTAGCCCCAAAGGAATGCTCTATCACAGGTTTTGAATGCTCAAATTATGTTTTATTCAAACATCTTTTCCGAACAGCTCTCCCATCGCCCGAGTCTCTGTCCTCACTGGCCTCAGAGGCATTTGCCTGCCAAGTCCTCCTCCAAAGTCCCGGCTGGTTCTAGACTAATATTTTCAAACAGCGCAATTCACAAACTCTCCAGTGACTTTAGCAAATGAGCCGGGTGTCTATAACTTGGTTAAACTTCCCTATTGGCATCTCCCAAAGGTGAGGTGTAGGATCGAGACGGCCCAGTGGCAGGGAAACCTGCTTCCTCGGAGCACTCCGATGGGTAGCAAGACATCTCCTCCTTTCTCGCTCCTGTGCCTCCCAGGTCTTCACCACTGCTGCTTGCTTCTGTCCCTCTTGCCTTGCTGTCTGTCCCCAGAAGGGCGCCTTCCAGGCTTTAGAGCTGCACCACTCCCGCTCAGCCGCTTCCCTTGGAAGGTGAAAAGTGACCCATTCCTCAGTCCATGGGTCTTCTTTCATGACCTCCAAAAGAAATGTAAGATGATAAGAGAGGCAAAGAAAGATTTTGAGGAACGCATGGCTAGCAATATAAAGGGTAATAATAAAAGCTTCTTTAAATATGTTAGAAGTAGAAAACCTGCCAGAGAACCAGTTGGCCCTCTTGATGGTGAGGGAGGAAAAGGGGAGGTTAAGGAGGACTTGGAAATTGCAGAGAAATTAAATGACTTCTTTGCATCTGTCTTCACGACAGAAGACCTTGAGCAGATTCCGCTGCCTGAACGGCCCCTCTTGACTAAAGAATTAAATCAAAAACAGGTTAAAAGAGAGGATGTTTTAGGACTAATTGATAAATTGAAGATTAACAAGTCACTGGGCCCAGATGGCATCTACTCAAGGGTTATTAGGGAACTGAGAAATGAAATTGCAGATCTCTTAACGGTAATATGCAACTTGTCTCTTAAAACGGCCACAGTGCTGAAGGACTGGAGGATAGTGGATGTCACACCAATTTTTTAAAAAGGAAGGAGGGCGGACCCAGGAAACTACAGGCCGGTTATCGTTACATCTGTCCCAGGGAAGATGGTGGAAATTTTTTGAAAAGGTCAACAGGCATGTGGATTTGGGTAAACCGGTGGATATCGTCTATCTGGATTTTCAGAAGGCTTTTGACACAGTCCCTCACCAAAGGCTGCTGAGAAAATTGCACAGTCAGGGGATAAGAGGGCAGGTCCTCTTATGGACTGAGAACTGGTTGAGATCCAAGAAACAAAGAGTAGGTGTCAATGGGAAATTTTCACAATGGAGAGAAGTGAAAAGCGCTGTGTCCCAGGGATCTGTCCTGGGACTGGTGCTTTTCAATCTGTTCATAAATGACCTGGAGACAGGGGTAAGCAGTGTAGTGGCCAAGTTTGCAGATGACACAAAACTTTTCAGTGTGGTAAAAACCAGAGAAGATTGTGAAGAACTCCAGAAGGATCTCTCCAAATTGGGGGAATGAGCTGTGAAATGGCAAATGCGTTTTAATGTAGCCAAATGAAAAGTAATGCATATTGGGGCAAAAAATCAAAACTTTACTATCAACTCATGGGCTCTGAGTTATCTGTGACAGATCAGGAAAGAGATCTTGGTGTGTTGGTGGACAGCTCCATGAAGGTGTCTCCCCAGTGTGTGGCAGCAGTGAAGAAGGCCAATTCCATATTTTTGTTGTTGTTGTTGTTCAGTCGTTCAGTCATGTCTGACTCATGAGGTGGCCAAAGTACTGGAGCCTCAGCTTCAAAATCTGTCCTTCCAGTGAACATTCATGGTTGATTTCTTTCAGGATTGATAGGTTTGATCTCCTTGCAGTCCAGGGGACTCTCAAGACTCTCCTCCAGCACCACAACTCAAAAGCATCGATTCTGCGGTGATCAGCCTTCTTTATAGTCCAGCTCTCACTTCCATACTTCACTACTGGAAAAACGTAGCTTTGACTATCCTGACCTTAGTTGGCAAAGTGATGTCACTGCTCTTTAGGATGCTATCTAGGTTTGCCATTGCTTTCCTCCCAAGAAGCAGGCGTCTTTTTATTTCGTTGCTGCAGTCGTCATCTGCAGTGATCAAGGAGCCCAAGAAAATAAACTCTGTCATTGCCTACATTTCGTCCCCTTCTATTTGCCAGGAGGTGATGGGACCGGTGGCCATGATCTTAGTGTTTTTGATGTTGACAGCTTCAACCCATTTTTTCACTCTCCTCTTTCACCCTCATTAAGAGGTTCTTTAATTCCTCCTCACTTTCTGCTATCAGAGTAGTATCATCTGCGTATTTGAGGTTGTTGATATTTCTTCCGGCAATCTTAATTCCGGCTTGTGATTCATCTAGACCTGCCTTTCACATGATGTACTCTGCATATAAGTTAAATAGGCAAGGTGACAGTATACAGCCTTGTCGTACTCCTTTCCCAATTTTAAACCAGTCAGTTGTTCCATATCCAGTTCTGACGGTTGCTGCTTGTCCCACATATTGATTTCTTAGGAGACAGATAAGGTGGTCAGGCACTCCCATTCCTTTAAGAACTTGCCACAGTTTGTTGTGGTCTACACAGTCAAAGGCTTTTGCATAGTTGATGAAGCAGAAGTAGATGTTTTTCTGGAAATCTCTGGCTTTCTCCATAATCCAGCGCATGTTGGCGATTTGATCTCTAGTTCCTCTGCCCCTTCGAAATCCAGCTTGCAGTTCTGGAAGTTCTCTTTCCACATACTGCTGAAGCCTGCCTTGTAGAATTTTGAGCATAACCTTGCTAGCGTGTGAAATGAGTGCAACTGTGTGATAGTTGGAGCATTCTTTGGCGTTTCCTTTCTTTGGGATTGGGATGTAGACCGATCTTTTCCAGTCGTCTGGCCACTGCTGAGTTTTCCAAATTTGCTGGCATATCGTATGCAGCACCTTTACAGCATCCTCTTTTAAGATTTTAAAGAGTTCAATTGGAATGTTGTCACCTCCACTGGCCTTGTTGTTTGCAATGCTTTCTAAGGCCCACTTGACTTCACTGTCCAGGATGTCTGGCTCCAGGTCAGCAACTACACTATCTTTGGTTATCAGGGACATCCAGATCTTTCTGATATAATTCCCTTGTATATTCTTGCCATCTCTTCTTGATCTCTTCTGCTTCAGTTAGGTCCCTACCATTTTTGTCATTTATCATATCCATAATTGCACGAAATGCCCCTTTAATATCTCAAATTTTCTTGAACAGATCACTGGTTTTCCCTTTTCTGTTGTTTTCCTCTATTTCTTTGCATTGTTCGTTCAAGAAGGCCATCCTGTCTCTCCTCGCTATTCTTTGGAAGTCTGCATTAAGTTTTCTGTATCTTTCCCTTTCTCCCTTGCATTTTGCTTCCCTTCTCTCCTCCAAAACAGCCAACATTATAATGCCATTGTACAAAACAATAGTAAGGCCGCACCTGGAGTATTGTGTACAATTCTGCATCTGAGGAAAGACATAATTGAACTGGAAAAAGTGCAAAAGAGAGCGACTAAAATGATTACTGGGCTGGGGGACCTCCCTCATGAGGAAAGGCTAAAATATTTGGGGCTCTTTAGTCTGGAAAAAAGGCACCTGAGGGGGATATGATTGAGACATACAAAATAATGCAGGGCATGAGTAAAGTGAATAGAGGGAAGCTCTTCTCCCTCTCACAAAATACCAGAACTAGGGGACATCTACTGAAATTGAGGGCTGGGAGAGTAAGGACAGACAAAAAAATTTTTTTCACCCAGCGTGTTGTTAGTCTTTGGAACTCCCTGCCACAGTATGTGGTGATGGCAGTTGGCCTGGATGCCTTCAAAAGGGGATTGGACAGATTCCTGGAGGAAAAGTCCTTCACAGGTTACAAACCATGATGGAGATGTGTAATCTCCAGGCTTAAAACCGGGGTACTTCAAGGGCCGGATGTAGGGGAGTGGTATCAGGAGACAGGTATCTAGTCCCATGCACTCCCAAATGCATCTGGTGGGGCCACTGTGAGATACAGGAAGCTGGACTAGATGGGCCGTTGGCCTGATCCAGCATGGCTCTTCTTATGTTCTTATGTTCTTATGAGGTCTTCAGACTCTTTTGGTTTTTCCACCACTACCACCACGTTTGCACTCGCCACCTTTACTCCCGCTGACTCCGCCAGTCCCCACATGACTCTTTCCCCTCATTAGCTAATTTTCTTGGAGAGGAAGGCGCACCCTTCCAAGGTAGGGCCTCACACCATCCCAATGGCATATAAAAGACTGGTGTGTATTAGGTTCAAACAGGACACATTCAAATGTTACACCTGGAGTTCTGGCTTTCTATAGGTTTAATAAATAAGCTGAAAGATGGTTAGAGTTAAAACCTATGGCTTGTGAGATTTTAGGCCACTAAATTGCTAATTCACTCTTCAGGAAGCTAAGTCTATGCTTTATCCACTATAGCTGCCAGGACCCTGCCTGTCATAGAACCTGAATGTGAAGGGTTAAATGCTGAAGAATAGCAGGAGGAGCCTTGCAGTTCAACTCAGCAGGCAGCTGAGTCTGAGGATGCAGCTGAGGGTACATCTCCTCCTCCTATGAGGGCTAGGAACAGGATCCTGCAAAGAAGAACTAACAGGAGAGCCGGGGAAAGGATCTTTAATGATAGGCATAGAATTAGATCTGAAAGCCCTGAGTTCTAGCAGGAGCCTTGCCAGAGATATGGGTGTGTTCCCTGGTTTAGGATAAAGCTAGCAAGTTTACCCTGAAACCTCTGTGGGAGCAACTCGTCACTTACCTTGTCACCACGTTCCTGTGTGTATCCAGACTCTGTTTCCTGACCTTGGACCGGCTTTCTGGTTACGGCGTTCTTTGTTTCCTGACCTTGGACCGGCTTTCTGACTATGACGTTTCTCTGTACCCTTGAACTTGGCATTTGGCTCTGTAAGGTATTTTGGCTTTGATTCGGTCTGTACTTTGTTTGTTATCTGGATTACAACTAAAGTTCCTGGCAAAGAACTGAACTTGGCTTGCTGTGTATTCTGTGTGCGGGGCTTGACAATAGCAAAGCCTTTGACTGTGCATATCATGAGAAACTAAGGGTTGTTCTAAAAGAAATGGTGTTGCCTCAGCACTTGATTGTCCTAATGTGTAATTTGTGTTGTAGACAGGGAGCTGCTGTTATAACACAATGTAGGAGACAGAATGGTTTTCTAAAATGTGGTGCATTTTATCCCCGTTATCTGTTCAGTCTGTACACAGAACATACTGTATTGTATGGAAAACCAGACTAGATTAGGTTGAAGGAGTAGTGAAAATGCGTAGAAAAAGAACCATAAAATATACAGATAACACCATTTTACTGGAATAAAGCAACAGTAATTTGAAATGAGTTGTGATGAAAAAGGAAGTGACAAATAAGGAATGCCATTGAACATTAAGACAAAATCATGACTCAGAAGAACTAAATAAGTTTAATGTTGACAAAGAAAAAATTGAAATTGTTAAAGAATATGGTCACCTTGCTTGGTTCAATCATCAATCCAAAGGGATGCTGCAGCCAAGAAATCAGAAGAATGAGATTAGGAAGGGCAGCAATAAAAGAATGATAAAGGTTTATCAAGTGTAATGATGTGTCACTGGAGACCAACAGCAATGTCATCCACACTCTTGTATTCCTGATCCGGATGTATAGGCATGAAAGCTGGACAGTTAAGAAAACTGACAGGGGGTAAAAAGGAGATTCATTTGAAATACAGTGCTGAAGGAGAACTTTGCGTATACCCCAGACTGGCAAATCAAGCTATCTCCAGAGGAAAAAATGACAAAACTGAGGCAGTTCTTTGGGTGTATCATGAGAATATAAAACAATAAAGCTGGAAATATTTGAAGGCAGCAGGAAAAGAGCAAGACCAAAAATGAGTTGGATTGCCCCCATAATAAAGAAAGACACTCACTTGAGTCTGTAGGAACTGAACGAGGCTGTTAAGGACAAGATGTTTCGGAGATCACGCATACATAGAGTTGCCATAAGTCAGAGGTGACTTCAGGGCACATAAGGAAAAAATGGTAATAAGTGCTAAATTATTGTTTTCCTTTGCACCTTTGCCTTATAGGGAGATGCCTGAGTGGAAAAAGCTGTTGTTGATGTTCATTTAGAGATAAAAGCCAGGCGGGGTTAAAATATGGACACTTTGCAATTTCTTGTCCTTCACTTCTCTCCTGCTGGAGATTGAACGTCATCATTGCTTTTTTTTAAAAAAAAACTTGAATATAGCAGCTCTGAGCTATGATGCTGTCTGTATCCAAACTAGCTTCACACTTCTTCCGGCAATAAACTATTCCATTTCCTAATGGGCATATTACAGCCGGGGGGGGGGCAGCCTGAGAATTAGTTTCACACCAATATGCCAGGGATTGTGTTACTTTGCGAGCACAGCTGAAATGTGGCAGTGGAAACAAACAGCTCTGAATGGGAGGCGGGTGGCATGGGGTTTCTTAGGAGGATTGCATTGCTTGGTTCAGATGGTTGTCTTGCTTTGTGTAAATGCTATCTTGTTATAAAGAGAAAAGTAGAAAAGGAAATAAATAGCTCCCATTTCCACTTTGAATAAAGGTCTGCCGGCAAAAAAAAATATGCACGGAACACAAATTTTATTTCAAACACCAATCACGATTCTGAGCACAGTCTCCTTTAAAAGAGGCGTCCACTTTTACTACTTTAAAGAAAAGAAGTGGTTTCCCCCCACTTCTTACCAAAATCACAAATTCAGCAACTGGGAACAGCTGTAGGGAGGGAGTGCAACCCATCAGCCACACTTTGTCTTTCCTGCTGTACAAGCATTTTACACTGAACAAAGGTAGGGTCTTCTTTCCTTCCTTCCTTGTCTGAGATTCTACTTTGAAATGGTACAATTGTTATAGATGAAATACTGGAATATGCAAAGACAAAATAAATTTGGATTATTTGTTGACCATTAATTTCACTGCCTCTGGATACTCCGTGTTGAATTAATGCAAAACAATTATTTCCAGCGTGATCACAGAACAAATCTGAGGCACTTGTTTTAAACAGAAGGCAAGATTAAGCCTATATCATTGTCATTTACAATGAGTATTTTATTTGCCCAATAAAAGCATATACAGTAAATTTTAAAATCTTTGAACAATGGGAATGCATTGCAGGAATTGCTTAATTAAATTTAATTAGATGCACTTGATAAACTATAATCCTTAGGAGCCAGGTGAGTGAAAAGTAGCTAGCTTTATGATCTAGACCCTTGCAAATCCAATATTTATTTTGCAGGAATTTATACAAAAAAGACAAATACAACGTAAAAGATTGACCTCATTTGAAAAGATTGACCAATGTCTTCTTGTTAGTTCCAACTAGAGTAGGCATGTTGGCTCAGTAGGATTTACCTGACTACTAACCAATCACTCAGCCTCAGTCTGGAATATCTTATAAATGGGGCACATTTCTATTTATTTATTTATTATTTATTATTTACACTTGTATACCGCCCCATTCCCACAATGGGGACTCTGGGCGGTTTACAGTATCAAAATTAAAACAGCAAGAACAATTGTGAACTACAATAGCAAAACAGCAATGACCAAAAGAAATTTGGCGGGATAATAATAATAATAATAATAATAATAATAATAATAAAAACAAATGGGACCTTAGACATTGCCGTAAGCTTCTTGGAAGAGGATAGTTTTGAGATTCCTCTTAAAAGCTTCCAGCGATGGAGCCAGCCGTAAATCACTAGAGAGTTTATTCCAGATGGACGGGGCCACTACCGAGAAAGCCCGCCCCCGAGTACCCGCCTTATGGGCGTCCCTCGGTGTGACCGTCCGGAGTGATAAGGCCGCCGAAGCTCGGGTGGGTCGGGCCAGGTCTAATTGTCGGGAGAGACGCTCCGCCAAATATGCTGGGGCCAAGCCATGGAGGGTTTTGTAAACCAAAACCAACACCTTGAACCTTATTCGGGAGGCAACGGGTAACCAGTGTAGGCGAGCCAGGATGGGGTGGCACGGTCATAGCGACGCGCACCAACCACCAGCCTGGCCGCCGTATTCTGGACCCGCTGCAATCGCCGAACAAGGTTCAAGGGGAGCCCCATGTAGAGGGCGTTGCAGTAATCCAGCCTCGACATGACCAGTGCCTGTACCACAGTCCTCAAGGAGCCCTCATCGAGGTACGGGCGAATCTGGGCGATAAGCCTAAGATGGTAAAAGGCCGACCTGACCACGGCTGACACCTGAGGTTCCAGGGTCAGATCCGGGTCCAGGACGACGCCCAGATTCCTCACTCTTTGCGCCAGCTGGAGGGCGGACCCATCCAGACTGGGAAGAGGGCCACAGTACCCCTCCGACGAGCCCCCAAAGAACATAACCTCGGTCTTACCTGGGTTGAGCCTGAGCCTGTGGGACCTGGTCCAGTCCAGAACCGCAGCCAGGCAACGATCAAGGGTCGCGACGGCCTCCACTGCATCGGTGGAAAAGGAGAGATAGAGCTGCGTGTCATCAGCGTACTGATGACAGCAGAC
This sequence comes from Phrynocephalus forsythii, assembly GCA_029282475.1. Taxonomy (NCBI): domain Eukaryota; kingdom Metazoa; phylum Chordata; class Lepidosauria; order Squamata; family Agamidae; genus Phrynocephalus; species Phrynocephalus forsythii. Next base: position 160,719,027 of record JAPFRF010000011.1, read on the forward strand.
TCCATAACTCCAGATGATCTCGGCCAGTGGCTTCATATAGATGTTAAAGAGCATTGGGGAGAGTGACGACCCCTGAGGCACCCCACAAGAGAGTGTCCAGGGAGCCGACAACTCACCCCGCAAGCTCACTCGCTGGGTGCGGCCCCCAAGGAAGGACCGGAGCCAGGCCAAGGCCTGGCCTCCAATCCCAACCTCAGAGAGCCGCTCCAGCAGGATACCGTGGTCGACGGTATCGAAAGCCGCTGACAGGTCGAGAAGGACCAGCAGGGTAGAGCAACCCCTGTCAGCCCTCCTCAACAGATCATCATGCAGCGCGACCAGGGCCGTTTCGGTTCCATGACGCGGCCTGAACCCGGACTGGAAAGGATCCAGGACATGGTTCTCCTTCAGGAACGACTGGAGATGCAGGGCGGCGACTCGCTCGATCACCTTGCCCAAAAAGGGAACATTGGCTATGGGACGATAGTTGGACAAATCGTCCACAGCCAAGCCAGATCTTTTAATAATGGGCTTCACCACCGTCTCCTTCAGAAGACTGGGCAAAATCCCGTCCCTGAAGGAGGTTGAGGCAATCAGTGAAGCCCATTTCGGCATGCTCCCCCCTGCGCTCTTAATCAACCAGGAAGGGCAAGGGTCGAATGGAGAGGCCGCAGGCCTGCAATGTCCCAGTGCCCTGGAGGCATCCACCGGTGTTACAGGCCCAAACTCAACAAACCGAGGCGACCGAGGCGGCCCGACACTGGCCATGACAGGGGCCGTATCAGGGCAACCGGCATCCAGCTCGGAACGGATGGCCTCTATCTTAGATTTAAAATAGGCTGCGAATGACTCACTAGTGAAATCACTAGGAGGAGGCCCCGGCGGAGCGGGATTGGTGAGGTCTCGGACCACACGGAAAAGTTCCGCCTGGCGATTCGAGGCCTCACCAATTCTCAGGGCGGCAAAAGATCTCCTAGCCGCCCTTATCGCACGAGAGTAGCGACCGCTCGACGCCTTTATCGCAGCCCAATTTTGAGCCGTCCGAGCGTTCCGCCATCTGCTCTCTAGCCTTCTCCGCTCTTGCTTCATCGCCCGTAGCTCCTCGGTAAACCAAGGGGACGAACGGGCTCGGCATCGGATCAGGCGCTTGGGGGCGATCCGGTCGACAGCCCCAGCCACCTCCTCAAACCACCGTTGGGCTAGGGAGTCGGCCGGATCGTCATCCAAACTGTCTGGTACATCCCGAGGGCCTCCGAGAACCGCACGGGGTCCAGGAGCCCCCGGGGGCGGGCCCAGATGGACGGGCCCGGCTCCCCGCGGGGCGGGGTGGCTACCGCAAGAGAGAAAGTCAGTAGATAATGATCTGACCATGACACGGGCCGGGCCAACAACCTCCCGACCCCCAGATCAAAACCCCACAATGTGGAGGCAAAAACCAGGTCCAGGGTGTGTCCACCAATATGAGTGGGTCCGATGACTAATTGGGACAGGTTCATGGAGGCCATGGACTCCATGAATTCCAGAGCTGCTCCAGACAGCCCAATCTCGGCGTGCACATTGAAATCCCCAACACCAATAGGCGGGGGGACCTCAAAAGTGCCGCCGAGATGAACTCGGAGAGCTCCGGAAGGGATAGCGCAGGGTCGCGGGGAGCACGGTACACAAGCACTACCCCAAACCTGTCCCTATGACCCACCATAAGGTGGAGACATTCCAAACCTGGACTCACCAAAATCGCGGATCTACTGACATGAAAGGAGTCTCTGAAGACCATAGCCACCCCGCCACCCCTCCCCTTTGACCTGCCCAGCTGCTGCAAACGGTAGCCCTGGGGGCAAAGGAGGGTGAGGGAAGCCCCACCTCCCTCGCCCACCCAGGTCTCCGTGATGAAAGCCAGGTCGGCACGCTCATCCACGATGAGATCGTGGATAAGGGGGATCTTATTATGTACCGACCTGGCATTAATAAGCAGGCAGGACAGGTCAGGGGAACAGGCGGTTTGGATCCCAGCCATTTGGCGGTGAGCCGACGGATCAGAACGGGGGACAGGCAATAGATGTCTGTCCCGAGTTCTCCTAATCCGATCGACCTGCCGGCCCACAGCGTATCTCCCACGGCCCGACACAACCCTAATGGGGCACCCGGCGGGCTCCATGAGATCTCAAACGGCCAAGGGCCCAAACCTAACAATACCAGAAATAAAAGAGGAAGGAAAAAAAAAATACCAAGGCCACCAAAAATTCAATACAATACAAAACAAAACAAAAATAAAACAACTGAAAATCGAAAACAATAACCAAATATCCTGGTAACAAAGCAAAAACAATACAATAAACACTATCAATAATAAAATTAAAAATAAAAGATCAAGGGGTAGCCCAAAAAGAGATGGAATAAGTGGGGAGGGAAAGGGGGGAGAAGAGGGAAAGGGGGGCAACAATAACACAAGGCAACAAAGGTCATAGATGGCAAACTCAGGGGCGCAGCAAGAGGGCTCGGAGGAAGTCCACCGCCAGGGTCGACAGCCTCATGGCTCAAGTGATCCCAGGGAAGAGCCACTCCAGTCCAACCTGCACTCTTGGACCATAAATAGTTCAACAATCAGATGGTACAGCCAAGCGGCTCATAGCTAACAACCAGGCCCAACCGAGGAAGTGGTCCAAGGGTTCCGAAGTCCAAAGCCGGTCCCCAAGCCGGCTTGATGGTGAAACTCATTGTTCGGGTATCATGGGGAGCAGGGGCCCTAGGCCCTCCCCTCTCGGGGGGGCGAAAGATGCAATGACCCCAATAGCCCAAGAACCAGCCCGGCGAGGGGGGGTTGGGCTGCGGCAAGGATGGAAAATCCGCGCCCGGATGGACACCCCCCCCCGGCAGGACACGCCGGCGGCTGACCCGCCGCCCGAGGACCAGCCCGGCGGGGGGGGCAGGCTGCGGTAAAGATGGAAAATCCGCACCTGGTCCCCACACCCCCCAGCAGGAAAACGCCGGCGGCCGACCCACCGCCCGAGGGACAACCCGGCGGGGGGGGGGGTAGGCCGCGACAGGAATGGAAAGTCCGCGCCTAACCCCACCCCCCCGGCAGGAGACGCCGGCGGGCGACCCACCGCCCGAAGACCAGCCCAGCGGGGGGGGGGCAGGCTGCGGCAAAGATGGAAAGTCCGCACCTAGCCCCATCCCCCCAACAGGAGACGCCGGCGGCCGACCCGCCGCCCGAGGACCAACCCGGGGGGGCAGGCTGCGACAAAGATGGAGAGTCTGCGCCTGGCCCCCACCCATCCCCGTCAAAAGACACCGGCGGCCGACTCGCCACCCGAGGGCCAGCCCGGCGGGGGGGCAGGCGGCGGCAGAGATGAAAAGTCCGCGCCTGACCCCACCCCCCGACAAGGAACACCGGCGGTCGACCCACCGCCCGAAGACCAACCCAGCGGGGGCAGGCTGCGGCAGGAATGGAAGGTCCGCGCCTAGCCCCATCCCCCGGCAGGAGACGCCGGCGGCCGACCCACCGCCCGATGGCCAACCGGGGGCAGGCCGCGGCAAAGATGGAAAGTCCGCGCCTGGCCCCCGCCCCGAAAGGAGAGACGCCGGCGGCCGACTCGCCGCCCGAGGACCAGCCCGGCGGGGGGGGGGAGGCTGCGGCAGAGATAGAGAGGCCGCGCCTGACCCCACCCCCCCGGCAAGAAACGCCGGCGGTCGACCCACCGCCCGAAGACCAGTCCAGCGGGGGGCAGGCTGCGGCAAGGGTGGAAAGTCCGCGCCTCCCCCCAGCAGAAGACGCCGGCGGCCGCCCCGCCGCCCGAAGGCCAACCCGGGGGGGGCAGGCCGCGGGAAAGATAGAGAGTCCGCGCCTAGCCCCAACCCCTCCAGCCGAGACGCCGGCGGCCGACCCGCCGCCCGAGAGCCAAAGCCCCCCAGGGCAAAGACGGCGGGGGCCCCCCCCAGCTCAGCCCAACCCAACGACCAACCCGGCAGGGGGGCCAGGCTGCGGCAAGATGAGAAGAACCGCGCCTGGCCCCAACCCCCCTCCCGAACTAGGAGAGGATGCCAACGGTCGCCCCGCCGCCCCCAAAAGCCAAGGCCCCCCAGGAGCGAAGACGGCAGAGGCCGCCTTACTCACCTCCGTCGACCCGAACCACCGGGGGAAAAGCAGCGGCAGCAGCGAGACGCCACAGAGTAGGAATGGCGCCAGCTGCCACATTTCTACTTTTGTGTCCCAGTTGATCAGTGAGGCTACAAAATAAAACAGGCTGAACTGTGCTTTCATCATTGTAAGGCTAATTACACTGGTGACAATGAGGCCTGTAATAAGACTTCCTGGGGTAGGAACTGGCAAGCCACCCCGGTATCCCTGCCAAGAACATCCCATGGTCAGAAACAAAAGGCTAAAAGATATGACGCTGGAAGATGAGCCCCTCAGGTCGGAAGGTGTCCAACATGCTACTGAGGAAGAGCGGACGATAAGTACAAGTAGCTCCAGAGCTAATGAAGTGGCTGGGCCAAAGCCGAAAGGACGCTCAGCTGCAGATGTGCCTGGAAGAGAAAGGAAAGTCCAATGTTGCAAAGAAATATACTGCATAGGAACCTGGAATGTGAGATCTATGAACCAGGGTAAGCTGGATGTGGTCAAACGTGAGATGGAAAGAATAAACATTGACATCCTGGGCATCAGTGAACTTAAATGGACAGGAATGGGTGAATTCAGTTCAGATGACTATCACATCTACTACTGTGGGCAAGAATCCCATAGAAGAAATGGAGTAGCCTTCATAGTCAACAATAGAGTGAGAAAAGCAGTGCTGGGATACAACCTAAAAAATGATAGAATGATCTCGGTACGATTCCACGGCAGTCCTTTGAACATCACAGTAATCCAAGTTTATGCTCCAACTACCGGTGCTGAAGAGTCTGAGATTGACCAATTTTATGAAGGCTTACAAGAACTTCTAGAACTGACACCAAAGAAAGATGTTCTTCTCATCATAGGGGATTGGAATGCTAAAGTAGGGAGTCAAGTGATAAAAGGAATAACTGGCAAGTTTGGCCTTGGAGTTCCAAATGAAGCAGGGCAAAGGCTAATTGAGTTTTGTCAAGAAAACAAGCTGGTCATTGCAAACACTCTTTTCCAACAACACAAAAGGCGACTCTACACATGGACATCACCAGATGGACAATACCGGAATCAGATTGACTATGTTCTCTGCAGCCAAAGATGGAGGAGCTCTATACAGTCAGCAAAAACAAGACCTGGTGCTGACTGTGGTTCAGATCATCAGCTTCTTATTTCAAAATTCAAACTTAAACTGAAGAAAGTAGGGAAGATCACTGGGCCAGTCAGGTATAACCTAAGTCAAATCCCATATGAATACACAGTGGAAGTGAAGAATAGATTCAAGGAACTAGATTTGGTGGACAGAACACCTGAAGAACTATGGATGGAGGCTTGTAACATTGTACAGGAGGCTGCAAAGAAAAATATTCCAAAGAAAAGAAAATGCAAGAAAGCAAAGTGGTTGTCCAACGAGGCCCTACAAATAGCGGAGGAGAGAAGGGACGCAAAATGCAAGGGAGAAAGGGAAAGATACAGAAAATTGAATGCAGACTTCCAAAGAATAGCAAGGAGAGACAGGGCGGCCTTCTTGAATGAACAGTGCAAAGAAATAGAGGAAAACAACAGAAAAGGAAAAAACCAGAGATCTGTTCAAGAAAATTGGAGATATTAAAGGGGCATTTCGTGCAAAGATGGATATGATAAAGGACAAAAATGGTAGGGACCTAACTGAAGCAGAAGAGATCAAGAAGAGATGGCAAGAATATACAGGGGAATTATATCAGAAAGATCTGGATGTCCCTGATAACCAAGATAGCGTAATTGCTGACCTGGAGCCAGACATCCTGAAGTCAAGTGGGCCTTAGAAAGCATTGCAAACAACAAGGCCAGTGGAGGTGATGGCATTCCAATTGAACTCTTTAAAATCTTAAAAGAGGATGCTGTAAAGGTGCTGCATAAGATATGCCAGCAAATTTGGAAAACCCAGCAGTGGCCAGAGGACTGGAAAAGATCGGTCTACATCCCAATCCCAAAGAAAGGAAACGCCAAACAATGCTCCAACTATCGCACAATTGCACTCATTTCACATGCTAGCAAGGTTATGCTCAAAATTCTACAAGGCAGGCTTCAGCAGTATGTGGAAAGAGAACTTCCAGAACTACAAGCTGGATTTCGAAGGGGCAGAGGAACTAGAGATCAAATCGCCAACATGCGCTGGATTATGGAGAAAGCCAGAGATTTCCAGAAAAACATCTACTTCTGCTTCATTGACTATGCCAAAGCCTTCGACTGTGTAGACCACAACAAACTATGGCAAGTCCTTAAAGGAATGGGAGTGCCTGACCACCTTATCTGTCTCCTAAGAAATCAATATGTGGGACAAGCAGCAACCGTCAGAACTGGATATGGAACAACTGACTGGTTTAGAATTGGGAAAGGAGTACGACAAGGCTGTATACTGTCACCTTGCCTATTTAACTTATATGCAGAGTACATCATGAGAAAGGCCGGTCTGGATGAATCACAAGCCGGAATTAGGATTGCCGGAAGAAATATCAACAACCTCAGATACGCAGATGATACTACTCTAATAGCAGAGAGTGAGGAAGAATTAAAGAACCTCTTAATGAGGGTGAAAGAGGAGAGTGAAAAAAATGGGCTGAAGCTCAACATAAAAAAAACTAAGATTATGGCCACCGGTCCCATCACCTCCTGGCAAATAGAAGGGGAAGAAATGGAGGCAATGACAGAGTTTATTTTCTTGGGCTCCTTGATCACTGCAGATGGCGACTGCAGCAACGAAATAAAAAGACACCTGCTTCTTGGGAGGAAAGCAATGGCAAACCTAGATAGCATCCTAAAGAGCAGAGACATCACTTTGCCAACTAAGGTCAGGATGGTTAAAGCTATGGTTTTTCCAGTAGTGATGTATGGAAGTGAGAGCTGGACTATAAAGAAGGCTGATCGCCGCAGAATTGATGCTTTTGAGCTGTGGTGCTGGAGGAGAGTCTTGAGAGTCCCCTGGACTGCAAGGAGATCAAACCTATCCATTCTGAAAGAAATCAACCCAGAATGTTCACTGGAAGGACAGATTTTGAAGCTTAGGCTCCAGTACTTTGGCCACCTCATGAGAAGAGAGGACTCCCTGGAAAAGGCCCTGATGCTGGGAAAAATCGAAGGCAAAAGGAAAAGAGGACGGCAGAGAATGAGATGGTTGGACGGTGTCATCGATGCAACCAAAATGAATTTGACAAAACTCCGGGAGGCAGTGGAGGATAGGAAGGCCTGGCGAGCTCTGGTCCATGGGGTCACGAAGAGTCGGACACGACTGAACGACTGAACAACAACAACAACCAATCACTGAACAATTGATTCTACTCTAGTTGGAACTATCAAGAGCATACTGGCCAAAGTCAGTGTGATCCTAACTCAAAGATCCTAACCCATGAGAAGACTTTCTGGGAAAGGACAAAAATGTTAGGAAAAGGTAAAGCAGCAGGAACAGAGGAAAGCAGATATGAGACAGACTGACTCACTAAAGGAACCACAGCCTTGAGTTTGCAAAAGGGGAGCAGTTAGTTAGAGCCTAAGACCTCTTGGAAGCCGCTCATTCATAAGGTTGGCCATAAGTGGGAGGCAACTTGACCTCACAGAACGACAATAGTTCAAAGACGTGCTGGCTGTAGAGACGTTGGAGTGTTCTTGTGCTGGCATAGCCCTCTTCTACGGCCTGATCCTTTCTGTGGGCCTGGGAAACCTGCTGTCTTTTTCACTAGTGAATGACAGGAGCACACCCTTCCTTCATGGCATTCTGATTGTTTCTCACCCCCAGCAATCACAATAGCACTCTTTAACAAACATGGTTGCTGGCAGCAGCCTTTCTTAAACCCTGCTGAGAAGGTTGCATTGACAGGCTGCACACATCTGTGCTAATATATTATTCATGGAGCTTCTTGACTGTCTAATATGCACGGGCATTTAACATTTGCTGAAAATACCGGGATTAAAAAGGAAAAAAAAATAAAGAGAAAGAGGGGAGATGGGGGGGCAGGGCAAGATAAATTCTCTGGTTCCAGCAATCTGAAGAGCTTTCATTGTAAGCTTGTAGTGTATTCTCGGTAACATTGGATTTTGCAAACAAGTCTTTTGAGGATGGTAATTCAGATTGCTTTTTTAAAATGACAGAAATCCAATAATTGTAAGTGGCTTCAAAATGTCTTGTTCTCAAAAGGTGGGGGATAGCTTGGAGTGCAACTTCATCAGCTAAGAGTGTCTACTGCACAGTGGCTCATAAGAACTTAAGAAGAGCCATGCTGGATCAGGCCAAGGGCCCATCTAGTCAGGTTTCCTGTATTTATTTATTTAATTATTTATTGGACCTATATACTGCACCATCTAGCCACAAGGCTACTCTCACAGTGGCTCTGCCAAATGCCTCTGGGAGCTCACAAGATTAGCTATCAGGCCATGGAAGAGGGCTCTGCCAGCACTTCAAGGGCCAGCTCCCCTGTATCTGGCCCTCTAAGTACTGTACCCTGTTTTTAACCCTGGAGATGGACTTTTCCTCCAGGAATCTGTCCGATCCCCTTTTGAGACATCTAGGCCAGATACCATCACCACATCCTGTGGCAGGGAGTTCCACAGACTAACAACATGCTGGAGAAAGAAGTATTTTCTTTTGTCTGTTCTCAGTCTCCCAACTCTGAATTTGAGAAGATGCTCCCTAGTACTGGTATTTTGTGAGAGGGAGAAGAGAATCCCTCTATTTACTTTACTCATGTCCTGCATAATTTTGTATGTCTCAGTCATATCCCCCCTCAGGCGCCTTTTTTCCAGACTAAAGAGCCCCAAATGTTGTAGCCTTTTCTCATTAGGGAGGTGCCCCAGCCCAGTAATCATTTTAGTCGCTCCCTTCTGCACCTTTTCCTGTTCCACTATGTCCTTTTTTGAGATGTATTGACCAGAACTGTATGCAGTACTCCAGGTGCGGCCTTTACTATTATTTTGTACAATGGTGTTCTAATGTTGGCTGTTTTATTTTCAATCCCCTTTTTGATAATCCCTAGCATGGAATTGGCCTTCTTCACTGCTGCCACACACTGGGTAGACACCTTCATGGAGCTGTCCACCAGCTCATATGGAAAAAGCTGTTTTCTCAAACATCCATGACCTTGAACATTTAAGATCTGAGAGACCAACACCATGAGGCTGCCACAAAGATGTAACAAGAGCCAGTAAAGCTCTCACTCAGTTTGGTGTAACTTGCTCCCTGTTTCCATTACAGTATTAGCTTTAAAACCGCATTTTTGAGGCAATGATAATGTAACTCATTACAAAGCCCATCCCACTGTTACAGGACTTTGCCAATAGCAAATCAGTATTTTTGTTGTTGTTGTTGTTGTTTAAATGACCCATTAAAATTAGCATGGCCCCAGATGTGTTTAAAGTCCTCAAAATGTCATAGAAAGCATTTTTAAATTCCTAGAAAAGGTTAAATGGGTGAGTAGAAATCAGATAACAGCAATCATTACACAGAAAAAGGTCACTTTTTACCTGCTTTCTTTCTCTTTTAAAAAGGCCATTATTGTGCCCCCATTACCCCACAAGTAAGTAAGACTTAAGGTAGAGATTTGAATCATCACCCTATTGGACTATAACTTCCAGGAGTCCTTAGTCACTCTGGCCATAGGCCTGTTGGCGGTTGACCTGAGTGCTATAGAAATAATATATAAAATATAACTAACAGAGGCTGCAAACAGCAGTTTCAAGGGTATTGAAATGGGTCAAGTTAAAAGAACCCAGGTTTTGGCTGAATATCAGGAAAAACTCCCTAACTGTTAGAACAGTACAGCAATGGAACCGATTGCCTCAAGAGGTGGTGGATGAGTGCTCCAACACTGGAAGTATTCAAGAGAAATTTGGACAACCACCTGGCAGATATCCTTTGCTTTCTAGTCCCGCATGGAGCAGGTGGGTTGGACGTGACGGCCTTAAAAGGCCCCTTCCAACTTCATTTATTCTATGAGTTTGTGATGAGAGATGGGTGCTTCGTGCTTCTTTTAGTTTCACATATTTACTATTAACTGCATAAAACACGCACAAGGGCGTGTTTTACTCTGAAAGTGGTTTTTTAATCAGTACTAGATGACTACAAAGCACAAAGTATGACACCAAAGTTGCCATGGAGGCCCCACCCCACCCCCAGACCAGCTGGGCCATTTACTGGGATCCAAGCGCTTCCAGGCTCCTTCTTTTGCAGCAGCCCTGCAATTCAGGCAGAAGCCCAGTTGGCCCTTCCGTACCTCCCCTGGCTACTGCCTCATTGGTGCAGAAGGACCCTGGCAGGATGAGGATCCTAGTAAGTGTCCAGGTAGCAGGTGGCCCACCGTGGCACCTGTGATGCTATGCTTCTTGCCGCAAAGAAAGCTGTATGAAGCACAAAGTACCCGTCTAGTATTGATTAAAAAAACATTTCAGACTAAAAGTTGATATTCTCCCTTGTGTGTGTTTGTGCCAGCAGTTGATAGTAAATAATGATAGCAATGGTGAAGCAGGGCCGAAGGTCCTATTATAACCATCTACATAAGACTATCAAATGGAATATCTGGAGAGAACACGAAAAGAAAGAGAAAGCGAGATGAAGGCAAAATTCTTTTTAGGCAGTTTTAGAAGTGAATACAGTCATGCGACTGTAATGATGTAACAAACACACACTAAATAAAATACAAAATACAGTACTGTACAAATAACAATAACCTGCATTTGAAATGAAAACCTTTGAGGCAGGTGCAGAGGAGGAGGGAATCCTCCATGGAGGGGTCTATTTTAAAAATGGGGCGATGGGAGGAATCCCACCTAGAACAGAGGAGGGGAGGAAAACCTCCACGGAGGGGGCTGTTTTGAAAACTGAGCAATGGGAGGAATCCCAGCTAGAGCAGAGGAGGGGTAAAGCCTCAATGGATGGGGTCTGTTTTAAAAATGGGGCAATGGGGGTGGGTGTGTCCTGGTTGCAGTGGTGGGGGCAGGGATGGGGGTGGAGATGCCCCATGGAGGTGGCCTCTTTGGGGACATGGGTTGATGGGGGGGTGGCAACTGTTTGTCGCCTTTCCTTCAACTCTACTGCTGCTGTTGCCTGAAACAGAAACTGACACAGACAATCACCCACTTTCAGCATGAGGGGGGAGAGAGGGAGAGATGCCATTGGCTTAGAGTACTTTTAATTATGTGACACACATGAGAGTGCTGGTATATCAAGACTCTGCTTGTTAATAAGGCAAAAATGTCCAGAAATTTTTGCCGGTTGATCAAAATGCTCGTAAACCAAGTTACTTGTTAATCTAGGTACGACTGTAATTATAGTTGATTTGAATTTCAAATGACCATGATTTGGGTAGGAATATCTGTCATGTGGCTGCAAAGCACGAGTCCCCAACCTTTGCAAAACGGGCTTTAAAAATATGCACATGGTGAGAATCAAGTCCCGAAAAATGATGCAATACCCCCACCCTGCACACACAATGCAAAACGGACTTTAAAGGTATGCACACCACAAGGATCAGGTCCCTACCATTGCACCATTTGAGAAATGCACCAAAAAGTTTAAGCATTTCCAATAATTGCTGTAAAAATTCTCAAAAATGGCACCAAAACCATTTGTGTTAGGTGAAAGACATTTGCAGAAAGCCTAAATGTTGATTATGATCTGCCTAAACGAGGTCTGCTGACGTGGACCCCCATTTACATTTCATGGAAACCCCCGCCCCATTTTTCCCCTCAGTCATAGACCCCCTGCAAGTCGAAATAGACCCCTGGGGGGTCTATATAGGCCACTTTGGGTACCACTGAGGTTAACACCCTGAAGATGGTATCCACCCTATGCCCACTAATATCCTTTGCAGGGACCCTTAGAGGTCTAATGAAACATGGAGGCAAATTCTGCCCATGGACTCATTCACTCACAGTATGTCAAGGGCAGTCATGCTTATTCTTTAGGTGTTCCCTCTTTTCTCTTTAAAAAAAAAAAGAGTTATTGGAGCAGAGTAACTCATAAAAGGCATAGAGGTGAAAGCTTCTGACCCTTCACTTCTTCGAGGGACTTAGAAAGCTGTCTTTCACTTTGGTGCATCATCTGGCCCTGTATTGTCTTTGGCGAGACGGGCAACTGTGGCCCATCAGATCTTTTAAAATGACTATTGCCATTATCCCTTATTTATTTATTTATTTATTTATTTATTTATTTAAGTACTTATATCCCGCTCCATCTTCCCAACGGGAACTCTGGGCGGCTGACAACATAAAAAAAAATTAAAAAAACATAAAAGGCTAGAAGCTAAAAATAGCCAAGCCACCAGGCAAGGGCAGCGAGGGGCAAGATGGCGGCAAACAATAGGGCCAGGGAAATAAGAAGAGGGACTAAATAACAAGGTCACCGTATGCGTCTTTAAAGAGGAAGGTCTTTAGAGCCCTCTTAAAGGCAGGCAGGGACTCCAGCAGGCGCAGCTCAGGAGGCAGATGGTTCCAGAGCGAGGGCCCCACCACAGAGAAGGCGCGGTTCTGCGTACGCGTTTTCCGCGCCTCCCTGGGTGTGGCCACTCTCAATGAGCGCGCCTGCGATGATCTCGTGGGTCTGGATCCGGATGCCCTCTGGGAGATGCGCTCCGCCAGGTATCCTGGTCCCAAGCCGTGGAGGGCCTTGAAAACCAAGACCAGGACCTTGAACCTGATCCGGAAGGCAACGGGGAGCCAATGCAGGCGGACCAGGACTGGGGTGATGTGCTCGTATCTACGAGCACCCACCACCAGCCTGGCCGCCGCATTTTGCACCCGTTGTAACCTCCGGACCAGGGTCAAGGGCAACCCCACGTAGAGGGCATTGCAATAGTCGATCCTCGAGACCACCAGGGCCTGCACGACTGTCCTCAGGGAGGACTCATCAAGGTACTGACGGATCTGGGCGATCCTGCGGAGATGGAAAAAAGCGGCTCTGGAGACAGCCATCACCTGGGCTTCCAGGGAGAGGGCCGAATCCAGGACCACGCCCAGATTCCTGGCCCTGTCTGTAGGCTGGAGGGAAATACCCCCCAGACTAGGGAGGGGGCCATTGTACCGAGACGAGGGCGCCCCAAAGAACAGAACCTCCGTCTTCTCTGGATTAAGCTTGAGCCGGTTATCTCTGGTCCATTCCAGTACGGCCTCCAGGCACAGATCGAGGGAGCGAACCGCCTCCTCTGCAGACGTAGAAAAGGAGATATAGAGCTGCGTGTCATCAGCGTACTGATGACAGCGAACTCCATATCTCCTGATGACCTCCCCCAGCGGCCTCATATAAACATTGAACAGCACGGGGGAGATTGCCGACCCCTGGGGCACCCCACAAGGGAGAGTCCAAGGAGCCGACAAAACATCCCCCAGCTGAACCCGCTGAGTCCGGCCGCGGAGGAAGGAACGGAGCCAGGCCAAAGCCTGAGCACCAATTCCCGCCTCAGTGAGCCGGGCCAGAAGGTTACCGTGGTCGACGGTATCAAAGGCTGCTGAGAGATCAAGGAGGACGAGCAGGGAGGAACTCCCCCTGTCGGCCTCCCTGAGGAGGTCATCCTGCAGAGCGACCAGGGCGGTCTCGGTCCCGCGAAGAGGCCTGAATCCAGACTGGAAGGGATCTAGGATATGGTTTATCTCCAGGTATGACTGGAGCCGGACAGCAGCCACCCCCTCGACAACCTTGCCCAGGAAGGGAACAATGGCGATCGGACGAAAGTTGGAAAGATCGTCCGACGCCAAGCCAGGTTTCTTAAGTGTGGGTTTTACCACAGTCTCCTTCAAGCGGGAAGGGAAACAGCCCTCCCGAAAGGAGGCCGTGGCGATGGAGGAGACCCACTCTGGCATGTTCCCTTCGGCAGATTTGATAAGCCAGGCTGGGCAAGGGTCAAAGGGAGTGGCCGCCGGCCGGCACCGAGCCATAGTTCTGGAGGCCTCCGCAGAAGAAACCAGCCCAAACTCATCCAGGAGTGGAGAACGGAGGGGTGACGCACCAGAGGACCCAAAGGATGGACTAGAGCAACTGGGGGGCAAGTCGGAGCGGATGGCCTCAATTTTTGATCTAAAATGGGCTGCAAATTGCTCACTAGTGAAATCACTAGGAGGAGGCCTCAGCTGACTGGGATTGGAGAGGTCCTGAACCACCCGGAATAATTCCGCCTGGCGGTTCGAGGCCTCGCCAATTCTCAGGGAGGCATAAGATCTTCTAGCGTCCCTGATCGTGCGAAGATAGCGGCCAGTCAGCTGTTTAAGAGCAGCCCTATTTACTTCCGTCCGGTTTGCCCTCCATATGACCTCCAGTCTCCTACGTTCTTGCTTCATCCACCACAGCTCCTCCGTAAACCACGGGGAGGAGCGGCCTCGACATCGTAGGAGACGCTTAGGGGCGATCCGGTCTATCGCCCCGGCAGAACCCACATACCACCTTTCCACCAGGGCGTGAACCGGATCGTCTGCCAGGCTGCCAGAAAGCTCCCCGAAGGCCTCCATAAACCTTGCAGGGTCCAGGAGCCTACGGGGGCGAGCCCAGATGTAAGAAGGGCGCTCCCCGCGGGGTGGGGGGGCGATCAACAGGGAAAATTTTAGCAGGTAATGGTCTGACCATGACACGGGCAGGGGCAAAATACCCCCAACCCCCAGACACGAATCCGACGACATGGAGGAAAAGACCAGGTCTAGGGTGTGGCCTTACTTACTTACTTACTTACTTACTTACTTACTTACTTACTTACTTACTTACTTACTTACTTACTTACTTATAAAACGTATATGCCACCCACTACCCAAAGGTCTCTGGGCAGCTTACAATTAAAATGAACAGTTAAAACAGTTAAAATATTAAAAAGGCAATGGACAATTAAAAACAATAAAAACATTTAAACACAAAACACTAAAATTGCCACCAGGACCCACAATCTATGTTATGTCAGTTAAAAAACTTAAGAAACAGGAAGGTTTTCACCTGGCGCCGAAATGTCATGAGTGTTGGCGCCAGGCGGATGTCCCCTGGGAGGGTGTTCCATAGTCTGGGGGCAGCTGCCAAAAAGGCCCTAGACCTACAGGCCATCCTTTTCACCTCCTTGAGGGATGGCACTTTCAGGAGGGCTCCCTGGCTAGATCTTAATTGCCGGGTAGGTTCATATGGAAGGAGGCGGTCCTTCAGGTATCTAGGTCCTAAGTGACTATGCAAGTCAGGGCAGCTAGGAGTCTTAGGCTGAAAACACCTGGAGGACGACCATTGTCCAAATCCACCAGTAGCAGGGTCTGAGGGGTGCCTTTCCTTCCTACAGGTACCTGCTTGTTGAACCCTTGAAAGTTCAGGGTATAACGTGTGTGCAGGACCAATGAGGAACGAGTTTTCTGTATACTAGCTCTGACACTTGATGTGTGCTAAAACGGTGGTGGTGGGGGAACCTCCCACGAAGGAATCAAAATAGGGAGGAAAGGCAGCAGGGGAGGTGTAGCCAAACTGATGAGACAGACAAGTAGACCACATTCCCTGCCTTGGCCACATGCTTGTTCAGTCCAAACTTTAGAATGACGGGAAGCAGAAGGCACCTGTGCAGAAAAGAAGACTCTGCTAAGTGTTTGTGGGATGCTGAGACCCTGTACAGTAGTTTTAGCAGAAAGGGAAAGGGAAGAGTGCTCGGCTGCATTAATAAAGCAGGTGAATGGGGGAGGGGGAGGGGGAAGCACCTCATTAAGCAAAATCAAAAGGGGAAAGCGTGCCAAAGGTAAAGGCAGTCAATAGATCCTAGGGGCATCACTCAAATGTACTCAGAAATAAGAGGGGGCTCTGTAAAAATTATTACCACTCTGTTCTTGGAGATTATCCCTGCATGTATCAAAAAACAAATACACTATTTAGTCTGGAACTATGGAGACAGAGACAGACAGACAAAGAAAGAGAAGGGGAGAGAGGCTTTTAAAGAGAAAACAAAGTACCGCACATGTATTGATTTATACTGAAGTGCCTTTATTCTTTCCCTTTGGGACAGTACTATTTTGCAGACTGATTTACCTGTCCCTAGGAAGTTACCACTTGACTTATGTGTTATTATTATTATTATTATAAACAAAAATAATTATTACTCAGGTCAAAGCTCCATTCTGTTACAAATCCCGTTGCATGGTAATTATGGGGCATTTGTGGCATGTGTGAACCAGCGACTGAACGGAGTGCTTTTTGTTCCTCAGGAGAGAAAAATGTCCATTTGAAGGTCCACACTTTTAAACGCTTTCCTCTGCCCTCAAGAGTATTTGACAGAAGCCCTCCCACTCTGCCAGAGCTGATGAATGTGTTTTGTATTATTCATTCCTTACTTTCCTTTAAGCCCTCTGATAGAGGCCCAAGGAGCTCTATTAATCCTTTCAGAACCAGCTCTTGTAAGTTACCTTAATTATGGAACAATTTCAATCAGACATAGTTACCAAATCCATTTAGATAAAATTGGGCATATTTCTACATCTGAACTATGCCAAAAAATAATAATAAAAAAAGAGGGGTAAGCGACCAAAGGAAGATGGAGAGAGCCCAGCTACCAAGCCACTTAAAGAGAAAAATGAAGACGGCAACCCCACAGCAACACAAAAAGCACTTGAGTCTGAAGGAATGGCATTTGGGGGATGGGGGAGTGCTGTTTTGTTTTCTGAAGAGTTGCTACTAAAGCCACAGCTTGTGTGTGAGGCACACGTTGCTTTTAATTTAAGCGGTGTGTGTGTGTGAGAGAAATGAACAAAAACCATTAAAGGAACCATACAAGAAGAGCCCAGAGAACAGACATGGGCATTGGTTCAAATTCATGTATCCCTCTTTTTTATTGGCACCTGTTCTTAGCCACCTTAGCTAAGAGGGCTGGATCACTCATACCAAAAGAAACCCAGTTGTATCGATTCTGCTGATTTTAAAATCATTTTTTAAAATTTCCATTTACGTGACACACAGGTAGAATCAATTCATTTGACCAGCCAATTGTTCTTCACCCATTCCTCATTGGGACAATTGTTCTAAAATATACCTGAGCATGTAACACTTCATTCCTTGTCATTTTAGCATATGTGACCATAGGTGTCAATTTATTTACTTTACAAAGAGGTCAAGTTTTGGGGCAATGTGGCCACTTCATGGCCCCTGTGCTTGTACCTTTTTTTGAAAGGGACATGGATACGTTTTAGCAGCAACCACTCCTGCCATTGCCGCAAACACAACATGAATACATTGATAAGAAGGAGACAGACTCCCCCATCCCTTGCAGATGTAAGAAAGGAAAGGACAGGGCTTGAGCAGAGAAAGGGGCAATTCTTGCTTTGAATTGTTTGAGGGGAGAAAGAAAGGGATGTTGCATTAACGTCTCCTCTTCACAATACTTCACAAGTCTTTTGAAACACAGCACTGTTCAAAAGGGAAAAGAAAAGTCAAAGCCAAGAACTGAAAGGGAAAGGTATGCAGGGAAGTAAGGAATGGGGACAAGTGAGTAAAAGGTGGAAGGAAAGGGGGAGAAGGAGAGAAGAAAGGCAAGGAAGGAAGAAAAACAGAATGTAGAGAAAAGAATAGGGAAGTGAAAATTAAAAAGGGAAGGAAGTTCTGCAAGTAACATCTACCTTCAGATTGCACATTGACTGACAGTTGGAAATGACAGGAAAATAGTGATATATCACTTACAAATTGTTTTTAAAAAGAAGCTTTCAGGGCAGTGGGGACCACCCAGAAACCGGGTGGCAAATGAATCCATTTATATGAGATGGCACATGTATCACTACAAATAGCAAGATGTACTGTATACCAACTGAACTGACAGCCATGAGAACGGACCCAGTGGTATATATACCAGGAGACTGCATGCCAGTCTTTGTTGATTCAAGAAAGGGATAAAAAAAATTCAGTATAACTAGGGCTTTTTTTGGCACATGTGATTTGAGTCATAAGTCACTTTTCCAATGTCCATTCATCGTCAGCAAAATGGAAACATATTATGCCTGCCTTACTAATACAGTGACACTGTTGTGTTTGTGTATTGGTAAGCTAGTTTAGCCATTACTAATGTTATATGTTCTTCAAGATTAGCATTCTTCAACTATTAAGCCCCAACAGTACCAAACAGTCTTTAGTGCCATAAACTCTTGAAAGGAACATAAGCTCATGGATCTTCTATGCACCCAATACCTTACTTTATTCCAGTAATACACATTCCTCAGAGTCCCTGTCCTTGATGTTGCTGGACTGAGTGTAGAAGGATTCTGCTCACATTCACCAGAACACAAATAGAACTTCCCATGTTTCTTATGTCTCTCCTTTATCAACTGCTATTTTCTACTCCTCATTCCTCTGTTACTGGAGGATGGGCATCATAATAGCTGTTTTAATGCAGGGTGCAGTAGTTTGCAAACAATGGCATTGTATGGCATCCAAACCAGTCTTCAAGGGTTTTTTTCCCCCTCTTCCATCACGTCTTTTCCTATTCTTAACTTTAATGATTAACTGTAGTCATCTGCTCTGTTCCTTTCTAACTACCTGACCAAAATGTCTGTATTCACTATCCATTTTTTCATTGGCTAGCTTCTTGATTCAGGAAATGTCCAGTGTCTTGAAGTAAACAGCTTCACGGTACAGTGGTTAAACTGCTGCAGCTAAAACTGTGCTCACGACCTGGGGTTCAATCACAAGCAGCCGTCTCAAGGTTGACTCAGTCTTCTATCCTCCTGCAGTCAGTAAAATGAGTAGGGAGGGGGCAATGTGTAGGCTGCACAATTAACTTGTAAGCCACCCAGAAAGTGTTTTAAGCACCATGGGGTGGCATATAAGCAGTGTGCTTTGCATTTTTGCTTTGCTTTTAAATCAGATATTGCACTGTTATGTGCCAGCAAGATCCTCCCAATAAATGATGATCGTGTGAATTATTCTTCTTCATCATTTACAGACCTACTTTGGTGTTGTAAAGTAAAGAACATGAGCAACAAAACCTGCACTGTTTTACTGTGGGAGACTGGTCCAGATTGTTGTTGGGTCGTTACAGTCATGACGGACTCTTCGTGACCCCATGTCCATGGAGTTTTCTTGGCAGGAATACCGGAGTGGCTTGCCAGTTCCTACTCCATATACCTACAGCACTGGTATTCCCTGGTGGTCACCCATCCAAGTATTAGCCAGGCCCGACCCTGCTTAGCCTCCAAGATCAGGTGAGCGGATGTGCTCAGGGCATCTAGGCAGCCTTTGGTCCAAGTAGGCTATGGTTAAATTGCAAATAAATAAACAGAGAGATTTGAAACCAGGAAAATGGCACATCTGAACTGGCTTTCAAGAGCCCTTGATGGTACATGTGAGGCAAATCAGTACTATCCCTTTCATTTCTTTCACCCCAACATATGGGTTGTTTTTAGAGGTTTTCTTTTCATACACTCAGAATCTTTGCTATCATACTGAGAACAGCGGGCTAAATGTGGTGCTGTCCTGTTTCAAACTTTCTGGATTGACTACGATATAGAGGTTGCCAGATTAAGTGTTTTTATTAATCACCAGAGAAAGGTAGCACTCTATAAACAAGCACAGCTCATGGGCAGGAAGGGAAATTATAGCTGTCGTGGGACTGCCGCAATTTATGCTCCTTTCATTAAAGGTTAAATGTGCCATTTCCATAAAGGTCCAGAGGACTTCGGAAGCATGAGGCTTCTTCTCAGCTCTTGTTGTATGAAGGAACAGATTGATTTGGAGGGTCCTAAGCTGACAAGAAACATGAAGCAGGCTGTAGCCCTTACAGAACCAAAGTGGAGCAGCTACACTTGTACCCGTAGCCACTCTTTTTCTCTCTGAGTCCATTGTCATGGGCTGCCAACTATAACATTATTTTAGTGCATGGCATTGGATGAAAGCATTGTTTTAAACATGCAGGAGAATGTGCTCTGAGGTCCAGTTTGTGGGAAACTGGACCTACATCAATGTGGGTGTAAAGAAATATAAAATTATTATTCCCATTTGAGGAAAGGCTAAAACATCTGGGGCTCTTTAGTCTGGAAAAAAGGTGCCTGAGGAGGGATATGATTGAAATGTACAAAATTATT
This sequence comes from Phrynocephalus forsythii, assembly GCA_029282475.1. Classification (NCBI taxonomy): domain Eukaryota; kingdom Metazoa; phylum Chordata; class Lepidosauria; order Squamata; family Agamidae; genus Phrynocephalus; species Phrynocephalus forsythii. The sequence goes on from JAPFRF010000011.1 coordinate 160,739,140, forward strand.
CAGGGCTCTTCTCCTTCTCACAAAATACCAGAACGAGGGGACATCCAGTCAAATTGAGGGTTGGGAGAATGAAAACAGACAAAAAATACTTCTTTACTCAGCATGTTGTTAGTCTGTGGAACTTCCTGCTACAGGATGTGGTGATGGTATCTGGCCTAGATGCCTCAAAAGGGGATTGGACAGATTCCTGGAGGAAAAGTCCACCACAGGTTACAAACCATGATGGAGATGTGTAATCTCCAGGTTTAAACCCAGGGTACTTCAAGGGCCAGATGCAGAGGAGTGGTATAAGGAGACAGATATCTAGTCTCGTGTGCTCCCAGACACATTTGGTGGGGCCACTGTGAGATACAGGAAGCTGGACTAGATGGGCCTTTGGCCTGATCCAGCATGGCTCTTCTGATGTTCTTATGTTCTTTCTTATGAATGTATGCTGATAGCCCTTGGCCATATACATTACCTTCCCTAGCAGAGACCACCTGTATCTGAATATTTCCCCTGCTTGGAAAGGAAGAAGGATGGTGCTGGGCTGCTTAGACACTGCTTGTGGGCTTTCTTGAGGCATTTGGTTGGCCACTTTGAGCACAGAATGCTGGACTAACCAGGCCTTTGGCCTGATCTGGCAGGGCTCATTGAGTATGTTCATTGGAGACAATTACAGGGCACATCCATGCGGGCTTCCTCTACTAAAGTGGTGTAAAAATGTTGTTGAGGAAAAAGAAATGTTAATGCATGAAGTCTAGCCAATTTCCTGGATTACCTCTGGATCCTTTTTTGAACATTCGTGTTACATTTGCTACCTTCCAGTCATCAGGCACAATGCCTGGTTTGAGGGAAAGATTATATATTTTGCCAGTCATGGAATCAAGGGACAGGTCTTGTCCTGGATCAGCAACTGGCTAAGGGACAGGAAACAGAGGGTAGCACTAAATGGACACTTCTCCAAGTGGAGGGAGGTAAAGAATGGGTCCCCCAAGGTTCTGTACTGGGACCCCTGCTTTTCTACCTCTTCATAAATGATCTAGAAGTAGGAGTAAATAGCAAGGTAGCCAAATTTGCCAAAAACACAAAATTATACAGGGTAGTAAAAACAGAGAGATTGTGAGGAGCTCCAGAGGAATCTTTTGACACTGGGGGAGTGGGCAAACTAGTGGCAAATGAGCTTTAACATTAGCAAGTGCAGAGTGATGCACGTTGGGGCAAAAAAAAAAAAAAAGCCCAATTACATTTATAAACTGATGGGGTCTGAACTCTCTGCAACAAACCAGGAAAGGGACCTTGGTGTCCTGGTAGACAGCTCAATGAAGGTGTCAACCCAGTGTGCCACAGCAGTGAAAAAAACAAATTCAATGCTAGGGATCATTAGGAAGGGTATAACAAGTCAGCAAGTATCATTTTGCCTCTTTATAAATCTATGGAAAGAATTGGAAAGGAATGGGAAAAAGTGCAGAGGAGGGCAACAGAATGATTGGAACACCTTCCTTACTATCTGAGGCTGCAACGGTTGGGCTGCTTTACTCTTGAATGACGGCGCCTAAGAGATGACCTGATTGAAGTTTATAAAATCATACACGGTGTGGACAAAGTAAATAAGGAAAAGCCATTTTCCCCATCACACAACACTAGAACTAGGGGGCACTCCATGAAACTTTTGGGTGCTAGATCTCAAACAAGTAAGAGAAAGTACTTTTTCACCCAGAGGATCACAGGTCTCTGGAACTCTCTGCCAGAAGAAGTGGTGACAGCTGTCAGCTTTGACAGTTTTAAGAAAGGATTAGACCAGTTCATGGAGAACAAGGGTATCAATGGCTATCATTATGACTGCCTAAGGACAACCTCAGGGTTGGAGAGATATGCATGATATCTCTCAATAACATTTGCAGGGAATCTTAAGCAGGTGAAGATATCTGCTTGGAAATACCCTGAAGCAAATGGTGAGCCACTGTGTGAGACAGAATGCTGGACTGGATGGGCTGTAGCCTGTTCCAGCAAGGTTGTTCTTATGTTCTTATCTCCTTTTCTGTTTCTATTCATAGTAGCTCTTATACCTCTGGTTGATCTTCCACAATTTTTGCTGGAGCTGAAAGGAACTGTTTACCACATCTAGGGGGGCAGCAGGCAGTCAACAGAATGCCCAGTTGCATCTGTCCTACTACTTCATTCATTTCATCCAGATGGACCGCTTTTTTCATAAAACTACCTGGCTCCCCCTAATCATGTCTCCTGCCAGCCATATGATACAAGCCTTTTTCAGTTAATACAGTTTCAGACCCAGTTTCTGTGAATTTCTATGAACTTCCTGAACAATTATGTTTAGTCTTGGTTTGTTCCTAGGCAGGGAGTGGAAGGCAGGAGAGAGTTACCTTTAACACTATATGGCTTCCCTATGAAACGTTCAAGGCATAGTAGCAGTCTCCTGATCAGAAGATTTCAAATAGGCTTAATTAATAGAAAAACAAACAGCAAAATAACTCCAGAGTAGATGCTCCAGTGGGGAAGTGGATTTCTATTACATTTCTAAAAGGATTTAGATCCTAAAGCAAAACTGTCATCAGAAACCAAACTTTTATATGAATGCTGGTAAAGCCTCCACTCCTTCACAATCAATATAGGAGATGGAGTGAAGAAACATTTGTCGCCCTGGAAGTGCTCTAAATTGGATTATGACTCTAACTGAAAGAGAGATAACAATCTCTTATGTGGTGCAACTATTAACTGTTTTGGGTTAGGGGGCAGGCAGCTCCATATGGCTTAGGTAATTATTGAAGTTCTACTTCAAAAAAGTAACTTTTCAAAGCTCTGGTTTAATTCCAAAAACCATTGACTCATTTTAAAGTAACTCAAATTACTTATTGCAGTTACTTTTGAAAAATGAGAAAGTGGAAAGTTCCTTTTAAGCACTGACACTTGAATTCTAATTAATGCCTATTATGGGTCTTGAACCAGTAACAGCAAATAATTACTTTCTAAAAGTAGCTCTCTAAGCTCTGAGCATTGCTGGCATGAATCTTCAAGAAGAAGTATCCACACAGCAACATTTTGTTGCAGATCCCACATATAAAACATTGTGACGTTCACACCACTTTTGCCTGATCTGTATCCCCCTATTCACGTCTGAAATCTATTGCATGTCTTTACTCACAAGCTGTTTAGTTCTGTGCTGCATGCCTTGCTGTGAGAACCTCCGGTCCTTCTTTTCCCAGTTATGTAACGCCTTCACAAGAATAGTGTGGGTGTAACATAAATTTATTGGCTGTGAGAGTTCTGAGCAAATTATTAGTTGATTAGTCATTATGAAATCGGCAGTCTATTCCAAGCATGCAGATTTCAAAAAGACACACACACACACACACACACACACACACACACACACACACACACACACACACACACACACACACACACACACACACACACACACACACACACGGCAAAACCAAAACAGGTTTATCGTGCTTTTTTCTAAAGGAGGCTCTTCCAAAGGGGAGGAAAAGGAGGATTTTAGCCAAGGTCTGCCAAATTCTACTCCTCTGATGCCATTTTACTGATTCTATTTCTTCACCACCCAGACCACACCCACTTTCTTCCCATATAACAACAATCATCATGTGCTGTGAAGACAGTTCTGACTTATGGCAACCATTTCCAGGATTACCCAAGCAAAGAACAGTCAGACAGTGGTTTACCATTCCTTCTACTAGGGGTACCCTAGTGGGGGAATCAAACTCCCGCCTTCTGGATCCATAGCCAGATACACCGCACTGTCACATGAAGGGACACAATTACAATCCCAGGACTCTGGGTCCCTGGATATCAGTGCCATCTCTAGAGCAAAATACCATGACATCCTTTTGTGCCCTCACCATTGTCATCCCACCCACCCATCGCTACCACCGAAATTAAGCTAGGTCATGTGGGTAGAACACCAAGAAATATCTACAAGGGATGTCCAAATAGGACCTTGACTGAATTCTGGAAACCTATAGCCAGTGATAGTTGGCAGTATTAGCATAGATGGATCAAATGTCTGAATGGGTATAAACGTAGCTTCCAGCTAGATTTAATATTGTAAAATGATTTGCTGCTCCTTTTAGACAACAACCCTTGCCTTCATCTCACCGTTTAAGTGTCACTACCTAGAGCCACCTTCTTTGCTGCATTTTGTTCTATAATAAGGTTGCCCCACAGCAGGACAGATTCCAGATTTTGCTTTGGAGAAACATTTAGCATGCTAGCTCAAGCAAATACTCAGTGGTCAGAGCCAGAAGCTTGTCCACCTTCTCCAAATCTCCTGCTTGCAACAGATGGTCTGTGTTTTCCTTCATTCCTCATCTGGTCTGGGAGGAGGTTCAGAGAGAATGGGTGTGTAGCCAGCAGCCAATCCTCTCTCTTTAAATTTAAATAAAATAAGTTTATGGATAAAAGAAACCAGATCTTACCATATCCTCTTGATTTCATGTGATTTTGCATGGGATCTTCCCCAATCACCATAAATTCATCCTCTGCACTGATATACTGTATCTGACAGCGCATCTCTGCCCAGACAGATCATTATATCTTACTGGTACATCATCCATTCCTAGTTCCCACCTCTTTGCACACTGATTGCAATTTCTAAACTACTGCCCCAACTTTTCAGTGTGTAGGTCTCTAGAGTTTGCTGGACTATACTTCCCATCACCCCAGGACAACATTGTAGACAGCAATGTAGACAAAGAATGCTTGGAGTTGCAACTATGTGGACACATGTTTCTTCATCTCTGTCTTGCAGATGTAGACTGTGTTTCAACTATTTCAACCCACTTTGATAGTTCTGTTTTCTTCACTTTTGAGAATTTCATTCTGCTTCTTATGGAAGGAAAAATGGGATATAGTTTCCAGATCATGTCACAAGCGAGGGGTTCTGTTTTAGCTAGAGGGGGATTGGGCAACAGTTACCTGACTTGCTTTAGCTGAGGGATGGAGTTTATCTGGCTCTCCAGATGTGGCTGGAGTGAAGCTCTTATTGCCTCTTATCATGAGACTATTGGGAGTTGGAATACAATACTTAGCTGATCCCACCTTCTTGCAGTTTTGAAACCCTTGCCAGTTTTGAATCCCGCGTCAAAAATATGACTATTTTTCTCCTGTATGTTCTCCAGCCCTCAGTTTGGCAACATGTACCATGACTGCCCCAGTGCGCACTGGCAACTGGCTACTACCTAGGCAGACACCATACATGCGGGGAACAATTTGGCTTCCTCTTGCAAACTTCAGCTCATCCTCTGTGCAACAACCTATGTTGCATTGCAAGGCAGGATACTCATAATCTTGGAGAGTGGCCCCTGTGTTCAATATTCCCTTCTCTTTTCTCTTCCTGATAAATTGCTCTCTACTCCTCTTTTATTTCCTTGATGTGCACCTTTGTTCTGCTTCGGCAAGAATGAGGAGGAGGGAGGCTTTTTTTTAAAGTGTCCTATCACTCTTTTGGCTTTGATGATGTAGCCTGATTTCCTCATTCGTTCATTTGGCCACCCACCCATCCCAATCAGCATAACTGAAGAGAAATGTCTTTATGTTCCAGCCAGCCAGTTCATCCCTCTTGCACAGCTGCTGCACGCGCACGCGCCAGGAACAGCCAGCCTTTTTCACCGTGCCAGGACAACAGTGTGCTTCCAACACTACGATAGCCCAGTGATCCGCCTTCTGCCAAGAGTGCAGGCAGCTGGAGGGACAAGGGCTTGCTGTATATCCTTGTCAGCCACCCAGACATAAAAAGGGCAAGAAGAGCCTGGCCTGCGGATAAATGGGCAGTGTCCCCGTGTTAGCCTTTTCCATTGTAACTTCTGTTTCTCTCTCTCTCTCTCTCTCTCTCTCTCTCTCTCTCTCTCTCTCTCTCTCCTTATTCCTTGCCTGTTTGCAGGGCTCTGCTCCAAAGGCCAGTGCCAGCTCATTTTTTGATTTGTTCCCCCAAAAGTGGTGCTCAGAGCTCAGGGCTGTGTTCTTAGACAAATTTTAGCAGCAAACATTGTGGATGTTTCATTTGTGTGTGTGTGTGTGTGTGTGTGTGTGTGTGTGTGTGTGTGTGTGTGTGTGTGTGTGTGTGTGTGTGTGTGTGTAGAAGGTGGTTTAAAGGGGGGTTTAAAAGGGACATAGTACATTTCAGTCTTTGGGACTACATGGTTCTGGTCAGGGCTTTCTGGGTGTACATTTAAAAACAACAACAGTAGACTCGGCATTCTTATTGCAAGGCACAAGTCCTTTTTAATCAGCTGGTTCTGAAGTTCCTTTCAGTCTATCCACACCTATGCATGACCCCCCACCACAAAAACCCCACAGTTGAAGAAGGGCAAAGGAAATGCATGTGATGGTTGTCAGTATCTTTGATTGTGGCACCGGTGTTTTAATTCCAGAAGGTATGGAACTGCAGTCCACAAGAGCCTCCACAATTGGCTATGACAGCTGAGGCGGGTTAGAGCATCTGAGGCGCTACAGCTTGGTCATGTTATATCCCATATTTTCCCATCCATAAGATACCTGCAGATATAAAATGCTTTTTGAACCCAAAATAAACAAATCCTGCCAGAATGAAATGGAAACAGTGAGGGAGGTGGGGAGGAGAACCCAAACAGACAACAGTGAATTAGCTGGACAGAATCTCTGTCCCGCTGAGGTTAACTTTAAGGATGGGCACCATATGAAAAATGACATACATGGGAATCAGCATTGTGTTAGAAATGAAACAAAACACCATTTCCTCCTCTAGAATGAAACTATTCATTCGAGAGGAAATGGCAGGGGAGCTTCCCCAAGTTCTTCCCTGAAAGCCCCCAAAGTTGGAAAGATTTGGGGCTAAGGGGACATAGTTATGAAGGTCTAAAGGGGCTGGGGGTATTTAATTGGCAAAGTGTGCTGGGAGTGTGGAGGCAATCAGGGAGTTTACTCTAGGGCATTAACTCCCTAATTGCCTCCATACTCCCAGCACAGGCACAGGGAGGCGGGAACCACTCCTTTCTGCATTTCTCCCCTCCCCCACCTCCCAGCTGGGGCTTTTTGACAGGTTGGGGTTTGGGGACGGGAAACTCCTCCCCTCACACACCCGAACATCTCAAAAATCCCTAGCTGGTAAGCAGGAGGAGGAGTGAAAGGCAGAAGGGAGTAGGGGTTTTCCCCTCGCTGCTCCTTTCTGCATTTTGTTCCTCTGCCACCTCCCAGCTGGGACTTTTTGATAGGTTGGGGGAGGGTGTCCCCTCTCCAAACCCTGGCATGTCAAAAAGCCCCAGCTTAGAGGTGGAGAGAAGAGTGAAAGGCAGAACGGAGCATGAGGGAAAAAAACTGCTCTGTTCAGCCTTTTGCCCCTCCCGTGCCTCCCAGCTAGGACTTTTTAACAGGCTGGGGTATGGGTGGGAGGGGTTCCCCTTCTCCAAATGCCGCCTGTTAAAAAGCCCCAGTTGGGAAGCAGGGGAGGGGGGAAAGGCAGAAAGAAGCATGGAGGGGGGGAAAGTCTGCTCTGTTCAGCCTTTCGCCCCTCCCCCTGCCTCCCAACTGGGGCTTTTTCATACTGTGGTATTCTCAGTTACTAGGTACAGGTGTAAAGGCTGGAGAGTGAAGCAAACTCACTGGAAGCTGGGCAGATTAATTTGAAACGTAGTGTTGGGGGATAGTTTTAGAGATACAAAAGACTGTCAGAAAGACAGGTGGATTCTAGGTACAATCAAAACTGATCTGGAAGTTGAGTTGTGGCAACTGGACTTACTTTCTTGAGATATCAAAACATTTCGCTACTCATCCAAGCAGCTTCATTATACACGACCCCTAAGCTCCGCCGCAGTCAAGGTCCGGACCTCCTACCATCTCTCAATTAAGACCCCGCCCACTTTAAAGACCAAACAGCAGTTTTCTTGTACCTGCTTTTGGAGGTGACAAATATTTGATCCGGTGTAAGGATGTGAGAGCGGGGCTCTCCTGGCTTCCGTTTGTTCTTTTTTGCGCCCCCACCCCATTAAGAGATCTGAATGCTGCCCGAACAAAACGGAGGTAAGAAGGCATTCTTTTCTTTCTTTTTCTCCCTCCCTCAGGGCCAGCAACCAGGAAGTGCTGAGGGGGTGACAGAGAATCTTCTGGTCCGAATTTAAGACAAAAGGCCCTTCATCAGTCTCTCGATCTCTCAAGAAAAGAAAAGTCCCATTGTCATGACTCAACTTCCAGATAAACTTCCCTGGATGACAGAGAATCTTCATAGACAATCAAAACTGATGTTTCACTTGAAGCCAAAATGATGAAACCGAATGACTCAGCCATGGCATAAGAAGGCAAGATTCACTGGGAAAGATAGAAATGTGAGGACAAGCGAGTGGACACTGGACAGCTTTGCTAAAGGAAACCATGGCGTTTAGTCTGCAAAACACTGAGGAGGGCTTTTAATAACAGGACTTTTGAAGGACATGAATTCAGAGGCTCACCATAAGTCAGGATTAATGACTTGATGCCACATGACATCAATATATAGCATGAATCTAGTGTCTTGATTTCCGTGAATAGGCCTATCATGATGATTTTCCTGAAGTGTTGGCTGATGGGTCACAATCAGGGACTTGACAAAAGAACATTAATGGTACTAGATGACTCTGGATGTTCTTCTTGAAAGGGCAATTTACTTGCCAGGGTGAAGTCTGCTATCTCTGCTCTGCAGGAGGGGGGAACAGGAGGGGGCCAAGAGGAGAGAAAGGAGGTGTAGGTTCCAAAGTTTGCATTTGAAGAGAGTGAGCACTGAAAGAGAAGCATTTTGGCATCGGAAGAAGACTTCTGGGACATAATGGAGAATTAGCAACTCTGTTATTAGCCTGCAGAAGTGTGCTTACTTCCAGTGGGCCCTGATGTGTGGCTTGTAAATAAAGAAAAAGATCGCTGAGTGTCTTGACTGCCTCATTTATCCAAAGGGAACAAAGGGACGTGGCACTGCTCCCAAAGCTTCTCATGTTTCAGGGGATTGGGAAGCACTTAGCATGGGAATGAGGAGTCAGATATTGTTCCCCTAGGAGAAAAACATGGAGCACAGCTATTGCACAATATTTCATTCTCTCTCTCTCTCTCTCTCTCTCTCTCTCTCTCTCTCTCTCTCTCTCTCTCTCTCTCTCTCTCTGTGTGTGTGTGTGTGTGTGTGTGTGTGTGTGTGTGTGTGTGTGTGTGTGTGTGTGTGTGTGTGTTTATGGTGCCAGGAGGGGGAGGGGGACCTGGGGAGAAAAATTATAACCATGTATGTCCATAGGCTCCTCTGGCTCACAGCACTTATCAAAATGAGAGCTGCCTTCTCAAGTGGTAGACTTCAAACACCACCTCTAGTGGTGAAAATAGAACTACAGTGGTACCTTATATAAAGAAACTAATTTGTTCCAAATGAAATTCTGTTAAGCAAATTTTCCTTTATACAAATTTTCCATAGGAATGCACTGAAAACAGAGTAATCCCTAATTGCGACCATTTTTATGGTGTATGGATTCACCCCATTGGTGATTCTGTTAAGCAAATTTCCCGTATCTCCAGAATTTTTATGTTGTACAGATTTTATGTTATACAAATCATTTGTTATACAAGGGTCAACTGTATCTCCCGATTTTCTTTGACAAAAAGGCTGCCAATCACCCAGCCCCTCACCCAATGCCACCAATTCTCTACATTGAAACACACAGTTATTTCTGGGCTGGGGTTGGGTGTACACAGAAGAGCACAAAACCCATTAAAAGAGAAGTTGGGGTAAAATTTAGACTATGCATTAGGTAAGCAAGCCACGTCGCTTGTCGGAGCATCGTTCCCCAGTGTTATCTGCCCAGTCCACAAGGTCTTTGCAGGTGAAACTCCCCTAGGGAGGCCCAGTAGTCTCCCACAAGAGTGTTCCCCATTTTATGGAATCAGCTTCCGGAGGAGCTTCACCCAGCCCCCTCCATGTGGAGATTTAGGAGGCAACTAAAGATGTGGCTTTTCAGGGAGGATTTCCACACTGACTCTAACTGATTGCCCATTCCTTCTCATATGTTTTTCTTGGTCTGAGCCAACTTTTTCAATAAGTTTTTAGAGTTTTTATTTTTATTTTTGGTACTGTATTATATTTGTTGCAAACCACACAGAGTAGTTCCTTGGCACTAATTGGGGGTGGTGGCCTACATACATACATACATACATACATACATACATACATACATACATACATACATACATACATACATACATACATACATGCCAAATTAATAGTATTACCTAGGGGTTGGAGGGAGTTGTCCTTAGTTTTCAGCCCTGCTTGTGGAGTGTTAAGTGCCCTTGTTTGGTTCTAAAAGGGTACTCTCGGAGTATCTTCTATAGCTCTCCTCTGTGTATGAATCTGTAGTATTCTAATGTGTAGAAAGAACACATTGATCTCCACCTTTCTTTTCAGTGTTGCCCTATGAATGCCCAAGGCTAGTGGCATTCTTAGTATGTTTGGGGAAAGGCTCACTCCTGGAAAATTTTGCCAAAATTCTAGGGAAAAAGTGAACCATAACTTCAGATGAAAGCCAGGTTTGTGGAATGTGCAGCTATCTCTGCCTCATTAAGTTTTAATTGGCCTTACAATAATGGAGCTGGACCAAACCATGTATCATTCAGGGGATATGAAGAAAAGAGGTCTAGATTTGAGATTATCGTGTAAACATTTAAATCTCACCCAGTCACTCCAGAAAGCTTTGATTTGCTGGAAACAAAAGCAAATTTCTGTTTCAATGCAAGCTGCCTTTTTGCAGGCAGACTCTTAGCTCCATTTTTAGGGATTCATACAGAAGGCTAGGGACTGAAAATGGGGCATTTCTGCATGCAGTGCATATACTCAACTATCAAAATGGTGGCCCTTCTTCAAGTTTATGGTCAATAATGTTTGATCTAAAAGACATGCCTGGTTCTAGTGTTCATTGCCATTTCTCTAGCTCATCTCTCTTATTAACTGGAACATCAATCTGTATTTGCATGGTGATGCTGCTAAATATAAAGTTTAATTTATTCCCCTCCTGTGCCAGTAGCAACCATGGCTGGAACAGCTTTGAAGTTATTTTAATAAATATAACAAGGTAAAGCAAGTGTCTCTGTGTATTAACTCTATTTCTCCTGTACATTAGATGTGAGGATTGTTTGTGTATGTGTGTTGCCTTTCCAATGCAACTTTGTTCACTCACTCATTCATTCATTCATTCATTCATTCATTCATTCATTCATACATACATACATACATACATACATACATACATACATACATACTATCCCATCCAGCTAGCCTTTAAGAGGCATACCCAAGACATCACAAAGACAGAAATTATAAAATGGAAAGGAAGACTAAACATTTTTGAACAGTAAAATATGATAGTGCTTAGCAATACTCCAATGAACTGTGGGAATTTTCCCACACTGAGCACCCTCCAGGCTAAGATGTTGAGGTTTTTATAGTGAGTATGTTGTGTTTCTGCAGTTCCAGAAGAAGATAATGGGCAAGTCAATCACTTGTCAGAAAGCGCTCATTACAGCTGGTGTAGACAAGAAATGGGTAGGCAGGAGCAGGCTGTTCTCTGCAGGCTACATAGTCCAGGAGAACTTACTCTTTTATTGGTTCTCTATGTGTTGGCATTCTCTTCTCTAATAAAGATAAAGGATGTGTGCCTACTGGTGCTGAATGGCTGTACTGGAAGAGAACTATCCCGCCCACTTATGTGATGGCCCTCTTTCCCTTTCAAGGTCTGCTGGCACCCTAGGGATGAACCACAGTTGTCTGGTCAATCTAAAATGTGAAATTAAGGCCTTTGTTTGGTGAAAGGGATTCAGGGAGTGGGTAGGAATGACAGAAGGCAGCTTCAAAAGAACACCGTAATCCTGCAGGGCAAGGACTGGTGATGTGAACATGGCTTAAACCTCTGATTCCAAGGGTAGGAAAACAACAATGGCCACCACACAGTTTCACACTGGGATCAGAAAAAGTAATTGTTTGAGCCACAAGTTATAGAAGTGTTTATATATACAGTGGTACCTTGTATAATGGAATTAATTCATTCCAAATGAAATTGTTAAGCAAATTTTCCTTTATACAAATTTCCCATAAGAATAAATTGAAAATGGAGTAATCCCATTTTTATGTTGTACAGATTCGCTCCATAGGTGATCCTGTTACGCAAATTTCCCCTATTTTTTATGTTCTATAGATTTTGTTATACCACCCTTTGTTATACAAGGGTCCATTGTAATCCCTAATTGTGACCATTCTTATGTTGCACGGATTTGCCCCATAGATGATTCTTTTAAGCAAATAGCAAATGTCCCCTGTCTATGGCATTTATGTTGTACATATTTTATGTTATACAAACCATTTGTTATACGAGGGTCCACTATGGGATTAGGATTTCATTCCAAAATTCCAGCTGATAACCACTATATATCTGAATCAGGATAGAAACATCACACTGCCATTAGCTGCAGCAGCAGCAGCAACTAGCGGCAAACCGGAAAGGGACCTCATGGATCGTATGACCAAGTCCACATTTGTTAGATTCCTGACCCAGTCTTGAAAGGTTTATATCATCAGCAACAGTTGAGGAAGTGGAATATTCTTGATGAAAAACCATACTGTAACAAGCTCATTAATCTTTGAAATATTGCAGGATTCCTTTGTCTGTCCAGAACATCTAGGAAAGGTTTTCCCTAAACATGTATGAGGTTTTTCCCCCCTAGAAGAAATACAGTACATGCTGATCAGAAGCAGGGACTGGAAATGATTGTTTGAATAAGAACTCCCAGAATTCCACAGCAAGCAATGTTGGCCAAACTGGCTGGAATTCTTATCTAAAAAAGTAACATTTCCTATCTCTGACTATTGGGATCAGGGTGAAACATTCCCTCTAAAATGGGCCTATTCATCTTATCATGCCAGGAAGTGCCTGAGACCAGCATTTAAGCAGTGTTCTGGCATTAAGACACCAGTCTTTCCAGGTCTTGTTTTTACAGTGGGGCATGAGGGTGCATAGGACTGGGACCTCCCAAGTAGAGGTGTCTCTCATCAGCATTGGCTTTGCTGCATTTTCAGGAACTCTTTTCTTTGAGAATCCCACTACCTTAAGCTACGCGATTCATATGGAGAGAAAACATAAAAGACACTCCTGTTGCTGGCAGGGTTCTTTTCTCATTTTAATGTTGTCATTGTTGTCATTGTTGTCGTTGTTGTTGTCGTTGTTGTCGTCGTCGTCGTCATCATCATCATTATGTGCCATCCAGTCATTTCTGACCTATGGTAATCCTTTTCAGGGTTTTCCAGCTAAAGAGTGCTCAGAAGTGGTTCATCATTACATTTTTTTCTGGGGTGGGGATGGGGTGTTGCCCTGGGACTGTACAATTTGCCCACGACTGTACAGGCTGGCTCTTCTCCCTAGAGCCACAGTGGGGAACCAAACTCCCAACCTCTAGCTCTGCAACCAGATACCTAAACCTTTGAGCTAGCCAGCCAGCTTAGACCTCTGTTACACGACCCCTAAAATCCGGTGCAAAGGGCTCGCAGATGCGGAGCTTAACATTGTTTTCCCACCAGCTGCAGACTTTTAAAAAAAGTAATTGTGAAGAACAGAGACCATTCTCCAAGGTGCCCTTATTAAAAGTAAATTTTGAGAGCCAGCGCGATGCAGTGGATAAAAGATCAAATTAAGAGAGCTGGGTTCAAATCCCTACTTAGCCCTAGAATCTCATTGGGGGAATGGGAGTGATAAACAATGTCTTAATTGTACTGAGCTGTATATTATCCCTCACTAAAGGGATTAATGAGGCCCTCATTACCTATAAACACTGCCTTGGGTCCTTTTCCAAGGAAAAAAACGGGGTAAAAATACGATGAAATAAAATAAGAATAAAAACAATTCCTAAGTCATCTCTCATCCCCTGAGAACCCTGGAGGGTCTATCAGAAGTTGGAAGTAAACATTAACCAAGCTACTATCTGCATTGGCAGAGTCAAGGCTGTAATCGGTATCTGTTGTAGAACCAGCTCTTCTGAGGGAAATATATCTTAATAATCTCATCCCTGAATTTGCTGACAAGAAGAACACGTGGGGGAAATGCAATAAAACATTCTGAATATGGTTTATTGTCATATGTAAATATTTCCTTTCAGTCATAAAATCTTACCATTCTGATGTCCAATATTGCTGTTGTATAAAATATATTTAAAACATCATATGTATGCCTCCCCCCCTCTCCCAGCTTACAGAGGAAAAACAGCAGTGACAGGAGAAAGAAGGGAGGAGGTTTTAACGAACCTTTAATGGTGGTCTCTCAATGCCTGAAAAAGGCCCTGATCCTTTCGGAGGATTGGGGCTTTAGAGAATCATCCTTCCAACCATACCATGTATAGCTGGCCACCTCGTATTCTGTTGCTTAAAGTGATGAAACTATACAGCTATCCTGGGTGTTACTTTCTTGCTATGAAAATTAACACTGGTGGGATTCAACTATCTGTGGATCAGCTGGTAATATTCAGCATCCACATCATGCAGTCAACACCTCAAACTGAAAAGCACTTCTTTCTAAAGGCCAAGCTTGTTTCCATCTCCTTCTTGAGGCAGACATTGTAGGGACTCGGCCATCACACCAGGCACCTCATAGAAGGTGACACAACCCCAGCCACGGCAGACACAGCTGCAAAAATGAGATTGCCCCTTTTCCAAGTTAATCCAGCTCAGCAACACACCTCTCCCTTGCAACCGGCTCAGCTATTTTGACATTTCTGGCTACAAATCCTGCCCTCGGCAAATGCATTTTGATGCCGATACAAGGCCTCTTGGCTGCCAGAGCTCATGCCCATCTGTTCAGATGGCATCCTGCCCGCACGCAAGATGGGATGCTATTTTTACCAAAGCAGAGGCGCCAATCGGACCAGATGTTCTCCACTGCAGAGTGAAATGGAATCGTTTGGGAGGTTTATGAAGAACCAACATGTTGGGCCAATGCCAGAAAGGTACCCCTCTGCCTACGTTCTGACCCAGACCACAAGAAACCATTGCCTCTGGCCTTTCAAATATGGCACCTTCTCTGCAGCCTCCCCCATTTAAAACAGTGTATCTTGATCACACTTATTAGAAGGTCAAGCCATCATGTTATGCAGGAATACTTCATTAGAAGCTAAAAATATTTAGTGCTTGTGAAATGTGGTTCAGGTCATGCTTGAGCAATCATACTTTGCAACCAAAATCTGTATTTACCATTAGATGTCTAACTGCATAACAAAGTATGCCAATTTTCAAACTATGCAAGGTCTGACAGCCTCCAGCTACGAAAAGTCAGAGATTTTCAGAATTCAAAGAATTCCTTCTTCAAATGACATGTTATCTGTAATGTATTGTTTGGCCCTTTTATGTTACCATGTTCTGTTTATAAGCTTGCCTGACAAACCAAGGGATGGATGGGCGGTCTCTGTTCCCTGTGGATCCAGACCCACATATTGCAATCACATCTCACCTGCATATCTGGTGGTTAGAAGGGTTAGGAAAAATAGATCTCAAAGATACAACATAAAAGTGCCCATTGCCCGTGTATGCATGTACATGCATACACACACGCATGCACGTATGCACGCATGCACGCATGAACGTGCACGCACGTGCACACACACACGCACACACACACACACACACACACACACACACACACACACACACACACACACACTTTCCTTGCCAAGTGGGCAAGGTGAACCTAGGTTTGGAAAAGGGAGGGAAATAAAGACCAAGGGAAATTCTTTACCAGAAGTCTCCACTGGTCAGAACTGCAAACAATCCCAGGAGTTCAAAAGACAGGCGACGAGGGAAGAGAATGAGGAGCAGCAGCAGCAGCAGCAGCAGAGAGAAAGATGCTAGATAGACTGACTTAGGTAACCTAACGCCACCTTCTGAAGTTCTTAACTTCCTTTGGACATTTGCAGATAACTTACCTAGAGGAACATTTCTCTTACTGGAAAGCTTTTCTCTTTGTTTTGAAGAAAAGTCATTAAAAACCCAACACAATGTGCAATTACACAAGATCCTCCTTCCATCCTGACACTTCCATTCCTGTTGTTTCCCATCATGCACTTTCTCCTGCAGGTGGACTACACATGGAAGGAGATGCAAGAAAAGTATAGGGCAGACATTATTCAGGCACCTGTCTCACTCTTTATGGAGAAGCTGCAACAGACTGTCATGTATTTTGCAGAGAGAAAGAAATGCAAGAGAACTGTGGAAGGGTGTTAATCCGGCATAATGCCAACTCTTCCGTTCTCATGGAAGCAGATGTGCTTTGGTGCCTTCCAAGTGGCTCCCCTGCCACGGAGTCACAGGAAGTTCCACCAACCTGAATGCTTGAAGGCGAGGCCTCAGACACTGAATCACTGGTTGCCTCTGCTATTCAAATCAAGCATTTTGTTCCACTCCCTTCCTCTCCAGTTGTGGTTCTATCTTTGTGAAATGATATCAGCCTGTGTCTCTCACTACGATCATTATGTGAACTTACAGAGCTGGCCTAAGGAGGTTCCTCGTTCTTCAAGAAAACATAACCCCGCACTACAAGATACATCAGAAAGACAGAGAAAAGTGAGGAGGGGGGACTGATCTCCCAAACGGAGGACTTTTACCACTTTGGAGGCTGACGGCCAAGTAGACTGATTTCCTGCATTTCTGAAAATAAGGAACAACACCTGCATTTCTGAAAATAAGGAATAACACATGTGTACGCCCACGCACGTCGCCACATATTTTTTAAAAAAATTAATAGAGAGTATAAGGTAAGCAATGCATGGTTTTCATAGGGGACATGGGGGAAAAGAATGGGAGAGAATGTGAGCTCATGTGTTTTGCATAGCGATTGGCAAATTATCAGATCACTGCTCCAAAATTTCACAAATGCTGCCTGCTGGCCACATGTGATAAAAATGCAGGTTTTCCTCCCTGGAGCTCCAGGGAGACAGTTTAACAGAGTTCAGAATCACAGGAAGCCGCTCACAACAGCTCTGCATAAGCACTGAGCTGTTTAATTAGAATTGCCCAGATGCAGTTGACTCGTCAAGTCAATCACAGGAATCAGTATGGCTGCTGTCACCACGTTCTGCAAGAGATGACTCGCTTAATCCCATAAAGCTTCCGTTTAGGGCTGTTTCAGATTGCACAGAGGCCGTGGGATGCTAGAAGAGGACTGTGCCAGGCAGAGAAAGTGAAGAAGGTAGGAGACTATTTTGAATGGCAGAGGCTTGCAGGGGCAACAGCCATGCAGATAGAAGTTCATCCGGGAGAAGACTGCGGGACTTATGCCCTGGAATAGTACCAACCACCACAACCAACCTGAAGCTCTAACTGCAGGTTGCTTGGAGTGGAGTCTTACTTTCCTATAAAGTCCTTTTGCAAGCAAGCCGAGGCACATGGAGCGAAAAAGAATGAGACCCAACCTCTTCATAAAGCTCTAAAGTGTTTGGGAGTTTCTAGCAAGCAGAAAAATAAAAGGCCAGAAGTAGGGTAGTGGATGAAAAGGAAAATTCTCTTTCAGTTGATCCCAGAGTACAATTATAACCAAATAAATGAACAACAAATCATAGGATCCCATAGAGTTGGAAGAGACCTCAAGGGCCATGCAGGAACGCCCATCACAGGACTCCCAACAGATGGCCATCCAGCCTCTGCTTAAAAACTTCCAAAGAAGGAGACTCCACCACTCTCCATGTGAGCACTTCCAAACAACTCTAACCATCAGGAAGTTCTTCCTAATATTTAAATAGAATCTCTTTTCCTGTAATTTGAAATCATTGCCCCAAGTCCTAGTCTCTGAAGCCATGGGAAACAAACCAGTCATCTCTTCAATATGACATCCTTTCAAATATTTAAACATGGCTATCAAATCCCATCTCAGCCTTCTTTTTGTACGGCTAAACATTTCCAGTTCCCTAAGCCAGTGTTTTTCAACCTTTTTTGGGCAAAGGCACACTTGTTTCATGAAAAAAATCACGAGGCACACCACCATTAGAAAATGTTAAAAAATTTAACTCTGTGCCTATCAGACACACACAAACACACTTCTCACCCCCAAAAACAACAACAAATCCATCCTCCAGCCCAGGCCCTCCCAAGGCATCCCTATCAAAATGTCCGCCTGCCCTCACCTTCCCCCTCCCTCCTCCTGGCACTTTTTTTTCAGAGGAACTTGCAAACCCAGGAAGGTGGGGCTGGGGGAGGCTCTTCATATACGACCCCCAACCCCCATCTTTTACCCCTTCCAGTATAAGCCTCCCTTCTCCCCCCCCGCCTCCTTCCAGCCAGGCAGCCACAGGGCCCAGAAGGGACCCCCCATCCCCGTCTCCTCCCTAGGTCCTAGGAATCCCCTCCTCAGCCTCCCATGTCCTCCCCTTTATTTACCCCCCCACAAGAATGACCATTGTCAACGGCCGTCAGCTCCCCACCCTTAAAAGAGGGGTACGCACATGCGCTCCTACCTGGCTCGGCAGGGGCGCGTGCCCACCCTCGGGAGGCAAACAGCAAGTGCGCGAGGTGGGGGAGGGAGGGAGGGGGGGTTCAGTGAGCGAGGAGGGGGAACCAACCTCTCTCTCACTCTCTCGCTCTCCAGTCTCCTCCTCCTCCTCCTCCTCCTCCCTTATTTCTTCTCCTTCCCCGCCCACGGCCAGCCTTTCCTCGCCAGCGCGCAAAGCACACCGGGAAAGGTAGTCCGCTCTCCTCCCCAGGACCACGTCTCAGACCTGCAGGAGGAACTACATCTCCCAAGGAAGCCTTGCGGCAGCCGGCTTCTTTCTGGATGCCCCGCCTTCCTCCGGCTCGCCGGCGCCGCACTGCTGCCTTGGTCGCGAGCGGGATGCGGGGGGGGCATTGCTGGTGTAGGGAGAATTTTTCCCATGGCACACCAGGCAACATCTCGCGGCACACTACTGTGCCGCGGAACAGTGGTTGAAAAACACTGCCCTAAGCCACCCCTCGTAAGACATTTCTTCCATATCTTCCATTTCATCCTGGTTGCCCTTCTCTGGACCCATTCAAGGTTGTCAACATCCTTTTTATACTGAGGAGCGCAGAGCTGTTCACAGTACTCCAGGTGGGGTCTGACCAGAGTAGAATAGAGTGGTACTATCACCTCCCTTGCTCTAGACACTAACCTTCTGTTGATGCAACTAAGAATCATGTTGGCTTTCTTGGCCGCTGCGTCACACTGCTGACTCATGTTCAATTTGTGGTCCCAGATCCCTTTCACAGATACTATTCTCCAGCCAGGTGTCTCCCATCCTGTACCTGTACAATTCATTCTTTATACCTAGATGCACCACCTCTGTTGAACCCCATTCTGTTAGCTTTGGTCCAGGACTCTAATCTGTCAAGGTCCTTTTGGATTTTCATCCTATCCTCTAGGGAATTAGCAACTCTCCCAATTTGGTATCATCTGCATATTTAATCAACATATTGTCTATTCCTTCATCCAAGTCATTAATAAAGATATTGAATAGCGCTGGGCCCAGAGCAGAACCCTGGGGCACCCCACTAGTCATCTCTCTCCATGCTGAGAAGCCATTTATGGTCCATTGAAACATATGTAAAAATTACAACATACTGTCAGGCAAGATCTGGTGGGAACATCAGCCAGAAAGGTTACTGAAAATGAAATTATCAAGGTGGTATGGGATTTCAGAATCCAGTGCGACAGACACCTTGTCCACAACACTCCAGACATTACAATAGTTTACAAGCAAGAAAACAAAGTTTGAATTGTCGATATAGCAATACCAGGAGATGCAAGTCAGCGATAAAGAGCTAGAAAAGACAACCAAATATTGGGATTAGAAATAGAAATCTATGGAATAAGAAAGCAAGAACAATACCAATAATAATAAGTGGCCTCGGTGCAATCCCAAAAGACCTGGGTCAACATCTGAAAACCCTTGGCACTGACAAGATCAACATTGGTCAACTGGAAATAGCGACATTATTAGGAACGGCACATATTCTACGAAGATATCTCCAGTCATCTTAGGCTCTTGGAAAGAGCTTGATCATTGGAGAAGGCCAATTCCAGCTTAACACCCGGCAGCTGTGTTCACCAGATGGTGGTGATGGTAGTAGTAGTAGTAGTAGTAGTAGTAGTAGTAGTAGTAGTAGTAGTAGTAGTAGTAGTCTGGAGCTGAACTCTCAGAGGAGCAGCTACTGTCCTGTACATCTTGAACATCTATTGAAACTGTCTGAGACCATAGAAAAAGGGTCCCTTTTAGTCACTCGCCAGGCAAGTCACAACTTCAGAACTCCATAGCCTTCCCTGACAACGTGTGTGTGTGTGTGTGTGTGTGTGTGTGTGTGTGCGTGCATGTGTGTTGTGTCATCTAATAGGCAGACTGTTCCAATGGGTTCATCAGTGGAAGATCCTGAACAGTCACTGCACACATTCCTTCATCCCACTTGCAGTTCACAGCCAGCTGCCTCACGTTTACACAAAGCTAAACAATGGAGAGATGTTTCTTCAGGGAAAATTCAAAGTACTGCCAGCATTATGGTATCTTCCATCACAGGTGATTTGTGGGTGTTCTCTGGCTACAGCCTTCAAAGCTTCAGCAAATCCTCATAGAGCTTGTGGCCAGTTATAATAAACATAATTAATTTGCCTAGACAGAACTGAATGCTTCTTTTTAAATGAATAATGGGGTCATGTTCTCTCTTTCTCCTGAATCCAGTGGGAGGTAGATATTTTCACAGTGACACCTCTGTCCATTACAAGGGGAACATCAATAACGCACAACTTCCAGTGACAATCTATTTTTCAGTATGATCATCTTTTCCTGCTATCCTCTTCCATCTCCTGCAACAGCTGGTTTAGAAAGTTACCAGGGCCCTGTAGGCCAGATCCTGACACAAAGTAACAATGTTAGCATAAGTGTTGTTGCCTCTGGGCACACTGGACACTGAGTGAGCTACTTCTGATACATAATGAGACTCTGGCATACTAACTAGCTATGTGTCCCCTGAATTGTGACAAATTCTTAGAGGGACAAGTGACATTCAGCCACCTGCCAATTAGCAATAACATGTCTTTGATCCCCTCAAATGTCTGGAGCGATACACATGGCACACTGACTAGCTCAGCATGTATTGCAATACACTAACAGACGTGTGTAACCAACTGAACTCCATTCACAAAGAAAATTGCAGACTGTGATCATTCCACATGAAGCAGAAATTCCAATCAAGGCAGGCCATGTTTTCACATGTATGACTAGCAAGTCAGGTGTCACCCTATCTCCACTTCTGCAACTAATTTCCTGCATAAATGTAGACTTTTGAATGTTTTCCTGATAGAACCTGTTGGTTGAAATATTGTTCATGCAATTGCACCCATATGAAGCTGATAACATCACCAGCAGGGGTAATTTTCTTTGGAAATTAAACACTTCCTCCCCCTGTTTGCCAACTTCCACAGCTCCTTTGTAATCCTCTCATTATTTGGAAATCAATGTAGCATGGGGTTTGGGAATAGAAGTCTTTAATTACCAAAATATTTTACTAGCAGAACTCACTGCTGTGATTTTTCATAATTAAATATTTCCTCCTCGTATCCCTCCTGCCTTCATCTTTACACAGCTGTACTTGCGCAAACAGAATTTCAGCCATCTTTCTGTTGAGGTCATCTTGAATCCTACCTTCTGAAGTATTAGCCATCTCTTTCCATTTGATGTCAAAGTTTGATGAGTATCCCCTCCACACCTACATCTCAGTCCGTTCTAAAACTGCTGAACAAACCAGAACCCAGGGCAGAACCCACTGGCTTACTTTTCAGCTTTCTCCAAGGTGATGAGGAACCATCTTTTTGCTACAAGAATAAAAACTGTGTGCTGCCAAATTTCCTACACAGAAGCAGGAAAGAAAGCAGAACCAAAGGCCATTGGAAAAATTGGTCTAGGGCAGTGGTGGTGAACATTTGGCACTCCAGATGTTTTGGACCAGAACTCCCACAGTCCCAAGACTGTG
This sequence comes from Phrynocephalus forsythii, assembly GCA_029282475.1. Classification (NCBI taxonomy): domain Eukaryota; kingdom Metazoa; phylum Chordata; class Lepidosauria; order Squamata; family Agamidae; genus Phrynocephalus; species Phrynocephalus forsythii. Next base: position 160,761,143 of record JAPFRF010000011.1, read on the forward strand.
GGAGTTGTGGTCCAAAAATCTGTTTGCCACCACTGGTCTAGGGGATGAAAACAAACCAGAGAAACAACTCATAGAATTCTACAGATCCAACAATCTGTTGACTGCTAATACAAGCAACCAAACAGATGACAGTAAGCATGGACATAACCAGAATGTCAAAATAGAAATCAAATAGACCAGATAATTGGAGAAGCTATATTCTTTCTGCCAAAACAAGGCCAGAAGCAGATTGTGGTGCTGATCAAGAAGAGTTAATATACAGCAATAGAGTAAAGCTGAAATAGAACTCTAATAGAAATGTGGTGCCAAATATAATTTAAGCAACATTCCTGATGAATTTCAAGTCAGAACAGATTTGCGTTACTAAACTTGGTTGACTGTGAGCCATAAGATCTGTGGAATGAAACCAGGGAAGAATGCAAAAAGACCATGCCTATATTAAAAGAAAATAAAAGCCTAGGTGGACGATGGAAGGACTATTTAAAATTGTACAAGGACAGGCAAGAAAACAAAGCAAAGTGTTCTGCTTATATACCGCCCCATAGCACTTCAAGCTCTCTCTGGGCAGTTTACAATTTAATTATGCAGTAGGTTTACAGATCCTAAGCCTTGTATCTCTTTTACAGAAGGATATTTAATATGTAATTTTGTAATTTTGTTTTGCTCAGCTCTTGAAGAAGAACCCGCTGAAATGCGTCGAGCCAGAGCTTTTAAAAATGATTTAACAGAGAATAAAGGTTGTTTTCCACTTTTATACATCCTGGGATTATGTCTCCCATCCTTATATTGTCTTTACAAAAAGTAACAGGTGACAAAACTTGGGTCAGAACCCTAAATGTAGTTGTCAGTGTGTCCTACACAGAGACAAATAACTATTATATTAACCATGGCAAAGAAACAGAAAACTACGAATGGGGAAAAACAAATGATCTCTTCCTGAAGATCCAAGAAATCAAAGGGAAATTTCAGCCTAAATTAGGAGCGCTGTGACTAACAGGGAAGCAGACTATCTGACTAGGAGAAAGAAGAAGGCTGAAAGATACCGAAGACCTATACAGGAGGAACAAAGGGATGACAGACTCCTTGGAAGAGAAATCCTATAATAAAGAACCTACAGCTGTAGAAAGCGAAATGAAAGTTGGTCTGAAAGAACTGGAAAAAATAAATCATCAAAATGGGACACCAAAAGAAATATTTCAAACAGGAATTGACTCCATCAAAATCCTAACAGGAATGTGACAACAAATATGGAAAACAAATCAATGGCCTGCAGATGGGCAACATTTACTATACATTCCACTCTCCAAGAAAGGAGATGCAGTGTGTGCAGTAATAATAGGACCATTCCTTTAAAATTTGGAGCTTCTATTTTTTTCCAGCTGGGATAATTTGAACTGACTTGCCCCTGTGTGATGGGCTGTGTCATTTTCCAAAAGGATGGGGGATACGGATGTTGTTAGTATTCCGATGATGTACTAATCTGTTTTGGACAGTAGAAACATGTGCCTTTGTGATCTTTCTCTCTTGTTCCTCTCCATGGCTTGGGACCTGAATATCTGGCAGAGCGTATCTCCCAAAAATCAGAGCTGGCCCAACCCACCCGAACCTCCATGGCATTCTCGCTCCAGGTGGCCACACCTAGAGAGGCCCATAAGGTTGCAACACTCAATCGGGCCTTCTCAGTGGTCGGGCCAGTGGCATGGAATAAATTGCCAAGCAAGATTCGCCTGGCTCTATCCCTGGCATCCTTTAAAAAGCCTGTGAAGACCTGGCTGTTCAAGGATGCCTTCAGCAATTGCTAGGAGTGTTGTGATCCCCCCCCCTCTCTCTGTGTGTGTGTGTGTGTGTGTGTGTGTGTTTGGTTTTTTGATTGATTATTAATATTATTTCTATTATTGTTGTTTCCCTCTTGCCAGGTACATTGTGGTTTTTGTATTGGGTTTTTCAATCTTTCTTTAGATTATTATTATCATTATTATTATGTTTGGGGTTGTTTGAGAAATTATTGTTGTTAACCGCCTAGAGTTCCTGTTTGAGGAAAATCGGATTGTGGTGTATAAATATAAAACTAAATAAATAAATAAATAAATTTTAAAACAAACTATCAACTTTAGCACTCAATCACATCTGCACCAATGAAAGAAGATAAATATCAGAAAACTTTCCCTTTACACCCATTTTAAAGCCCACCACCAGCTTTACAATGAACCATAAAAGAAGAGCCAGGGATGGGAAGCAGGCAGGATCAAAGGAAGTGGGACTATGGGCTGTGGCATGTATTAAACCACAACATATTAAAAAACCTCTGTGCACCCTGACCCCAGAACAATCAGCACTCTTCATGTGTTCACACCATTCAAAAAAATCAAGCCACATCAAAGCTAAATAGTCCCAACTCTGCTCACCAGTGTAGTTGCAGCCCAAGGTACCTTTTAAGCTGAGGAATGCATCTATCCATTGCACAGTATTATCAAGTCTTGTATATTGGATGTACTGCCCTTTGGGTACATAAAAACATGTATGTGCTGAATTCTTGAAAGACTCAGTGGTTTGTGAATTTGGGATATTGCATCATGATTCAAAACACCAGGAATAGCCAGAAAATTGCTTCACAATATTGTGTCACAGTCACCAGCAAGATAAAGGTTGCTAATAGGGATGGTCATCTTACAAAAAACGACACACTGTTTTGTCATTTTGTAATGTTTCAAACTGCTTCAAAACGAAACGAAATGAAACAGCAGACGGTATGTCATCCCGAAACAAAACGTAATGATGTTTTCAGTTTGGGAGGAACTGAACCGGGGAGCTGCCACCAGATCTCATTTAAGCAGCAAGATCTTCCAGCTATTTCCCTGCTCGGTTTTGGCCCACCACCACCTCCCAGCTAGTTTTGACAGCTTGAGCTGTCAAAAACACCAGCTGGGAGGCAGGTGGCTAGGGAGAACAGAGCAGCCAGGCAGCAGTAAATTCGCTGCCTGACTGCTCCTTCTCCCCTGCACCCCCTCCTATAAGGGTGGTGTTTTTGACATGGAATTCTGTGGGCAGTGTGGCCAGCCTCCTTCTCCTCTTTCTTTCTAACCTGCATTCATGCAGATCTGTGAATGTTTGCCTGACTCCATGGCCATGGACACTGCCTGAGCTGCTGCCACCGTACTTGTTCTAACTTCCTTTTGGTATGTTTGTTATGTACTGTTAGTATTTTGTTGTTTTACTAGGAATATCCCATTTCCCTTTTCCCTATGAGACTTAGATAAAGTTTCTGTTTTATGCTTCACTTTCATCTTGGTGTCTTTAGTTTTTATTCCAACATATTTTTCTCCCTTCCACTTTGGGATATAGAACCAAACTACTCCCTTGGGACTTGGACTCGACGCCTGGGACTTGGTCCTAAATACTCAGGACATACTCAACTCTTGGTATCCAAGACTCAGACTCAGACTTGAGAATGAGGTCCAAAGACTTATCAATATTCCTGCCAATCACCACCAAACAGTAAGAATGCCAGCGTGGTCAAGACTCTAAACACCTCCACATAATCTCAGAACGCTTCCACTTCTCTTGCCAAGTTCTCACACAGATGAGCAAAGCTCTACCAAAGAAAGTATGACTGCAGGGGCCTTGGTAGGAATGAAATCTTGGTAGGAATGTTTAAATCTATCACAATGGAAGAGATTGCATGCCTTGCCTGTCAAGACTACAAAACCTAGACATCTGGGCTTTGGCATGCTAAAGGAAGGGCAAGAGCAGGACCCAAGAGCTGTTAATGTTAAAAATGTATGAATGTAAATGTGTCTGTGTTCAAAGTCAACAGTCCTGTTTTGGTCATTCCAGGAAGGTTTCTTCTGGTTTCCTGCCTATCACCAGCACACAGCAAGATTCTAGGGGAAAATGTGTTTTCAGAAGTATAACACTGAGATGTCACAGTGCCACCATCAGCACATTGCAACAGTCCTGGTGCTGCTGTGTTATGCAGTGAGGAAAGTATCGTCTTCATAGACGTACCTTGTTCTTTACATCAATTTACAGCGAATGTATCTCATACAGTAGCGCTTTCCTGGGATAGGTATGCAAACAGATGCTTCCTCCAGTTCAGCCTGCTACCTGTGTTATATATGTTAGTGGACTACCATCACCACTGGAATAACAACAAATGTTAAGTACTTCACTAAAGTACAACTCCTGGGATATTTTTAGAATGGAGCCATGACACTTAGATTGATATCAAACTGCCAAAATTGCACAATGTATGTAAATATGGACCTACCTGATGAGTTTCCATATATCAGTGTCTGTTTCTGTTTAGCTATAGAATGTAAGTATCCTTGTTCCACTTATAAGAGCAGAAGACTATATGTAGGCATGTTTTGTGGTTTCCAAGAGTTCCAACCTCTCATTTCTCTCCCACCACAATCTAAATACTCTAAACTCTCAACCTAAACTCACAAATAGCTCTGAAATTAAATCCCATGTTTAGGGTCAGACTTTTAATATAGGTCTCCCTTCTCTCCCACAATGTCTGCAGCTGCCATTAATTCATCAATTGTGAGGTGAGGGAGTGAGGATAAAATTCCCCAGAGAAGATGGATGGGAAGGACAAAGAGAAATGGGAACAAAAGCTATGTAATCCTCAAACACACAGAGTGAACAATGTAAATAATGTAAGGGCTTTAAAATTTGGCATGTGGGGAGGTTTTCTCTTCCTTGTGATGAAGATGCTATTTCCTTTTACATCTGGTTTGCATTTTGGTAAAGGATTCTGCCAGGAACATTTCTAAACACAGAACACATTAAATGTATACATTCTAGAAGGTTCTTTCACTGGGCTCCACAGCTCTAAAAGTCAACCCTTGTCCTTCAGTGTGGTTCTCCTTCTTGAAATTAGGTTCCATTTCTCTATTCAAAACCACATGTCCCAACTGTACCATTGCTGCCATCATCACATAAACTGATACACATTTAGAAAATAATTACAGTGGATATGACAAAAAAATGTTCCCTTGTAGAAAATGTTTTCCTCCTTGTTCTCTAACCCTATTATCTTTCCAAAGATATTTGCCTGGAGAGCTGTACTAATGACTCTATAGCACCCAGGCTTTGTATTCCCAGTCTCTAAAATGGCCACCAGCTCTGCCCACAATGCCTGTGTCACATCAGGAGAGCAGATGTATTGCTGGCAAGGGGACTCATGGTCCCACCATTGTAGGGATACAATTGGTTGTCTGTCTCATTCTCTTGCATTGTCTCCTTAAGGAAAATATGCACTCATTTTCAGTCTATCTTGATGAAAGTCCTCACAGGTATAAGAATCATGTATGTGTGTGCCCATCTCTCCAATCTAAAATTAGATAAAAATTAGGGTGGATCGTTTACATCTTTTGGATCAGTCTTCTAGTCCTCTGTTTCTTCTTTATGTATACGCTCAGTTTCCCCAAGGGAAAGCACACACATTTTGCTGACAAAACTGGGTCAACCTCAAAAGGAGAAATGGGCTGCTTGGCTCATTTGTGTGATGGAGGTGAGAAACATTCCTGGAGTCAGAGATTTCTGAGCAGACTGACTGGCGTGTCAGGACAGCCTTTCTCATCAAGTGCAAGTAACTTCAAGAGAACTCTTCACATTCTTATGCCAATCTGAGCCTTGGAGGTTGGCACAGAAAGACCTTAAATTTAGATAACCAAGCCTCTACAGTACTTTCTTATACTAGGCCAAAGGTGTTTATCATGGCTATTAGTTGCTAAATTAAAAACAAACATGTAGGGTGTTTGTTTGTTTTTTTAAAAATTATTGCTCAAGTTTCAAAAAGCCTCAGTCCTATTTGTTCTGGCCAGAATCCTAATGGCATATTTATGCCAATGTAACTCCATAGGTGTCAATTTCAGCAGCAAATTGTAGCTGGTTAAGAAGTTGGCAATAGGTTTTTCAAGCATCATGCAGCATAGAACTTTCCTTTGGCCAGTGGAACAAAATAACCTCTCAGTTTTAATCCAGTTGCTTCATTTTGACAGCGCTATTCATAATTATCCTTTGGTCTTCTCCAGTTGCCAAGTGTTTTGCAGTCTGAGAGTCTTATCTTCTAGTGCCATCACATTTCCCATTTTGGATTGTCTTGCCATAGGATTTTTGAGGCGTGTGGTACTTTCTTTTGATTCCATCTTCCAGAATTCCACAAGAATTCCCCAAGCAGAATTATATGAGTTTTCAGTTAACAAACTCACACTTACTGACATCTACCGTTCACTCAACTAGAGAAGGACCTACTTCTGGGACTCTGTAGCATTCTCCAGACTTGCTTCTTTGGAACCATAGTCTTGCTTCCCATACAGGGCATCTCTCAAAGAACTACAACTCCCAGGAAGCACTGTGTAACTTACTTTTTAAATAGATTAACAACAGGAAGCAAGATCAAAGAAGGCCCTTTTCAGGTCAGGAAGTTTAGTCATGGCAACTGGACTTTTTTCTTGAGAGACTGAAATGTTTCACTGCTCATCCAAACAGCTTCATCAGTCTGAGGAAAGCTAGTTTGAGTCCTCCATTTTATAGTTAATTTTGACCTCATGTCGCCCTGGTCTGAAATAGGCTCATAAAATGAACAACGGCCTGAGTTGGTTTGTTAGGTGGCTCAATAGGCCATTAGTGGACAATGGCCTAAGGTGCTGAAACCCATAAAGTATGGATCGTTAGCTATGACCTTGGTCGTGGAGGTGTGAAGTATTTTTATTTGTCTGGGGATTGTTGAAATCACTGCCTGATAAGTAGCAGATAGACTGTGCCTGATCCCCCCTCTGTTGAGAGAGGGGTTTTCAATGCTCACATGAATGGCTTCCCTGACTCCTCTCTCAAGTTACCTATCTTCTCTAATATGTGTACATCCTCATCTTTGAATGAGTGCCCTTTGACCTTCAAGTGGAGGTGCACTGCTGATTCTGGTCCTGAGCTATTGCCCCTCCTATGGTGGGCCATACTCCTGTTTAATTTCTCCAATGTAGAGTTCTGCACACTCCTCACGGCAATGGACTGCATATACTATATTGCTACTTTGTGTTTTGGTGTCGGGTCCTTTGGGTGGACGAGTCTCTGCCTTAGTGTGTTTGTGTGTTTGGAGTAGACAGGGATGTGGTGTTTGCCAAAAAAATCCTTTTAAGCTTTTCAGAAACTCCAGGTTCTTCCATCGGCTCTGGGTCTCAGGGTGATCCATTGTTCTTCTGGGTTGGCACTTCTGATATCCACAGGACTTAAGTGCTGTCTTCAGGTGCCTGTCTTTGTTCTTCTTGGTTTCTCTGGAGGTGGGGATGCTCTCTGTTCTGTTGGTTTAGTGTAGTGATGTGCCCCTTGAGGGGGAGGACGTGACCCCGGATGCCTGCACTGGTAAGGTGCCTTGGAAACCATTCACCCCTGCCTGTGCGGGGACGCCCCAGGCCTGGGGAATTGGATTCCATAGCTATGCCCATGTAAACTCGAATCTATCTGAGCTCCTTATCTCCCAATCCAATCAGCCAGGATGCTTGTGAGATGAGCTGCAGGACAAACAGTTGTCTGCCACCTGCAGATAAGCTCCTGTGGGATGCCTGGACATCTCAGGGGACTACGTGCCACTCTGGTGATGCCTTCCTAAGATTATATCTAATAAAAGGCTTTGACTGCATGAGGTAGAAAGACATTCCACTAAAAGAACCCTCAATGTGTTTCCTCGCCATTGCAACATCTGGTGGCCCATACGGGGCCCCCCTAAGGACAACATTGGCATGAAGGCTCGAAAGCATGAAGCCCAGAAGGCATGGAACGCATGGCTCCATCTCCACTTATCTCCGCCCGTCACGGGCTTCAAGACATGAAATGTTTCAATCTCTCAAGAAAAGTCTGGTTGCTGTAACTCAACCTCCAGATAAACTCACCTGGATACTGAGAATCTTCACAGACACTCTTCCCAGGTAAGTGTCCATAAGCATGTATTTATATGCGGAAATTCCTAGAATTCTGCCTGGAGAATTCTGGAAGCTAGACTCCCCCCCCCCCAAAAAAAAAGAAAGACAGAAAGATCACACCTGTATAGAATACCTAGAAACAGTTCACCACTGCTCTCTTCTGCCCATACTAATAAATATTAACTGGGGTGGTCTGCTGTTGTCTTTGAAAGATGGTCCACAAGTTTCAACCTTCCACCACTGCTGCTGCCCATCAGCAATTTCTCTTCCTCATCACCACTAGAATTATCAATTCTCTTCTGCTGATGCAGCCATTAGTTCCTGAAGAAGTTCATAGTATGATATCTCAGTATTAACCATTCCATTTTAAGTGACAGGACTAGAAGTTTAGACTTAGAATCTAGCCTCCTGACGATATTGCTGTCAGGTTCCTTCACAAGCTGAAGTGATGCCCTCAACTATGATTCATCCATGCTTCAAATCAAACTAAGGCTCCATCAATGCTGATCATGGTCTGACAGAACAGATACAGCCAGAGGGCAAACACAACATTACTACAGCACCAAATCCCTGATTTTTGTATGTTTTACTGGTTCTGGATGACCAAGAGAAGAATATTTGTGACACATGCAATATGCAATTTCAAATGGTTTACTGCACCAATGGGAATTTCTGCTAGCATGTGGTTGGATTCTGTGCACTGGTTTTCTTGACAAGCCCTCCACATCTCTTTCCAGCCAGAAACCACTCCTTTTATAAATAGCTATGTATAAGGGTGCGTGAATATTTTCTGAACAACGCTTCTCTGTCATCCTGTTTTTAATTTCATTCTTCAGAGGAGGAGTGGTGGCTGAGGATGATCCTAACCTGCAGCTTTTATCATGCTATTCTATCAGGTTTTTCTTTAAACTTCACTTTCTTCATATTATCTTTGTAAGATCTTGATATTCAAACAAAGAGCTCATCTATACTGTATGTGTGGAGAATAAGGTAACATGTTTAGATCTTCCTCAAGCTGCAAGCAAAACCCTTAATGGCAGCTTGAAGCATAAGGCCAGCGTGGTCAAGACTCTAAACATCTCCACCTAATCTCAGAATGCTTCCACTTCTCCACACAGATGAGCAGAGCTCCACCAAAGAAAGTATGACTGCAGGGGCCTTGATAGGAATGAAAGGCAGGGGTATATTGCACCATGTTTAAATCTATCACAATGAAAGAGATTGCATGCCTTGCCTGTCAAGACTACAAAACCTACAAAATCTGGGCTTTGGCCTGCATGCTAAAGGAAGGGTAAGAACAGGACCCAAGAGCTGTTAATGTTAAAAATGTATTAATGTAAATGTGTCTGTGTTCAAAGTCAACAGTCCTGTTTTGGTCATTCCAGGAAGGCTTCCTCTGGTTTCTAGTCCAAACAGTATACTGGGAAAAGGTAAGCATGGAAGAGGAAATAATATGGTTGCTCCTTCTCTGTTGCTGTAGGCCAGACACCCCTCCTAAGCAGGAAGAGGGCAAACCCCTCCCTCATAGGATTCTAGAGGTGCACCATGGCAGGGGAAGCACCAAGGCGTCTCAGCAGCGATCACTCCATTGAGACATCCAGGACACTCCACTGCATAATGTTGCTTTCAGGCAGAGTTACTTATACTCCGGTCTCACTACCATTATCTGCACATCTTAATATGATGTGTACTATTTTGGGGGGTGGTCACATGACCTTTGATGCGCAGTTAGCACCCCGACAACAGAGGAGTATTTTACTTCTCTGCGTCCGTCCCGACTTGCTTACTGTGCATCTTTTCCCCTTCTGGCGAATACCTGTGTTGCAGCCAGGTAGCAGTTTTTCTTCTTAAAATTGATTGTAATTGCAGGTGGAAAGCCAGTAAAAATTGTGCCAGCATGCCAGCATGCCACCAATTCAGTAGCATAAACGATTACCAAGGCAGAACTACAGGAAGTGGCAGGAAAAGGGCTATGAATCTAATTGGTGTGAATTTTCTGCGGTTGCACCTCGTTTGAAAACTGTGCATCAATAACAGAAGCATTTTAACACAACCCCTAGCGGTGGTAAAAAAAATGCTGTGGTTAAAGTGTGCTTCCAGGTGCATTGTCAGCCGGGGTACCAAAATAGTGCTCTTCAGAGTGAAGGCACAATCTTTTGCTGCGCAGTCTTTCGCAGCAAAAAGAACAGCAAAATCGTCGTGAGACCAAGGCCTTAGACAAAGTGCTGTTCCAACTCATGAAAAACCAGGTACTTTTGCTCAGAGGAGCTTCCTGGCACAGTGGTTAAACTAGCGCAGTCAAGATTCTTTTCACGACCCGAGTTTGATTCTGACAGGCTCAGGTAACCACTTCAAGGTTGACTCAGCCTTCAATCCTTCTGAGGTCAATACAATGAGCACCCAGTTCCACCGGGGGGGGGAGGGGGTTAGCAATGTGTACCAAGTGTTTTGGTGCAGTATAAAGGCAGCACACAGTACAGTTTAGTAAATAAGCAAATATAAAGTGTGCCCTTTGGCCAGAACAAAAAGAGGGAGCTATTTTGCTCCTGAGCCAGAGCACTGCTGCATCTGGACCAGTGTTGCCAACTGTTACTGGCAGAAGCTGTCCAGGGATTCAAACAAGCTTTATCTGGAGATGCTGGAGATGGGTCATGAAAAGCACATGTTTTCCCCACTGAGCCACACACCCAGCTCAAAAGTGACTCCTTTTGACACGTTTCTATTGAGCAGCCTGGCAAGAAGCATGCACCAGTCTGGGATGTTCAACTTGTAGCCTGCATTCAGCTTTATGATTTCACATGCAAGCAGGTGTTTGAGATGGACAGCTTGGGTGGGTACCAAGACCTGACTTTTGTATTGGGAATACATCTCCACTGCCCTTTGTTGTGAAAGAAACCTTTCTTTCTTTCATTTTCTTTTGACATTGCAACAACATCATTAAAAATGGACTTGTCTTTTGCTCTGTTTGGTTAAATGATTAATTTCTCTCACATTCACCTCAAATGAGCCTATTAAAAGATTCCGATCCCCCCACTCCCAAAGTGCTGCTCATTACCCTGTAATTTTAAGTAATTAAATCAAAATAAATGGCTGTGTGAAGATATTTTAATGTAACGTCTAATTATATCTGACCTAGACGCTGAACTATAATCATTAACTACATGAACTGTGTAATGTTCCGAAGACTCATTCATAATTTATACGCTGTGGATTTTGCTGGGAGCTGGAGTCGCAGGACAGCCGGCACCTGCCTCTGCCTTCTATCAAACCACAGGGCCTTATCTCTCAATATACTCTGGAACCTGCTGTGTCTGGTTGATTTCTTCATGCTGCATGTGATTTCTGGATCTCCTACATCTTGGCTCTGCAATTTGTGCTTTTCATTCTTTGGTGAGGTTCAGGTACATTGTTGTAGACTGTAGAACATGGGGTCCTCCCAGCATTGTTGAGTTGTCACCCATCCAGGTACTAGCCACGACTGATCCTGCTTAGCTTCCAAGTTCAGGCGAGATTGGATGTGCTCAAGGTATCTAGGCAGGCTCCTAGAGAGCACAACCAAGGCCCAAAGGGGGGGGGATTTGCAGTCACAAGGGCTAAACAACCATGTTTCCCCATCCCAAACCTTGAGCCATCAAAAACTGATCACGCCATGGCCAGTATAGATGGGGTGCTTATTGCTTCCCATCTTTCTCCTTTCTCCAGTTTTAGATGACATGGGTTCACCTGCATAGCAGGGCAAAATCATACATAGTCTCAAGTCTCTGTCAGGTTTTACTTACTTTGACCAGACTCAGGGGATTTTTAAAAATTTGATGATGATGATGATGATGATGATGATGATGATGATGATGATGATGATGATGATGATGATGATGATGATGATGATGAAGGGACTTGACTTGCAACTCAGATCCATTTTTCCAAGTAGTATTGTCGAGTCCCTATAAGGGATGGGCCTCCCTACCTGCTCTTGCCACCACAGCGCCATTCTCCACAGGCAGTGGGTCTGTTTTCCCTTCCAGTGAATATGCTGCCCTCCTTCCACAGCCATCACAATCCCAGACAAGTCTGTAACCCAGAGACAGCTGCTATTCCAGGCTGTGTCTCTCCTCCTCATCTCCCTCCTCCTTCTTTCCACATATTCAGGGACCAGAAGCAAAACCTCAGAGATGGCTCCAAAGGTTCCTCACAGGCAATTGTCCATGGGATAAATGTCTGTGACACCACCTGTGCCATCACGTGGAACCTGGAATTCAAGAAGAGGAGGAAGGTTTTGTGAAGGGCCAGCCTCTTGCCTCTGGAAGCAGCATTCAAGCATGCAAGAAAAGTGACACTCAAACATTCAAGAAAATGAAACAACTTGATGTAGAACCGATCTTCAGGAAAAAAATGGCAACTCTGTTTCTGGTGCTTCTCCTTCCACTTCCATCACCCACTGGCATGCACAGGTGCAGGTACAGCTTCCAGAAAGAACCCCATTGTTGCTGTGGGAAGGCGAGTTGATGAAGGTGGACAGTTGGCCAGACTGATGATGGGTGATACTTTGCTTCCCACTGTAGGCAACAGATGAACTTGGGCCAGAAAATACATCCTCTAATGAGCATGGGTGAAATTACTCCACACTGGGTAAGAACCTACTGTGAGCTTAATTTGATTCAATTAAGATGAAATTAATTAATGCAAATTGAGTCATAGCCATTTATAACATCTTGATAGTCAATATCTCTTGAAACAATGTTTCAGCAAAACATTAATATATATAGACTTCTAATTGATTCTGTACTCCAGCATGTAATAACAAATTGGACTTCTGTTGTCATGGTTTGCTCTGGATGGTGATCTTTTTTGCTTTGCTTTGCTTTGCTTTCTAAAAGAGCCAAGGCACTGCTCCAAGTGAAACAGTGTGGGAATAATCCAGAGAGCTGGGATAGTTTTTGGAGTTACACTTTCTCATCCCATTCCTCACTTCCTCCCCTCACTCAGTCGCTCACTCACTCGCTTTCACACAAATACAATTATACGTATATATGCAATCGTTCGACATGATTTTGTAGTCTTGTTAAATACACTTTAATTCCTAGAGAGATAGTAGGGGTGGCATCCTTAAAAAAACAACAAATATAATCATCTACAAACAGATTTTGCCTTGGTTGAAAATGCCCACTGCTAAAGTAGACAATTAAAAGAACTAGTGCCACCTATTGGAGCAAATTGCAGGCTATAAAGTGATTAATTTATCATCTGCATAATTATTCCCCAATTGATAACAAGGGGTGGTAGACCAGAGTTTATTGTTCATTTTAATTGTTTCAACTTACATTTCCATCAGGGCTGTTTTTAATGTCTGTTTGGTTTTCCTCCCCTTTTTAATTTTCAGAGCTTGGTTTCTAAGCATGGGCCTGCTGCCAAATGAACATATACCATTTGGACGTGTGCCTTCGGAAAGATATCAGCCGGCACATTTACATCAATGCAAGGCACAGGATGACTATGAGAAGCAAAGAACATGAAGAAGTGTGAAATCAGCTTGCTTGTAAGAACTTTTCATATCACAAAAATGCTCCCCAAAGCACAAATTTGTGTATACATTTAAAACATAAAAAACACCTTCAGTAGTTCTTTTCTTCCTTCCTTCCTTCATTTTTTTTTAAATTGGCCAGGCTTCAGAGATGAGAGAGACAGGAGGAGGAATGAAATACAAGTGTGGCCAAAACTTTATATTGCTTTCTACCACATTGCTTTCCATTTGTCTTTGAAGATCAAAAAGAAGGAAGGCTCTTGGCTAGCAGCAATTCTGGCTCCAAATTGCTAAAGCAAAGTGCTCACTCTCCATGATAGCCTCCTACTTCTACACACCCTTTTCTTGGATCTTGGCCACTGTTTAACTAACTATGGCAATGGATGTTGATGGACACTGATAACAGTCAGTGGAGTAAAATGACTTGGGAGAATTCCAACTGGGCCTTAGCAGGTTTCTGTCCTTAGATAGAATCCGTGTCAACAGACAGTTAACAACACACTTAACACATCTTCAGAAGTGGAGTTGTTTACCCAAGCATGAAGCTTCCTCAATTTTGTATATTGCAGATTATCTTGTTTGTGCATTGTGATTGGTCATTGGGAGGTTAAACACAGGTATCCTTTCTAGGGCCGTTACTTCACGTTTGCCGCACATTTTAGCTTCGGTGCCGCCCCCGACCACTCCCCCTTAACCGTGCTCCAACCGGGCGAGTGGTGCCCCTGGCTGCTGCCAGGAATCTTTTCGGTCGCATCTTGCTTCGCTCCCAATGACGTGTGTTCTCGGTTTTTGGCTTTTATTTCAAGTTTTTTAAAAATATATTCAAACAGGGATATCGATGCATCGCTATATCGTTTCATCGCTTTGCGCTTTACTTCCTCGCTTGAGTAGCGGGCGGTCATTGTGCCATGCGGGGCTCCCGAGTTGACAATGATGCCAGGAAACAGTTGAAATCAGTTGCAACTGACAGTCCAGCATCGATGCATCGATACGCCGTCGGTAGGAATTTTTTTAAAGGACGGATGGGAAATAACGAACGTTGAAAAGTGGCATGCGACATGTGCTCGATTTAAAACTGCAGCTCGTGAGTACTGAGAAACAGGGGCGGGAGCGAAGCGAGAACACGTGACCGCCTCCGACAGGCAATATCCAAATAGGGCCTAGGTCTCATTGCTCGGGCATGGAGATTTGAAGGAATAGTGTTGCTGGAAGGTAAATATTTTCTTTATTTTCCAATATTGAAGCCAGCATCTTGTCTACTTTATTTGTCTGACTGATGGGACATGACATTTTGAATTTAGACAGTAAGCCCAAATAGCAGCTCATGAGCTAAGGTGGCTTTCATTTCAAGATGAAGTACTGTAAACAAATTAAACTTTGCTTTTGTTGTAACATACGAACCATGGCAAACTCTCAGCCATGACAATTTAAGAGACTCTAATCAGGGGCAAAACTGGTTTATCTATTGTTATAGTTGGCCAAGGTCAGATGGTTATGCCTATTAATTAGGAAAGTTGCAGGAACAACTGAAAGAACTAGCACATGTGTCGATGTTCTATAAAATTGTGTCCCATGTGGCTTGTAATGGTTTAAGACAGGGGTCCTCAAACTAAGGCCTGGGGGCTGGATGTGCCCCCCCCAGGATCCTGAGTCCAGCCCCCGGGACCAATTGCAGACCCCCTCCCCACTTACCCCCTGCTTCGTGAGCAAGCCAGCCTTTGCAGCTGCTTCTATTGTTGAGGCAGCTCAAAGCGGTGGGCTGTGTCACTTCCCCCACTTCGCCTAGCCACCACCCAGATGATTGGCATGCTGGCTAGTGGGACAGTTCAAAGTGGGAGGGCTACGGCAAGGTCCCCCACTCCCCCCACCCACCGCCCAGATGGTCAGGGCGCCGGGTGCAGCTGAATGGGGCAATTTAAAACAGGAGGGTTGTGGCAAGGTCTCCCACTCCCTCCCTGGCCCTGAGGCCCAACCCCTGCTCCACCTGCCTTCCTTGTGTCGCCACTGCCTGTGTTATTGTGATTGTGAGGAAGGAAGGGGTCAGGCGTAGGGAATGCCAACCAGGCTTCCGAGCCAGAGCAGCCACTGCAGTGGACCAATGGAGGGATTGATGGTGGGGGACCAAGGAGGAAACAGAGCTACTTCCCACCCACCCAGCCCCCTCTGAGCTGCTGCCTTGCTCCTTGGAGCGAGGGAGGGGAGGAGGGAGCCCAGCCATGGCCAGAGGCTGAAGTTGCCGCCGCCACCACAGGGTTAGAGACCAGCAAGGAGGAGGTGTCGGAGAAAGAAGAGAAGGGAAGGGAAGGCCAATGGTGCCCTGGACCTTGTTCCTGGGAAGCTGGTGGGTGGGCTGGCGAGCCAACAGAGCACTGCAGCCTGGCTGCATTCAGCCAGTGAGCGGGCTGTGGGTGGCTTTGGGCAGGCATTCCTGCCTCCCCTCCATCCTTCCCAGCCCTTGCTCCCTCCCTCCCTCACGTGCAGCGCATCAAGTCGGGCCAGGCCAGGCCAGGCCAAGAGAGGAGGCAGCTTTCCCTCCGGGGTGCAGCGAGGGTGTGATACCCAGGATGCATGGCTGGATCCACACGCAGTGGCACCAGCCTTGCCCCCTTGCCATGGCTGCTGCTCCTCATCCTGAGTGGCCACCTATAAGGTGATGAGGGGCCTGAGTTTGCATCCGCTGCTGCCTCCTTCCCAACACAAGGAAGGAAGGAAGGAAGGAAGGAAGGAAGGAAGGAAGGAAGGAAGGAAGGAAGGAAGGAAGGAAGGAAGGAAGGAAGGAAGGAAGGAAGGAGAACTGCTCCAGCCACTGCCACTGTAGGAGAAGGAGGAGGAAGAGGCAGTGGCAATCCGGAGCAGGAGGCATTGCTGGGGCCCCAGAGACCCACTGATCATGGGCTGATTCTGGGGGGTTGTGCCCTTTTGCCCCTCTCTCCCCCTTTTATCCATGTCAGCCTTTGGGGGGGCTGTGGTCCACCCCCAGTAGTGTCTGGAGGTGGTGGACTGGCCCACTGTTTGAAAACGTTGAGGACCCCTGGTTTAGGAGCTACATGAGTGTTACCAGAGGTCAACAATGTGAAAACATATTGAAAGTTTTTAAAAATATGAAAATAGTTTCAGTCTTTTGCCTTTGTCCTCATTCTGAGAGTGCTTCTAATTCCCTTACTTTTCTCTTTTTTTGGAAAGACATTTTGTGCGTGCTCTGTTCTTGGACCGGACAACTTGCCTTATGAGATCCATTTTAGTGCATTAGGGTAGTTTGGAGAAGTTGATTTTCTTATTTTGTCCTTGGTATTTCTAAGATTTTCCTAGTGATCTCTACAATCTGGCTTCCCTCCCTCTATTCTATTTTAATTTTTTAAGAAAAAATGTGCACATGTATGTAAGCCTGTGGGGGGGTGGGATCTACCCATTCAAAGGCCAGCTGCTTCTGCTCTGGTTACTAAATTTGGTTTCTGTGTGTGGTTCTGAAGAGCAGGGATTTCAGAGTTTTTACTCCTGTTTTCTTGGTAGTCCCTGAGCTTACCTGTAAAGCCTGAAAAGACTTATCATTGGTCAGGAAAGAATAGAAGGGCTGTGGGAGGCCTTGGTACACTCTTGAGTCACACGTATCCACTTGGGCTAACTTTCAAATGGCTGTAGCCACTTAAGGTTTAGGGGGCTACGGATTAAAATTTGTTTGTTGTTATAATCCTCTTTAAATTCTCACAGGGCTGTCCTTATTTTGCTTTTCTGTCTACATATCCAAAGAGCCATATAATGAACATTCCTTCTACAAATTGGCATGATTTCAGAGATATATTTTTTAACTATGCAAAGCTATTCCAGGATTCTTTGCTGTAAATCTTGCTGAGTATTTTGGGATTTATGACTATCAAGGGTGCTTCTACACCAGACAGGGGAAAGTGGTCAATTGATAGTGCTGGTAGTGAATGTGAGACTACTTGAATGGATTAGGATGCTGTAAACTGTTTTTCTAATCTTGAAAACTTTTCCTAAATTATGCATATCAGTTAGAAATTCTGTAAAACTGTTTTTACAGAAACTGTAGTTTTCATTAAAAACTTTTTTAAAAAGAAAGAAATACATTGATCCTGAACGTATTATATTTTTTCTCCCCACTACTCCCAGAAAGAACAATTTTATTTGCCTTGTTTGGTTATGATATTGCACTTGAGTACTGTTTTTAAACCCTCTGTGTGTGAATGAACATCACTGGACAGCTCGACCAATGTAGTTAAATACATAAAGGACGAAAATGTTATGACCCAGTGGAATAAGAGAGAGATTCATTATTTTCTGCCAGTAGCACAGTAACATTTCCAAGAGGAAATATCCTTCTGGATCTCTGTAACTCCATGAAGACTTGTAAGAGTTTTCTTCCCAAATCATATCATGTTGCCTATTCTCTAGAAGAGAGTTTCCGTCTCTGTAGGATCCAGACTGGTCTACATCATCAGTATTATCTGCAAAAATTCCAACTGCATGACACCCTCCACTATGTCACCATTTAGCAAGGGACATAACACTCCTAAAACCTTTAAATCAAAACAAAGAAATTTAAAAATAAACCTTGCAGTCCCACCATATTCATAACAATTCTATTGCATATGGAGTTTGTATCAGCCTTTAGGGAGAGGTGGCAAGTTATCTTAGTTCATATTTTTATATGAACTTGCCCAATTCATTCAC
Organism: Phrynocephalus forsythii; assembly: GCA_029282475.1. NCBI lineage: Eukaryota > Metazoa > Chordata > Lepidosauria > Squamata > Agamidae > Phrynocephalus > Phrynocephalus forsythii. The sequence continues at coordinate 160,779,275 of JAPFRF010000011.1, forward strand.
TTCTGAAACCTTTTTTCAAATAGCAAATTTGGTCAGACAGTGCGGTATGTAAATCAAATAAATCAATAATAAATAAATACCTTAAATAAACATATTTTTGAATCTACAAAGCACTTGGCACAAAAGGAATTGTCAAAAAGGCATACATTTCAAAATATGTATCCATTAATTAGTGAAAATACCTCTACTTGAAAACATCCATCCAGTATACATGCATGTGTGTGTTAGACAAAGAAACTCCTACCAATTTGTACTGTACTGTATTCTGTTTTGGACCAGATTTTGAATAAGCTTTCAGGGGGTAACTGGAGAATCCTGATGATGGTCAAGTTTGGCCAAATCCCTCCTCAGAACTGGAAGCTGAGCTCCAGGCAACTGTTCTTCATTACAGCCACTTGGTAATATAGCCCTACTAAATAATTTCAGCTACAGTCAATCAGAAAACAGCACAGTGACAGAACCCATGCTGGCGTCATGCCTGCTGCTCTTAAGGAATTTTATAGCCTGTATCACAGAACAGACCTATTATTAGCTTTCAGTGTAATGCTCCCAAGAAACGCACAGATGTATGTTTTGACATTATACAGTATAGACTAAAAGCTCTGAAGCTAGCTTGCTTAAGTGAATGCTTTGTATGGAACCTTTCTTCAAATAAAACCTTACTAAATGAAAATTTCTGTTTCAGAGCAATCTCGACATGGAGGACGGGGGAGCAGCATGAGTCTGTGGAGAAATAAATTAACCATTGCATCCAAAAGGAGAGACAGGAAAGGCCTAAAATGAGTTAGGTGTCTTATTTTAAAGAAGGAACTGAGTTGTGCTAGTCATTACCTCTCAGCGTTATTTGCCAGTGTCTATTGAGTGTCAGGCCCAGTCACAAGAGTGATTTCTTGCATTGCATGTCATGAGTGCAATGGAATGGTGTATATCAGTCAAATAATCTGGATATTTTATAAGGCATATGGAAAACATAATTAATATTTTCCCTACCTTGAGATTTTTGTGTCCATGTTCCTCCGGTCAGAAGTACAAGAATTAGGCCGTTACTTCACGAAGTACTTGTCAGGCCTTCGCTTTGAATGCACAAGGCGGTCACGTGGTCTCCCTTCGCCCCCACCCCTCTTTCTCTGTCCTCACCAAGCGAAATTTTCGGTTCGAATCCATTGCCACCTCACGTGCTCCTTTCGCATTCGGTGCTTTCTTTCAACGTCCGGTTTTCAATTTTAAAAAATTTACAGCGCGGATGCATCGATACCCGGCTGTCATTTGCGGCAAAGCTGAATTACTGTATGATCCTTCGTTTTCCACTCCCGATTTGTATTGCTTCGTCCATTGGCGGCCATTAAAAAAATGCTGTTCCCGTCAGGGCCATTTGTTGTTTATGATCCATCGGGGCATTCGAGTAATCCCTTCCTAAATCCCTAGAGCAGTGAACAAGCAACTTCCGCCTCAAACTACCATTACAAAGTTATTTTCCCTATCAGTATTTCTAACTGAAAAAAATAAAAAAAAGAAAAAAATTAGTGGCCACACGTGACTTTGGATGCGAAGTGGGATGCGATTCCCGGCCTCCGGCAGGGGAATCTCTCACCCGCTTGGAGCACGGTTTAGGGGCGTGGTCGGGTGGCGCCGAACCCAAAGAGGAGGAGCGTGCGGACAAAAGCGGTCGATTCGCACGGAAATTACGGCTCGCCGCGCAGCGAGAGGTTCGTGAAGTAACGGCCTTAGTCAAAGGTGAGGCACTGTAAGGATAGAAAGCTGTTGTCAAGCGATAGGTTCATCAATGAACTTAAATCATACAAACCCATTTTTATTTGTATTCCAAGTTCCACATTGGCCAGCCTGATGCCAAGTTTTAAGGTAAAGGGAAAGAGTAAGGAGAGCAGTTTAAGCAAATACAACTACAGTGGTTTTGGTTGGGGTACCTATCAAAAAAATTGAAAAAATAAGTTAAAAATAAAAAAGGGGGGAAAGTTGTAAGTCGAGCAGACCATATCTAAAATTTGGAAAAACAGAGTTTTGGTTGGGTGGGTAAAAATTTAAAATTTTTACAGTATCTCCTTTTACCCACAGATGAAAATGGGGAAAAGAGGACGGAAGTAATAAAATCATGGACAAGATTTTTCACCTTTGTTCTGGTAAGACTCCTAATGCAGTAACATAATGCAAATTTAAACACCAATTAAACACCCTCTTTTCAAAATAATTGTAATTTAATTGGAATTTTAGATTAGTGGCAATTAACTTAATATGTGACCATTTTTCACTATCTTTCAGCAGTGCACTAATGCAAAATGTTGGCATAACTATACAAAGGAAACTCCTACCCTCTAATAGTCTTACTGAATTCTGATACTGAATCTAGAAAATATAAAAATACAGATAACAAAATAAAACAAGAAGCTTCCCTTGATAAGAGAATAGATAAGCATCTGAATGAAACCTGGAACAATCATATCAAAATGCATCTAAAATATATTGAATGCCTTTTAAAAGTAAATAAAATAAATAAATAAAAGTAAAAAAGTTAACACCTAAAATAAATGATATAAATATTGGTTATATAATTTTCAGTAATGCTGTAACTACTACTTGCACTACTTATAAAATGGAACTAGTCACAGACAGCTACATTCAGGGCCGGTGCTACATTTTTTTTTTTGTGCCCTAGGTGAGGGGCGGGAGGGTGGGGCGGTCGCTGGACAGGTGGGGTGGGGGTGCGGGGAGCTGGCGGGGGGCAGGGGGCAGGGTGGGGTGGTGGGGTGGTGGGGGCGGGTGGGGGGCAGCGGATGGCAGAGGACAGCGACGGGCACGGGGGCGGTGATAGGGACAGGGGGCAGGGGGCGACGACGGGCAGCGATGGGCAGACGGCGATGGGCAGCTGGCAGGCGGTGGGGGGACAGGGCAGCGGTGGCCAGTGGCGGGGGTGGCAGGCTGTCCAGTGCCCTCTCTCCATTTTGGCACCCTAGGCAACTGCCCAGTTTGCCTTAATGGAAGCGCCGGCCCTGGCTACATTATTTGTAAATAGTTACTTTCAACTTCTGGGCTTAATTTAGTAATTTTGGACAGCTGTATAACTGAAGGCGTAATCAAGAGCAGCATTGTTCAATGGTGGAGTGAGTACATTAGATGTCTTTCAGAGGTTCTGCCTCTGGCATCTCTGATATCTAAAGTTGCATTGTCTGTGCTCATCTAGATTGTGCAAATAGTCTGACTGGATATAAGGCATGGTTCTATGATGTATTTTAGCTGATCATAGCAATTACTGGATCTCTCTGAAGTTGACTGTCACCTCTAACAATAACCTGCCTGATTTCCATTAGGAACAAAGAATTCCATGCTTCTGATGACTGTTTAGGCAGCTGTTCCTTGCTTCCAGTTATGATATGAGTTGAGTAATCTGTGCCGTCAGTGTTCAGTAAACAGCAGACAGATATATGTCAAGATCTGAAGACATATTGTAGTTTGCATGCATGAAGGCATCGGGAAGTGGTGGCAAGGAGATGGTAAGAATACTAAGAATGGATAACCGTGCCTTGGAAGATCTAATAGCTGTATATGCAGGAATAAAACAAACCAGCCCTCTTCATTCCATGAATGCATTTTCACCCTTGCTGTTGTCTGTTGAAGTCGCAAGCAACTTGGGATTTAGGATACTGCCAGACAGGGAGTGGTGCTTTTTGCAATTGTGTTCATAGACATTAGAGGAGGTTAGTTCAAAGCCCACCATGGCTTCTTCCATGCCTTTTCCCCTAACCAGAGGCAACCTAATAAGGGAGGAGTATCATTATCATGTGTTTTGAGGGGGAGTGGTAGGAGCCTTCAACCTGAAAGCATACTTACTTGTTTGAGCAGATTGAACAAGAGTGCTCAAGGGAGGAAAGAGATTCCATCACTGCAGCGTCCCACACCACCCAAGGCATTGGGAAGAGAAGCAGCACCTAAGGCAGGGTGTCCAGTGTGGTTCCAGGGTAGAGGAACTAACTCTGATCTATCTGCAATGCTGGAGAAAGAAATGACACAGAGATGGCAAATGACTTCTCCAACTGTATATGCAGCAGATGCCCCATCAGTCATCCCAGACCAGCACTCCGCCTTGAGGCCGAGCAAGCACCATCCATTGCCCGCAGAGCCTCAACTTATTATGCAAACTTCTATCTGCAGACTCTGCAGATCTGGGAATGGAGGAAAGGCTACCCATCAGTCAGGGGCAGGTTGCCACTGCTCACACACCCAGTGAAGGATTAGGCAAGAAGGAGGAAACCTGGAGGTCAGCAGCACATAGAGCCTGTCCGTTGCACAATAGGGCTGCTCGCCCAGGATCAGGACGACTCCTGGCAAGAGCCAGCAAGCAGCTTCTGGGGGGAGGGGACTCAGGGCAAAGGCCAAGTAAGAGAAGTCCCGCCCCAGAGAAGGCAGAGATGCATTCCATCCTAGAAGCAAGTGAACTGTGATTGGCCTAGAAGGACATGTGATTTTCCCCCCATGCTGTGGAGAGAGGGGGGGGAGAGGGAGGGAGGATTTTTTTTCAGGAATAGGGAGTAGGGAGGCTTCTGCCTCTGAAGTTTGCTTTAGACATTTTAAACGTTCGGAAGGGAAAACATGTATCATTATTTTCCAGTAAGCTAATATCCCTGTGAAATTTCATCTTTTCAATAAAAGCTTATACTGATTATTCAAATGAAGTTGCCTATGGTGAGTACTTGGTGAATAATTGTTTTAATAATCAAATACAACCAAGCTGGGAGATTTGTTGAAGGGCCCACTTGGAACCAGGGTAAGTAACTCCTCCAGATATTAGTTCTGGGTAGAGGAGCAAAAAACCCTTTAAGGTTCCGTTACCAGTTACAGTGTCCAAGATTCCTGACAGGTTTTGTGTTACCCACTCCACCCAGCTGAGATACTGACAGCACAGCTGCCAGTATGATGGTGGGTGGTAGGGGGAGAAGGATGCTCCTTGAGAGGAAAGAGAAAAGCCAGTGCTCCCCAGCTACTTGTATTGGACCTTATTAAAGACTCCAAGCCCAGTCTCAGAGGAGGCTTATTTATCACCTGTTTCCAGGTTGACTAGTTCAGGAAACTTAATCCCCTGCTCTGCAGGCTGTCAGTAATAGACAAAGGTGGTTACTTCCTTCCTTCCTCGAGCCGAGGTGAACTTGCCTCCATGTTGAAATCGGTTTTCTACACGGATCGAGAAGTGGATTGAAAAGATTCCCGAGCTCCAGGATGGGAATTTCTCACCCCGCTTGGAGTGCAGTTCAGGGGGCGTGGTCAGGGTGAACTCGGATTGACCCCACAACCGGTCTCCAGCGGGGCCACGAACTGCAGCGAGAGGGACGTGAAGTATCAGCCAAAGACTGTGGAAACCAATAAAAGGAACTCTTACCAGCAACCAGGAGCTGATGGAGTTATTGGCAGGAGACCCCACAGCTGCCGGTTCCACCAGGGTGAGGGGCAGTGGGCCTCACAGCTTCAGGGAATAATATTCTGGCTCTCAGTTCCATTGATTAGTTGCTTTCATAATGATTTTATTATCATTTTTAGGACAGTACACTCTTATGAATGCCTTTGTATGCTCCCCTGAATGTGTTTTATGCAGGAAAAAAATGGGACAGAGGCAAAATAAGTGAACAAATAAATGGAAGTGAAGAATGCACTCAGAAATAATACAACCCATTCCCCCCTTCTTTTCTCATTGTTCTTAAACAATTCATTGTAGCTGAGTGTGTTTTTGAATGAGACCAGGAAGCTGTTCTCCCATCACCACTGCTAGACGGAAAGCCTGTCGTTTCTGTCAAACAAATGCTTGTTCCTTTAGAAAGCATTGCAGCAACAAAAACAAGTCGGCAGACCTTCAGCTGTGCCAGCTTCCTTCCTTTCTGGGAATGCATGCATTTCATTTCTTTGGGCTGAACATCCCAGGAGTTATGGATCTTTATTGTCCCAGAATTTGACAGCTTTAATGAAACCAGCTATTCCAGTCTCACTCTCAACGCTTAGCAGGATTCAGTTCACACCAGAAAACCTAAATATTCTTAATTCCTATGTTACATAAGGAAGAAACAAGGTGTTCGTAAAAGAGATCTTGAACGATAAAAAGAGATAAAAAGCTAATGTTATGGCTGACATGTAGAATGGCAAATGTAAAGTCTTGTGATAGTTTTAAATGTCCTAACTTGTGTGATGAGATTTCAGTACCAGCACAGATAAATGGGGAACACAATACTGATTCTCATCCCTTCTGAATTCAGCTCTGTGATGCTGACAGTTTAAAACAAACTCAGAAGTTGTAGCTGAATAGAGAAATACTTTACACAGAAATAACTGAACGTTTGCAGGGTCTTAAATCAGTAGCATTATGAAGAATGAATCTGCTTTTAGAGAAAAGAATATTTGAAGTCTTCAGAATGGAAGTCACTAGAAGAATTATTTAGGTTATGCTATTTCGAAAGAAGGCCCCACTGAATTCAACTGTACTAATGCCAAAATAAGTGTACTGTACTGTATTTTCCATGTATAAGTCTATATTTGTTAGAGAGAACTGGGAAGGAGCCAGTGGTCATGGTACACGTTGGTACCAATGATGTCGGGAAGGCCAAGCGGTCAGTCTTAGAAGCCAAATTCAGGTTGTTAGGTAGAAGATTGAAGTCCTGGACTTCCAAGGTAGCATTTTCAGAAGTGCTACCTGTTCCTCGTGCAGGACCCGCCAGGCAGGCAGAACTCAGAAGCTTCAATGCGTGGATGAGGCGATGGTGTCGAGAGGAGGGCTTTAGATTTGTCAGGAACTGGAGAACATTTTGGGACAAGCCAAACCTCTTCAGGAGGGATGGGTTGCACTTGAATCATGATGGGACCAGATTGCTGGCACTCAACCTCAAAAAGGCTGCAGAGCAGCTTTTAAACTGATAACTGGGGGAAAGCCGACAGGAGCTGAGTGGCATCCGATTCGGAACACCTCATCCTCGGGGAATGAGGTTGGAGAGGGTAGAGAATCACATAGAGATGACATAGCAGATATTAGCACTGGGAGAATAATGGAATATGATAGTTTGTCTACTGAAAATAAAAGCTGTGGTAGGAAAAGAACAAAGCAGCAGCTGTTGTTGCAGGACCCACTGTACAGGTGCTTCTACGCCAATGCTCGAAGCCTCTGAGCAAAGATGGGAGAACTTGAACATTTGGCAGCTAGGGATAACATAGATATAACAGCCATAACATAAACCCAGTGGAATGTGGAGAGCCAGTGGGAAAAAGCAATCCCAGGCTATAAACTCTATAGAAGGGATAGAGAGGGGTGGGTTGGAGGGGGAGTGGCCATCTATGTCAAAGAAGGGGTAAAATCCAGCAGAATGGAGATTGACAGAGGGTCTGACTCCACCATAGAATCACTGTGGGTTAAACTACCAGGTCCAAGGAGTGATGTGATAGTTGGGGTAGTCTATCATCCACCAGATCAAAAACTTGAGGGGGACCTTGAAATGAGGAGAGAAATCATGGAGGTATCTAAGAGGGACAGGATAGTAATCATGGGGGACTTCAATTATCCCCACAATGACTAGGCCAATGCAAGCTCTGGGAAAGACAAACCAGGTTTGTCGACATGCTGAATGACTGTACCTTAGAGCAACTTGTCATGGAGTCCACCCGAGAACAGGCAACTCTGGATCTAATACTGTGTGATACTCAGGACCTGGTGAAGGATGTGAATGTCACTGAGCCTCTGGGGAACAGTGACCATGCTGCAATCTCCTTTGCCATGCATGTTGGAGGAAGAGTGTCAAGCAAATCAGACATAAAAACCCTTGACTTCCGAAGGGCAAACTTCCCTCAGATGAGGAAACTAGTTAGAAAGAAACTGAAGGGGAAGGTTAAAAGAATCCAATCTCTTCAGAGTGCATGGAGCCTGTTTAAAACAATGGGAATAGAGGCCCAGCACAAAGAAAGAAGAACTCCTCTAAGTCCAAGAGGGCGCCAGCTTGGTTAACGAGTGGAGTTAGAGAGGCTCTAAAGCGCAAGGAGAGGTCTTTCTATAAATGGAAATCCTCCCCAAATGAGGAAAATAAAAAGGAACACAAACTGTGGCAAAAGAAATGTAAGAAGATGATAAGAGAGGCAAAGAAAGATTTTGAGGAACGCATGGCTAGCAATATAAAGGGTAATAATAAAAGCTTCTTTAAATATGTTAGAAGTAGAAAACCTGCCAGAGAACCAGTTGGCCCTCTGGATGGTGAGGGAGGAAAAGGGGAGGTTAAGGAGGACTTAGAAATTGCAGAGAAATTAAATGAGTTCTTTGCATCTGTCTTCATGACAGAGGACCGTGAGCAGATTCCACTGCCTGAATGGCCCCTCTTGACTAAAGAATTAAATCAAATATAGGTTTAAAAATAGGATGTTTTAGGACTAATTGATAAATTGTGGATTAACAAGTCACCGGGCCCAGATGGCATCCACCCAAGGGTTATTAGGGAACAGAGAAAAGAAATTGCAGATCTCTTAATGGTAATATGCAACTTGTCTCTTAAAACGCTCACAGTGCCAGAGGACTGGAGGATAGCAGATGTCACACCAATTTTTAAAAAAGGAAGGAGGGGGACCCGGGAAACTACAGGCCAGTTAGCCTTACATTTGTCCCAGGGAAGATGGTGGAAAGCCTCATCCAAGAGAAAATCTTAAAACACATAGAAGAACAAACCTTGCTGAGAGAATATCAGCATGGCTTCTACAAGGGTAAGTCTTGTCTGACAAATTTTTTTAGAATTTTTTGAAAAGATCAACAGGCATGTGGATTTGGGTGAACCGGTGGATATAGTGTATCTGGATTTTCAAAAGGCTTTTGACACAGTCCCTCACCAAAGGCTGCTGAGAAAATTGCACAGTCATGGGATAAGAGGGTAGGTCCTCTTATGGACTGAGCACTGGTTGAGATCCCGGAAACAAAGAGTAGGTGTCAATGGGAAATTTTCACAATGGAGAGAAGTGAAAAGCGCTGTGCCCCAGGGCTCTTTCCTGGGACCGGTGCTTTTCAAGCTGTTCATAAATGACCTGGAGACAGGAATAAACAGTGAGGTGGCGAAGTTTGCAGATGACACAAAACTTTTCCGTGTGGTAAAAACCAGAGAAGATTGTGAAGAACTCCAGAAGGATCTCTCCAAATGTAAAGTAATGCATATTGGGGCAAAAAATCAAAACTTTATCTATCATCTCATGGGTTCTGAGTTATCCGTGATGGATCAGGAAAGAGATCTTGGTGTGTTGGTGGACAGATCCATGAAGGTGTCTGCCCAATGTATGGCAGCGGTGAAGAAGGCCAATTCCATGCTAGGGATTATCAAAAAGGGGAGTGAAAATAAAACAGCCAACATTATAATGCCATTATACAAAACAATAGTAAGGCCGCACCTGGAGTATTGTGTACAATTCTGGTCACCGCATCTCAAGAAAGACATAGTGGAACTGGAAAAGGTGCAGAAGAGAGCAACTAAAATGATTACTGGGCTGGGGCACCTCCCTTATGAGGAAAGGCTCAAACATTTGGGTCTCTTTAGTCTGAAAAAAAGGCGCCTGAGGGGGGATATGATTTAGACATACAAAATAATACAGGGCATGAGTAAAGTGGATAGAGGGAAGCTCTTCTCCCTCTCACAAAATACCAGAACTGGGGGTTGTTGTTCAGTCGTTCAGTCGTGTCCGACTCTTCGTGACCCCATGGGCCAGAGCTCGCCAGGCCTTCCTATCCTCCACTGCCTCCCGGAGTTTTGTCAAATTCATTTTGGTTGGATCGATGACACTGTCCAACCATCTCATTCTCTGTCGTTCTCTTTTCCTTTTGCCTTCGATTTTGGAGCATCAGGGACTTTTCCAGGGAGTCCTCTCTTCTCATGAGGTGGCCAAAGTACTGGAGCCTCAGCTTCAAAATCTGTCCTTCCAGTGAACATTCGGGGTTGATTTCTTTCAGAATGGATAGGTTTGATCTCTTTGCAGTCCAGGGGACTCTCAAGACTCTCCTCCAGCACCACAGCTCAAAAGCATCAATTCTGGCCTCAGCCTTCTTTATAGTCCAGCTCTCACTTCCATACATCACTACTGGAAAAACCATAGCTTTAACCAGGACCTGACCTTAGTTGGCAAACTGATGTCTCTGCTCTTTAGTATGCTATCTAGGTTTGCCATTGCTTTCCTCCCAAGAAGCAGGCGTCTTTTTATTTCATTGCTGCAGTCGCCATCTGAAGTGATCAAGGAGCCCAAGAAAATAAACTCTGTCATTGCCTCCATTTCTTCCCCTTCTATTTGCCAGGAGGTCATGGGACCAGTGGCCATGATCTTAGTTTTTTTGATGTTGAGCTTCAGCCCATTTTTTTCACTCTCCTCTTTCACCCTCATTAAGAGGTTCTTTAATTCCTCCTCACTTTCTGCTATCAGAGTAGTATCATCTGCGTATTTGAGGTTGTTGATATTTCTTCCGGCAATCTTAATTCCGTCTTGTGATTCATCCAGACCTGCCTTTCACATGATGTACTCTGCATATAAGTTAAATAGGCAAGGTGACAGTATACAGCCTTGTCGTACTCCTTTCCCAATTCTAAACCAGTCAGTTGTTCCATATCCAGTTCTGACGGTTGCTGCTTGTCCCACATATAGATTTCTTAGGAGACAGATAAGGTGGTCAGGCACTCCCATTCCTTTAAGGACTTGCCATAGTTTGTTGTGGTCTACACAGTCGAAGGCTTTGGCATAGTCAATGAAGCAGAAGTAGATGTTTTTCTGGAACTCTCTGGCTTTCTCCATAATCCAGCGCATGTTGGCGATTTGATCTCTAGTTCCTCTGCCCCTTCGAAATCCAGCTTGTAGTTCTGGAAGTTCTCTTTCCACATACTGCTGAAGCCTGCCTTGTAGAATTTTGAGCATAACCTTGCTAGCATGTGAAATGAGTGCAATTGTGCGATAGTTGGAGCATTCTTTGGCATTTCCTTTCTTTGGGATTGGGATGTAGACCGATCTTTTCCAGTCCTCTGGCCACTGCTGGGTTTTCCAAATTTGCTGGCATATCTTATGCAGCACCTTTACAGCATCCTCTTTTAAGATTTTAAAGAGTTCAATTGGAATGCCGTCACCTCCACTGGCCTTGTTGTCAAATTGAGGGCTGGGAGATTAAGAACAGACAAAAGAAAATATTTTTTCACCCAGCGTGTTGTTAGTCTGTGGAACTCCCTGCCACAGGATGTGGTGATGGCATCTGGCCTGGATGCCTTCAAAAGGGGATTGGACAGATTCCTGGAGGAAAAGTCCATCCCAATTTACAAACCATGATGGAGATGTGTAATCGCCAGGCTTAAAACCGGGGTACTTCAAGGGCCAGATGCAGGGAAGTGTTACCAGGAGACTGATATCTAGTCTTGTGCGCTCCCAGGCGCATCTGGTGGGGCCACTGTGAGATACAGGAAGCTGGACTAGATGGGCCGTTGGCCTGATCCAGCATGGCTCTTCTTATGTTCTTATGTTCTTATGTTCTTATTTTGTTTAAAACTGTTAAACTGAAAATTAAGGGTCATCTTATACATGAAGGTAAGCCAAGGAGAGAACTGCGTGGTCACAAAACCGCCCATACATTGTCTCTGCAAATAGCTGTCTTATACATGGGGCCATCTTATACATGAAAAAATTAGCTTTTACCAGAAACCAGAAGCCTTTCACAGGTCGAGGACCAAGTTCCAATTTGACAAAGGTCTGGGGATGTTCAGTTCATTTATAGGTGAAGGCAAAGCAGGTGGGCCCAAGTGTGATTCTTAATGAATCTAAGCATTCAAGGAAGTTCTCTACATGTCTACCCATAGGTAGGTAGGCCCAGCCTTTGCATGTATATTCACAAGCCACCAGGGCAGCAAAACAAGTTCAAAGTAACAAGGCACAACATCTATTTTTTTAAAAAACCCTCCCAGATGGCCAATAACTAAGGGAAAGCTGGTCCTAAGGGAAAAGTCTTTGATTGCAGAAAGGCAGCAAAGATGGGGCCCTCCCGGCCTCCTGTGGGAGGGAGCTCCAGAGTCTGGGTGCAGCAACAGAGGCGGCCATCTCAGAAGTAAGTACCAAGTGCCTAGTCCCCTCAGAAATAATCACTTACTCAGAGGTAGGTGTAACAAATCTCAGAAGTGTGCACAACTGAGCCACTGAGCAGCTTCTTTGTGTACAAGGTGCTTTCTGGCTGAGAGATAAGGTGAATATTGGGGAATAAGCTAGGGAACAAACTGAGCCATCCTGTGCCTGACCACAAGCTTGGGTGCTGAAGGTTAACACAGACAGGCTGCTCAGTTCACAAGGGAGGCTGAAGTCTGGCTCACTGGTTTCAAAGGGAAACTTCTCATGGCATGCATGTATGGTGTCCATTTGTATGGATTTTTCCATATATAGCATACCATACAACTCATGAAAATCACACAATTCGGTAAACTTCTCCTTCTCGTTTTATAGGGCATGAAATGAAAAACAAGATCAAAATGTATTTTGCAGCCATTGCTCTCAATTATCTTAGAACAGATATATCGCCCCTGGGTCTGGGTGTTCCACTTCATTATCTGGGCTACATGGCTTTGACACATCCATCCTCCATATAATTTCATTTTAAATATATCTAAGCTGATGACAGTGATATCTGAAGGCATCTCAACAACTGCCCTTGGTTGACAGTAACTTCTCTATGTAAAATTATAAATCCCAGGATCCCATTTTTATGTTGTATGGATTTTCCCCATAGGCGATTATGTTAAGCAAATTTCCCCTATCTCCGGAATTTTTATGTTGTACAAATTTTATGTTATACAAGCTGTTTGTTATACAAGGGTCCACTGTACAACAAACACTCCAGGAGGAAAATCTTCTATCTACCATCTCATTACAATCCAGGCTGTTACAGTATATTTATTTATTTATTTGACTCATGTACTGCCCATCTACCCCTGGGGCTACTCTGGGCGGATTACAAAATAAAATTTCAACATAGCAATAACAATACATTTAAGAAACAAAATACAAACAACATAATATAAATGAAATATGACTAAATAAATCAACAACAGACTAAAATAAATCAACAACAGACTAAATAAAAGAAATAACTAGGCAATTGATCAAATAACAAAAAAATAGAGATAACTCGACCATGGCTTCTTGTTATTTTTAAAAAGTCCACAGAAGGAAGGAAGGAAGGAAGGAAGGAAGGAAGGAAGGAAGGAAGGAAGGAAGGAAGGAAGGAATTACCCTCCTATTTTATTTTATTTATTTATTTATATAGCTTGTATGCCGCCCACTACCCAAAGGTCTCCGGGCGGCTCACAATCAAAACAATTAAAACATCAAAATACAATAAAATTAGAACAATAAAAACCAGTAAATACAATAAATACAGTACATTAAAAGCACACCACTAAAAATTGCCATGAGGTCCCCCAATCATTAGTTAAAAAACTTTTGGAATAGGAAGGTTTTTACCTGGCACCGAAATGATATCAGCGTCGGTGCCAGGCGAGTCTCATTTGGGAGGGCATTCCAAAGTCTGGGGGCAGTTGCTGAAAAAATCCTATTCCTGCAAGCCATCCCCTTCACCTCCTTAAGGGATGGCTCTTTCAGGAGGGGAGCTCTGACTAGATCTTAGTTGCCGGGTAGGTTCATATGGAAGGAGGCGGTCCTTCAGGTATCTAGGTCCTAAGCCGTTTAGGGCTTTATATGTCAAAACAAGCACTTTGAATTGGGCTCGGGCAGCAACTGGTAACCAGTGAAGGTTATACAGAATCGGCGTGATGTGTTTATTTGGCCCTACCACTCACCATCTACAGCCGATTCTGAACCAGCTGCAATCGCCGGAACCGTTTCAAAGGCAGCCCCATTTCAACGCATTACAGTAATCAATACATTTATGTTACAAAATACAAACAACATAATATAAATGCTCCGTTCATCTAAATAAATCAACAGCTGACTAAATAAATCAACAACAGCTGGATAAAAGCACCCTGGCCACCGAGTCCACCTGGGCTTCCAGAGTTAGACCGGGATCCAGGAGCACCCCCAAGCTTTTTAACCCTGTCCCTTAGGGGGAGTGCAACCCCATCCAGGACAGGGAAATGGCCCTGTAGCCTGTCAGACGTAGCACCCACTAACAGCACTTATGGGTGCTATTACATGAGGGGGAAGATGTGGGAAGAATGGGAAACTCCAGCTTTTGTCCTTACCTGATCACGGGACTGAAGATGCAGGTTTCGAGTTACCACATCTTGGACCCTTGGATTCTGTTCCACTTCTGTTATGTCCCCATGGCCCTAACCTGCTTCAAACAGGCACAGAGGGAATTAAAAAAAAAAAGAAAATAGCCAACCAGCCCCAGGGACAGCTGCTGGGAGCTAAGGAGAAATTAAAAAAAAAATGCACCTACCGGCCCGCAGGCCAGCTGACTGGCACTGGGGGGTTAATAAAAATATTTTTTAAAACCCTTCCAAACATCCCCAGGGCTGGCTGGTGGCAGCTAAGGGGAAAAAATGCCCCAACCGGCCTGCAGGCCAGCTGACTGGCACTGGGGGAAAATAAACATTAAAAAATAAAAATAAAACAAACAGCGCCGACCAGCCCCAGGGCCGGATGGTGGGCTCTAAGGAAAAATTAAAAAATTAAAAACCACCAAAAAACAGATCATATGCTTCCCCACGATGGGGAAAATGTGCATTTTTAAGTGAAGCAAAAAATACCCAAAGGGGGCACTACCATGTTTTATTTTTAAAAGCCCGATGACCGTGGGGACAAGATTTTTGGAGCCAGTTTATCAGAAAATTAGATCTGGGTTTTAAAGGACGTGTGATAGAGACTTTATGTCTCCTTTTTCTTCTGGAACGAAGCTTTATTGTATTTAATTTTTTGCTAAAAGTTGTAGTACACCAGGATTGTCCCAATTAAGCTTTAAAATATATACTTTTGCTTTCTTTTCTCCTACTCCTCCCTAGGAAAACATAACTTATCAAAGAATATTAGATTGCATATATGGGATATCAAGAAAATAAAGACTTTGTAATCATAGAATTCCAGGTTGGCTCTCCCACTGATGAGTTTCCACCCATTAGTCCTTGTCACACCCTCAGGTGCAAATGAGAACAAATCAATGCCCTCTTCCCTGTGGCAGCCCTTCAGGTATTGAAGGACTGCTACAGTAGTCCCCAGCCACATCCCGCTTCATATATTGCAGACCCAGTATATCGTGGATTTACTGGAACCACAGGCACAGGCGGGCAGCAGGGCAGTGTCCAGGTAATGCTGGGCCCAGGGCAAGCTCTAGAGGCCCAGTGCAGGCCCACCACATGGCCTGTAAGTCACTTCCAGTTCACCAGAAGCCACGTCTGGTCCTTGTACAGGCCTAGGAAGCCCACTGGAGGCCTGTTCCAGGCAGTGCCAGGCCTAAGGTGAGTTCAGGAGGCCCCACACCTGCCTGCCGGTCCTGGCCTGACCTGCAGATAAAGGTGCCTGTGTATCATGGATTTTCGTTTATCACAGGTGGGTTGGCAACCTAACCCACCCATCCCCCAATAAAGGGGAACTACTGTATCATGCCTCCCCTCAGGCTAATCATGCCAAGTTCTTTTAGTCATTCTTTGTATGATTTAGCCTCCAGACCCCTTATCATCTTAGTTGCTCTTCTCTGCACTTTTTCTAGGGTCTCTGTGTCTTGTTTTTATTGTGGTGACCAGAACTGGACACAGTATTCCAAATGTTTTCATTCTTTTCATTCTTTCTTCATCACATTCTTGTTATCCCAACCCAGCTCAGTTATCCCAACCAAGCATATTGAAGAACACTTGCACTTGGTCAACAAAGAGTATCATTTGGTATAAGCTTTCATAGGGCCTTTTTACACGACCCCTAAGATCCGCTGGCCACTTAAATTCGGACCAGAGATCTTAGGGGTTCGTCGCTCTTCCTCTGTCCCCACCCCCCTCCGCACTTCCTGGTTTCTGGCTGCGTGAGGGAGGGAGAAAAAGAGAAAGAAAAGCATGCCGCTCACCTCGTTCTGCCTCTCGTCTCTGTAAGGCCATCAAGTCCAACCCCCTCGTCTCTGTAAAAGTAGCTCTTAAAAGGGCGGGAGCCAAAAAGCAGCAAACAGAAGCGAGGAGAGCCCCGCACTCACTATCGTTGCACCGCATCAAAGATTTTTCACCTCCAAAGAGAAGGTACAAGAAAAGTGCGCTGGGTCACGCTAAAGTGGGCGGGGTCGCACTTAATTGTCTGCAAACTCCGGAGCTGGTGGGGAAACATTTTTAAGCTCCGGAGCTTGCAGCCATTTGCAGCGGAGCTTAGGGGTCGTGTATAAACGCCCAAAGACCTTTAAGGTGCCACAGTGCTCTTTGGAGGTTTTGGTGCAATAGACTAATACACAATACACACACACACACACACACACACACATTCATTTTTATTGAGAAACCTGCCATTTGTATCATTATCACATGCTGTCAGTCGAGCAATACATTTATTTTTCAAACCATTATTGTACTATAATATTAAAATAAAGCAAAATGAAGCAAAATAATAAACAAAATTATTGCATTGAAACTGTCATCTACTATCACACTTCTAGATTTTATAACATTTTTACAATACCAATTGGTAAATACAAATCACTGCACTACATACTAAAATAATACAGTGGTACCTTGTATAAAGGAATTAATTCATTCCAAATGAAATTATGTTAAGCAAATTTTCCTTTATACAAATTCCCATAGGAATGCATTGAAAATGGATTCTCTCCATAGGCGATTCTGTTAAGCAACTTTCCCCTATCTCCGGAATTTTTATGTTGTACAGATTTTATGTTATACAAACTGTTTGTTATATAAGAGTCCACTGCACAAATCTATAATGACATTTAAAATACATATCTGATCTTTACTTCTAATTAAATTAAAATATGCAAGAGAATATAATGATGTAAACTTTGGGAAGCTTTAGAGTAAAAATAAGTTGACATTCATGTTTATGAATCTTTATAAAGTTTGCACAAATAGTATCCAGATACTTTTCTCTTTGACAGCAAGTACAGCAATAATTGTGGTTTGGATGCTTGTAATATACAGCTATATTCCTCTGCTACGCTCCTGTATTTCACTTTCTTTAGTGGCAGCTAAATGTTCTCTGAAACATATTGGTGACACTCAGGCACATTTTGAGCGAGATCTTCAAGGGCTGGTTCTTTGCATAAACACATGTATTCTACCAGGATATCATGAAATATACCCCATTTCAACACCCTTTCTAATTTTTGGACCCATTTGGGTTGGGCTTTCTCCTCTGCGTGATTGACTTCACACCCCTGCACATGCATGGCTCCCCCTTCTCATGGGTTCTGTCATGACTGGAAGAAAAATAGTCACTGTGGGGGCATGAGGAAGGAAAGGCCCTATGAGGAAGGGGGCAGAGGTGTGCAAGTGCACATGCCTTAGGGGGAACCTTGCCTCATTTCATTACAGAGCCCATTTCTTCAAATCTTAAATCCATGCATTCTCTCCATTATTGCATTATTACAGACACTCAAGTAATCATCAGACTGGTACAGTTTTGTGCTGGTGAGCCCTTTTGCTACTTCTGACGATGAAACAACTGTTGTATTACTTTGTGTTCCTATCTCAGATACCTTTTGTTTGAAAATCTGGGTGGTAGCTTTCAACAGTGGATTTAGTGTCTGCTCAGAATGTCCAAATTTTGGGAAAGGTTTGTACAAGATGTGCATCCATGAGTTTCCACACCTAGATGACCTTTGGTCATCTAAGATCTTAGGTAGCCTTTCTTTGTTAGATTACTTATTCTGTACCTATAGTCTAATATTCTTACACATGTCGGTCCTGGGAGCTTTTTGGCACACGATTCAGCTCTAAACAAGCTGGGGAAGATTTGAGGGATTGGAAAAATTGGATTTGTACACTATCAATTTTCTTGAGCTCTGAAAAGCCCCTTGCTTCTGCACCATACATTAGCATAAATAATATGTTTTCTTTAAAGATGTTAAGGATTAGATCCAAAGTACCTGGATAAATATGGCTTATTAATCATTTTAAATACTGTATAATAACCTCTGCTTTTAATTCCTTTTTAAATTTGCCATGCCCAAGATCCTGAAGCTGAGAAATTAATACCAAGATAGCCATAATACTTTACTTGCTGTAACATTTTGAAATTTATAAACCATCTGTATTTTTTATTTTTATTTTTATCAAATGCTACCATGTCTGATCTCACCTGATTTTCAGAAGCTAAGCAGGGTCAGGCCTGGCTAGTACTTGAATGGGCAACAACCAGGGAATACCAGGTGCTGTAGGCACCTGGAGAAGGAACTGGCAAGCCACTCCAGCACTCCAGCCAAGAAAACTCCATGGACATGGAGTCACGAAGGGTCGGTCATGACTATAACATAACTATAACAACACAACATAACACAACACAACACAACACACACACACACAACACAACACTTTAGATGTGTCGATATTAATGTGTAGGTCCTGACTAAGCTGTCTCAATGGTCTTCTCCTGTTCACTTAGAATGTTGGGAGTAATATCATGTCATTAACATATAAGAATGCATCCACCTCTCTGCTTAGAATCTTTGGTATATGGAGATTTTGCTTGCGTAAAAATGTCACCACATCATTAATATGAAAATAATATATAAAAGGTAGTAAGATACTAATTTGCCAGACACCTTTATGTGGTGGTATAGAATCTTTGAAAGCAAAGAGTATATCTGATCTCACTAGAGATTGGCATGAATTTTTTTAAAAAAATCATGATATTCATCAAAAATGGCTAATGTGTCAATTCATATTCATCCAAATTGAAGCTCCCCAGTAAATATGAATCAATGAATTTTTAGTAATGTTTGATTTGTTGATTCGTTTAGTTATAAATCAGGGTCCCGGGCACCTAGGGGCACCAAGATTGCAGGGAATTTATTCATTTATTTATTTTTAAGTTTATATACTGCACCAATTTTCCCAAAGGAACTCTGGGCAGTTTACAGACAGGGCCACACAAGCCATTAAAACCATCACAATTCAACTCAAATAATACACAACAAAGAGAGGGGAGAAAAATAAAAGAGCCCCGCAAGAGGCATAACAAACACTAACAAAAACAACAAATCACAAAAGGGCATGAACCAGAATGTTAGCAATTACCATAAGCTTCCTGGAACACCCAAGTTTTCAGTGATTTCTTGAGGGCTGTGAGGGATGAAGCCAGGTGCATCTTGCAGGGAAGTTTATTCCATATGGACCGAGAAGGCCCAATTACGGGCTCCCTGGGGGTAGCCACCTGAAGCAAGAAGGCCGATGAGGCTCTGGGTGGTCTGGCCAGCTCTGACCTTGCGGAGATACGCTCTATCGGATATTCAGTTTCCAAGCCATGGAGGGTTTTGTAAACCAAAACCAACATCTTCACCCTGCCAAAGATCCCAAATTCTAGACAACTCTGAAATATAACGAACAAAAGTGGTCCATGAAATAAGTTGCTCCAAAACTATTTAAGGAGAAATTTAGCATGTTAGAGTACACTATAAAGCAAACAAGCTGTTGGAACTACCACTGCACAATTTATAGCACACACAAAATAAAATTAAAATGCTGCGGCCCATTAATGAATTTATTCCAATATCAGCATTCACGGCTTATAATTCACTTCCTCAGACAACCAGAGTGAAATATTTGGCAACACATTCAATATACAAGTATACATGGTGGGGGTGGAGGCATGACGAAGATTGATAACAAGAACAGAAAATGAATTTTTAATGGGACAATGAGATTATTAGCACCTGTAATGAGCTTTGGGAGTGTAAATCACATAAACATCCTGACAGAGGAAGAGTAGTTAATCATGTACCATAGTTTTGACATCAGGCCCGAACAAGTATTCTAGCTGAAATATAGATCTGTTTATATTTCTGGATGGTATTCAAAGATAGCTCATATGAAACCTATTGCAGTAATCTAGCCTGGTAAACATGGGCACAAAATAAACTTTTAGTTCCTTTCATTATTTGTGAATCGTTATTTGTTTCATTATATAATGAAATGAATAATAAAGCCCAGAGTGATTTTAGAACAAAATGAATAGAACCAAAAAAATTGGTTCGGTTTTGTTCGGTTCGTTCTAAAGAGAGCCCCATTCTCGCCTTGGCATGCGGAGGCGGGACTGGAGCTCTCTCTAAAGGGATCTTCCCCATTGTGGGGGAGGACTCTCTAGAGAGAACCCCATTCTCGCCTCAGCATGCGGAGGCAGGACCGGGGCTTTCTCTAAAGGGATCTTCCCCGCGGGCGGATGACAGCCGGCCCAGCTGTCATCTGCCCCCGGGGGAGGACAGTTTAGAGAGGGCCCCATTCTCAGCTCCACATGCAGAGCTGAGGCCAGGGCTCTCTCTAAAGGAATCTCCGCCAGTGGCGGAGGACGGTCTAGAGAGGGCCCCAGTCTCAGCTCCATGTGCGTCGCTGAGGCTGGGGCTCTCTCTAAAGGGGTCTTCCTCATGGGCAGCGATGAAAGCCTCACTGTAACCGCCGCCTGCGGGGAGAACTGTGTTGAAAGAGAGCCCCGTTCCCGTTTCTGCGTGCAGAGGCGGGACCGGGACTCTCTCTATAGGAATCTTCCCCGTGGCAGATGACAGTGCGCCCTGTGCTGTTATCCGCCATGGTGGAGAAGTGTCTGAAGAGACTCCTGTTCCCACCTCCTCATGCAGAAGCGAGAACGGGGTAAATGAAAATGAACCAAAACAAACAACGAAATGATTTTTTTAAAAAAATATTCATTTCAAACGGAACGAACTGAGATGAGTACGAAATGAAATGAAACACCATTTTTGCATTTTGTTCCCATCTCTATAGCCTGGCATTAACACAACATCCTTCTTTATCCCATTAGGCCTTGAGGCTATTTTTCTTGGACAGAAAAACCACCGGCACCTCTACAGTGTGCATCAAAGAAAGCTATACCTTTCCTCAGATTTTATATAAGCATCACCCACAAGACTTCATCATCAAAATAATGGAATTAAACAAACAATTTAAGAAAACTCCTCCAAATAATATAGATATTGAAACATCTATGTGGGACAACTTGTTTCCAACTTTTTCAACCTGTCTCTGTCACTCTCCAATAGTTCCTTTCTTCTGGCACTGGGAGGATAGTTATTCTAAACAACTTCTCTTTTTCTATTTAAAAGGATGTACAGTAAGTGTTTTAGGAATGGTCAATGACACCACAGTGAATCCAACTGATCTGAAAATGCTGAGGTTATTTTATTTTACATTATTTTAAAAAGATGCTCTCAGAGATTATCCGGTTCTTAAGAATCAGCTGAGTGCAAAAAATGGAAATTTTAGGGCCAATAAATATAAGGTTATCTGTCTCCTAATAAATGTTCTAAAGGTATCAGGGAGAAATACCAAATTCGTCATTCAGTCATAAATAAACATCCTTGATCTTAAAATCCCCAGCTTATGCAGTTTGGCTGATTCATTGCCTCTCAGAATAAACTACTTATTCTCAGCCACAGAAGATTTCATATAGCAGGTACTACTGTATGTCAATGTCTTGTTAACATTTGCTGGGGAGGGACCACAACTTATAGCTCTCTGACCTTTTGAACATATTTTTCCCTAAAAGGTACATCCTTTAAAAAAAAAAGTATTAGCTAGTGCGATCCTCAGTAGCAAATAATTCATTTTTGTGATCTTTATAAAAGACATATACTCCCATGGCTTTGTGGAGAAATATTGACTTGGCATGACTTTTCATCATAAAGGAAAACTTTTACTTAAAATGGTGGGTTTCCCCCCCTGTAATTTAATTCAGTATAAGCAGGAAACAGCACAATTAGCCCTGAATGCTAAAATTAAATTCAATCAGTGGGAAGGGCTACATCATTTAGATATAAATAAGATGCATGTGATGCAACTGAAGCTGAATTATTCCTTAGGAACAAAAAGTCAAAATATACAGTGAAGCCATTGGCCTGTTTATGTACATAAATTGCCTAGATGCCTTAAGCACATCTGACGTTGCCTGATTTCGGAAGCTAAGCAGGGTCGGCCTTGGTTAGTACTTGGATGGGAGACCACCAGGGAATATCAGGTGCTGCAGGTGCCTGAAGTAGGAATTGGCAAACCACTCCAGTATTCCTGCCAAGAAAACTCCATGGACATGGGATCACAAAGAGTCAGTCACAACTGTAACGACACAACACACACACATGTATAAATAATTGGGACTGCCCCATTAATGGAGGAACAACCAGTCTATGTAGCCTTTCTCCCAAAAGTCGGGGGAATAGGAAACTGTTGTAAAAATTATTTGCTCCGATCCTATGGCAGCTCATGACTTTTAATATCAGAGAGAGAAAGAGAGGGAGGGAGAGGGAGGGAGGGAGGGAAGGAGGGAGAGAGAGAGAGAGAGAGAGAGAGAGAGAGAGAGAGAGAGGGAGAAAGGGAGAGAGGGAGAGAAGGAAGGAAAACCAACCCAACAAATATGAAGTTCTTTTGAAAATGTACAGGAAGAGGTTTATTGTGAATAATCCTGCAGACCTAGATATTATTGGAGCCCCCTGGCTCAGTTCAAATATTATCAATCATAATTACAATATGGAAGCACACCACAACAAACAGGGGAATAGAAACAAGAAGTTCCAACTCTCACCTAAACAGATTGACCAGCAAGACTGCATTTATTGAGCTCAGGGGCAACCTTGGCCAGTTTATGATGCCTTTGCAGGCAAGGCTGGACAGGATGGGCAGGAACATGTTCCTAAATATATCTAGTGGCACTATATCGACTGCTCATTCATTTGATACAGCATGTTACATCCAACATAGGATGGTTAATCAGAACACAATCAGTTGGTTTTATATTAAAACCCACTTCTGAATAGTCTATACCTAGAAGACTCTGAAAATGATCACCGTAAGTCAGAATTGAATTAAGGGTCCACAATTATTCTGCACAACTCTATACATCTCGTCTCAATCTAACAAAGAACTTTTGTTTGAAGAAGAGATTAGATCTGGTTTTTAGAATGCCGCAAGACTGACAAATAGTGAAAGTGTCTGTGAGAACCAAAAATGTTATCTCATAGATGATAGTGCTGCAGGCACTTGTCTTTGCATCTGCCAGAAATTTTGACAAAGCACAACAGAAGATTGCAGCAGCTGATCATCTATCTATCTATCTATCTATCTATCTATCTATCTATCTATCTATCTATCTATCTATCTATCTATCACACTCCATTAGTAGTATCAATCTCTGGGCAGTTCATAATATACAATTAAAGCATATGTTTAAAAACACCAGGGAATTGATACAGAAATTACCATAAAATACAATAAACTCTGTCACTATATAAAAACTACCTTTAAATTTAATAATTACAGAAATTAAAACCCATTTGAAGACATCAGAACAAATACACAGCACCTGTGGTGTAGCCCACACAAATTGGTACAAAGCACCACAAATTGCTTCATGCCTGTCTCTAGCTGATATGTCTTTTATAACTCTATCTGGATGGTCCTTTCTTCTAGCCTTATTCCTGACCTTGAGATTTTCCTTCCTGTTGACAATGGAAGGATTTCTTTTTAAAATTGCCTGTTATATGGACTAAATATATTAGGTAGGTACTGATAGCAGATATTTCCTCAAATCACTTTCAGGTATCTGATTTTAAATCTCCATTTGACCTTATCCCAAGAGAAAAGCTTTGGATCAATGTTGTAGATAACTTATCAAATCCAGTTTTTCATTCTCACCAAACTGTCCTCCCGCCCCATTTCAGTCCTTTTATATGCAGACGATGCAGTTCTGCCATCTCTATCCTGTGTTGGTTTACCGGGCCTTTTGAGGGCTCTCCCCTCCTACTGCACCAGTGAGCAGTTAATTATTAACTATTCTAAAACTAAGGTGCTGGTAACAAGGAGAAGGAGAATTAAGCAGAATTGGTCTGTCAATGGAAAACCCATAGAGCAGGTGACCTGCTATAAATACCTTGGGATTGTTTTTCATTCCTCTGGTACTTGGCTTCCTCATATTAAGCACTTAGTACGCTTTAACCAGATTCTTTTATACTAAAGTTGGGCAGCATGTGCCATGAGCAATCCAGGTATTCAAGGCTAAAGTTATTGCCCAGATGCTCTATGGTTCCCAACTGTTTGCGTATTGTAATCTGCACTCCTTAAAGATAATCCAGACCAAATTTCTGAGAGCCCTGTTTGCGGTGTCCTCGTGTGTTTCCAACATAGCTTTACATCTAGAGGCTATTTGTTCAATCTTTGGCTAAAGCTTCTTTGTCATCCTGAGGCTTCACCCCATTGGTCCTTTTGGAGTCATTTCAATAGAATTAGAAGCACTTTCTGATAAATGAGGGTCTGAAAATTGGTCTCCCCATAAACCACCTTATATCGTTGGGCTATAACAGTGCTAAATAAGCCATCAAACAAAGGATTTGGGATGTTGAACTCCAAGAGCATCGGGGCTTGCTGGACAGCTCCAGTGTTGTCAGAACTAATGTTTTTACACCTCCTTCCTATTTGAATACTGTATCCCTTCCTAAACATAGAAGAGCATTCACTCAAGCAAGACTGAATGTGTTACCCTCCAAGCTGTTCAAGGTATACCCTATTCCCACCGTCTGTGCCCCTATGACTACGATGAAGTGGAAACTATAGGACATGTTCTTTTACACTGCCTGTTTTACAGGGATTTTTGTAAGGATATTCTATATCCATTCCTTCAACAGTTCCCGGGGAGACCCACCAAATTTTATATTTCCCTGTTACTTTTGGGCAGGGACCCTCATGTTACGACTGGAGTGGCCAAATTCTGTGCAGCAGCTATAGCTTGCCGCAGGGCACTGACCATGTATGGCCTTTCAAATGCGCCCATTCCTGTTTCCACTTCAGTCCATGCCATACTGTGTTAAATTTAATGTTCCTGATAGGAGTATCACTATGGTGGATGTACGCCGGAATTTTAATCTTCTTCGTACAGTATTTTGTTGATTATACTCTACACCTTGTTAATGATTTATATAGAATTATAATACTTAAATGGCCCTGGCCAGATGGCATCGGTATTTTATGATTTTAATTAATTGCATTTATTCCAATTGTATTCTTATTAATTTTGTTATTATTTTGGTCAAGGACCATAAATTACTTCACTTTACTTTCAGGTATCGCTTTCTCCTGAGCAAGAAGTACCCCATTGTAAGTACTTATAATGATAACTGCAGAATGAACAAACTCTTCTTACTGCAGGCAAACAAACAGAAGAAATATGGAAGTTGAGTCATGGCAACTGGACTTCTTTTCTTGAGAGATTGAAATGATTCACTAATCATTCAAGTAGCTTCATCAATCTGAGAAAATTTAGTGGCAAGTCCTTCATTTTATAGTTTGCCTTGATTTCACATCACCCTGGTCTGAATAGGCTCGTTAGGTGGACAATAGCCTGAATAAGTTCATAGGTGGACAATGGTCTGAATATGTCTGTGAAGATTATCAGTCATCCAGGTTAGTTTATCTATGAAGTTGAGTCATGGTAACTTGACTTCTTTTTCTTGAAATATTGAAACGCTTCACTATTTGGATAAACACCAAATCTCTCAATCTCTCTCAATCTCTCAAGAAAAAGAGGTCCAGTTGCCATGACTCAACTTTCAGAGAATTGTCTGAATAGGCTTGTTAGGTGGACAATGCACTAACACAGAGACTCGTCCACCCGAAGGACCCGACACCCGACACCAAAACACAAGAGGAGCAATATAGTATATGTGGTCCAGTGCAGTCAGGAGCGTGCAGACCTCTACACTGGAGAAACTAAACAGCCATTAAACAGGAGGATGGCCCAACACAGGAGAGGCAACAGCTCAGGACCAGAATCAGCAGTGTACCTTCATTTGACGGACAAAAGGCATTCCTTCAAAGAAGAGGATCTACACAGATTAGACAGAGAAGATAGGTGGTTTGAGAGAGACATCAGGAAAGGCATTCATGTGTGTATTGAAAACCCCTCTCTCAACAGAGGTGGTGGACTCCTGCACAATCTGTCTGCTACTTATCAAGTGGCTCTTTCGTCAATCCCAGACAAATCAGAAGCACTTCACATTTCTACCATCAAGGCCATAGCTGAGTACCCATACTGAATGGGTGTTAAGAAGGGTTGCATAGGTGGGACTTTCACTCACCTTATGCCATTGTCCACCTAATGAGCCTGTTAGGACTACTGTCCCCTAATAAGCCTATTCAGGCCATTGTCCAACCTATTGGACCCCCCTGCTTTGCTAAAGGATTGGATTTGGGAGCCCCTTTCAACTCTATAGTTCTGTGATTCTTTTATTCCTGAAATGTTATTTTCCATACAATTTCTCTTTGGAAATGTAGGAGTCTGTGCAACTGTGGAGAAAACGAAGGATGGGATCTGACTTCAAGTAAGCAGATATATTCTAGCATCTTGTATGGGACGCAACTTGATGCAATCCCTGCACCAAATGATTTTCCTCCAGGAGCTACAGGAGGGACAGCTAGCCTCCCCTTCCCCATTTTGCTGAAGAAAGGAGCTAGGAATTAAAGAACAGAAGGAACTTTCTATGGAGCCAGATCATTGGTCTAATTAGCCTAGCTTTGTCAACACTGGCTTT
Source organism: Phrynocephalus forsythii (assembly GCA_029282475.1). NCBI lineage: Eukaryota > Metazoa > Chordata > Lepidosauria > Squamata > Agamidae > Phrynocephalus > Phrynocephalus forsythii. The sequence goes on from JAPFRF010000011.1 coordinate 160,805,985, forward strand.
CCAGGATTTCAGGCAGGATTCCTTTCTAGACCTACCTCCACACCCTGCCATTTCCTGGTGGTTTCCTGTCCAAATTTTAATCAGGTCTGACTTTGCTTAGCCTCTAATCAGGTCTGACTCTGCTTAGCCTTTGAAGTCAGATGAGATCAAGCACGTAGCATGGTAGTTTGCTTAGCAGAAGAAAATAATTGAATAGCTATAAAAGTTGATAGACACCAAGTTGAGATAGAGATCCCGCCACCTTCGGATGCATCAGCTTGGTGTAGACATGGCAGATGGCCTTTTCTGAAGGATGTTCCCAAACTTTAGGAGACCAGCCCCCACTTCACCTCTCTGCAGGCTGAATTAGTTTCCGTATTTGTCCATGAAGAAAACGTCGAAATTGCTCTGTCATGGTCTAAGAAAACGTCGAAATTGCTCTGTCATGGTCTAAGATTATTCCCCCTAGACTCACTTTCTTTTATTATCCCCCCCCCCGACACACAAAGATAATTGGGGACTGGAGGCAAGAAAACATTGCTCCTTATAGGTCCTACAGCTTATGGTGACTGCTTTGCTTCCCAACGAATCAAGTGTTTTCCCAATGACATGATTGGAATGAGTTTCATGAAGTGTGAAAATGTCAAGGGAGAAAAGAAACATAAGGACTTAAATCTGGCACAGGCAGAGCAATGGCATTTGTATACTGACGCTGGGAGAGATGCTGTGCTTGCCCTGGACTTCACAGGGTTTATGTCGGCACCTCGTCTCCTTGGGCAACAGCCAAGGCCTCAAAGTCCTGGCAGAGTCCATTGATAATGGCTGCCCTGGGCCTTTCTCTGGCTGACCTCTCCCACAACATCACACTCTACGTGTTGCCAACTCCCTGAAATTATCTTTATGTGCTGTCAAGTAATATCTGACTTGCAGCCACCCTATTAAGGTTCTCAAAGTTGGTTAGATATTTAAGGAGCACTTTTGCTATTGCTAGGTGGCTATATAGATCAGTGGGTTAGGTATCTGGCTGTGGAGACAGGGGTTGGGAGTTCAGTTCCCCACAGGGCATCCCAGAACAGCCAGTCTGTGCAGCCTTGGGAAAATGTACCATCCCAAGTTGCAAGATGTCCCCCAGAAGAAGGGAATGCATTTCAGAGTACACTCTATTCATAAAGCCCTGGAAGAACTGACTGGATGGCGCACAATTATTATTATTTACTATTAATTAATTATTTACTTTTATTTACTATTAATTTACTATTATTTACTATTTACTATTTATTTATTATTTACTATTATTTATTATTTACTATTTATAATTTACTATTATTTACTATTAATTAATTAATTACTATTAATTAATTAATTACTATTATTTACTACTCTGGTGGGTTTCTACGGCCAAGCAGAGATTCAAACCCAGTTACTGTATCTTGATTCCTAGTGTATCACTATATCCACCACACTGCCATTTTAATATTCCAGCCATGTTGATGACATAGTTTTAGTCGGGAGCACTGCAGGCAACTCAAAGCATGGCTGGATCCACATACCTGGTATTACCTGGAACAACCCAAACAGAAAGGGCAATCCAGCAGAGCCCAACAGAGGAAGTCAGAATGTCATGTCAGAATGCCCCACACCATTAACCACAAAGCTGGAAAATTATGGGACTTGTAGTTTAAAAGGGGGGTTCTTCTAATGCTGTCTTCACTCACAATGCCTTCAAGCCCAGAGCTAGCACTGAAGACTTATTGCAAAACAAATGAAGACTCTTCTGTGGGAGATGCCTTTTACAATCATGCAGACCTTGATTCTTCTCCAGACTGGCCAATAATCAGCAGTTCTCCTGAAGCACATTTGAAATTATCTCACCAAAGATTGAGTTGGCTTCTTTTATATCAGATGAAGAATGAATTAAGAAGTTGGCAATAACAAAGAGACTATCCTAACTCATTTGAAAGGCATCCACAAAAATAAGAATTTCTTAGGTGGCCGTTGAATAAAAGAAGAATGCGTCGTTGTCGCTGCTGCTGCCGCCGCCACCACCACCACCACCACCACCACCACTAAATAAAAGAATATATTATACAATAATCTCTTCTTCTAAGACATTGATGGCACTATATTGCTACCCATGAAAAGGAATAGATCTAGAGCAGCCACACGTTATCTGGAACACACAGCTTTCTGTTCCTGGAAAGAGATGGAGCTCAGAAGGCAGTCACATGCCAAACACCAGGTTGTTTGGCCTTCCTTTCTCACTGCTGCAATGGAAATGCCAGCCCTTGCTTTTCTTGGCTTCACAGAACATAAATATTAGCTAACATACTGAGCAGTTTCTTTCAAAGGTACTTCCAGGCACTGCAAAAACAACTACCTCAAGTCAGCTATCATCAATCAGGTCTGGGCAGATTCTATGCCTATGCTTCCAACCAAAGCAAATGAGGAGAGGAAGGAGACATCAGAGCCTAGTGGTGACATTAAACCTATTTTTCATTCAGATCTAAACCCATTTTTTTCCTGGTTCATAATCCAATAGGTGCTGATGCTGCTAGTGTGTCTATTTCAAATCTTTTCAAGCTGACATACTTGACCTTGCTTTTCCTCTCTGTTTTGCCCTCTGAACAACCATGTAGAAACCAGCTAGATGGCTTCATGAATTAGGCACCCGGTTCAGAGCCAGTGGATGGGAATGTGATGCACAGTGTGCCTCCCAAGAAATGAGCTAAATTGTGTAGCCTTGGGCAAGATGCAAGTTCCAGGGAGTGTCCAGAAGAAAGGAATCATAAATCACTGCTGTACCTATAAAACCTTGAAAACAACTTTGTGGCCCAGTGGTTAAACTGCTGTACTGCAGCCATAACTATGAGCCTTTTCACACGACCGCTAAGATCCGCTGGCCACTTAAATTCGGACCAGATATCTTGGGGGTTTGTCACTGTTCCTGTGTTCCCACCCCTTCCGCACTCCTGGCTGCTGGATGCGTGAGGGGAGGGAGAAAAAAAAAGAAAGAAAAGAATGCCGGCTTACCTCCGTTCTGCCGGTCTCACTCTGTTCCCGGCAGCATTCAGATCTCTTAAAGGGGCCGGGGGGGGGGACAGCAAACAGAAGCGAGGAGAACCCGGCACCCACGTTAGATCCGCATCAGGGATTTTTCACCCCCGGAGAGCAGGTACCTGAAAAGTGCGCTGGGACGCACTTAGGTGGGCGTGGTCGCACTTAATTTTCTGTAAACTCCGGAGCTGGGAGCCATTTGCCGCGGAGTTTAGGGGTCGTGTGAAAAGGCTCTATGCTCACAACGTGGGGTTCAGTTCCAGGTAGCGGACTCAAGGTTCATTCAGCCTTCCATCCTTCTAGGGTCAGTAAAATGAGTACCCAGCTTGCTCTCTCTCTCTCTCTCTCTCTCTCTCTCTCTCTCTCTCTCTCTCTCTCTCTCTGTGTGTGTGTGTGTGTGTGTGTGTGTGAATGTGTAGCCAGCGTCATTACTTGTAAACCACCCAGAGAGTACTTTAAGCATTATGGGGAGTATAGAAGCAACACATTTTGCTTTGCTTTGAAAAGAGCTGCCATAGCCTGACAGCCTGTTATATCATCGTCGTTGTCATCATCATCATCATCATCATCATCATCATCATCATCATCATCATCATCATCATCATCAACAACAACAACAACAACAACAACAACAACAACAACAATTAATGTCCCAGTGAGGTAAGTCAGAGAAAGAAAGTCTAGCCCAAGTCCCTCAATGAATTTCATGCCTCGGTTGACACCGAAACCTGGGTCTTCCTGACTCCCATTCAGTATAGTGTTGGCTTTTAATCAAAAGAGAGCAATCCTCCCCTAAATACTGGGGTGAGGTGCCATGACTCAGTTCATGACCTTCCCAATTTCTAAAAGATACCAATTTTGGGGCTAAAGGTAAACCTATGGGGGTTCAGGAAAGACTTCAAATATAAGATGGGTTAAGAACAGCCTGAATTTAGGTCTAAGCATAGCATCTCTCTTCCCTGCCTCTAACAAGATACATACGGCTGGCAAGTTATTTTGGCAGTCAGTCAGCAGAACCCCACAAATGCCTCCTCATGGAACAATGCAGCAATAAGACTGCAAGACCATCTACAGTAGACATGTAGATTACATTCCACTTACATCCTGGTAAAGCACATTTTGAAGAAGAATTATTTAAACTCAAAACTTGCAATGTTCCTTGTTTTTAATTTTTAATAGTGGCCCATAAAGGTATCGCCTGTAACCTATTTTTACAATTGTGTTTTGTGATGGCCACATGGCTCAACCCCCTTTTTCCTTTGATGGAATTGTGAAAATACCAAGAAAAACCCGACATTCCCCCACGGACCTGGAATGAGGCACAAGGGCAAGACTGCATCCACTAAGTAATATCACTTTAATTCAATCTGGTTCCAATTGGCAATCCTAGTGCACATGTTCCTTTGATTGAAGAACCCAGGGTGTGAAACCCAGTATTTAAGAAGCAGCTTTTACAACTGCCCTTCCTGCCTCTTACAAGACTTTGGCCCTGGCTTCAACACCATCTACAGTTGCCATGGATTTTAAGAACATCTAAAAGTTACATCCTGGTAAAGCACATATTTTACCATGTCTGAACTTCTGGGACCTGCTTTGAGGAAGAGTTATTTAAACTCAAAATCTTGCAATGTCCCTTGTTTTTTATTTTTAATAGTGGCCTATAAAGGTATGACCTGTAACCTATTTCTGCAGTAAAAAAATAAACTGAATATTTTCTGCCCTTTCATAGCACTTGAAATCAGCTGCCTAAAGTGCCCTTCTCTCTGCCTAATGGCAAGACTGACCCTGCAGGGAAACCTGCCCAGCTAAATAGATTTAGCTTCAGAATGGGATGCAGCTGATTTGCCTAATAATGCAGAAGCTGCAAGAGAGGATGCGTAAGTCATGCTTTCCACCCTTTAATTGTCTTCTGAAAATGAATGCAACTCATGCAGATCCTCTGGGTTTACCCACATTAGAAAAAAATGCAACTTCCCACAGGGAAGGGGGAGGGCAAGTTAATTTTCCATACAATACTAGAAGCGTAGAAAATAAATTGACATGAGTGCAGTTGAGGCCTTATGCCTGAATCTGTGTAGGGCTGAATGGATTATTGGTGGCAAGGGGGTGTATGCAACTAACAGTCAACCTGACATTTATGTGTTAGACATATGATAGGCATGCAACGCTCCTGATCACAGGCTTACTTGTTCATTTTCAGGCTCTCATTAGGTCCTGAAGGACTTCTGGATGGGATGTGAGTTAAGAGTACATTCCTATCCCCACTAGTCATTTTGTCTTATTCAAGTTCAGATATAATATCTGAAAAGGGCTAAAAGGGAAGCAAAACAGTTGCAGTGAGGAAGAGGAAACCAAGAGAACATTTATTGGTTTTATCTGAGAAACTTATCAGGATCAGGCCCAGTTAGTTTTTGGATGGAGGATAGAGATGGCAATGAAATGGTATGTCCTGGTTCATAAAGGCAGCAGCACAGATGATGATGATGATGATGAGGGCTCCTTCTCTTGCCTCCTCTGCCTCCAACAGCCACTCACCAGGCCCAGTATGCTGGTCTCTGGAAGCTTCTCAGCTGATTTTTCATTCCTGCCCTACAGCTCAGGCTTCTCTGCTCCACTCTCTTGGCTAATTGTCCACTTAGACAAAAGGCCATGCAGAGAAGCCTGAACTGTAGCTGGGAGTGAAACATCAGCGGAGCAGCTGCCGGAAACTAGCCAACTGGGCCAGGTGAGTGGCTAGGCTGACTGAGAAGATGGGTAGGAGAGAAGCAGCAGCTGTGTGGCTGCCTTTAGGAAGGAGGCTCAGAAGGCAATGCCAAAGATATGCACACTGTCTAGCAAAGAATCCTCCCTGAAATCCTGGGGACCCCTGTCAGTGTGAGTCCATAATACTGGACTTAGAGTCTAAGAGTATGGCTCACCAGATTATATTCTCCTTTACATGTCAGAGCTGGCGTACTTAAAATTGATGTATTTACCAGTTATACAATGTAAAGATACACACATGGAAGACCGGTGTGTTTCCCTGGACATTTGTTCCTTTTTGGTCAGCCAGCGAGGGCCTATTCATTGGATATGTATTTCCCTTACATCTTCCTCTCCTTTTCTTTTCCCTTTTGTTCCAGAAAAGGACAGTCACAGGCATGTCCTAAGGTGACATTAATGGTGACATGTTTCAGTGGGATGCAGTATGTCATTATAGCAAGATAATCCCCCCTCAAGTGAAGCCTGGAGTCTCTCCTCTGAACAATTATTCTGCTTTTTTATCTGCCTGACATGTTTGGGACTGTGTCAGGTAACTAACTACCATGGCTGCCACATGGAGACTGCCTTGTTTACTAGTTAGTTTGATGCTTCCCTGTACCTGGTCGTTCATTGTGACACTTAACGATGTTTACCTTTCCTTCTACAATGTTTGCGTTTCTATTTTTACTAATGCAGCCCCTAGCTCTGAGGGAGGCTGATAAGCCTTTCAAAGTAGTGCTATGTCGATTTTTTTAAAAAAAAGGGGGGGAGCCTAGTTCATCAGAAACTGTATGTTAGGCTTCCATATAAACGGGAGGGGTAAAGAGAAGACAAAAGGAAAAGGGCATTTGGGAAGGGCACCGTGTGGAGTCTTGCAACAGAGGAGTTCTTGTTATTGAAATGGGTGGCTCCATCAATTCTGGCAGCAGAAGCAAACAGGGACTGGGTTTAAAGAAAGGCAAAGCAAGTTAACTTACCCCAGTGTTCCTCCCCTCTCTAGACACACCCAGACACAATATAAGTAAGGTGTCCTACTGTGTTCCTTTGTGCTTTAGGATCATTGAAGTAACCGCCTCAGGAGATCAGGATTCAAGAATTATTAACTGCACTGCATCTCCAAGGACCACATCACCACCACACCAATCCCTGTGCTTCAGTTGGGGGCAACGGATGCTGCCTCTTCCCTGTGCTGCTGCCATCATCACCTGGATCCTCACTGGCTTTCCTATTTTCTGGCCCCAGTTGCTTTCTTAGCGGAGAGGGACTGGCCATGCAAAGCAGCCACACTTCCTAATTCTTTGTGGTAGTTGTAAACTTGGAGGGAGGAGGAAATTTTTTCTATGGCCCTGGTGGAGGGTATTAATACAAATGTTACAGTGAATGTGTCATTATAGCTGGATTCGGTCAATTGTTGAGCTTAGCAGATTCCCAAATTTGCATGTTAGCTTGCTTTTATTTTGTGATTGGTCCTTAGAGGACAAGCATGGGCTTCATTTGTAAGCAGACTGTGCAAGCACAGCAGCCATGAAAGAAGTGAAGCAAGTGTTACATAGTTTGTCCTTGAGGCTCATATTCATATACAGTAGCTTGGGACCAGCATGTACCTCCTGTGCAGCATTTCCATCTTGTAGAATCCTTACCCTCTGCAGCCCCTTGGATTGGGGAGAACTCTGGGACTAGAGAAAAGTGCAGCAGTGTTTTGCAAAGACAAGAACTATAAGTAAATATGTTCCTACCACCAGCCCTGGTCATTTTGATGTCAGTGGATCCAGTGGGAGTCAGGGCCTTTGTAGACTGCAGCCTGTATTGTTACAAGAAAGGAGCTGACCCCTCTGAACAATGCCCCAAGATCCGGCGGAAAAGTTATTGGGGCCCTGGATTTTGATGTCACAGGGCCTTTTTACATGACCCCTAAGATCTGCTGGCCACTTAAATTTGGACCAGAGATCTTAGGGGTTTGTCACTCTTCCTGCATTCCCACCCCCTCCGCACTTCCTGGCTGCTGGCTGCGTGAGGGGAGGGAGAAAAAGAGAAAGAAAAGCATGCCACTCACCTCGTTCTGCCTCTTGTCTCTGTAAAAGTAGCTCTTAAAGGGGCGGGAGCCAAAAAACAACAAACAGAAGCAAGGAGAGCCCCGCACTCACTATCCTTACACCGGATCAAATAATTTTCACCTCCAAAGAGCAGGTACCTGAAAGGTGCGCTGGGACGCGCTAAAGTGGGCGGGGTCGCACTTAATTTCCTGTTAACTCTGGAGCTGGTGGGTAAACATTTTTAAGCTCCGGAGCTGGGAGCCATTTGCCCCGGAGTTTAGGGGTCATGTATAAATGCCCACAGTGGCCCATGACTACATGGGTGGAGATATTGGTCGAAATCCAGTTGAGAATCCCAACTATTGTTGATTCAATAGGATTTAGACTAGTGTTGTCTGACCATTCACCAATTGATTCAATAGGTCTGCTGTAGTTGTAGATAGCAATTGCAGTCATGCTACACCTCCATTTGCTTCTGTTCTAAGGATGCAGTATTAGATAGCTCTTTCTCATATTATTCCAATTTCTCATACTGAATTAACTTAGTTACTTTTAGTTACTTTTAAAAATGGACTGTTACAAGTTACTGGTATTTGGTATAAATTCCATTGTTTTCATTGGCCAAAGTTTCATTGAGTTTAGAAGCAAACAGCATAACTCAGAGTGGCTTCTGACTGGCAATTAAAGAATCCCTGCTTGTGGTTTGTTTGTTTGTTTGTTTGTTTGTTTGTTTGTTTGTTTTGGTTATACACCAACACATTAGACTGGTGTGCTCTCAACATTGATTACCAGTGAGAAGCCATTAAACCAATTGCCATCTGCAGGTGAAACTATGCAATAAGATTAGCACCCACAACAGAATATGAGGCAGCAGCACCAGAATCCAGCTCTAGCCAGCACTCAGGAATTTCAGTACAGGAAAATAATTAATCCAAAATGGACAACCACACTACTAGAAAACTCCAAAGGGCATCACTGCCCATTAACACTATTTTATTTATTTATTTATTTATTTATTAAGCTTATATACTGCCCGTCTTCCCGGGGGAACTCCGGGCGGTTTACAACAAAAAAATAAACAAAATTAAACAGCAAATAAAATAATTTAAAAACAGGAATAATCAGATAGAACAAGTAATAAGTGGCAGATGACAGGTAAAAAAAAAGCTACTAGTCACCAAATGCCTCTCGGAAAAGCAGAGTTTTTAGTGCCTTCCGAAAGGCTGGCAAGGACTCTGCAAGGCACACTTCGCTGGGGAGGTGGTTCCACAAGGAAGGGCCAGCCACAGAGAAGGCTCTGGCTCGGGTGGAAGTTTTCCAAGCCTCTCTGGGCGTGGCAACCTGCAGCATGTGCGCCCGCGACAACCTGGTCGGATGGTCCGATGTTGATCGCTGGTCGATCCGCTCTGCCAGGTAGTCAGGTCCCAGGCCATGGAGGGTTTTATAAATTAAAACCAGGACCTTGAATCTGATTCGGGATGCAACGGGCAACCAGTGCAGGTGAGCCAGGACTGGGGTGATGTGGTCAAACTGGCACATACCCGCCACCAGCCTGACCGCTGCATTTTGTACCCGCAGCAGTCGCCGAAAGAGAGTCAAGGGCAACCCCATGTAGAGCGCGTTGCAATAGTCTAGTCTCGAGATCACCAGCGCTTGCACAACTGTCCTGAGGGAGTCCCCATCTAGGTAGGAATGAATCTGGGCTATGCGACGAAGATGAAAAAAGGCAGTCCTGGACACAGCGGCCACCTGGGCTCCCATAGTGAGCGCCGGGTCCAGGACCACACCCAGATTCCGGACACTGTCCGAAGGCCGGAGGGAAACACCCTCCAAGGTGGGAAAAGTCCCAAAGAACATAACCTCGGTCTTCTCGGGATTGAGTTTGAGTCTGTTGGCCCTGGTCCATTCCATGACTGCGCCCAGGCACTGGTCGAGGGTCTGGACAGCCTGATCTGCAGCAGTGGAAAAGGAGAGATAGAGCTGCGTGTCATCAGCGTACTGAATGACAGCAGACTCCAAATCTCCTTATGACCTCTGCCAACGGCTGTACATAGATGTTGAACAGCATGGGGGAGAGGGACAACCCCTGTGGAACCCCACAAGGGAGTATCCAAGGAGCTGACAGCTCCCCCCCCCATGCTGTGCCCGCTGGGGACGGCCCTCCAAGAAGGACCGGAACCAACTGTAGACAGTGCCTCCGATCCCAATCTCGGAGAGCCGACCCAGCAGGATACCGTGGTCGATGGTATCAAAGGCCGCTGACAAATCCAGAAGGACCAACAGGGTAGAGCAACCCCTGTCAGCCCCCAGGAGGAAGTCATCTTGCAGAGCGACCAAGACTGTCTCAGTCCCCCGACCCAGCCTGAACCCAGACTGGAATGGGTCAAGAGCCCGTTCTCCCTCCAGAAACGTTTGAAGCCGGACCGCGGCCACCCTCTCGATCACCTTGCGCATAAAAGGGACATTTGCAATCGGGCGGTAGTTGGTCAATTCACCCGATGCCATGCTAGGTTTTTTTCAGAATGGGCTTTACCACAGTCTCCTTCAGGCAAGAGGGAAACACCCCTTCCCTGAAGGAGGCTGTGGCGATGATAGAAGCCCATTCGGGCATGCTCCCATCAACGGCTTTCATAAGCCAGGATGGGCAAGGGTCAGAGGGGGTGGATGCGGGCCGGCAATGGGCAATAGCCCTGGAGGCCTCGAGCGAGGAAACAGGCCGAAACTCAACCATGCAAGGAGGCCGAGGGGGTGCAGCGTCAGGGGGTGCCGAGAGTGGACTAGAGCAACAGGAATCGAAACCGGTCCGGATGGCCTCTACTTTAGATCTAAAAAAGGCTGCAAAAGTCTCACTACTGAAATCAGTAGGAGGAGGCCTAACCAGACCAGGATTAGTGAGGTCGCGAACCATGCGGAACAATTCCGCCTGACAGTTAGAGGCCTCACTAATTCTCAGGGAGTAATAAGATGTTTTAGCCTTCCTGATCGCCCGACAATAGTGCCTGGTCTGGACAATGACTGCAGCCTTATTCGTCGCCGTCCGGTTCTTCCTCCAGCTGCACTCCAGCCTCTTCCGTTCTTGCTTCATCGCTCACAGCTCCGTGGTGTACCAGGGTGAGGAACGAGCTCTGCAGCGGATGAGGTGCCTAGGGGCGATCTGGTCGACAGCCTGGGAGGTTTCGTCAAACCAATGGTCTACCGTGGTGTCAACCAGATCATCAACCAGACCGCCAGGAGGCTCCCCGAGGACTTCCCGGAATCGATCAGGATCCAGAAGTCTCCGGGGGTGGGCCCAAACAGAGGGCCGAGGGTCCCCGCGGGGCAGGGTGGCGACTGATACAGAGAAAGACAGCAGGTGATGGTCTGACCATGACACGGGTGTGGACACAATGTCCCGCACCCTCAGACAGGAGTCCTCTGAAGTGGAGGTAAACACCAAGTCCAGGGTATGTCCAGATCTATGGGTTGGGCATAAAACGTGCTGAGTCAGACTCATGGAGGTCATGGACTGCATGAATTCCAAAGCTACACCGGACAGCTCATCGCCGGTGTTTGCTATAAAAATAATAATGGTGGTGGACATGTTTAATTAAAGGGCATATTTAAGAGTAAATGTTGCAACAAAACAAACATATTTGAATCTTGACTTTGGCTCATTATTACTAACTAAAATGAACAGTATAGCTTTACAAGGATCTGTTTCATTAGATCTGACACTATGCAGAACTGTTACAAACACTGTATCCATTGGACTACCAAACCAAGGCTCCCGGCCAGCCAGTATGCTATTGTTAAGGAATGATGAGAGTTGCAGTTGAAAACATCTGGAAGTCTACATGCTTCCCTTTCTTGCTTTTGGTTCTTTTGTAAGCCACTTGCAATCTTTCTGTGTCCCAGTATCTTTCAATACCCCTTTCTTAAGTGCTGCACACCCAGATCTCAGGCACAGCTGTATTTGGATATTGTGTGTATTCTGCCCATTGCCATTTTCATGGTGATTTCTTAGATAATATCTCGGTCATTTAAAAGGCTTACAAACTGGGCTGAGTCAGCAAGAAGGAAGCAAGAATCACTCTATTTTATGTTTAACTTGGAGTGCTTTGGAACTCTGCAAACTCAAGTAGCAGAATAGACCACTTGACAATTTAGCCCTCTTGAGATGTGTGCCATCTTACCTTTAGTGAATGTATGGTTGAGGGCAACAGGGCCAAGCTTGCTAATCCCGTCTCCTGCACCAACATGTCTGTTAGGTCTGCAGCTCATGACTCTGATACCTTGATGGGAAGTCTGGATGCTACCCGTCTCACAGCTGCATATAGCTTGGTTTCTCCAATGTTCTACTCTCTGTAAATAATCTGAAATCTTGTACAGCCAGAACTCTAGTGCATATGGAAGAACATGTGCAAATACAACTGAACAAGTTTCCCATTAATACCTTCCACAGAAAGTACAGTAACATGTGAAAGTTAGACATAGATATGGTGGGCATCAGGCATGTGCCCATCTATTTCCTGTCTTCATGTGGAGAATGCATGATAACATCTAGAAGGAACCAAAACTCTTCCGTTCTATGTACAGTATACATGCCAAGTGAAGTAATTCATACTTCTGAATGGCAGAATAGCTCCTACATAAAGTTGCTTAATATCTGTTTTGCAGGATCTTGTTTTGTTCTGGTGTAGGGCTTCATCACGGTTTCTCTACTGCAGAGGGAGTAAGTATCCCAGTGAAACGACAAGGGCCCCACTCTGCAATCAAAAGGAAATATTTAAAAGACCAATGAAATATAGAGTGTGTCTCCTGGCACACAGAGAAGGGTGAATGCAGTGCAACTTTGGAGATTTACTAGGCTTTTTGAGCACATGTGGGTTTAATCAGGCTTGTCAGCAAACTTTTCCTCTTTATTAATGTGCAAGGAAACTGCATTCTCTAAAGCCCAAGTGGTAGACGGGGATATGTTTCCAAACTGATAATGCTTCACAACACACCGTAAATTATTTTTGGATTCAGTTTTGCCTGGGCATTCACCTGGCTGCACGGGCCAAGCTCTTTTCCAAAATGCTAAAGCTCCTTACCAGCATTCTCTCTCTCTCTCCACAGCCTCAACAGCTAATCTTGATGTGGGGAAATGTGGTGGCCTCCAAAGACTGCAAGACTACAATTCTCATTGCTTGTCCCCATTGGCTATATAGGTTGGAATGGATGGGACTTGGAGTCCACTAGCATCTGAAGGGCTGCAGGTTCCCCACCATTCATCTAAACAAAAGGTTCTGAGATTTATAGGGTCTGAAACTCATACACCTACCAAGCATGATTCTAAAGAAGCACATATCTGCCGCATTTTACATGCAATATTCAAGCCCAGCAAGACAAATTACACTTTACGGGAAGCACTTTTTACAAAGAAACTTGTCTGCTGATGTCACAACCATTCTGGGGAAATGTGGCTTCTAGGTCTTGTGGCAGCACTGAAATCCAGCTAAATTTCCCATTGTATTGTGGCCTAATGTATTGCATAGGATACAATAATTGGATTCCATAGAACAGTGTTGGCGAACCTATGGCACGGGTGCCAAAGGCGGCACTCGGAGCCCTTTCTGTGGGCACCCGACATCGTCCTTTCACAGCCACCTGTATTCAAGTTAAATTGCTGTATTGGCACTTGCCGAATAATTAGTGGGTTCTGAATCTCAGTTTGGGCACCACTCGGTCTCTAAAAGGTTTGCCATCACTGCCATAGAACTTAAGCAGATTTGTTACTTAAGTCCTTATGCGCAAAAAGCAAAAAACAAAAAATAGTTCTACTTAATACCGCCCCATAGTGCTTAAAGCACTCTCTGAGCAGTTTACAATTTCATTATGGATGCTACACATATCCCACCCCAAGTGAACCAGTTACTCATTTTACCAATATTAGAAGGATAGAAGGCTGAGTCAGCCACAAGCTGGCTACCTGGGATTGAACCCTAGGTCAGTGCTCCCCAACCTTTTTATCCCCGCGGACCGGTAAATGTTTGATAATTTTTCCGTGGCCCGCTTGTTTTGATTTAATAATTTTGATTTAACCTCCGTTTCCCCCCCTCCTTCGTCTCCGAAACCGCCTTCGCCTTCCGAGTCCCACCCACCCACCTCACCCTCCTCCTCCTCTTGTGGGCCTGCCTCGATGGGCCCAACCGGCCCCTGCCCGCCACCAGCCTCACCCCATAGCCTCCCCACCGGCAGAGGATGAATCCTTCCCCCCACCCCACACCCCACCCCCACACACCCGCCAACCCCCGCTGGGAGAGGCCGTTTCCCTGCTTCTCCTCCTCTTCTGAGCGTCCGCGTCCACCAGGCTCCGCCTCTTGAGGGCTGGGACTGGGGCGGGGTGGGGGGGCTCGCTGCCCCTCCGCCGGGAGAAAGCGGGGCTGGCTTGTGCTGCCCTCCCTCCCTACCTGCAGCTGCTGCTGGGCAGCAGGATCCCAGCAGGGTGGCGCCTCCTCCTCCTCCATCACGTGTGCAGCCAGCAAGAGAGGCAGGTGGGCAGGAGGGTGGGTGTGGCGGTCCGGAGGGTGGGTCGCCGCGATCCAAAGCCGTTCCGGCGAGCCCGAAGGAGGGAGGGAAGGAAGGAGGGAGGAAGGGAGGGCTTGCCCTCCGTCCACCGACAGGGGTTGGGGGGGCAGCAGGCGGAGGCAGAGAACAGAAGAGGAGGAGCTGCGCACCCGCAGCAAGCAAGCCGGCCGCGGAGTGGGGTGGGTGGGGGTAGGTGGGGGGAGAGCTACTGGGGCTTCTTCTTCACTCCCCAAACCTGAAGGAATGAACTCCAGGGCAACCTTAGATTTTCAAGGGGCCACAAGCGTGTGGTGTTTTACTGCCACAGGGGCCAGGCTGGAGCGACTTCTCCATCAGTGCTGAGCCTGGCGTCCCTGCGGTTAAAAACCGATCCTATGTATCTGTCAGGGCGATCCGTCCCTCAGAAGCTCAGGCCCACCCTTCGGTCTCTTCTTGAATGTCACGCCTACCTTCGCTCGCCTCCCACCGAGTCCCAAAGGCAACGATCCCCCGCACCTGCTGACCCTTCGCCGCTAACGCACTGGGGCACTTACCCAGCAGCTCCAGGGTCCCGTGGAGAAATTTCCAGCCCGCCACTTGCGGGGCGGCCTCCAGAGCCCCTCGGACGCCATGCCTGCCCAGCAGGTGGACGGGGCTATGGCACCACCGGCGGAGCCACAAGGAGGCCGCCATCTTCCTCTCTCTCTCGCTCTCTCTCTCTCTCTCTCTCCCCCCCCCTGGGCCCCACCTGCACTTGCTGGGGCTGCCCCTTGGAGTGCCTGAAAGGAAATCGCCGCCGCTGTGCACAGGCGCCTCCATGGTCGCCCCGACCAAAAAAAAAAAAAAAAAAAATAACACCGACCGCTCCTCGTGGAGCGAAAGGAAAGAAAGGGCTGGAAGGAAGGAGCGCCGTAGAATCCCTGAGCTAGAAACGCTGCAGTGCCAGTGCGTGAAAGGCGGGCAATCCCCCAGAGGAAGCTGCCTAACAAACGCGTCTCCACATTACAGGAGGCTGTACACGCGCCGAATTTCCACCTGCCTGTGGCCCTGTGCCGATTGATCCATGGACCGGCACCGGTCCGCAGCCCGGGATTGGGGAACACTGCCCTAGGTCATGAACACAGTTTTGGCAGCAGTACAGCAGTTTAACCACTGTGGCACAAGCACCTTCCCTGATAGGACAGCCTCCAGATGTCTGGACATCAGTTCCAATGGTTTCTCACCATTGTTATTTGGCTCAAGGGTGAATTATAGTCCAAAGCACCAACAGGTCAACAAACCAAGGAGATGCTGGTCTAATAGCTCTACAGACACAATGGTTAATCCCACACTGGCCTCCCTAGGATCATCAGGTTGGCCCTGGAATGATTAGTATCAGCACCCTGGAATGGTTAGGAAATGATGGAAACTATTATCCAAAATTGAAAAAAAGAAATCCAACCTGTGCCAAGAAATCAGTGGATTATGGAAGTCAGTCCCATGGTTCAGCAGAATCTAAACATAAAAAGATCTGGAGTTTACAAAAAATGTCCAGCCTATTACTTCTCTCCAATAAATCTATTAATACAATTTTGCTGCCGTAAGCTAACTGGAGACAGTACCAAAATACAGTTGTCCCCTGCCCTTTCGTGGTTCATATACTGCAGTCCCAGTATATAGTGGGTCTGCAGTATGTGAAAAAAAGGCCTCCTGGGGTAAGGAGGAAAGGCCTTCCCAGGCCCGTCAGAGGCCCAAAAAGTGCTTCTCTGCAAACCGGAGGTTACTTCCGGTAAACCACAAGTGACCTCCGGATCACTAGAAAGCACTTTTGGGGCCTCTCAGGGACTGGAAAGCCCCTTGCAGGCAGGCCTGGGGTAAGTACAAGAGCCCCCAGAGAGCCCGCCCAGTCCCAACCTGACCCAGCATCTGCATATTGCAGATTTTCAATTATTGCAGGTCAGATCGGGTGCCTAACCCCTGCGATAGGTGGGAGTTTACTGTAGCTATCAGATATTGCCAGAACAATTTTCATAGAGTTAATTATGACCTAAGGAGAGGATAGGAAATTATAACATATCCCCAAAGTATACCACTAGGCATACAAAAATGAAATAAAAAAGAATGTACAGTATATAGGTTCCCTGTCTGGGCTAAATCTCCCAGAACTCCCAGCCAGGATCCTACCAGTCAAACTGGATGAGGGATGTTGCAAACTGCTGCCCAAAAAAGGAATTTTCCCAAGTTCTGAAATAAAGACAGATTGTTTTCTAGTGAGCTTGCTCCTCAAAACATCGCACCATTCTGTTTTTCCAAGAATGTTTAGTCCCAGGCTCAGACAGAAAAGACAGAGACAACAATTGGACATTTGTAATAATTGGAACAAGATGTTTCTCATTTGGAGGCAGCCATCAGCTGAGGAGACGACTGACAGACGTTAAACAATCCCAGCAGTTTGTACAAAATGACAAGCTTGCCAGAGCAGATTCTTGTTCGTTGATCAAGGGCTTATTTTCAATTTCTGAGGTTATTTCTCTCTACCCCAAGGGCTTTGGTGCCTGTACTGTTTATAATGGCTATTACCTTAACAGATGTGTGTGTGTGTGTGTGTGTGTGTGTGTGTGTGTGTGTGTGTGTGTGTGTGTGTGTGTGTGTGTGTGTGTGTTCCCAACACTGATTTACTCAGTGAGTTAGCAGCATTTGTCTGCAGTCATCCTAACTCATTGTTGCTAAAAATATTTGGAAATCATTAAAGATAGTTGCAGGTGTTATGTCTCAGCGTCCTTTGTTGTACATGATGAAAAAGCACCGGCGTTCCTGGCAATGAAAGGTAAACGTGTGGAAAGCCTGGGTTCATCTTGTAATTGGTGGCCATAGTGGCTACCCTATAGTTAATCCCAGTTTTGCTGTCTCTTGACTTTTCAACTGCTGTCTTTTGTCTGTCCTCAAGAAGTGTTTGTCAGTTTATTAAGCAGCAGCCAGTCCCTTTTCCCGGGCTGTGTTGGAATGCTACACTTTGCATGGAAATGTACCAGGTTTGACTTACATTCTGTCATACTTCAATAGAAATGAGAAATGTCCATATTGTCTCTATTATGAATATTTTGAAACTAGCTAACTCGTCATGGCGGTAGGCACATAGATAAGCCCCTAATCATTGTGGTGGGAGAAGCCTGAATTAATCCTGAAGCCAGCATGTTCAGAGGGTCTTCCCTATCTTGAATATCCTCTCTAGTCCTACTCTAAGCAAATTGCATGTAATAATAATAATAATAATAATAATAATAATAATAATAATAATAATAATAATAATAATAATAATAATAATAATGTGCCATCAAGTCAGTTCTGACATATGGCTAACCTTCTCAGGGTTTTCCTGGTAAAGACTATTCAGAAGTGGTTTACCACTCTCTTCTTAGGAGGACATCTTAGGACTGTGCAGCTTGTCCAAGAGCACAGCAGCTGACTCTGCTTGCAGGAAGCA
The DNA here is from genome assembly GCA_029282475.1 of Phrynocephalus forsythii. Taxonomy (NCBI): domain Eukaryota; kingdom Metazoa; phylum Chordata; class Lepidosauria; order Squamata; family Agamidae; genus Phrynocephalus; species Phrynocephalus forsythii. The sequence continues at coordinate 160,823,784 of JAPFRF010000011.1, forward strand.
TAGTGGGGAATTGAACCCCCAACCGCTGGTTCTGCAGCCAGATACTTAATTCATTGAGCTACCCAACTCTCTAAAGCATATAGCGGGGGCGGGGGTGGGTTGCCCCAGGCAGAGTCTGTGTCTGAAAAAGCAGGCATACTCCCTGTCATACCTCAGGGTCAAAGTAGTGAACTAGACTTAGGGGGGACTCCCCACAGTGTGATTTTGTTTTCAGTGATACATAATCGGATATCCGTGTCAAACCTATATTTATCTTATTGGCCAATCACAAAATAAAACACAATATATAGGAGAAGTTAAGAACATCATGGTGGGGTGGGGTGGCTCAGCGAGCTAGAGCACTGAAAACTGTCAGCTACAAAGTCAGCAGCTCAGCGGTTCGAATCCCAGGTGCCACACAGTGGAGTGAGCTCCCGCTGATAACTCCAGTTCCTGTCAACCTAGTAGCTGGAAAGCATGTAAATGCAAGTAGATCAATAGGTACCGCCATAAAAAGAAGGAAGGTAAAACAGTGTTTCCTTGCAGCCATGCCGGTCACGTGGCCATGGACTTGCACAACACTGGCTCTTCGGCTTGAATAGGGAGATGAGCACCGCTCCTAGAGTTGGACACGACTAGCATGCATGTGCGGGGGGAACCTTTACCTTTTTTAACCATGCACTCTAACATGACATGTTTACTTATTTGGGGAGCATCTTTGCCAGGAACTGTGATAAGCATGTTATCTTTAGTTTGCTCCCCAGATGGAGTGCAGGATTAGTGATCATCTTTTGAACTTCATGGGAAGGAAATGCAAATTCACTTCTCAGGAAGGATTATAGCTTGGTCTGCGAAACATCAAGCTGGAGCCTTTCCACTCAGCAGGATCATGTAAGGTCATATGCACCTCCTGCCTTGCTTGCTACACTTCACGGAATGGGCTCAGGTGCTAGGGCAGCCTTCTGGTCTGTGCGGGCACAAAAATCAGCTCAAGAAAGTTTTTAGAAGGTAGGAGGGAGGCAGGGAAGGATAGTTTGACCCTTTCCATTGAAGCAAATCCTTTGATGCTGATACAGCTTTAATTTAATAAGAAGAAAAGTAGTTACACTTTTATTTGCAGATCCATATAAATGAAATCCTGCTCATTTCAGAAACAGCAAAGCATCCCATGACACCTGCATGAATAACATTTATTACTAGAGACGGGCGCAAACCAAATTACGAACTGGGGAAAAAACTGACAAATGAGGCTGATCTGTGGTACAGTTCATGGTCTGGTTCGGGAACAGTGTTTTGTCAAAACAGAATAAAAGGCCAAACTTCTTCCTGCCTTTTCCCCCTCTTTGTTTTGCTTTGGCAAAAGGGATGCCACACTTCCTCCCCATCGCCCTCCTTCCTGGTCCTGCCTCTTCATCCTCTTCATCCTCTGCCACTTGTCATCTTGGTGGGGCCACTGTGAGATACAGAAAGCTGGACAAGATGGGCCTTTGGCCTGATCCAGCATGGCTCTTTTTATGTTCTTATATTTATAGACGGCAGCTCAGCTTCCCTTCTGGGAACCACAGTCTGAAGCCTATCAGCTGACAGTGGCGGTGAAAGACAAAGAGGAGGAGCCGACAGGTCCAGGTAGGCAGGCAACTGGGCCAGTGGGAAGGGGTAAGTGGGCATCAGATGGGGTGGAGGCATTCGGTTTTGTTTCTCCATTAACTGCTTCTTTTTACTGGGGTCTGGGGATTTGGGGGCGAGTAGCAACAAACCCTGAATCACCCTGAATCGTCATTTTTCCAGTTCACACCCATCTCTATTTATTACCAAAAAGGCATAATTATGCCTTTCAAGGCCCAGAGCACACTTTGGCCCAAATCCTCTTATCCAGTTATGTGGATGCAGGATGAATAGTATGTTGTCATTGGGGGTCCATTGCCTTCAATTAGGACATCTCCATAGCCGTTATCTGTGGCATACCAAGCTATGTGACCTTTGGGTAGTGGGCAGCATATAAGTTGTAAAAATAAATAAAATAAATAAAATAAAAAATAACATCTCTGATGTGTAGCCTGCATACTGTAATTAAAAACTGTAAACCGCCCAGAGATTACTTAAAGTGGTATGGGTAGTATATAAGCAGAACACTTTGCTTTGCTATGATGATTTTTAAAAAACAGGCCTCTTTGCCTTCAAAAGCTGCAACATTTCTCTTAACTGCGCAAAAAGGTTTTTCCCTCATCATTTCTTTGTCTTTTAAGGTACCAAAATTTCCACTTGCAGTAGACTATCATTTTCTATTCTATAGAAACTGCTTATTTCAGAACCAAATTTACACCATTAATTCAAACATGGAAACCCTCCAAGACAGTGCTTTATTCTAGAAACAACAAACTTGAAGGGGGGGGAGTGTAGCTCTGGTAGTGGGGTGAGATGTCACACAAGCAGTCAGGGGATACTGTATAATGCAAAGCCTGGGTGAATAACATTCAGATGTCATGACAAACTTGTCAGCAGAACCATCACTCAAGTCAGTACTCCATCTATAGCCATTCCTATAGTCCAAAGGGAAGAAAAGTTTATTCATGACTGAGCAATCTCTTAAAATGGTTAACAACAGAGGAAAAAGCCAAGTAAACGATGACAGCAATATCAAGATTCTAAATGCAACTTTTCAGCAACTTGGAATCAGAAAGAGAGAGAATTGTTACAATAATCAGGGAAAGAGGACAACAAAAAGGTGGGGGGAGAGATCTATTTCATAAAGGAAAATCCATGGGAAACTGAAACCAAGATGTGGGTTTTGTCCTTGATCTCTAGCAACATACCCTATATAACATATTTAGATGAGGAATATGTTACAGGATATGTTGCTAAAGATCAAGGACAAAAGTGTCCACATTATTAGTATTCCCACTTACTATGTATGCATGTAAAAGTTGAAGATGTTTGATAGAAAAATCAACGACTCATTCAAAATATGGTACTGAAAAATAGGGATACCATGACCCATCAGAAAGATCAGCAAGTAGGTTCTAGAATTAAATCAAGCCTGAACTCTTGCTCTAGGCAAGGTTCGAATGACTAAATGGGATGTATTGTACCATTAGAAGACAAGATTTGCTAAAAATACAATAATGCTCGGAAATTTTTACTCACTACCATGAGTCTTAATAAAGGAAGACCTACCATGAGTCTTAATAAATGAAGCCACATTGTTGAGTTTGCAAGAACTGAGCAAACCTACTACTGTGTTTCAGTCAAGGAAAGGGTAAGACAAGCTCAGTGTCATACTACAGTTGGCTGAATGAAAAGTTTTTTTAACATGCTCCAAAATCCCGATGCTGTTTGTGCATGTTGTATGTCCATGCACACCCATCAAATGGTGCTTTTTAAACCCTGTTTGAAATGGGCACAAGAGCGCAAGTGGTGTAATGGTTTAAAGTACTGTGCTAGGACCTACAAGACCATGTTGGGTGTCTTGCATTAGTATCATCCCCTCAGTCTTTTGTTTTGAGAATAACATGGAACAGGAGGGAGCCATGCACATGGTTATGTATGCTTGAATTCTTTTGAGGAAAGGTGGAATTTATGTAGCAAATAAAGCGAACAATATAGCATTGCCAGAAAAGCTTTTCTAAACAGTGGTAGAAACAAGGCAAGGATCTAAGAGATGAAATGGTTCTTCAGATCCTCTGGTCCTGAGAGTCTGCACTTTAAATTGCCCTTCTCTCTCTCTCTCTCTCTCTCTCTCTCTCTCTCTCTCTCTCTCTCACACACACACACACACACACACACACACACACACACACACACACACACACACACACACACAGAGAGAGAGAGAGAGAGAGAGAGAGAGAGAGAGAGAGAGTACATTCAGATACATGGTTGTTTCCTTCCTTGTTTCCTTCTTGGCATTTGTCGGGGCAGAGAGCAGAGGAACCAGCAGTGAAACACCACACAAGTCAAAACCTTCAGAGACAGGTATCCAGTGGGAACCATAAGACCCCGGGTTCATGAGTTTTCCCAGAGCATAGAAAGGTTACTTTTTGAACTATAGTTCCCAGATCCCCTCAGCTACACGAATATCCCAAAAAGTAATGTTTCTCTAGAATGAATGTATTCACTCGGTAAGAAATTGTCTGGAAGAGTGCCATGCTCAGAACTGTTTTCCAGCCAAGATTTTGGGTCTGGTAACTTTAAGAGGGTCTTTCAGACAAAAAAAAACACTTGCAGAAAGGAAATGGGCTTGGACTCTGCAGCAAGGATTCGATCAGAGCCATATGAAAGCAAGGACTAACCAACACACATAAATGCTGCAATTCATCATGTCCTGGGTTCCAGCTACATTTTTTAAAATGATAATAAGAGCAATATGTGCAAGAAAGAGAAGAAAACAAGGCTGAAGAGTAATGTGAATTTCATCACTAATGAATTCAAGATTTTAGCTTTCGGAGGGTAGTCTCCTGAGTGCAAAATATGTGTCCCTACAACAGGCTGAAGATAAACATGAGAAATCATGTTTGTAATGAATCATTCAGACACTTTCAGGGGGGGAAATAGAGTGTGTTCTGCTAATATACTGCTCCGAAGGGCTTAAAGCACTCTGGGCAGTTTACAGTGTAATTATGCAGGCTATATGTGCCCACCACCACCACTGTGAACTGGATACTCATTTTACCGACCTCAGAAAGATGGGGGGCTGAATGAACCTGAAGCCTGCAACCTGGAATTGAGTCCCAGGTTGTGAGCACAGTGCATATAATTGCAAGAGAAAGCAGTGAAGAAGACTAAACAGATTATAAAAATATTCAGTCCTGGTTGTCAGCAAATGGAGAATATTGATTGATATGTGCAATACCCAGTAAAATATTCTAGCCCAGGGGTGCCCAAACTTTTTGTAAGGCAGGCCAGATTTGGTGGCTGAGAATGTGGCAGGGGCCGGTTGCTCCCTGACCCTGCCACCCCACTGCAAGCCCCACCCACTGACCCATAAGCCCCACCCACTGACTGCACGCGTGCCCGGCCCCACAAGCTTCCTGGCAGTGGTGGTGGTGGTGGCCCGCCCCCTTGCCTGCCCAGCCCACAAGCTTCTGCTCACCGGCCGGCCAGCCCACCCAGCCCCTCAAGCTTCCCGGAGGTGTCAGTGTTGGCAGAAGATTTTTTAAAAAATGGGGCAAAGGAGGGGGAGGGAGGGGCAGGCCAGCCAGCCGCGGGCCACTCAGAATGGCCTGGCAGGCCGGATTTGGCCCCCGGGCCGGACTTTGGGCAAGCTTGTCTAGCCTCTGTCAGTCAGATCTGGTGGAAGCAAACTTCCTCAAATAGGCAGGTTGACTAACTAGTATTTAGCAGTAGAACATATGACCTTTATAGAAAATCCAGAATCTTAAAATGAATCACACAATTGTTCAATCTAACGCAATTTTGAGAAGCGTAGTTGACAGTAGCTCTCTGGGAATTTCAGGCAAGATACATTTCTGGACGTATTTGAAGTCCCCTGATATTTCTTGGTGGACTCCTGTCCTGATATTAACCAGGCTTGACCCCTTCTTAGCTTCTAAAATCAGGTAAGATGAGGTTATTCCAACATTATATGCTAGTACATTCTTTGTTCTATCTAGAATAATCACATTACACCAAGAAGAATGTTAAGTTGAGCTGCCACACAGATATCTTCTGAACAATGATGTATCTTCTGGTCCTGAAATCCACTATGTGAGATTTTGTATCTGAGGCAACTTAGTTTACAACATTTCTTTAAGCCTTCTGTGATCTGCAGGAGTCCACCATGGAACTAACATAACATTTCCTTTTACTTGGATTAACTGGATGTTGTAGGCAAAGCACAACCATTTTGTTGTATTTTGTTGCAATTTCTCCAGTGTTAATTAAATGTGTCCAGACATATAAATTAATGGAGGTCCTCTAATTAATAATATATTCTTGGCGTGTCAATTGCTCTTGAAGTGTCTACAGATTAGCACAGGCCAGATGTATTATTTCAATGGACAAGATAGTATGTTGGATTGTGGATGTTGGCTTGGATCTAAGGGAAGAGAAGGGCAAGCTTGATGTGTCCAGGAGCTCCTTTTGCCCCTGGATTCATCGTTAACCAGATGTCCCACCACTGTTACCCTGATGTAAAGATCTGGGTTGTGCATTAACTTTCCTCAGACTGCCCAAGCTGCTTGGATGAGAGTGAAACGTTTCGATCTCGCAAGAAAAGAACTCCAGTTGCCATGACTCAACTTCCAGATCTGGGTTGGTTCTGGAAACGTTGGTGGTACAAACTCTGTGCCCACCTAGAGTGAGAAAAGAAGCATTGCCTCACCACTGCACAGCTGCTGCTATCTGTTACCACCACTGTGTCTCCTCAGACAGCAACAGAGAGGGGTGGAGGAAAGAGGAGGCTGGGGGCAACAAGCAACAATGTCATGAAAATGGTAGGGGGAAAGTTGGGTCCAACCCTTTGCTCTCAATTTCTGTTTGTCTATAGAGTTCAGTGGGTGAACTTGAACAACGTACTATCTCAAGGTGTAACCTACCTTTCAGGATTGTTATGATTGTAAAAGGAGGAACTTGTATACAATCTAAGTCTCCATGGAGGAAGATTTGAAATCAGTAATGCTGAAATGATAATTATAAACACTTCAATCAAAGACGGCTAAGAAAAAATATTCTTTTTAATACTCTTTTCTTTTTCATGCAGAAGCAGATAATATATTGCCCTGCCACCGAAACACCAAAGTATTCTTTCTTCAGTCATTGATTCAGCATGATGTTTCCTTCTCAACCGGATAACATCTGCTTCAGCATGGTACAACAAATAATAACCTCAAATAAACAACTTATCTTCTCTTTTACGTTGCGCAGATAAATGTAGCAGAGCTTACGCTATGCTCCCCAATGTAATTTCTTTTATACCCATGTACGAGTCATGTCCATACTTCTGCTCTTTGATATAATATCTGAAATTCTAATTGAGTGTGCAAGTGTGTTACTTTATATTTATGCATTTTTCTCTTACTTAAATCTATTATCGCCATCTTCAAAAACTTTCAGTAAATACACAATTATTTTTAAAAGCAGGAAACATGTCTGATAATATACTCCAAAATGAAAGAACCTACTGCTTGTTTAAGATGCTTCAGGAAGACAGGAAAATGTAGCTGTGGTCCAACCACCTTAATATCAACAAGTACTCAGAGTGACCTACCGGAATCTTTCTTAGATACAATATTTAGTTCTGGACTCTTTACCTAGCTGGGCCTGTTCTAGCGGTCCAAGGAACTATTTTTGGCCCCTTAAATCCCCCAGAGAATATATAAGTGGTTTGGGGACCTGGCTACAGAGACCCAAAGGCTAGGGGTTTGATTCCCCACTGTACCTTCTGCAAGTAGAGCCAGCCTGTTTGGCCTTGGGCAAGCCACATAGTCCTTAGAAGAAGGGAATAGTAAACCACTTATTTATTTATTTATTTCATATGCCGCCCACTACTCAAAGGTCTCTGGGCAGCTTACAATCAAAAGAATTAAAACAGTTAAAACATCAAAATGTCAATAAATAATTAAAACAATAATAAAAGCATCACACTAAAATTGCCATCAGGACCCACAATCTATTTCATGTCAATTAAAAACTTCTGGAGCAGGAACGTTTTTATCTGGCACCAAATGTCATCAATGTTGGCACCAGGCAGATCTCACTTGGGAGGGCATTCCATAGTCTGGGGGCAGCTGCTGAGAAGGCCCTGTGCCTACAAACCACCCCTCTCACCTCCTTGAGAGATGGCTCTTTCAAGAGGCCCCCTGGCTCAATCTTAATTGCCAGGTAGGTTCATATGGAAGGAGACGGCCCTTCAGATATCTAGGTCCTAAATCATTTAGGGCTTTATATTGCAAAACAAGCACTTCGAATTGGGCTCGGGGAAACAACTGGTAACCAATGCAGGTTACACAGAATCAGTGTGATGTGATCCCTGGCAGCCCTACCACCCACCAGCCATGCTGCATGATTCTGAACCAGTTGCAATCGTCGGAGCACCCCCAAGCTGTGGACCCTGTCCCTTGGGGGAGTGCAACCCCGTCCAGAACAGGAAGATGTCCCTCTAGCCTGTCTGGCGAAGCACCCACCAACAGCACTTCCATCTCGTCTGGATTGAATTTCAATTTATCCGTCGTCATCCAGTCCATTATATGGCCTCATCCAGTCCATTATCTGGCCCAGACACTTCAAATCAAAAGCAAAGTGTTTTGCTTATGTACCTCCCCATACCATTTCAAGTCGTCTCTGGGTGGTTCACAGTTTAATTATAGTATGCAGGCTACACATTGCCCCCAAGCTGGGTACACATTTTACTGACCTCGGAAGGATGGAAGGCTGAGTCAAACTTGAGCCTGCTACCTGGGATTGAACCCCAGGTCATGAACACAATTTTTATATGGCCTCATCCACCTCAAAAGCAAAGTGTTTTGCAGGCATTTTCAACCACTGGGTGGTTCACAGTTTAATTATAGTATGCAGGCTATTTGTTTTTTACTTTGTTTGTTTGTTTGGTCATGAACACAATTTTTTTATTTATTTATTTATTTATTTATTTATTTATTTATTTATTTATTTATTTATTTATTTGAGTATTTTTACCCTACCTTTCTCCTTGGAAAACGACCCAAGGTAGCTTACAGTAATGAAGGACAATATACAGTCCAGTACAATTAAGACATGTTCAAGTATTGAGAAGAGGGAATTGAGGGACATCTTACAGAATTAAAAGACAACATTACATCAAAGCTACAAGAGAATGCAAGCAGTTAAAAAGAGATCAAAATTCCATGTAAAAGTTATGACTGATGGAAACTAATATTCAAAATATAGTGTCAATGCAATCACACAAGGTTACAAGTGGTTATAAACACAAAGTCTATGTGATCGTATAGATTCATATAAAAGACACATAATAGGAAGTCCATCATTCAGGAAAAGCTTGCCTGAAGAGAAAGGTATTGAAGTTTCCTGAGACTTTTCATCGGGAGTATCACATAGAGCAAATTACTTTAGTCTAGCCGGGACATCCAGTACAGGTTGCATCCCTATCACGTGTTGTCCCTTTCAGCTAAGCAGAAGCACATCTGTCATGTCTGGGTTTAGTTTCATTTTGTTGATCCTCATCCACTTCATTACTGCAGCAAAACACTCATGTAAAGTTAAGATAATAGCTCCCTTAGAATCTGAAGGTGACGAGAGGTAGAGCTGGGTATCAGTAGCATAGTGGTGGCACTTAACCCCCAAAGTCCTGATAATCTCCCCACTCCCCAGTGGTTTCATAGAGATGTTAAATAACATAGAAGACATAACAGAACCCAAGAGGACTCCACAGGTCAGCAGCCGTGGTGTTGAACATGAATCACCTAGCACCACTTTCTGTGTTCTTTCCTGCAGGAAAGACCAGAGCCACTTTAATGCATTGCCCCCCAATTCCCATTTCAGAGAGACGAGTCAGGAGGATGCCATGGTCTATAGTGTCAAAAGCAGCTGAGAGGTCTAGTAAAACCGAAAGATCCCTATCCAATTCCCTGAGTACGTCATCTACCAATGCAACCAGTCCTGTCTCTGTTCCATAGCAAGACCTCAAGCCAGATTGAAATGGATCCAGGTACAGTAGCTTATCCCATCCAGAAACCTCCGGAGCTGCAAGGCTACAACCCGCTCTAGGACTTTCCCCAAAAATTGAATATTTGATACTGGTCAGTAATTGTTCAGTATTGTTGGATTTAAGGAGGCCTTTTTAACCGTGGTTTTACTAGCCTCCTTTAAGAATGCTGGAATCCTGCCTTGTTGTAAGGTGTCATTCACTACTCTTCCTAACCAGTCTGCCAAACCTTCTCTGGCAGCTTTTATGATCCATGAGGGACAAGGATCCAACACACATGTGGTGGTCCTCACCTCTCCAAGTATCCTGACCACATTGTCCGTCTGTAGGAGCTCAAAGTCATCCATTAATACAGGACAAGCACGGCGGGGAGTTTTATTTACAGGCTCTGGATCAATAGCAGCATCCAAGGTGGCCCAGATCTGTTCAACTGGTCTGTGTTATCCACCCATAGGTCAGCATGTAGCAGACTTTTGACTATTCTGAAAAGCTCTGCTGGGCAGTTTTGTGTCAAATCAATGGTGGTAGAGAAAAATCATTTTTTGCTGCCTCCACTGCCTTGGAGTAAGCCTTCCCAAGGCCTTTCACTGTTTGTCTGTTTCAATCTTGGTTTTCCACCAACACCTTTCATGTCTACAGGCCACCAGTTTCAATTTTGCCAGCTCCCCAGTAAACCAAGCAGCCAATTTGGGTCTATTTTGAGGAAGGAGATGTTTAGGAGCTATCCTGTCAGTGGTTTTGCTCATTTCTCCATTCCCGAGATCAACCAAGGATTCAACAGAATCACCCATCAGAGCGGTAGGAAACTCCCCAAGGGCAGTTAAAAAATCATTTGGATTCATCAACCTTCTGGGATGTATTGCTTTTGTCTGACTTCCCCCTCTGCCCAGGCTCTGAGTTACAGTGAGCCTAAAGCACACCATATAGTGGTCTGTCCAGGACAATGGGACAACAGAAAGTTCCTTTACCCCGATGTCCCACTGTCCATATCAGGGCAGAAGACCCTGTCTAAGGTGTGGCCTGCAGGATGGGTTGGGGCAGACACCATTTGGACTAGACCCATTTTTACATGGAGAACATGAAGTCTTCAGACACCCCTAACAGAGCTGCCTCAGCATGGATGTTAATGTCCCCCAGAATGATGAGCCGAGGGGACTCCAACATCAGCCCTGTTATCAATTCAGTAAGCTGAGGTAGAGAAATTGTTGTGTCACAGGGAGGGCGGTACACCAAGAGAATTCCTGTTTTGTCCCTGGCTCCTACTTTTAAGGACATACATTCAAAACCAGGAAATTGGGGGATATGACATCTAGCAAGAGGGATGGAATTGCGGTAGACTATTGCCACTCCCTCACCCCATCCCCCTGGTCTTGCCTGTTGTTCCACAAAGAAACCTGGACAACAGAGCTGAATGACATTGACTCCCCTAGGGTCATCCAGCCAAGTCTCTGTGATGCAAGTGAGATCAGCATGTTCTTGCAGGCTCAGGTCATGGGTGACTGTTGATTTCCCATTCACTGATCTTGCATTTACCAGAAAAGTTTTCAGTTCAGGGATCCTTTCAACACATTTTTCAGAGCAATTCCAATTTGTATATGGTTATCAGTATCCTGTGGACCTTCCTTCTTCTGTACTGCTGAGGAACACTGTGATGGCCATTGGGGATGGTCATTTTGTTTTGGAACCAGTAGGTTATGAAACCAACCATGTGAGTCCAGGTGGTGCTCAGAACAGTCTGATACATGTGGAGCCAATTGCTTTAACTTTCTCTCTGCCAGCACAGAGCTGAACTACAATGAGGAACCACGCTGCAATATCATATTTCCTCCTCTGTGATGCTGGCTAATGAGGAGCTATGCAGGGAGAGTATCATTCCGCCTCCTTGTCTAATTGGTCAGCATCATGAAGGAGAAAGGATGATGTCACAGTGTGCTTCCTCATTGCAATTTAACCCCGTGTGAGCCCAGAGAAAGGTAAAGCAATTGGCTCCGCATGTATCAGATGGTTCCAATGTTCGTTTTGCAACCTGCTGGTTCCAAAATGAAATGCCCATCCCTAATGGCCATGTCTTCCATTACCCCAAACAGTAACAATAGGTTTTCCCACCTTGCCTTGCATATTCTCTTTTACCAATGTATTTGAGCAATCTCTGTGGCATCAAATGTGACGTGAAGTGCACACTTCCTGCCGCACTTAGCGCATGCATGAGGTACTGCCTCTGGCTGGCCTCAAAGATTTATGGCCCCAGTACCTGTGAAAAGAGCAGGGAGGGATGAGAAGCCTGGTCTCCTCTTCTCTCTGATAGAGCTCATGGTTCCAGTTGCTAGAGATGTAAGTTTTCGTCCTAGTCTCTCAGTAACCTTCCCCTTTTCCCATCTTCCTACATTCTTCGGCTGGCCTCAGAGATTTGCAACATGGAAAACTCTAATAAAGGTCACCATGAGTTATAACTGTCTTTTTAAAGAAGAATTACTATACTAGGGGATTCTAGAATCATAAATTATCCTTTTGGGATAGAGGAGTCAATTTGGGGATATCTAGGAGGCAGGTCCTGAAATCATGAAAACAGATGAAGTTTGGCATGTTATTCCCGCTTGGGGTGTACAGGGACAGAGCCTGAGTACTAAGTAAAACTTGTGCTGGAATTCCTCTTGATTCTGTTAGGTTTTGGCCATCAGTAAAACAGAGAACAGAACACTGAAGTGTCACGATATCTCTGAATTTAAATGATGGAGAGACAAAAATGCCTGCGGCTAGATTCATGCCAACCAGACTGCCACCTTGGCTTCAGGCTGTGCCTGCCTTCCAGCCCTCTTCTATTAGGAGAGTTACATATGTAAAGACCCTTCCATGGAGATATCAAATGTTGGATCAGGATGTACAGGCAGAAATTGGATGAGCATCTGAACAGTCATCTGAATATGGATGCCATCTGGCTTTGTTGCATTGCTTTTAATGACACATGCATTTTAATATACATCGGAATGCACATTCTCCTCCACATCCTTATGTACCTGCTAAGAGTAAATAGCTTCTTGAAGTTGAAAATGCACAGGGAATCCCGGAATCAAAATGTGAATGGAAATTGACCAAGAATGCGGTTAAGGAAAAGAAAGCAGGTAAAGCATAAAGTTTGCCCTCTTGTACTTTATCTGTGAATATCTGGGTACAGTTCAGTAGCAGAGGGAGGTGTGTGAACCTGAGCTTGGAGGTGAACAACATAAGCAAAGAGTAGAACAAGGAAGAGAGGAAAACTATCAGCCCTGGAAATTCCCTGTCTTCTGACCTTTCCCCGTTTACTTCAAACTACCTCTTCATGCATTGATTCTTGACCTTTCTCAGGTACCCAGTCCTTGGTCCAAATCGCAGGTGTTGTAGTCCAAGACAGGTTTCACAGGAAGGAGTAGGAATCAGGCCTGTGCTTCTAACTGTGTTGCTGATTTCTAATTGAGTGCTAAATTTGTTTTTTTATATATATCTGCCCAATGATATGCAGGTGGTGGTAGTGTGTTCCCATTCTCCTCTCACTTCTGGTTTCACAGTGTGGCCAGGTAAGGAAGGGAAAAAGGGAACAGGAATACCCAAGGGTCCTATCTTAATCATCCAAGGGTGAGCAATTCCCACCCTTAAGATGATTCTGAATTTGCATTTGTTCCTAACAACTCAACAGTGGCTGCACAGGCCTGTGATGAGACACGTAAGGCAGAACTGGTCCAATACAGCGATCTGCTCGCACAAAAACAATGCTTTGTTGTAAAATCCAAACATAGTCTATATCAGTGTTAGCTGTTGTCCATCATTATCGACAGGGCAGAGTGGCTAATGGGAAGAAATCCCAAATCCACAGAAGGAGGGCTGGCTATTTTTGGTTTTTCTTCCCTTCTTCCTCCCTTGTGCTGACAGTCCAGGGCAACCCCCTTGACCATCAACAGCTAGTACGGTGGGGGGGGACCCACATTTTTTTTGCTCTATAAGATGCACCTGACCATAAGACACACCTAGTTTTTTTAGAGGAGGAAAACAAGAAAAAATGTTTAGCCTAAGATTTCATGGCAGGAGAATCCTGGCTGCAAAAGGGGAGGGCAGAGGCTCAGTGGAGGAGACCTCCTTGCAAGCAAAGTGATTTTTGATTGGGGAATACTGGCTGCAGAAGGAGAGG